>CM053792.1:976995829-978195829 GCA_028749045.1 Cupressus sempervirens | reverse complement strand
ACAACTATGTTCCAGCCTCCAAGAACATTGAATCAGCATTTCAAGACAAGCTCTCACTCAAGGATAAAAACAAAAAGGAGAAGGAATCTTAGTCAGAAAGTGAAAATTAATCAAGCCAAAGTTTAGACAGTAACCTTGAAGTGATTGAAGCTCTACTAGCAAGGAAATATTCTAGAGGCAGAGGAAAATACAAAGGTAAAGTTCCTCTAATCTATTTTTCTTGTGAAGAAATTGGTCATATTGCAGCAAGGTGTCCAAACAAGCGAAACAATGATGAAAAGAAAGATTACAAATGGAATGGCAAGAAAGGCTTCAAATCATCCAAAAAAAAAGGTAAGAAATCATGCTTCATGACTGAAAATTCTAAAGATTCTGATAATAGTGAGGATGAAATTGTTTATATTGCCATTAAAGATGATTCTGAAAATGATGAAGAAGATAAAATGGCACTTGTTTCTCATATAAGTAAGAATGATACATGGATTATAGACAGTGGTTGCTCACATCATATGACTGGTGATAAAACTAAGTTTGATCAGTTTGAAGACTATGATGGTGGCAGTATAAGGTTTGGTAATAATGAACCTCGTTTCATAAAAGGAAGAGGAAGAATCTATCTAACCAAAGAACTTGTATGTAATAATGCCTATTGGGTTGAAGGTCTTAAACATAATTTGCTAAGTGTGGCACAATTACTCAATACTGGATTCAAGGTGGAATTCATGCATGGAAAGGCAAGACTATTGAATGAGCAAGGAAATCTGATAGGATCTGGCATCCAAACTAAAGGTAACTTATTCTATCTAGAACTTGGTGAATGCTCATGTTTTATTGCTCAAATTGAAGAAAGTTGGTTATGGCATAAAAGGTTGTGTCATGTCAGTTTTGATAATCTGGTAAAAATAAGAAAATTCAAGAAAGTGAGAGGCATTCCTAACATTAAGAAACCTGAGGTTGGTCTATGCAAGAATTGTCAGATTGGTAAAATGGGAAAGACTAGTTTTAAAAGTAAGAACTATCAGTCTGAAGATATATTAGAAATTGTGCATACTGATTTATGTGGACCCATTGGAATAGAAAGCTATACTGGAGAAAAGTTTTTCATTCTTTTTGTTGATGATTACTCAAGAATGATGACTGTCGTGTATCTAAGGAATAAATTAGAAGCATTTGAGAAATTCAAATGGTATTTGGTAAGAGTAGAAAAAGAAACAGCTAAAAGACTAAAATGCTTAAGGTCAGATAGAGGCGGTGAATTCATCTCACATGAATTCAACAACTTTTGCATTGAAAAAGGTATTAAAAGATAGGTCTCAGCACCAGGAACTCCTGAACAAAATGGAATAGTTGAAAGAAGAAACAGATCCATTATGGATTGTGCAAGAACCCTGATGATAGAAAAGAACATTGCTATCAAATACTGGAAGGAAGCCATCAGCACTGTAGTTCATACCTTAAACCGAGTACAGTTGAGGAAGGACTCATTCAAAACTCCCTATGAATTATGGTATGGCTACAAACCCAATGTAAGTTATTTGAAAGTATTTGGAAGGAAATGTTATATTTTAAAAGAATCTAGAAAAGGAAAATTTGATGTAAAAGGTGATGAAGGAATATTTTTAGGATATTCTTGCAAAAGCAAAGCATATAGATGTTTAAATCTATCCACTCACAAAGTCATAGAAAGTGCACATGTGAAAGTTGATGAGTTTGCAGACAAATCTGAAGAAGAAAGCAAAAAGGTACCTGAAGATTACAGAAGATTTGTTTACATTGAACCAGATACTATACCAAGCATACCATTCACTCAAGAATCCTCAACTCTTGAGTCATTAGTAACCGAGTTGCAAAAAGTTCAAACCGTGCCACAGCAATATTCAAACATTACCGAGCAAGTGTCTACCGAGTCTGAAGTGCCTGAGCCAATTCTTACCCAGCCAAAATAGCCTTAACATGAAATTGAAGCACAAGGAGATAGCAATGAAACTCATTCAAGAGGCAAAGAACCTGTATTAACTAAATATGTCAGAAGACATCATGCACCAGATCAGATCATTGGAGACAAGTATGAAGGAACCTTGACAAGAAGCAAGCTGAAAAATACTTGTTTACTTGCTGATTTTGAACCTAGAAGCATTAAAGATGCAATGACAAATGATAGTTGGATTGAGGCAATGAACGAGGAAATAGAACAGATAGAGAAGAACAAGACATGGACTCTTGTACCCAAGCCTAAAAATAAGAATGTAATTGGAACCAAGTGGGTATTTAGAAACAAGTTGACTGAAGATGGTAAGGTATCCAGAAAAAAAGCCAGATTGGTATGCAAAGGATACTCTCAAGAAGAAGGCATAGATTATGGAGAAACCTTTGCTCCTATTGCAAGACTGGAAGGAATCAAAACCTTACTTGCATATGCTACTCACAAAGGATTCAAAGTTTATCAAATGGATGTCAAGTCAGCATTCCTCAATGGAATACTGGATGAAGAGGTTTACATTGAACAACCTGAAGGTTTTGTTGATCCAGATAAAAATAACATGGTCTACAAATTACACAAGGCACTGTATGGTCTGAAACAAGCCCCTAGAGCATGGTATGAAAGATTGTACACTATCTTATTCAGATTGGTTTTCAAAGAACTAATGATAATAGTAGCTTGTATATAAAGGAAGGACTAGATAATAAGATTGTCTTGGCAGAAATATTTGTAGATGATACTGTTTTCATAGGGCATGATGATCTTTGCAAAGAATTTTCAGAAAAAATGAACAAGGAATTTGAAATGTCTATGTTTGGTGAAATAAAATTCTTTGTTGGTCTTCAAATTCAACAAAATAAGAATGGCATCTACATCACTCAATCAAAATACATCAAGGAGATATTGAAAAAGTTTGGTATGGAGGACTGTAAACCTGTTGGAACTCCTATGTGTACTAGATTGAAACTTACCAAAGATGATAAATCCAAAGAGGTAGATCAAACATTGTATAGATCTATGATTAGAAAGTTGCAATACGTAGTTCATACCAGGCTAGATATTGCCCTTGCAGTTGGTATTGTTGCAAAATTTTCAGCAAAGCCAAGAGAAACTCACCTAATGGCAATCAAAAGAATAGTGAGATATTTGAAAGGAACTAAAGATTATGGCTTATGGTACAAAATTGGAGGTAATTTGGATTTGAAAGTGTTTATTGATGCTGATTGGGCAGGAAACCTTGATGACAGAAAATGCACAAGTGGAGGAGCATTCTTTCTTGGAAAAAGATTGATTTCTTGGACAAGCAAAAAGCAGAATTGTACATCCCAATCTACAACAGAGGCAGAGTATGTTGCTGCAGTAGTAAACTATTCAAATATTGTTTGGTTTAAGCAGTTATTGCAAGGAATGAAGATGGAAATCAAAGAACCAGTTGTCATGTTCTGTGACAATACTAGTGCAATCAACATATCTAAGAATCTAGTGATGCATTCCAAGACCAAGCATATTGCAATAAAATATCATTTTGTCAGAGAATTGGTGCAAGATAAGGAGATCAGATTGGAATATGTCCATACAAAGGAAAAAATTGCTAACATATTCACAAAGCCTTTACCTAAGGATGCATTTTTGTATCTCAGAGGTAAGTTAGGGGTCATTCCCCTATCTGAAGTCCACTAAAAATAAGTTCTAGGTATGCATCAACGAATACAAGATTGAAGATCTATCTGTTGATGCGGTTTAATAAAAAAATCATTGCATATGAATCAGTACTAAAGGTACATTACAATTTACTTAACTTCTATTTTTTTTGGCATGTGTTGTCAAAGAGGGAGAGATTTACTGTCATATCCTTCTGAAATTTGTGAGATTTGAAAAGTTTTCCATGAAGTCCCTTAATAGAGGGAGATTATTGAAGGAGGGAGAAGTCTGTTATCTTGTTGGAATTGTTTTCAAAATTTCATTCTGTTATGACATGTTGTGTTGCCATCAATGCCAAAGAGGGAGATTGTTGGATAATGTTGTCTTTGATGTCACAAAAATGTCATATCTGTCATTAGTCTCAAGTTCACTGAGCTCAGACAGTCTGCAATGCAATCTACAATGCCAACCGAGCTCACTCGGTCATCGGAGGAAATGTGAAAGACAGTGTTAATCGAGCTAACTTGGTCAAAAAAAGAAAGATGAAAGATAGTGTTCACCGAGCTCACTCAGTCAACAAAGGAAAGGTGAAAGATAGTGTTCACCAAGCTCACTCGGTCAACAAAGGAAATGTGGAAGTTAGTGTTAACTGAGCTTCACTCGGTCTCCAAAGGGTAGTTTCCACCAAGCTCACTCGGTCATCAAAGGGATCATGGAGAAGTTAGTGTTAACCAAGCTTCACTCGGTCTCCAAAGCATAGTTTCCACCGAGCTCACTTGGTTATCTCAGGAAACCTAGTACTTACCGAGTTCTCCCGGCGATTGAAGGATTGTCACAAAGTTTTCTGTATTAATCGAGCTTAGTCGGTTAACACAAGAATTATTTTTTGAACAAAATTTACCGTGTAGGGTCGGCCAGTATAGGGATTTGCAAATTAATTACTTCTAGCCGACTGTTGTAATTGTTTGTTTAGTCAGTGATTCAAGCCGACTAAGATAATCTGAAAGGTATATATGGTCATGCAAAGTTATGAATTAAAGTGTGTGAGATTGTGAAAAAGAAGTTATGAATGTGAATTATAGTATGAAATGAAAAGGCGAATGTTGAGCAAAGTCTAATGAAGGATCAGATGTGTTGAAGGAGCTGTAAAGTTGCATTTGATTAGTAAGGATCCAATCAAGCATAACAGAGATCTATAATCAGCAAAGATAAGTTGTACATTATATC
Source organism: Cupressus sempervirens (assembly GCA_028749045.1). Classification (NCBI taxonomy): domain Eukaryota; kingdom Viridiplantae; phylum Streptophyta; class Pinopsida; order Cupressales; family Cupressaceae; genus Cupressus; species Cupressus sempervirens. The sequence continues at coordinate 978,190,980 of CM053792.1, read as the reverse complement.
AGGTCACTTCATTGTTTCTTTCTAACCATTGTAACAGTGAATTCAAAATCTCTTAACAGAGTTGGTTTAAAAGCCATTCAATAAATCCTCTAACAACGTGACAGTTTAGTAGAATTGTTCTAAAGACCTCTAGCAAGGCCACTCCTAACAGGGTGATCAAATATTTTAACAGGGTCACACCTAACAGTGTGTTTTTGTAACCTTTAACAGGGTTGGCTCCTAATAGGGCTCACTTCAGAAGAGTGAAAAGCAGTATCTAGTTACATTGGTGGTATTTCCCATATTGGGTTTCCACGTTAAAATTGGTCTCTTGTGTTCTTAATTGCTGAATTTCTTTGTGCATGATAACATATCAGTTCTTAATATTTATCATTTGCTGCATTATCAAGTTTCAGCATTTTATATTAATCAGATCAAAAATATATTCAGACATCTTAGGGACTATGGAAAGTTTTTGTAGTAACTGATTCACCCCCTCCCCCTCTTAGTTACTCTATTCTCATTTCCAACAAGTTCATGTTTTATTGCTCAAGTAGAAGAAAGTTGGTTATGGCACAAAAGATTATGTTATGTAAACTTTGATAATCTATTTAAGATAAGAAAACATAAAAGAGTATGAGGTATTCCCAGCATGAAAAAACCTCATATGGGTCTATGCGAAAATTGCCAAATTGGTAAGATGGGAAAGACTAGTTTTAAAACCAAGAATTATCATTCTGAAGAAGTCTTAGAGCTTGTGCATACAAACTTATGTGGACCTATCGGAATAGAGAGTTATAGTGGAGATGAGTTTTTTATTCTTCTTCTTGTTGATTATTCTAGAATGATGACAGTAATGTATCTAAAAGAAAAATTAGAAGTTTTTCAAAAATTCAAATGGAATCTGGCAAGAGTAGAAAAAGAAACTAGAAACAAATTGAAATGTTTGAGATTAGACAAAGGTGGTGAATTCATCTCTAATGAATTCAATGAATTCTACATTGAAAAAGGCATTAAAAGACAAGTATCAACCCTTGGTACACTAGAGTAGAATGGTATAGCTGAAAGAAGGAACAGATCCATTATGGATTATGCAAGAACATTGATGATAGAAAAGAATGTTGAGATCAAACACTAGAAGGAAGCTATCGATATTGTAGTTCATACGTTTAATAGAGTACAATTGAAGAAAGAATCAAAACAAACTCCTTATGAACTATGGTATGGCTACAAATCTAATGTAAGTTACTTGAAAGTATTTGGTCACAACTGTTATATCTTGAAAGGATATAGAAAAGGAAAATTTGATATCAAAGGTGATGGAGGTATATTCCTAAGATATTCCCTTAGAACTAAAGCATACAAGTGTTTGAATTTGTCTACTCATAAAATCATAGAAAGTGCACATTGGAGAATTGATGAGTTTGTAGAAAGGAGTGAAGAAGAAAGCAATAAAGAGCCTAAGGATTGCAAACTTAATACCTTGTGAAATCTATCCGAAGGAAAGGAGGCTTCACCTTTTGAGTCCCCAAAATCTCCAACAACTATCAAGTTATAGACAGTGCAACCTAAGTCATAGTCTAAAGGAGTCAAGTTGTAGTCAAAAGCTACCAAGGTAGAGAAAACCAAGTCTGATGGACCCAAATCAAAGACACTGGGACTCAAGATTGATACTAAAGTTCATGATGAAATCAGTGAAATACATTCCAAATCCAAAGAACCTATTTTAGAAAGATATGTTAGAAGGCATCATGCACCTAATCAGATCATTGGAGACAAATTAGATGGAACAATGACAAGAAGCAAATTAAAAGGTACATGTTTACTTGCTGAATTGGAACCTACAAATGTTAAAGTTACTTTGGAAAATCAAAGATGGATTGAAGCAACGAATGAATAAATAGAATAGATAGAGAACAAAAAAACTTGGACTCTTGTTCCTAGACCCAAGGATAAAAATGTAATTGACACAAAATGGGTATTCAGAAATAAGCTAAACGAAGACGAAAAAGTTTCCAGAAATAAAGCAAGATTGATATATAAAGGCTATTCTCAAGAAGAAGGTATTGATTATGGTGAAGCTTTTACTCTTGTTGCAAGATTAGAAGGTGTTAGAACTTTACTAGATTATGCAGCTCATAGAGGATTTAAAATTTATCAAATGGATGTAAAGTATGCATTCTTGAATGGAATTCTTAATGAGGAAGTCTACATTGAACAACCTCAAGGTTTTGTAGATCCTAGCAAAAGGAACATGGTCTAAAAATTACACAAGGAATTATATGGTCTCAAGGAAGGTCCCAAAGCTTGGTATGAAATACTTCATAACTACTTGATACTGATTGGTTTTCAAAGAACAAATGATAACATTAGTCTATATATCAAAGAATGACCAAAGAAGAAGATTGTGTTGGTAGGAATATTTGTTGATGATACTTTATTCATAGTAAATAGTGACTTGTGCAAAGCATTTTTAGAAGAAGTGAGTAAAGAATTTGAGATGTCCATGTTTGGTGAGATAAAATTCTTTGTTGGATTACAGATTCAATAGAAGAAAGATGGTATCTACATTATTCAATATTAATCTATCAAGGAGATATTAAAGAAATTTGGAATGGAAGACTCAAGACTAGTTGAAAACCCTATTTCTATTGGACATAAAATTTTCAAAAATGATGATTCCAAAGAGGTAGGTTAGACCACATATAGATCAATGATTAGAAAATGTAATATGTAGTACACACAAGGCCTGATATTGCATTACCAATTAGTATAGTAGCAAGATTCTCAACAAATCCCAAAGAAAATCACATGATGGTAGTCAAAAGAATCATGAGATATCTAAAAGGTACTAAAGAATATGGTTTATGGTACAAAATGGGAGGCAATTTAGACTTAAAAGCATTTAGAAATGCTGATTGGGCTAGAAGTATTGATGACAAGAAAACACTAGTGGTGGAACATTCTTTCTTAGTAAAAGACTAGTGTCTTGGACAAGCAAGAAATATATTTGTATCTCTCAGTCCATAGTAGAGGCATAATACGTGGCAGCAATAGTCAATTATTCTAATAATGTTTGGTTCAAACAACTATTGATAGGTATGACAATAGAAGTCAAGGATCCAGTAGTCATATAATATGATAACACTAGTGCAATCAATATATCAAAGAATCCAATGATGCATACTAAAAAAAAGAACATAGCCATAAATTATCATTTCTTTTTTTATTTTTGTAGGAAAAAGTGGCAAGCCACTATAATATTTTATTAAGTTTGATTCAATGAGGTCAACTGGGAAAGAATCAATGAAGAAAACTGAACATCATCCCTAATATATACATAGATTTATATAGTTTAAGCAAATAACTACAATGGGTGTATCAACTACCACCCAACAGTGAACTAGAGAGTACCTTGACAATGATTTCTTTGGACTTTTCCAAGCACTATCTTCATGACAAACTTAGCCTAGCAATTAGCACTTATCTTACAAATCTTCCCAATCAAACACAAAACCACCTTCCATTGACCCAAGCCCACCACGAATAGGGCCCCATCCAAAACAAAACTTTGAAGTGCCATGAATCCAATCCAAATCTGAGTTAACCTCATCAATTAAATCCCAAAAATTTTGTTCAATCGACTACACAAAAGAAACATTCATATCCTTGGATTTTGAAACATTAAATTCCTTCTATAAATCAATCATAGCCTGACCCACCATCTTTATTCGTTCCACCAAATGAACACCCATTAATCTTGGTTCAAGTGGCAAAGCATGTTTTAAATAAATGAAATTTCCAGTGTCTATAACATGCTTAAGGGCCTCAAAAAAAACATAAAATTCATGATAGTGTAGGAGTTGAAAATGTGAGAACAAACCACCAACTAATGCCACTCCATTCCATAAGTCATACTTTTGCAAAGCCAAAATCAATTTGTTATTAGCCATGAAGTGAGGTCAGATTACCTTATAGGCCAAAGCTTGAAGAATTTTAGGAGACTGCAAGAGATCCATAGCGTTGGAAAGGAAAATTGAAATGAGTTAAGACGGGTAGGAAAATAGAAGTGCCAAAGGATATAAAAATTCTTCACCAATGATATGCCGAATAGCTCTTTGAACTATGAGTGAAGAAATTAAAAGCATTTGATCCAACACCTCATCCGAAATAATACTTAGTAATATAGTTTCCTCCAATGTTGGTGGCAAGAATATATGAAAATTCTTTGGCATGATGGCAAAATGCTGTTTGTGACACATTTCACAAGCTAGAGCTATATTCCACCCAGAACTTATCTTGTAACACAAACATGAGCACATATCATAGAATTGAGCTCTTGCATATATGTGCAATTGAAGATGTCATTCCTCAAGCAATAAATTACATAGTGCAACATGATATAAGCCATCTATGCTTGCACAAAAAAAATCCTTGAAAGAGCTGGATAAAGTACTAATGACGATGCATTTTAATGACTTGAATTTAACCACATGAGGAAATCGAGTCACAGAAATAGAAAATAAATGTCATTAGAGAATAATCAGATTTGAAACACTCAAAATATATTGTGCATGTCATGTCATCATAAATGCTTCTGATAAAATCATACAACATTAATGAGCTTTGAATCGTACTCTATTTCCAGGAAACTTGACAGCTAATACATATGACCTTGACTTGGCATCTAAAAAATCTACTCTTCTCAGCACATGAAACAATCCTTCTAAACTCAGCACCTTAACTCGACACCTTATATCATTCTACTTCACTTGGTACCTAAATCAGTAATACATTTCTTGAGAGAATTGGTGCAAGATAAAGAAGTTAGATTCGAATATGTGAATACTAAAGAAAAAATTGTAGACATATTTACCAAGTCATTACCTAAGGATGCATTTATGTATCTAAGAGGTAAGATAGGGGTCATCCCCCTATCTGGTGCTCACTGAATGAAGTTTAGTGATGCATCAACCAAAGCATTGTTGAAGATCATTCAGTTGGTGCAATATTGACAAGGGCATATTTCAAGTGAATTAGAGTTTGAGGTACATTAATATTCACTAAACATTATCTTTGACATGAAATGTCAAAGAGGAAGAAGTTTACTATCATATCTCATAGAAATTTTTTAGAGAATTTTGCTGTCATAGAAATTTTGTCAAGAGATGTCAATAAGGGAAAATGAACTTGGTAGAGTTTGCTATCAGAAGAAACTTTCTAATAGAGGGAGGAAATGAAGGAAGATTGAGTTCACACTAAAAGAGGGAGTTCTCATGGATGAGAATCAGAATGAAACTAAGGATAATTTCTTACTTTATTCTTTCTCTAAAAATTTCATTCTGTTATGACATGTTGCATTGCCATCAATGCTAAAGAGGGATATTTTTGGAATAATTGATTAATTGTATATTGTCTTTGATGTTACACAAAATTCCATACCATTACCAGTTAGTGCATGTCAAGCTCACTTGAGCATTGAAAACATTTTTCTATGTCTATTGAGTGATCCAGAGTCTTCTTAGTTCAGAAGGCAATGCCTATTGAGTTTAGTCAGACACCAAAGGAAGTTTGCAGAAGATGAGTGTTAACTGAGCTCACTTAGTTAATGAAGGAAATATTGGATGGAACCAGTGTTGACTGAGCTCACTTGGTTACCAAAGGAACTCAGCAAGTATGTAGTGTTAACCAAGTTCACTTGGTTAACAAAAGAAAAATCATTTCTAAGTTAGTGCCTACTGAGTAGGGTTGACTAACAAAGGATTTTTTTGTTTTGACATATTGAGTTCAATTAATTTATCTATTGGTTCTAGCCAGTTGAGAAAATGAATATTAATTATTCTCAGTTATATTTGAGCTGACTTGAAAATATGAAAGATATAAATAAAAGGTCAAGTTGAGGGTTTAAAAAAAATGAAGCATGAATGCATCGAAGACATTTGAAGATCTAATGATGCTAAGAGGAAGCAAATTAAGAAGGATAAGAAGTATACCCTTGAGTAGCTAAAAAGATATATTCGATCAAGAAGGATCAAGTCTTTATAAGCTAGAATTGAGATTTGTAATAAAAAATTCAATTACATCCAAATTAGGTGATGTCATTATTACTTTCTAACCATTATAGCAATATTCTAAATCTCTTAACAAAGTTGGCTTAATAGCTATTTGTAAATCCTCTAACAATGTGGCATTTCTATTGAATTGTCTAGAGACCTCTAACAAGGCCACTCCTAATAGGGTGATTAAATCCTCTAATAGGGTCACACCTAATAGTGCATTTTGTAACCTTTAACAAGGTTGGCTCCTAACAGGTCTCACTTTAGAAGAGCAAAAATTAGTAACTAATTACAATTGGTGTTTTTTCCCAAATTGGGTTTCCTTATTAAATCTTGGTGTCAAATGTGTTCATACTATTTTTCTTATCTATTTTCTGCTAAGTTAAAGTAATAAGCAATCATTGATAACATCTTAATATTTTCATGTTAAGTGTTTCCTAAGGATTCTTACTATTTATCGAGTTATAACATTTTTAGTGTGTTTACCAAGCATCAGAAAAGTTTAGTTTAGAGATTATTTTGTACTAATATCTAAGGGATCTTGAATTTATTTTGTAGTAACTAATTCACGCCTCCCTTCTTTGTTACTCCTCTTATTTCCAATAGAAACAATATGGTCAAATTATCTAGATGTGGCAATTCTTTCATATCAAATCTATAACGCCCCACCAAGGGATCCAAAGAATTAACCTAGAATTTCACTAAGTTTGGTAGCATTTTTTTTAAAAATCATGAAAATAAATACCATTTACAACTTATACATAACAATGGAAGCAATAGCAACAATCTAAATGAAAGTAAACATACTTACAAAATAGGTTACATTCTTTATGGATCCCTTAGCGTTGAGTTACATCTAAACTAACTATTAATCTAACATCACATCCTCATGAATAAATAATGATTTCATCCACATACAATAATAATGAAAAGTCCAATGTTCATAAATTACATTTTCAATTGCTCAATCATACACTATACATGTCACAGGGTATGAAAGGCTTAAAGGAATATACATGTGTTAATAAAGTATATATATTAGGAGGACTATCTCTACCTAGTGGAGTTTGCTTACAACAACGAGTATCATAGTTCTATTGGCATGGCACCATTTTAGGCTTTATATGGACATCCTTGTTATACACCCTTGAGTTGGGATAGTCTAGAGGATCACATCTTGTTGGGTCCTAAGATGCTTCATGATATGGAACAACAGGTAGTGCGTATCTGCGAGTACTTGACTACAGCATAGGATAGGCAAGAAAACTATGCTAATGCACATAGGAAAGAAAAGCAGTTTGCTATGGGAGATAAGGTTTTCCTAAGAGTGTGTCCACGAAAGAGTCCAATCGGATATGAAAAGGGTTCAAAGCTAGCACCTCACTTTGTGTGACCATTTAGGATTCTTGAGAGGATTGGCCCAATTGCTTATCGCCTTGCTCTACCACCTAGCCTAGCTCACATTCATGATGTTTTCCATGTCTCAATACTTAGGCAATATATTCCTGATGTTGTACATGTTCTTGATTGGAATGCATTGTAGGTAGAGGATAGGTAGCTAGCTTTGGAGCCGGTTCGTATTCTGGAGCAGTGGGAGTTGACCCTTAGGGGTTGAACCACTGAGCAGGTAAGGGTCCAATGGGACCCTACTGATGATTCTTCAGCTACATGGGAGGATGCAGATAGATTAAGGGAGTTATATCCCTACTTGTTTGTAGGCTTCCACAAGTAAGCCTAATCCAAAGGGGTGGATGTAGTGCCTACCCTCACTCACATTTTTTTGGACATATTGTTGCTATTATTATTGGACTATGTTAGACTAGTTTTATGTTGATGGATTAGTAGCATTTTTTTGAGAGTATCAGATATTATGCTATGGATTCAGTTGATGTATGATGAGATTACGTAGACTCTACATTTCATATGTGCATGATGATTATTACATTATTCCAGTTATTGATGATGATTAGTTAGATGGTTTATTATCACATGTGTTCTCTTATGGATACTTACCCCATACTTGCATGTGTATGGTGTGCGTGTTTGTTCTTATGTATGGCATTTTTGATGTGGTTACGGAAGGGAGTTGTAGTCACCTGCTAGTTGGGATCTACACGATGCATCACTTCTTGCCATTGCCTGTTTAGCTTAGCATTATATATATTGTATGTACATGCATGGTTTTTATGCAAGTTGTAGGTACCGGGTATCAACTTCCCTGAATTGCCAAGATGAGCGTACCATATTGCACTATCTCAATGGTAAGAGAGGGGAGATAAATTCTCAAGTCCAAATCCTAAACCCTTAAACCATTTGTCCTAGTGAGGTAGGACAAGTATCTGAGATATTTTACCTTTTGAATGTGTTGGATGACATAATTTGTAATTTTTAACCCTTTAGACTGATTTTGTATGGATTGTTCTATGATGGGTTTTCATATTTTATCTTGGAGATCTATGGTGATTTTTTTATTAATTAAGTCTTAAATAAATAGATTTAATTAATAAATTAATTATTTGGAAAAAATTAATATAATATCATGATCTTTAGATATTTTGATTATAATTAATTAAATGGGAATTAATTGAGAAAAAGAATTAAATAAAAGAAATTAGAAATTAAAATTAAATTAATAAAAAATAATAATAAAGTAATAAATAAATAATAATAATAAAAGTTATAAAAGAATTAAAATAAAAGTTATAAGCTTGCCTAGGAGTAAACACACCTCTTGATTTCACATATGTCAACTGTATATGAGCAATGTTAGTATGCTAATAGAAACCAAATTTAAATAAAGCTTCTACAAACTAAACAAAATTCATAAACTTCAAGATAGACTAAGATGAGCTCTCAATTGAGAATATGAGCCATTAATGGGCTCTCTCAATGAGAAGCTCTCTTGTTGAGTAGCTTTTTCTAAATAGATAGGATGTATGCTCAAGCTTTATGCTTCAAAAATGGCTTCAAATGGAGTTGGAATTTGGGTGTGAGTGTATGGTTTTGATATAAAATGGCTTCTCAAAATGGCATTATGACTTTACTTCATGGATTGTGTTATTTTGCAAAGGGGAAGGATCCAATTTATAGGCAAGAGGCTTGAGGGATTGAGGGCTAAGATGCAAGGATGGGAAAAAGCTCATGGAGGGCTCAGATTGCATGAGAAGAGAGCACATGGATTGTGCTTCCTTATAGCCAATCAAGGAGTGACACATGTCATAGGGTGAGCGGATGGAGGAAAGGGGAAGGATGAGTCAACAAAGGAGGCTCAAGGGATAAAATCTTCATAAAGACCCTCATAATGGCTTGTAAGAGCAATAAAAGGGCTTGAAAGAGTCATTTATGGCTTAGTGGGCTTCATAAAGTTTTATGGTTGAGATATTTTGAGGGAGATGAGAGCAATTTCGACTTGGGCTTGATTAGGAGGGTTTTAAGCTTGCTTAGGCTTGTGCAAATGATTATAGGATGGATTAGGATGGTTTAGGATTAGCTTAGGGATAGGCAAGTGGATGGCATTTAATGAGGGTGGGTGAAAGAGGAGATATTTGTTAAGTTTGGCTTGGGTTAGTAAGTCTTAACCCATGTTTAGGGAATGTGACAAGGTTAGGAGGGGATTAGGATTAGGTTTAAAGACATCTTCTAGAAGAGTCTAGACTTTGGATGAGGATAAAGACTTTCTAGAATAGTCTAGAATTTCCTAGGATGAGGATGAAGACTTTCTAGAAGAGTCTAGAACTTCTTAGGATAAGATTTTATGAAATAAATAAAGTTTTATTTATTTCAAGGGTTTGGGTTGAGGAGATATTTATTAAAATATTTTTAATAAACATGAGGATTAATATTTAATCTTGATTAAATATTTTGAGTTGGGATTAGGGGTAGGAAATGATGAGATTAGCCTTTAATCGAAATTAAAGAAGGATTAGAAGATTTTGGAAGAGGTTATTGGTCTTAAGGAAATTAGCCAACTTTTGGGAAAAAAATTAATTAATTATTTATTTTGGAATTTTTGGTCAATTTATTAATTAAATAATTAATAAATAAGGAAATAATGTTTAAATAAGATTTAAACATTTTTGGGAGGGATTTCTTAATTAAATATTTTTAATTAAGATAAAGGGATTTAATGGCATAAAAATAAATAAATTAATTAATTAATAAATGATGATGTCATCAGGAATTTTTTAGAAAATAAAAATATTTTATTTTCTAAAGGTTTTTTAGGTGTCTACATCAACAACATAGGAGTTAGTGCACAAATTAAGCACACGGTGTCTACAACCTTATGACTCATCTAGAAGGTTGAAAAAAGCTCGTGCTTAGTTGTCAGCACCTTCTGGTTGTTTCTAGAGACATTCTAGGTGCTTCCTAAGAATTTTTTATATTCAGGCACTCCTAGAAGCTTAGGGAGAGCATTTTGGAGAGCGTGTTTGGAGGACCCAGGAACATGGGAGAAGGAAGGAGCTTGCTCTGCAGTTTTTGAGGAGAAGCGAATTAGCATCAGTGTCTAGGTAGACACTTGTGATTTTTCCTATGGATTTCCACTTCTTGCATTTCCTGTCTTCTTCGTATCTTTTTAATGCTTTCTGAGGATTTTTTTTAATATCTTGGTTGCATGAAACTTTCATATGTGTAGATCTGATGAAATTATGGGGCCAGGGTTAAAATTTATAATCAAACCCATTAGAAGAATTATTGGGTAAATTTAGAGAACAAATATTTTATAGGAAAACTCTTAAAATTAGAAGCTTTTTAAAAAAAAAATAATTTAAAATTTTAATGAGGGCAGAACGGACCCATTCCCCACCCTCAACCGACAGCGACGTGCTATAGGACTGCAATATTGCAAAGTACCTGCAGTCTACAGTGTACCTGCAACCTACAAGCTGCACATGCAAATGTGCCGTGGTGAATATAATAATATCATCGCTGAATTTTATGTTCCACGTGCTCGAAGCTAGTAATATATGCATGTTATTATATATATTATTTAAAACATTCATTAATATGATTATTATTATTAATTATTTATAAATATATATATATATTTATATGTATGTATATATATAAATATATATAAATATAATTATATATATATGTACATATATATATATACATATATGTACATATACATATATATACATATACATACATATATATATATATATATACACATATATATGTACATATATATATATGTACAAATATATGTACATATATATGTACATATATATGTACATATATATGTACATATATATATATGTACATATATATATATATGTACATATATATATATATATATATGTACATATATATATATATATATATATATATATATATATATATATATATATATATATATGTACATATATATGTACATATATATATATATATATATATATATATATATATGTAAATATGTATATATGTTATTAATAATTAATAATTATTATAGTTGATAAATGATTTGAATTAATAAATTATTCTCATTAATAATAAATTAATTTATAATATTATAGTCTAACAAAACAAGGTCAATTTAATTATTTTAATTGACTTGTATTATGAAGAAAAGAGGATAATGAAAAGAATTGGTGAATTCTCATTTACTATTTAAATTTGATGGGGGTCATTTTCAAATAATGTTTATATAAACAAAATCTCATTAGAATAATTGAAAAGTTGATTCTAAGAGTTATAGGGAGAAACTTTTATCTTCTGAACATATACACGGGTTAGATAACAATGTACGAATTTCTCCACTTGATATCTAAATTTGAAATGAAAACTGAGACCTCCACATTTAGTTCAATTACAAGATTCTAGCAAACCAAAACATGTGCTTGCATTGTGTTTTCTCTATGCTTCTATTTTGGGTTTTGGGTTGACTAGTGTTGACCAATTATAGGATGTCTACCAGAGGCTCGGGGGTTATGATTGTGATGTCATGATGATGTCTTTTGATTCTAATCTTTATATGTGATGGTATGCTCTATGAGATGTTTGTATTTACTGATTGTTATTGCTTTGTAGTCTTCTTGTGTGAAGCTAACATTCATATGTATGAGATACTTGACTTAACCATTTTGAGTCATCAATCAATTATGCTTGGGTTACTTTCTAGTCATTCGATGGAATTGAATTGTTATCTGATCTTGATGATGTCATGTTGTGACATGTTTTGATTCAACCAATTTGGAGTCTTCAATTAGTATTATTTGAGATATTTTTGGTTGCTTATTATGAACCAATGATTATTGTGATTATCAAGGATACCTTTAGTTGCCAATAGAGAACTGTTGTGGTCATGATTATCTATGGATTCTTTTTAGTTTCTAATGGAGATTTGATGTTTATATTGTGAATTATATTTGGGTGATTTGTGATTTATGATACAATGAGCTTAGGGTAGGTTATCTACTTGTAGTGTCAGGAAGTGGCTTGCAATGGGGGCCGGGGCCCTAAGTGGCTGCCAGGGTAACTCATTGTAAGTTGTTTTAATAAGTGAAAACATTCACACCTAGTACCACGTGGTCGGGTGGTAGTGCTTTATCACTCTTATCATTTGAGATCTGCCTGAGACATCGTGGTTGATATATTCTTTATGGCATCTATCTTTATTTTGATCGTGGATTATGATGGTGGGCATGTATACTTATATTGATGATTTGCATATGTTAGATGATGTTATCCTATGCTTTACTTTGCATGTTAGATTTCTTTTTTGCATATGATATAGTATGATTTAGGAGTGACATTCCTACTATGTTAATATTGATGATATCTTCAGTGATTTGGAATGTTACGCATGGAGAGATGGCTAGGACCCACGATGGTCTAATGATGCTATTTACGATTGAGAGGAACCATGCACTTAGTTAATTATGTTTGTGATAAATGGTTATCTTTTATGATGATGTATCATGTATGACATGTGATTACCTTTACCTTGTTGCATCATGGTTTAGAATTAGGATGATGATATACTTTATTAACACATATGTATATTCTTTTAAGCCTTTCATACCCTGTGAAATGTACAATGGATGATTGAGCAATTGGAAATGTAATTTATGAACATTGGACTTTTCATTATTATTGTATGTGGATGGAATCATTAGTTATTTATGAGGATGCAATGTTAGAATAATAGTTAGTTTAGATGTAACTCAATGCTAATGGATCCATAAAGAATGTAACCTATTTTGTAAGTATGTTTACTTTCATTTATATTGTTGCTATTGCTTTCGTTATTATGTATAAGTTGTAAATGGTATTTACTTTCATGATTAAAAATAAATCCTACCAAACTTAGTGAAATTCTAGGTTAATTCTTTGGATCCCTTGGTAGGGTGTTACAAAATCCATTATGCTCTCTACACTCTCTAGCTTCTTAATTCTCCTATCCTTCTTAGTACCTCAATCACAACCATACCACATTGTATTGAATACATTTTTATCTCATCACATTAAATCTTAAGAACAATTTTGTTAGGAACATTAGTTTTTCCACTTAATCTGTTCCATTCATTCAAATTTTAATATTTCCATACAAATTACTTAGGTAATTCAAATATATCAATATCATAATTCAATTTACCATGACTGTTTTAGCCTCCAATAAGATTTCCCTATCATGTTTCCAATATAGTTGACATGCTTTGACGTCTCCAATGCACTACCTTAAATCTACCTTATACTTTTCCATCAACCCCAAAAATGCCATTTTAACATTTCATAACCTCTAATATTTATAATTATGTTACCAAATGTCATCACACTTACTAAACTACTCACTAATCTAGAATCTACTATATATGTTGTTCAAGAATTCAAGTGTTCTTATTTTTCTTAACAATCGTAACAATACAACCTCTCTTATTGATCAACCAATTAAGTTTCAATCATGACTATACTAAAAAGTAACCATGATGATGATGTACTTTTGATTGCATTACATAATTCCACTTCAACCAAGATCACCACCAAAATGTTTTCTTCACTATCAATTGATCTTCTGTACTTAGTTGATTTCTTGCATAACCAATCACAAAACTTTCTTACTAATTGTGTCCTCAATTCACTAACTATGTTAATTGACTATCCCAAATTAGTTTTCATATATGAAAACCAAACAAATACCCCCCATGATTTCCAAGAATCTCCCCATCAAAATGCCAATAAGTCTACTGGGTAGGCCTTAGTAATATGACAGGGAAGATTTTCATGATTGTAGTTAGAATTGGTCACAATAGAAAAGGCTGGGAAGAGTTTCCTTTGGTTTCCTTAAAGGAATAAGAGGGGATAAGTGCAATAAATTTGAGCATTAAAAGTCAGTGAATAGGGTTGTAAAAGATGGTTGTAGCATACAATTTTTTTGTTAGGATGTAAGATGGCAAGTAGATTTAGGTTAGACTAATTTTATGGAGGAGAATATTGTAGGAGATAAGTCAAAATTTGGTGTGGAAAAGAATGATCTTGTGATTAGAATTGAGAACAAGAGGTTGTTGAGTACTAATAGAGATAAAGTTGAGTAACATATAAGGACTATGGCTGCTAGCAAGATGAAGACTTGTATCATATATAAATTAAATAAGAAGAAAAGGGTAGGTGATAATAATATTCCTTTACCATTTGATAGTGTTGAGAAGTACAATGCAAAGAGGAGTAAGTTGATGGATTTGATAGAGAATAGAGAAGATTTGTAGAAAATTTTTATAATTCTTAATTGGAAATCAAGATACTAAGAGTGGGGGGTGAATCAGGATCTTAAACACTTTAACCTTTTCAACAATTCTATAACACATTTACCATATAATATCCAATTTCTTATGCATGCATAACTTATATAATAAAACTGTAATAGCATATATATCTAATCTATCATTCACATGCATGAAAAGTAATCACATGACACAAGATTTTGGTTACCTAGAAACACATCAAGGTGAAGGTAAAAATGGGGTGGGATGACACCAAAAAATCTTTAGTACTATAGTAATAAAGTTAACCTATTAGGGTTACAACATTTGACCATATCTAATAATCTACCCTCTAAGGGGTCTGTCCTATTAAAAACTTTTGAGACTATTATATCTCAACCTATTAGAGGATTTTACACTTATAACAAAGTAAGGATTCTATTAGGAGATTCAAAAAGTTTTGTTATGACCACTCTGTTAAGAGATTTACCCTCACTCAATCTATTAAAATTGACTTAGTACCTAATGCTTAGTCTACTCTAATTAGAAGATGTTGGATCTCCTCTTTCCAATCTGACCTAATATAGCTTTTTGTCCTTCATTGATTGACTAGGTCGCTTGGTCTATTATGGAAGAACATAATTCTTTGCCTCTTCTGCAATGTTTTCATATTCACACTTGAATCACATGAATAACATATTCACTCCTTTGTATCCCCATACACTTCACCATACAAAACTAGGTCAAGTTTTGCCCTATGTAAAGGTTTCATAAAGAGTTTTTTGTATCCTTCCTTGTTTCACCTCTACATCTAATTTTTTTTATTATAGAACATAGGGATCTATGATCCACATCATAAAATGCATAAAACTCTCTGTTAAAAAATCTACAAGTATTAAATATCATGTCCAGGTTGGCCTAAAATGGTTTACCTCAAACTTTGTATCATTCTTGACGTGGATTAAAATTTTGTGTTGCTTGACACTTACTAATTCTGATAGTTGACACTAACTATATATGTTGTTTACACTTGGTCTCTACTATGCTCGACACCTTTGTGTAACTTGGTTTCAATGTGCTCAAATTGATTGATCAATTAACATTAAACTCAACTTACATTGAAAATACTTGGCGACCATATACTTTCTTGACTCCTATAGAGCTTAGTATATATATGTCTATATAGATAAGTCTATCTCATGAATTGATCTATATAGAGTAGCTCAGTCACATTAATGATTGTCTGACTCTACCTAGTATATAACTAAGTGTTTGACACTAATAGATAATAATAGCGAGAGATATCAACATAAAATAAGAGTTGTAGATAAAGAGGATATTTGGATTAAGCATGAGCATGGAATTTATGTCCTAGATCTTATAAGATTTTCATAAGCTCCTCTTGTTGAACACCTTCTAGTCACCTATATTCTTTAATGCAAGAGAATCCTTGGGTCATTGGTAATCTTACATCATCCAAAAATATTTCCTTGAGTTTGGCTTCATGTACCATCAAGTAAAATGGAAGCTCTTAATTTTTAGTCCTTTTTAGCCCTACTTAGTGTGTTTTGGTCCCTTTTTCTTCTTCCAAACTTTCCCAAATCTATAGGTCATCTCTTATTTTATGCATGGCCCTCATGGTTGCTAATTTCTTACCTTTTTGGTTGTATCTTCCTATGCTTTCATCATTTATTTTTTCTTTTCACACTTTCCCCAAGACCTTTCTTGATCACCCTTCCTCAAGATACCCTCAAGTATGGGTCAACATGATCAATCTATACCTAGAGGGATTGTGGTCTTAGGACCCATGTTGTCTTAGGTGTTTAAATTGTTTTATTTCATGTCTTGTGTAGCTTGCTTAATTTTTTTATCCTAGAGACTAGTATATAATTTTGAAGTTGATGAAAGATCAACCCCACAACTCCCAAGAATCACCTACATGAAAACACCTATTACAGGAAGAGAGAGGCAAAAAGATATGGAGGCAGGAATTGCCAGATCCAAAGATGAGAAATTCTTGATTAGCAAAGAAGAGATTTATATTATTAACAATGAATTAATCTCAATTACAATGTTTACAATGAGAGATCATCCTTATAAAGGAATTGAAACCCTAAAAAGGTCTAACCCAGGTTGCATCAAAATAATTAATTATTAGATGCCTAAAGTTTAGCTTAAGCAACTAGATTTAATTAGGAAATATCTAATTACTCTAATACCCCCCCTTAAGATGGACTTGGGGAGTAGCTAAAAACCTAGAAACTACTACTGAAAGTAAAAATGGGTCTTGGCAAACAAGGCCTAATGAGGTAGCCAAGCACAAACAAATCTCTAAAAATAGGAGAAATAGAGAAAACCACATGGGAAAAACCCTACTCGATCCAAAAAGAGATGGAAAGAAACTAGTGAAGGATTGAAGAAGCCTCCAAACTAGAGAATGTCCTAGAAGATAGGAATAAGAGATGATCATGAAGAACACCAATGAAGCATGTTGAAGCTGCAAAGCTCTATCAAAAGTAATTGTTGGTTTGAAAAAATCTTGATTGAAATAAAACCTAACTAGGTAGAGAATACTATAATCTGCATCGAATTAGGAGGCACACAAAGGCAAAAAAATGAACTCAAAGATACAGATGACATGAAACACCATAGCTTGAAGTGTTGATCAGTTGAACCAAGGAAGCACAAGAAACAACAGAAGAACCCCCCTCCCCTCCCCAATGCAAACAAGGGTGAGGTGATAGACAACTAGAAAAAGTGGGCCAAAGAAATACATGTCAAGGAACCATGATGAAGATGCACAAAAGAGTACATATGTGTGCATTGAGGTGATCAATCTTAGACACGTCATGAGGCTAATGTCACAGAAGGGACACTCACTAGACAAAGGAAGATGGAAAACAACAAAACATCAACCCCCCCATGGCATGTTAATCAAAGTAGTGCATGCACAATAAGATACAAGATATGGTGAATCCTAAGATTACAATAATCTGCATGAGTGTCCTTAGATGACATTTCTTGAATCAAAAGGCAAAACATGGCAAACAACTAAAATGAAAATACAGATGCAATATGAAACTTTATCTTAGTGCGCTTGCAAGAATGCATGCAAATGATGTCTAAATAGACTAGAAGAGACATAAGACTGATACAATAGATAGTACAAGTCCTGATGAATCATCTAAAGCAATGAAATTGATCCTCAGAACTAAAACAACCAAGATATCCATTAGAATGCAAAGATGCAAAAGATTGAATAGAATGTGCCTAGAGCAGAATCTAGAAAAATAACTAGTATCACTGGAAAGAACTCGAAAATAACTTTCCAACAATATAAAGAATTCACAAATAGGAGATCAAATGCTCAAGATATGTCTCCTAGAGTGCAAAACTAAACTCCTAATTGTGACAACAGAAAAAACTATCAAAAGAGCATCAAAACTAAAAAACTAATTGTACCACTATGATGGGCTTAGAACAACTTTTTGACAATATCGCATTTTTAGAAAATAGTTTGTATGCTCAAGATATGAGCAAACATACAAAGGTAGGTTCAAATAGAGCCCAAGGAGGTGATAGGAACATTGATGCATCACTGATGTGGCGTTGACATGAGCAAGTGAGGAGCCCAAATTTGATAGTCAAACAACCATTCAGGAAAAAAATTCCTAATAAATGACCCCTATAGGATAAAAATCCAGCCACTAGAAGCATGTTAGAAAACCAAGGGTTGATGTCAGATTAAAAACTGGTGGCTAAGGCAATGTCAAACAAATCAGATTCATATGTTTTGGCAGGCAGGAAAGGAAAAGGCATTTTGTTAGTGAGCCAAAAAGGATCAATCCTCTCCATTGAAAAAAAAATTCTTAACTATCTTCCGAACAATTTAGGGCATCTAAAGATTTGAGACATTTTTTGAATTCACATCCTCATAGAAAAAATTTTGCTGCCCCAAATTCACCAAAACACTAACATCATAATTGGTGGCTATGGTGGGATAAAGTGGGTTGCCAAATCAATGGTTGCGCACATCACACTATGAACCCAAATGCTATTTTGCATAAAAAAGACACATCTTCTTGATGAGTTGAACTCACAGCCTATCATACTCCCTATGTTTCCCCACTTGTGCATTTCTCCTTCATTGTTTGAAAATCTTTGCCCGTTCAACAAAATGACACGAGTGGAGTAAAATCCCATAGACCTGAGATCGATTCCCTATATTGCACACACACAACTCCTAGATGTGACCTTCCCACCTAAAATAGTTCTATCTTTCCCCTTCCTCTACCTGATGCTAACATTCTCATTACTTCCTATAAGATTGCTCAATTTTAGCCCTTCATTTGGAGCAACACAGATGGCATTGGGAAGTGATGGTCTCCATGTGTTATTTCAAGGCCAATGTGGATCAAGGCATGGAAACCACAAATAGTGGTTGGAGAAAAGATGTGAAACCAATGGCCTAAGGAGGATGATAGCTTGGAGAGGTCACTTCATCATGTTCTTGAGATCTTCAGTTGTGACAAAAATCAAAGCATCCAAATATTTTTTCGGTAGCTTGTGCTTGATTGTAACACTTCTTTCTGCAATCTTTGAGAGTGGGTGTAGACTCCAAGTCATGGCAACGACTACCCAACCAGTTCAATTGACATGGCTGGGCATGACCTATGAATGTTCCCATTCAAATCTACATTTATTGACTCACTTGCAGTATTAAAACCAACTAAATTGTACCACTTAAACTTGGCGCAGTCAGTTTTCAATTAGCAATAGTAGCAATTATTTTTGTGTCATAGATTTTAAAATATGGACAAGTCTTGTTAATTTCAAACTTTCTATATTTATATTAGTTTTTATTAATAATTTGATGTTATGTTTTCAATAAAAGAATATTTTAATGCTTTGAAATAATTTATTTAATTGAATTATTATGTATTAAATTAGTAAATTTTTTTTTTTAATAATTTCTATTCATTTGAAATTTTGTATACTTATTATAATTTTTTGAATTTAAACTTTTTTATATTTAAATTAGTTTGAATGCACCTATAAAACAATCTGTTATTAAAATGATTTATTTTAATTAATTTATTATTTTTCATAATTAGATATTATATTGTAAATACAGTATATATTAATGGTTAGTTATATATATTTTACTCATATATATTTATTTTTTTTAAATGTTTATTTTAATAATTCTAATATATTATTTAGTAATTTTAAAATATTTTAAATTTTTTTTTAACATATATAAGAAATAACATGTTAGTTTAACACTTTATTTGTTTCTCTAATTTACTTCACAAGACTCTTATATAAAGGTAATATCATCAAGTATGGTGCTATATTTTAGGACATCATCATAAAAAATGATGTCAAACAAAATGCATTTTGTACATATTGAACTTATAGAATTCAATCTAAAAATAATTACCATTCAGCAAATTTGAAGTAAAGACTATTACTATAACATTGCCAAACAAAATGAACACCATAAAATCAATAAATCATATATAAAGTTAAAACACATACATATCACTAAAAAATAATTCATAATTAATGATTAACATATATTTATCATTTTAATACATATTGTTTTAGGTGTTTTCACACTAATTTAAATATTAAAAAGTTTACATAAATAAAAATTTAAATTAAAAAAATAATTATAATAATTAATAATAGATTTTTTTAGGTGCATTCAAACTAATTTAAATACTAAAAATTTTTAATTAAAAAAGTAGTTATAATAAGTATACAAAAATTTCAAATGAATAGCAATTATTTAAAATATTATTTTATTAATTTGATACATAATAAATAAATTATTTCAAAGCATAAAATATTTTTATTTATTAAAAATTTACATCGAATTATTAATAAAAACTAATATAAACATAAAAAGTTTGAAATTAACACCACTTGTCCATATTTTAAAATCTATGACATAAAAATAATTGGTGCTATAAAGCCACTACATTTCTCACTAAGTGTAAGTGGTACGATTTAATTGGTCCTATTACGACACTACAAGTGAGTTGATAAATGGAGACATGAGAGTACAGTGAAATACATGGCTGAATGGGGCATCCATGGGGCATACCCAACCATGTTGAATGAATTGGCTAGGTAGCCATTGTCCCAAATGTGGGCACATGTAAAAACTACTAAACCATAGTGCAGAGCTGAGGTGGGCCAGAAAACTTGAGGGTCATAGTTTGGCATGGGCTCTAAAACAGATCAAATACTCCACCCAAGAAAAGAATGCCAGCTCCAAAGAAAGCTTTTCCCAAATAAAAAGGGCGCAAATCATGGAGCAATTCTCCAAACATAAAAGCCAATGCATATCTCCTAAGAAAAGGTACCACAATTTTGGCAATTTCAGCAAAAAAGCCCCAATCAATGCCAAGATATCTAGCAGGAAGAATCACCCAATCATACACTCCACCTCATGTATGTGTCACACCACCTTCACATGTGTTGACTAAAAAGTCATAGGTTTATAACCACCAAACACATGTTAAAGTCCCAAGTAATATTTAGATGTGTGCTAGTGTGGGAGAGGCACCAAGGCATGATGGGATAAAGAATTTGTTGGAGAAGGGTTGTAGGTAGAGATGGACACCATGCCCAAAAAAAAGCCTAAAAAATACCTCCACACAACAAATTCACTCACCAAGGAACTAAGCTTGAAAAAAAATGAAGAGAATTATTTTTTATAAATAAAATCAAAAAATATCATTGCCTCATTTTGTGTGCTCAGGCCAATATGGCATGGGTGTGAAAAACTTTTGCCTTAGATTTTAACAGTGTCTAAATTGGATGTATTTTATATGGAAATGAGGATTTTTGAGTGCTCTAAGCTTAATTGTGATGTCTATTTTTGCTCAGAGTGCCTAAAAAATTAGTGACCCCCTAGATCCAATAAAAAAATGTTGAAAGCTCAGATTTAAAAATTGATGCCGAATCTCTCAAAAATAGAATAGGGGCATGAAGATCTGGAGCTCTAATACCATGTTGAAGTTGATGAAATATCAACCCCACAACTTCCAAGAATCACTTGCATGCAAAGACCTATTATAGAAAGAGAGAGGTAAAAAGCTATGGAGGCAGGAATTGCCAGATCCATAGATGAGACATTCTTGATGAGCAAAAAAGATATTGCTATTATCAAAAATGAATTAATCACAATTGTAATGTTTATAGTGAGAGACCATCCTTATAAAGGAGATTGAAACCCTAAAAAGGTCTAACCTAGGTTGCATCAAAATAATTAATAATAGAATTAATTATTAGATGCCTAAAGTTTAGCTTAAGGAACTAGAATTAATTAGGAAATATCTAACTACTCTAATAGATAAGGGAGCTTTGGTATTTCATTTTCACACATGAAGCATTCAAGATCAAGTATACATGCACACATGAGATATCAAGAAAGAATTCTCAAGACAGATATCAATAAATCTTCAAGAATTCACTAAGATATAGCATTTCCTTCTTGCATCAAATGTGTTTTGTCAAGGTGGTAGTAGGATTGCCTTCTAAGAAGGATATCTTCCATTCACTCATTCAAATTATTCCATTCTTCATCACAGTAGATCAAAAACATTCTCATTCATAAGGTTTTACTGATATAGTTTCCTTTTGGCTTTTGTGTTAAGTCATGATTAGGGCCCGTTTGGTTGCTGGAATACAATGAGAATAGGAAGATAAAATTATAATTCATTTTTAATTCTTTGTTTTGTGCGTCCAATCAAAATTGGGAATAGGAATATGTATTTCCATTTTGCCCCAAAATGAGCATTTGTCCATTCTCAAAAATACTTGTAATTAGAATTGCTATTCCCATTCCCATTTTGAATTTTTCTTATTTGAAAATGTTTTCAAATCTGCTCCATTCCAACTTAGCTCCAAAATTAAAAATCACACAATCCCTCTCCCGTTTGCTCTCGTCTCCAAGGATTATACGAAGCTCTATGATTTCATCTACACCAGTGGGTCTGCTCTTCTCAATTTTGTCGTAAAGGAGTTAAGGATTTGGAGAGATGAGGCCTACCACGACTTGCTTTTCAACCTCAGCTTCAATGTATTCAGGGGAATTCTCATCTTTTTCCCCAATATCATCAATGATGTTGCTAAGGTGGGTGAGGGTTTGCATAGAGAGATTGTCAAGAGGTTCTTGGGGCTGTGGAAGGGAATGGGGGGCTAAATATGAAGGCATTGGAATCCATGTTGCTTGTGCACTCTATTGTCTATGAGGCACTGAGGATGGACCTGCCTGTGCAAGTTGGGGACAAGTTAGGGACAGATTCCTTCTTCGCAATATTATCCTCAATGTTTTCTATCAGAACATAACCATCACACCCCTATTCTTCCATGTACAAAATGAATGACTTTGTTTTTTTTTTTTTTCTGATTAACGTTCTCATGATGTTTTTGTTAGTTTGATTGCAATTTTGATAATAAGAATGCATCAAATTCTAATTTCTATTTTGTCTATCCAAACAGAGAAAACAAATTCCCATTCTAGAATAAAAATTCCCATTCCTCAATTCCTATCCCCACAACCAAATGGGCCCTTATTACATTGACATATTTGGTTACATTGTAAATTCAATTGCATCTACAAAGGTAATTGTATTCCTCATTGTTAGATTCAATTCTACTACTTGCTAAGATTTCCTTTATTTATTATCATTTCAATTTCATGGTTGATTTCTCAATCTAAGGCTTGACCAAGGCACGCCATCCCCCAACAAATAAAACCAATGTTCGTTGTATGCAAGAACATGTTATTGGAATTATGAATTCAGATTTGAAAACCTACATTCAGGAGCTATCTATAGAATTAGGTTTAACTGCAATTTTTCCCTTGGGGAACATGGTCATTAGGTGGAACATATACATGTATAGGAACTTGACTAGATCAACTTATATCGAAAATTTTGTACTATTTAGGGTTTTTTGGGTTTTCTATCTTGATTTTAGATATGTAGTTTTTATATCATAGTTCTAATGAATACTTTTTTGAGTAGAAAGGTGTCTTATGTTACCCCTTTCTAAGGTGAGTCATTTTCTCTCTCTTTCTCGTGTTTTAGATCTGATTTCTCACTTTGTTAGGATTGTGACTTAATCAATCAATTCAATTCAATTACATTGAAAATCTAAGGTTAATATACATTTCATGAAAGAGGACTTACTTGCATACTTCCTTAGTGTAATTTGGGTTTAGTATTGACTTTCCTTCATCTTATTTAGGTTTTACTAATCTAACTTTAGTTCTATTGAGAATTATGTTTGGAAGCTCCTCCTTTCTCTTGTGTTTGAATTTTTGGGAAGTGAAATTCTCATTTGATATGCACATCTTATTGAGTCTATCCATTTTTTCACCTAAACATTTCTATTTTTTAGTTTGCAACATTTCTTATAGTGAACATTCAATTTATTGAGTTAGTCGTTGCAAATTTAGGAGTATGTTCTAGACATATTTTTGGATCTTTTCCTAGGGTTGCACTTCAATATTGTGTCACACTCGAGTTATGATAGAATCTTATTGGGTTTCTAATGTTCTTGCCAGTTTCATTATTAATTCATGTTTTATAATATTGGAAAGCTATTTCCCCATCAATAAAACATGCTAGCATGCATTTCAATGTTCTTAGATCATGTGTGGACTTGTATCTTGGGTTGCAACAAATTTCATGGCTTATATCATGAGATTTATGTAATTTAGGTCCTCCCCTATACTACCATATATTTTCCTGATTCTTGGAGAATTCAATCTATTCCACGTGAATCTATGTGTCATGGAGTCATTATAAGGTTTTTAATTGATTTCTAGAGTGGGTGTGTGAAAGATAGTATGAAATGAAGTCTCAGACCAAAGATTTTCAATAAGATTTTTATTTGTAATCATGCATGTTTGTCTAGAATGTAAGATTGCATGTTGTAGGCCAATTTGATGTAAACCCTTGATTTTGTGATAATGCACAGATTGGTTTAGCATGTTGGATGTCTACTCTTGTATATGAGTTGATTATTTTTCTTATGTTGACTTGTACTACATGGTCTGGACCTTCTTCTTTGGGGACACTCTTGCCATGATTGCATCAGCTAGGACTTGTAGATATCCCTTTTACAGTACTCTTTGCTACCAACCTCTATATATTTAGAACATTATATATGTGTAATGATGACACTGTACTACTCTGGAGCACATGAGGATAGTGTACCCATCTTTTGGGACTAAATACAACAAGTTTGACATCAATGACAACATAACATTCATATTTGCAAGAGTAATTTGAAAAGACCATGTGTCTTCTCAATAATAGAGAAAAAAGGGGAAATATATTGTTCATGTCAAGAAGGAGAGAAATAACTAAATGTGCACTTGAGTTCTACACTAACTATATTGGTAGAATGAGTTGCAAAGATTCTTCCTTCAAGTCCTCTTAGCATCATGAGGAAATATGTTGGATAACAATGGCAAGCTTAAGTTCATTAAATTCTAAATTATTTTCTAATTTTTCTAGCATGTTATCATAGATTGTAATCTCCATATTTTATAAGGCTTTAATCGCTTCCAAAGATATGCATGAAAAATCATGTCTATGTTTACTATTTATCTTATAGATTGTGTTCTCTATAAATATTCTCCTTTCTTGTTTAGTTTATGGGCCTATGGAACACCTCTATGTATTATGATGTAGTTCATCCAATCAATTTGAATCAATAAATGATTGTGTGTTAAAATAATGCATATATCTTTGATTATAAATTTATAAATTTACACTTTGCATCAATGAACTAATCTCCTCTAAAGGAATTAGTTCTAGAAGATAAGACAAAAGCCTCAAATAGCTCTAAATGACAAACACACAATACTTTAATGTCATTTTACTTTATATATTTGTAGTTCATCTCATTATACCCATTATCATTTATTTATTTTTAAATTTGATGCAAATCATATATATTAAAATGTAGTAAATTACATCTATAAAAAGATAGTGAGAGGCTAAATAGCAACAAGTGAACAGGGAACAGAGCTTCTGACTATTCCTAAAACAGCAAGGTTGACTTACAAGACATTATAAGAAAGAACTAAGGTCTAATCGCAGTGGGTCTTATTTTATTATCATCATTTAGACTTGGCTTTTGTTGATCAGATCCTTGCAAAATCTAGGGATCTCTTCCCGTTCAGCTTCTTGGCTATATAGTGGTTACTGTATTCCTCATGTTTATAGTTCCTGTACTTCCTTGGATGATCTTCATCTATCAGTTCAGCCAATGGACCCAATTCTACTTCGTAGTTTGGAGAATGAAATATAACAATTGATAATCTTTCCATGTCTTTGTTTGTTACCGCCCTGTGCTCAATACTCTTGTACTCTCCATTTGTCAAAACCTGCAAACAATTTAAAACTATTATTATATTTTCATAATTCATATGAATTTTTGCATTTGACCTAAGAAAGTATAATAAAAAATAATCTAGTGTATAAAATTGTAGAATTGAGCAAATTCACATGACATAAAGAAAAATTTGACAAAAATATACCAGTAAAAAATGGGTCAATCTCTTAATTTCTATTGCTCACAAACTTTCACAGTCAAGAAGTGTTCAAAATGTATAACTATAAACAATCATGACTTCTAGTTATAGATAACAATCTAATTGAAGAATTTGAAAATAAAAATCACTTACTAAAATTTAGTAATTTTCTAAATTTAGTATGATTCCTACAACTACGTGTTAAACACTTGTTGAAATTACTATTGTAGGCAAGCCGTCTACATGACTTACTATTTACGGTAATTCAACACATACAAAGCTACTAATTATAGTAAGTCTAAAAAAAACACTACATAAGCATTTGGACGACCTAACTCATTTTGATAACTCAACCATAATTAGATGACTAGATGGATGACTTCACATTCCAACAAAGAGTTTAAGGAGAAGTGTGATAATAGATCATAGAATGTGGACGACCCAGCCCATTTTGATGACTCAACCATAATTAGATGACTAGATGGATGACTTCACATTCCAATAGGATGACCCAAACCATTTTGATGGCTCAATCACAATTAGATGACTGGATGGATGACTTCACATTCCAACAGAGAGTTTAACGAGAAGTAAGATAATAGATCATAGAATGTGGACGATCCAACGCATTTTGATGACTCAACCACAATTAGATGACTAGATAGATGACTCCACATTCCAACATAAAGTTTAAGGAAAAGTAAGATAATAAATCATAGAATGTAATCTAAAACATTGACACTCAAAAAAATGTTTACACAATCAAAGTCAAAAATTACTTCAAATCAGCATACCTCCATAGTGTCCCCTATGACGATAATTAGAGCACCTGGGATTGGCTCTACAGAAATCCACTGGTTCTGGTGAAGAACCTGCAAACCTACACAGTCGTCATCTTGTAGCAAGGCAGTAAGAGCACTTCCATCAGAGTGTGCACTTAAACCTACAACTAGATCAGGCCTTGGGCAGGGAGGATAAAAGTTCATCCTCATTCCCTCAAACTTCTCTCCAAACATCTCCTCAAATATAGTGGACCTTAAGCCCAGGTTCTCAGCCATGACACTCAATAATTTGCTGCAGAGTTTTGCCACTTCCATTGAATAAGCCTCCACTGTATCACTGCAAAATTCATGCAACAAACCATGCACTATCAATATCTTGTGTCGTGATTATCATTTGATTTGTCTTTAGTGAACTGGGTCCAAGAGTTTTGGCATTGCAATTGTTTTCAAGATTAAGTTGTGTATCAATATTTTAGACTACGCTCTAAATAATATATCATTGTAATCGTTTTTATGATTATGTTGTGAAAGTTTTCCTATCAAAATGTTGCATTACACTCTATGAATCATATGTTATCAGGAAAGTGAAAGAGAAAATTGTTTCAGTCACATTATCATCAGGATATAAAAGCTGAAGGAGAATTTTTTTTCCCTCAGCTGTTCTATCTCATCCTAATGACATTTGATTCAAAGAATATAATTCAAAGTATTGATATAAAAATTCTCACAACTTAATCTTTAAAGTAATTACATTTATCATAAACTTCATTGAATATAAAAACTTAGTTCAAATCACTGCTTTTATGACAGAAAACAAGGGAAAAAAAATAGATAAAACTATCTACACTAAATGAAAAATGCTTCAATGGATGTGCCCATTTTTGTGCTCCATAGACAAAACTTTACTGGTATGAAAATGAGATTAAATCTGCATAGATTACCGGAACTCTATGGGTTTTTCTGGCCAGACTTTTTCGTTGCGAAGAGCGTTGGGCCTGATTCCCAAGGCCATCATGTCACACCAGTCTAACTTCTGGTCCTCTGAGAAAATGAAAGCATGGCCGTATCCCTGAATTGTGCCAGGAACCATTTCATCCTTCTCTTTTTCTTCAAGTGGCAACTTGAAGAACTCCCTCGCCACCTTCTTTGTCATCTCCAGTAGCTCCACCTCGATTTCATGATTCAACACCTGAAAAAGAATAGAGGATTCTGAATCACAATCGATATTTTGCATCACTTTTACAGCTAAAGCAAATTAGATTCTGTTGGTACATTTCTCGCATGTTCAGTTTTGTGATTTTTTAAGAATTTGTTCACCATTTTTAACACTTTTATTTATTGCAGTTTAGATCTATTTAATTGGATTTTGTAGTGCATTTTTATCTCTGATTTCTGATCAGCTAATTTTAGATCTCGTGATCAAAAAGATTTTGCATTTCAATTCAATTGAATCAATAAAAAGTAATTTTGTCTGTACAGTAGTTTCTTCATATTCTTCATTTGATATCAGAGCCAGATTGATTAGGTTCGCTGGAGTAAATCATAGAACAAGAAAGATCATAAGTTTTATTGAAAGTTTGAAGCTGCTACTTGATAAATTACTGTGGGTTTTGTTAGCAGGACATAGTAGAAAATAAGACTGAAAAACACATGAATTGTTGGTTTTGTTTCACTATGTTTACACGGCATAGCAATTTCAATACATAAGTAGGACATATTTCTATAGTAAGTCAATTTGTGATATTGCTATCAGGATTTAGCTGTGTAGTTTTTTTAGTCAAATTCATTGACCCATGTTGCATGAGTAGAGATTCTCACACGAATCCATCTCTAGACTCTCACAGGTACTCCTAGGAGGTCACCCATCCCAGTACTACTTCAGCTCCAGCGCGCTTAACTACGGAGTTTTATTCTCATGAAAGATGGGTTTGTGTGTGAAGCACTACTCATGAAACATGGATCAATGAGTTTGACTCAAAAACTACACGAAACATAAAAACAACAAGAATTTATTGAGAGTAGAAGAGTTTGAAAAGTAGAGGTATCTTGTGTTCGCATCAATTTATTTGTGTTTGAAGATTTAGGAAAAGTAAATCCGCCAAGAGTAAGAATTGTTTCTTGGGATATTTTTTTTCAGTTAGAGAAGCTGTTCATAAACGAGTAGAGTATTTTTTTAAGCCAGACAACCTATTGTAGCCAACTCTGCATAAGAGATCGAAGTCGAGCAAAGGAATCGGGGGTATTTTTATATGACAAAAAAAAAATGTTCAAACAAAGAGGAGATACAACTTGGTCAATGAAATCAGAAGATCGTTGTCTCTAAAAAAAACACAATTATCTCTGCTAGATTTAAAGCTGCAGGAAGATTACAGATCAAAAAAAGCTGATTTACACTACGAAGATTGATGATCTTGTAAAAGCTAATAAATAAATTCAATGTAAGATTTTCTTTTGTGTGTGAAGCAATTTCTCCCTGTTTTTCAATTTCTTCAGATCCAACATCTGGGTTCACTAGGTACATGAATAAGAGTTGTGTAAAGCTAAGAATGATTATTACTGTTTTATATGTATATAAAATTTATTTTATCTTGTAGATTGATTGTATCACCATCAACATTTCACATCACACAATGATGAATCATCAGAATCAGAGACTATTAGAAAGTAGGAAAAATAATAATTTTGTACAAACCTGGAAAAAACCCCATTCTTGACAAGCCCGGGCAAGCTTATCCATCTCAAGCTGTCTAGTGGAGTGGTGTGATGAGAATATGTTGGCCATGTCAATGAGAGGGACATGAAGATCAGGTGGAGAACTTTCCGTGTTAAATCCAATGGTCTCTTCTGCAGGTCGGATATATCTCTCTGGTACGTCCTTTCTCTTCAATTTTGAAAGCTCCTGCACGTCATCAACCTTGAAACATGTGCCCAACATGGGACCTGAAACAGCCATGATCCCAACTGTGCTTATACTAATCTTTGGTACACCCAATGCAACTAGTCCTTGGTACATATATAGGACGACAGGATCTAGGGGTAAAAGGGGAATCAAACGGGCTGATCTATTGTCACAAAACAAAATAACAAAATAGTTATCAGATTAAGACAATTCCAAGTACTTGAGGATCTACTGAAAAAAGATTCCTTTTATTTATAAAAATTCTATTATGTAGAGGTTGATTCTAGCGTATAGTATTTCTATAAACTACAAGTTTTAAGACTTTTGTGTTTCTATCTATTAATCATTATTTAATTGATTAGATGCCAATGCTATATAATAGAACAAAAACTGTTAAAAAAGATACTATATCTTAAGATAAAATAACTCTTTGTATTTATAGAAATCCTATTATGAAGGGGTGGTTCTATTCTAGTCTATAATATTTTCATTAATTATTAATTTTTTAGACAGTTGCACTTTAATTATTAATTGTGTGATCTATATATCTATTACTAATTTCTTGATTGACTAGTTAGCAACTTTCAATAATGAAACCAAAAAACTTCACAAAGTAGGCACTAAATTTATGATGAAATAAAATTAAAGCATATAAGAATAAACAGATTAGGTGTTACAAAGAACAAAGACATTTAAAATACATATTAAGGCATGAACACAAACAAAGAAAAATAAACCATGATAATCTATGATAATGGGGGGATAATCTATGAAAATAAATGGAAATGTAGGGATAAAAGAGATATCAATATATGAGGTATAAATTTTAATATAATAAATCAAACAAGGAGCATACCTAAAGTCAAATGAAATATAAATAAGACTCACTAGGGGTAAAAGACAATTCTAGGGGTAAAAGGGGAATCAAATGGGCTGATCTATTGTCACAAAACAAAATAGTTACCAGATTAAGACAATTCTAAGTACTTGAGGATCTATTGAAAAAAGATTCCTTTTATTTATAAAAATTCTATTATGTAGACGATTGATTCTAGTCTATAGCATTTCTACAAACTACAAGTTTTTGGACTTTTGTGTTTCTATCTATTAATCATTATTTAATTGATTAGATGTCAATGCTATATAATAGGACAAAAACAGATTAAGAGGACACTATATCTTAAGATAAATAACTCTTTGTATTTATAGAAATCCTATTATGAATGGGTGGCTCTATTCTAGTCTATAATATTTTCATTAATTATTAATTTTTTAGACAATTGTACTTTAGTTATTAATTGTGTGATCTATATATCTATTACTAATTTTTTGATTGGCTAGTTAGCAACTTTCAATAATGAAACCAAAAAAACTTCACAGAATAGGCACTAAATTTATGATAAAATAAAATTAAAGCATATAAGAATAAAAAGATTAGGTATTACAAAGAGAAAAGACATATTAAAAACATATATTAAGGCATGAACATAAACTAAGCAAAATAAACCATGATAATCTATGATAATGGGGGGATAATCTATGAAAATATATGGAAATGTAGGGATAAAAGAGATATCAATATATAAGGTATAAATTTTAATATAATAAATCAGACAAGGAGCATACCTAAAGTCAAATGAAATATAAATACGACTCACAAAAATAAAATCTAAAAATCTAGTGTGAAATGAGTAAATCCTAAGAGAAAAAATCGTACCATGTATAGAAATGTTAGTTTCGCACCTTAATGTATATGAAAAGAAAACATTTCACTCTAATTTATGTGTGTGAAAGGGGACCAAACTTTAATTTTTTTTAGCACTTCATGAGCCCAAGGCAATAAAGCACTTAGAGTAGTTTTCAAAATGAGGTTATTATAGTCAATGAACTCCACAAAAAACATTTCAATCAAAAAATTAGATAGTTGGACATCAAAATGGGGAAGTTCACTTTCTAGAATATTCTTAGGTACTTAATTGTGTTACTTATATAAAGATAAGGGGGATTTTAGGGCTCACTTCTAAAAGTGTAGATTGTGGCTCTGTTGTGTTATTTGTTGCAATGAAAATGACTGTGTGTGGTTGTAGCATGTTATTTCCCTCAACATTGTAACGTCATTTCATTGAAGATAATAGAAAAATAATATGTTTGTTCTTTCAAGCACAACCACAAAAGTGTGTGTGATTGTTCTTTCCATTGTTATGTTGTTGAAATTTTCTATTTATTTTCTTGTGTTAATAACGTATAAGAATTGGAGAGAATAAGAAAGTGTGCAATATGACTAGGATGATGATGATGTAACATAACAAGTGCCACATAGTGATGTGTACTTCTGCTTATGATTTTTGTTTGTTTGTAATTATAATTGTAGTAATAAAGTATTGTTTGTTATAATTCTATAAATAATTACTAATTGTTAATTATAAAGTATAATTAGTTTAATATTAATTTTTATTTAAGTGGTAAATATAATTATTGATATATATTTTCCATTAATATATATCATATTATACTAGTATATTATAAATAAATTATAATACTAAAATAATAATATTTAATAATAATAATATATAGTAACATTTCTTAAAAGATTGTATAACATAAGTATATATTATATTTATAACATTATAAATTAAATAACGATTGCACGTTAATTATTAATTTTTTAGACAATTGCACTTTAACTATTATTTTTAATTATGTGATCTATATATCTATTACTAAATTTTTGATTGATTAGTTAGCAACTTTCAATAATGAAACCCAAAAAACCTCACAAAATAGGCACTAAATTTATGATAAAATAAAATTAAAGTATATAGAAATAAAAAGATTAGGTATTACATAGAGCAAAGACATATTAAAAATACATTTTAAGGCATGAACACTAACTAAGAAAAATAAACCATGATAATCTATGATAATGGGGAGATAATCTATGGAAATATAGGGTTAAAAGAGATATCGATATATAAGGTATAAATTTTAATATAATAAATCAATCAAAGAGCATACCTAAAGTCAAATGAAATATAAATAAGACTCACTAAAATAAAATCTAAAAATCTAGTGTGAAATGAGTAAATCCTAAGGAAAAAAATCGTTCCATGTATAGAAATGTTAGGTTCGCACCTTAATGTATTTGAAAAAGAAAAAATTTCACTCTAATTTATGTGTGCTAAAGGGGACCAAACTTTGATTTATTTATTTTTAGCACTTGATGAGCCCAAGGCAATAAAGCACTTAGAGTAGTTTTCAAAATGAGGTTATAATAGTCAATGAACTCCACAAAAAACATTTCAATCAAAAAATTAGATAGTTGGACATCAAAATGGGGAAGTTCACTTTCTAGAATATTCTTAGGTACTTAATTGTGTTACTTATATAAAGATAAGGGGGATTTTAGGGCTCACTTCTAAAAGTGTAGATTGTGGCTCTGTTGTGCTATTTGTTGCAATGAAAATGACCGTGTGTGGTTGTAGCATGTTACTTCCCTCAACATTGTAATGTCATTTCATTGAAGATAATAGAAAAAGAATATGTTTGTTCTTTCAAGCACAACCAAAAAAATGTGTGCAATTGTTCTTTCCATTGTTATGTTGTTGCAATTTTCTATTTATTTTCTTGTGTTAATAACATATAAGAATTAGAGAGAATAAGAAAGTGTGCAATATGACTAGGATGATGATGATGTAACATAACAAGTACCACATAGTGACGTGTAGTTCCCCGTATGATTTTTGTTTGTCTATAATTATAATTGTAGTAATAAAGTATTGTTTGTTATAATTCTATAAATAATTACTAATTGTTAATTATAAAGTATAATTGGTTTAATATTAATTTTTATTTAAGTGGTAAATATAATTATTGATATATATTTTCCATTAATATATATCATATTATACTAGTATATTATAAATAAATTATAATACTAAAATAATAATATTTAATAATAATAATTATTAATAATAATATATAGTAACATTTCTTAAAAGATTGTATAACATAAGTATATATTATATTTATAACATTATAAATTGAATAGCAATTGCATGTTAATTATTAATTTTTTAGACAATTGCACTTTAACTATTATTTTTAATTGTGTGATCTATATATCTATTACTAAATTTTTGATTGATTAGTTAGCAACTTTCAATAATGAAACCAAAAAAACCTCACAAAATAGGCACTAAATTTATGATAAAATAAAATTAAAGTATATAAAAATAAAAAGATTAGGTATTACAAAGAGCAAAGACATATTAAAAATACATCTTAAGGCATGAACACAAACTAAGAAAAATAAACCATGATAATCTATGACAATGGGGGGATAATCTATGAAAATATATGGAAATATAGGGTTAAAAGAGATATCGATATATAAGGTATAAATTTTAATATAATAAATCAATCAAAGAGCATACCTAAAGTCAAATGAAATATAAATAAGACTCACTAAAATAAAATCTAAAAATCTAGTGTGAAATGAGTAAATCCTAAGGGAAAATATTGTACCATGTATAGAAATGTTAGGTTCGCACCTTAATGTATTTGAAAAAGAAAACATTTCACTCTAATTTATGTGTGGTAAAGGGGACCAAACTTTGATTTTTTTTTTTTTTAGCACTTCATGAGCCCAAGGCTATAAATCACTTAGAGTAGTTTTCAAAATGAGGTTATAATAGTCAATGAACTCCATAATAAATGCCTCAATCAAAAAATTAGACAGTGGGACACCAAAATGGGGAAATTCACTTTCTAGAATATTCTTAGGTAGTTAATTATGTTACTTATATAAAGATAATGGGGAATTTTAGGGCTCACTTCTAAAAGTGTAGATTGTGGCTTTGTTGTGTTATTTGTTGCAATGAAAATGACCATGTGTGGTTGTAGCATGTTATTTCCCTCAAAATTGTAATGTCATCTCATTGAAGATAATAGAAAACTAATATGTTTGTTCTTTCGAGCACAACCACAAAAGTGTGTGCAATTGTTCTTTCCATTGTTATGTTGTTGCAATTTTCTATTTATTTTCTTCTTGTGTTAATAGTGTATAAGAATTAGAGAGAATAAGAAAGTGTGCAATAATAATAGGATGATGATGATGTAACATAGCAAGTGCCACATAATCGCATGTACTTCCCCTTGTGATTTTTGGTTGTCTTTAATTATAATTTGTAGTAATAAAGTATTTTATTATTATTATTATATAAATAATTAATAATTGTTAATTATAAACATAATTAATTTAATATTATTTTTATTTTAGTGGTAAATATAATTATTGATACTATATATATATATATATATCATATTATACTAGTATATTATAAATAAATTATAATACTAAAATAATAATATTTAATAATAATAATATATAATAATATTTCTTAAAAGATTGTATAACATAAGTATATATTATATTTTTAACATTATAAATTGAATGACAAAAAATACATTCTAAAAAGTATAATAGATTAAAAGTAAAATATCTAAACTATCTTAGTTATGTTTAACAATATTAAACATTAATAAATCATATTAGATTAATTAAAAATAATTTTTTATAGTTTTACAATCCATTAAATCTGCCCAATATAATTTTTATATTATATATAAGGGGATCATCGTGGAAAGAAAAAACCCCATTACATTGAAATGTACAAAAAAAGGAGGCACGACCTCACAACAAGAGTATCACAATATCCACAAATCATAGAGTCTTGTGCATATATAGATACAAAAGAGAGATCTAAGAGACTAATGTAGGAAATCATCATGGGTGTCCACTCGGGTAGTCCACCCCATAGCTCCCTCCATCCACACAATGTTTTGCTTCTCATGTACATATGTGCAAGCATGAGGATTTAGTCCTTTTTGGAGTTTTTATTTCTCTTTACCTCCCAGTTAAGCTTCTTGACAATCTTCTCAAACATCTGCAGGTTATCAATATTCTTCCTCCATTTATAGTCATCCTTCATTTCAAAGATGAAGAACCTTTTGAGCATTTCCTTATCAGTCAAAATTATGATATGAACCTGCAAGAAGATTTTAAAATAAGTGAGTTTTTGAAAAGAAATCAGTAAGAACTCTGGGGCTATTTTCATTCCTTTCCTCATTTCTACATTTCCAAATCTGCCATAAGATATTAGAAGAGAGAATCTTCCAAAAAAGATTAGTATCTTTTTTTTAGCCCATCAATTTCTAGTAATAATTTCAAGAATATTAGCATTCATAGGATAAGAGATACCAAACATATGCTAAATTTCCTTAACAAAAATATAGTCAAAGAGAACATGTCTTCTAATTTTAGGTAGTCTACATAGGTTATAGTAGTCAGTAGTAGAGTTTTCTTTTTTAGTTGGGAGTCTATCAAGAAACAACATCCATTTAAAGAATTTTATTTTATGTTGAATAGAGTCTTTCCACAATATATTAAAATAATTCTTCTAAGAGAAAGTGTCTAGAGAGGAGTACCAAACAGAATTGACATGCTTAGTAATGGCATCATTATATCTAATCACTTTATATATATTTTTAGCTTTGATTTTGTATAAAATGGTCCCATCACTTGCCATTGATAGTTTAAGTATTTATGAGAATCCACATGATAGGTAGTGGGTAAGTCCTTGGTAGCTTTAAGAATAATATTATAATTTTTTTCTTGGAGGTCAAGATATCAAAATTGCTTCTAAGTTCATTCTAGATGATTCATCTGTCATGCTCAAAGTCTTGGAAATATAAGAGGAGTAACTGAGAGGGGAAGGGTGAATCAGTTACTACAAAAATAAATTCCAGTTCCCTCAGGTGTCACTACAAAATACAAATAGATAATTGAATAATATTGAAGCTTGGTAAACACAGAATGTTGTAACTTGATAGTAACTGGATTAGCTTGGTAAAAGATTAACATATAAACCTTTAGGTGTTATCTATGATTACCATTACTTTAACTTAGTTGCAAACATATAAAAAAAAATAGCATGAACACATTTGACACTAGGATTTAATGTGGAAATCCAATTTGGGAAAAACCACCAATAGCAACTAGTTATTGATTTTCACTCTTTTGAAGTGAGCCCTGTTAGGAGCCAACCTTATTAAAGTTTAGAAAATATACTGTTAGGTGTGACCCTATTAAAGGATTTAATCACCCTATTAAGAGTGGCCTAGTTAGATGTCTTGAGAATAATTCAATAAAATTGTCACCTTGTTAGAGGATTTGCAAATAGCTGTTAAGACAACTCTGTTAGGAGATTTAGATCAATGCTACAATGGTTAGAGAGTAACAATGAGGTGACCTAATTTGACTGCAACTAATTTTTTGATTTTAGATCTCTATTCTATCTTGCACTTGATCCTTCCTAATCGAATATGACTTTGCTGCACCTCAAGAATATTCTACTTATCCTTCAAATTTTCTTCCTCTTCTCATCAATAGATCTTCAATCATATCATCACAATTTTCACATTCACTTGCACTTTTTAATTAAAACTTGACCTTATACTTATATCTTCCACTTTATTAAGTTGACTAAAATAGAACTTACAATAATCAATATTCATCACCTTAGTTGGCTAGAATCAATAGATAAATCAATTAAGCTTAATACAAAAAAATAAGAAAATCCTTCATTAGTCGACCCTGCTTGGTAGAAACTAACTCTAAAATGATTTCCTTCGTTAACCAATAGAAGCTTGGTTAACACTGCAAACATACAAAAATCCT
Source organism: Cupressus sempervirens (assembly GCA_028749045.1). NCBI lineage: Eukaryota > Viridiplantae > Streptophyta > Pinopsida > Cupressales > Cupressaceae > Cupressus > Cupressus sempervirens. The sequence goes on along the minus strand of CM053792.1, from coordinate 978,153,258 downwards.
TTGGAAACCAAGTAAGCTCGGTTAGTACTGGTTCCATCCAACTTTCCTGAGTCAGCTCGGTTAACACTTTCTTTTTGCAACTTTTCCTACGACACCCGAGTGAACTTAATAGATGTTGCCTTCTGAAATAGGCAAACACAAGAATGCTTGGTAGACATTGAGAACTATCTTCACTACCCAAGTGAGCTTGGCATATACTGATCGATAATGATTATGACATTTTCATAACATCAAAGAAAACACATAATTAATCAATTATATCCAACAATCTCCCTATTTGGCATTAATGGCAACACAACATGTCATAACACAATGAAATTTTGGATTTTAGAATTGAGAACTCCCTCTATCAGTATGAGCTCTTCCTTTCACTAAATTTTGCCTGCAACAGTTGTTACCAAGTTCATTTAGAACATCCTCCCTCTTTTAGCATGCTTCTTCTTTGGAAAACTTCCCCCTCTTTGGTTTCTAACTTTATTTTGGTTCCAAAAATTTCTCATAGATATGATAGTAAACTTCTCCCTCTTTGACAAGACATGCCAAAGATAATAACTCTGTAAATACCAATGTACCTTAAGTATTGATTCATTTGCAATATGCCCTTGTAAAATTTTGCACCAACTGATTGATCTTCAATAGGTTCTAGTTGATACATTCACTAAACTTCATTTAGTAAATTTCAAATAGGAGAGTGACCCCTAGCTTATCTCTTAGATATAGAAATGCATCCTTAGGTAATGGCTTGGTGAATATGTCTACAATCTATTCTTTTGTATTCACATACTCCAATCTGACTTCTTTAACTTAAACCAACTCTCTCAAGAAGTGATATTTTATAGCAATATGCTTTATTTTGGAATGAATTACTGGATTCTTTGATATGTTGATTGCACTTATGTTATCACAATATATGACAATTGGATCTTTGATTTCTACCTTCGTTCTTTCCAACAATTGTTTGAACCAAACAATGATAGAAAAATTGACTACTGTTGCTACATATTCTGCCTCTATTGTGGTTTGAGATGTACAATTTTGCTTCTTGATTGTCCAAGATACTAGTCTTTTGCTAAGAAAGGATGCTCCACCACTTGTTCTTTTTCTATCATCAAGACTCCTGCCCAATCATCATCGATAAATACTTTGAAGTCAAAATTGCCTCCAAGTTTGTACCATAAACTATAGTCTTTAGTACCTTTCAGATATCTCATGATTCTCTTGATTTCCATCATGTGATTTTCTTTAGGATTTGTTGAGAATCTTGCCACTATTCCAACTGCTAGAGCAATATCAAGCCTTGGGTGTACTACATACTGCAATTTTTCAATCACTGATTTATAAGTGGTCTTATCTAGTTCTTTGGAATCATCATTTTTGGAAAGATTATGTCTAGTAAGCATAGGTGTTCCAATTGGTCTTGAATCTTCCACTCCAAAATTCTTTAGTATCTCCTTTATATACTTAGATGGAGTGATGTAGATACCATTCTTGTTCTACTGTATTTTTAATCCAACGAAGGAATTTAAATTCACCAAATATGGACATCTCAAATTCTTTACTCATTTCTTCTGAGAATACTTTGTATAAATCAACATTTTTGGTAAATAGGGTTATCATCAACAAATATTTTTACCAACACAATCTTCTTATCTAGTCCTTCCTTGATATATAGACTACTATTATCATTAGTAATTTGAAAACTAATATGTACCAAGTAGTTATGGAGTCTTTCATACAAAGCTTTGGGAGCTTTCTTAAGTCCATATAATGCTTTGTGTAGTTTACAAACCATGTCTCCTTTGCTAGGATCTACAAAACCTTCTAGTTGTTCAATGTAAACTTCCTCATCAACAATTCCATTCAAGAATGTAGATTTAACATCCATTTGATACACTTTGAATCCTCTATGTGTTGAATATGCTAGTAAAGTTCTAACACCTTCAAGTCTTGCTACAGGAGCAAAAGTCCCACTATAGTCAATACCTTCTTCTTGAGAATAACCTTTGCATACCCATCTTGTTTTGTTTCTTGATACCTTTCCATCTTCATTCAGCTTATTTCTAAATACCCATTTTGTACCAGTTACATTTTTATCCTTGGGTCTAGGAACAAGAGTCCAAATTTTGTTATTTTCTATTTGTTCTATCTCTTCATTAATTGCTTCAATCCAAATTTCATTTTCTAGAGCATCTTTAACACTTTTAGGTTCAAATTCAACAAGTAAACATGTGCCTTTTAATTTTCTTCTTGTCATTGTTCCATCTAATTTGTCTCCATTGATTTGATAAGGTGCAAGATGTCTTCTGACATATCTTGTTAACACAAGCTACTTGGTCTTTGAATGAGTTCCACTATCTTCTTCTTGAATTTTAGTTTCAAGATCGAGTCCTTCTCTCCATGACTTGGGTCCATCAGGCTCGGTTTGAACTAGCTCGGTAGCCTCTAATTGTGACTCAAGTCCTTGTAACTCAAGTTGCACTACCTACAACTTGGTAACTATTGGAGTTTCTAGGGACTCGGGAGTTGAAGCTTCTTTTCTCTCAAATAGATTTGGAAGAGTATCAGGTTTGTAGTATATGAATCTTTTGTAGTCTTTAGGTTCCTTATTGCTTTCTTCTTCACTCTTTTATGCATATTTGTTAATTCTGACATGTGCACTCTCTATAATTTTGTGAGTAGACAAATTCAAACAACTATATGCTTTACTTTTGCAAGAATATCCTAGAAATATGCCTTCATCACCTTTTACATCAAATTTTCCTTTTCTAGATGCTTTCATGTAACATTTTTTGCCAAATATTTTCAAGTAACTTACATTAGGTTTGTAGCCATACTATAGCTGATAAGGTGTCTTGTTTGAATCCTTATTCAACTAAACTCTATTCAAGGTATGAACTGCAGTGTTGATAGCTTCCTTCTAGTATTTGAGAGCAACATTCTTTTCAATCATCAGGGTTCTTGCACAATCCATGATAGATCTATTTCTTCTTTTTGCTATACCATTTTGTTGTGGTGTACTAGGGGAAAATACTTGTCTTTTGATTCTTCTTTCAATGCAAAAATTGTTGAATTCATGGGAGATGAATTCACCACCTCTATCCGATCTTAGGCATTTCAACTTATTTCTAGTTTCTTTTTCTACTCTTGCTAGATACCACTCGAATTTTTGAAAGGCTTCTAATTTTTCTTTTAGGTACATTACTATCATCATTTTAGAGTAGTCATCAACAAAGAGAATGAATTTTTTTTCTCCACTATAACTCTTTATTCCAATAGGTCCACATAATTTTGTATGAACAATTTCCAAGACTTCTTCTGATTGGTTGTCTTTGCTTTTGAAGCTTGTCTTTCCCATCTTACCAATTTGGCAATTCTTGCATAGACCCCATGTCAAGCTTCTTCAAACTAAGAATACCTCTTACTCTTTTATGTTTTCTTATCTTAATTGGATTATCAAAATCCACATGACATAGCCTTTTGTACCATAACCAACTTTTCTGTCATGTCCCCTTTTCAAATAATTAAAAATAATAATATTTTCTAAGGCAGGCAGGCCCAAAAAGGTGAAGTTTCGGAAAAATGAGAAATATTTGGAAGCTAATGGACTAATAAATGAAAATTATTATTAAAATATTTTTATTTAACCGCTCTTGGACGTGAGTTAGGGTTATGCCCTCTTTTAAGGAGTTTGGAGGCATTTTGGGCTCATTCCAGAACTTGATTTTTGCTCATTTCTTTGTTATTCTTCAGAGGCTGCCAAACCTGTGGAGAAGGAGACCCAAGAATGGGAGTTTTTAGGTTTCTAGGAAGGCTAAGGATGGGAGTTTGAAGCCATTCCATGTGCATGCTCATGTAGAGTTTTCCTTGTGCTGAATAGTGCAGATTTGTGATTTTTTCGGGTCTATTTTTTTGTAAGAGTTTGGTGTTTCCAATTGAGTATTTCATATCAGTTTAGGTTGCTGCTGTATTTCAGAATTTTAGATGTTAAATAGAGCTGAATATATGTATTTAGTTGTGATTATACTTCTATGATAGATTATTAGTGTTTTTGTGGTGTTTTTGGGCTATTCTATGTTGTTTTCGAGAGCCTGATGAGCATTGTTTTTATCCTCCATTTGGGAGCTGTTGTGTAAATATAATATAGATCTGGAAATGTCATTTTTTAGGATGTTATGCTACTGAAATTTCTATAAAAAATGTCCACTTTCAGATTTTTTAATAATATGTGAAGCTATGAAGTTTTTGGCACTATTTCCGGCATACCCGATTTGGGGTTTATTGAGAAATTGGTGGATCTTTGAAATATTGGTTGTTTGATCTTAAAGATCTGATTAGAGGCTTGAAATATCATATAAAATCAAAAAAGGGACATTTTAGTGGTATCAGAGCTATGATCTTGTCAGCCTGAGGGTTTGTAGAAGTTTGCATGTCAGTTTTGACAACTACCCAAATCTTGCATGTCAAAATTTATGGTTACATGCTACTTCTAATAATTTGCATGTTAGTTTTTGGTGAATTTGGTGGTTTCATGTTGCTTCTAATCAACTGCATGTCAAAATTTATGGTTGCATGCTACTTCTAATCATTTGCATGTTAGTTCTTGGTGAATTTGGTGGTTGCATGTTGCTTCTAATCAACTGCATGTCAAAATCTATGGTTGCATGCTACTTCTAATCAATTGCATGTTAGTTCTTGGTGTTTGAAGAAGTTATAACCTATTGGGGTTACACTCTACTTTATCTAGAATGGATAGGTTTAGTACAGAGTCTCAGAGGACACGATCTTGGACAATTGATATCCAGAGTCAGAACAATAGAAAGGATGGTTATTTAGACATTCGAGATAAACTTAGGAAAATAAGCCATGACATGTCTAAATAGTTGGTTGAGCACCATCGTATGATGAATGACATGTTGTTCAACCTAGCTAAGGTGGATAAGTTGATTGGATTTGTATTTAGCAAATTTCCTCACAGGGTAGATGACACAATTACCAAGAACTTGCATGAGGAGTTTGAGAAACTAGCTTATAGCCAGGCAGAGGTCTCAGATTCTACTCTGCCACAGGAGGTAGTGGGTTTAGATGATGATTATGAGGATGTTGTTGTGCATGATGGTGACATACTTGGTAGATATGAGCATACATTGAGCATTCATGACTTTGCTGAGAAAGAGTACAAGGCATAGTTAGATGTTTCATCACATGAGGTTGAGGCAAGTAGTACTTCACATGATTTGTCCAGCTAGCTAAACGTGAACAAAGATAGTGTTGTGACTTCATTATCTCATCATGATAGGATGCGAGATATGATAGAGGATCACATTCGAATGATTCAGTTACAGGGTAGACATAAGGGAGTTCAAGCAAAGTCTTCTTGTGTTGACTTACAAGTGATTAGGGAAGGAATGGGAATGATGAAGTTTAGTTATTTACATCTTCCATCAGATCTTGACCATGTTCTTAGCCTTGTCAAAGACTATTCAGATGCCTTGAGGAGGAAGGAGGAGGAAGTTGATAGGCTTTCTCATGAGCTTGAGGACACTCGAGTTTTTTTGGTGAATACTCCATTGGCATTACAAGACTGGGAGAGACATGGGGATAATCATGGCATGGAGTTGAGTTTAGTTTCATCTTGCACTCCTGATACTCAACTTTATGTGAATGGTAGATCATATGTGGTCTTTGATAATGTTGCGAGTTCATCTTGCATTCACATCTAGGATATAGGGACAATGTCAGACAGGTATGTGGAGTTAGTTGGTATTGGTCATATTACTTAGGTGAGGAGTTTGCTTGAGTTACCAGCTGATTATAGTTTACGGATATGGACCCGAGATTGTTATATTGGCATTTGGGATTCAGTTGACTGGAACTCTTTAACACTTTTTGGTAGTAGTGATTGTTTGGGTGCTATCATGGATTTGATTAGCAGATTGCACGATGTTGTCTTTTCATGTGCCAGCAGCTTGTTTGATGCTAGTATTAGTTTTTATACATTGGTGTTGGGCTTTTTTCATATATCTAGTCGACCATACTTGCTAGAATGTGTTGATGATCTTTCATATTTGGCAGTGTGTACAGATGAGTCCCAAGATCATATTGGCATTGATGACATCTAGGAGGATGCAATGGGCAGTTTTCAAGACTTAGTTTCCTTGGTGGTTTCTTTTGGTACAGAGGAGTTGGATAGTAGTGCTACAGTTTTTGATACTCTATATGTTGATATGAGCTTTGGAGTTGATTCGCATGATATGGATGGTAATACTCTAGAGACCAGTAACCTTGAGGATGCTCCTTTAGACAGTGCATCGGAGGAGGTTTGTAGGATATAGTCTAGCCAGTGCCATCATGTGTCTAGTCAGTTGAGAGTTAGTGAGCGAAACATTGCTATCACTTGCCAAAATTTCAATGCTACTCGTCAATTGTTAGCAGTTTATGGATGGGGTTCTCCTACTAGTGATGAGCAGGGAGGAAGTTATCTTTCCTTGATAGAGTTCCACTCTTTATGGGAGGCTATCTAGATTTTGAGATAGGATTATATGCAGTTGGTAGCTAACAGAGATTATCTTATGGAGTGGGGCAGTACAGCATCAGATGCATTGTTGGCCAAGGAAGATGAGGTGAGTGAGCTTACTTAGCAGCTTGAGGTGACTTCTGATATTCTTGAGAGTACACAATTAGCTTTCAAGGAGTCACAATTTCATTTGGCTAAGGTGACCATGGAGTTAGAGCAACTACAATCTTTACTAGATTTTATACAGTCACAAGTTGTGGTGTCTGGTGATCTGAGGATATCCATGGTCGAGATTGTCAAAGATAGTGGAGATGGGGATGCATCCATCCTTGATACTAACATTTGCATATCGGGTTCGTCCCTACTAGAGTTAGGTTTAGTTGAGTTGGGTGCTGCAGCAGATTGTTGTGGTATGCCTGACATGGTGGTGACCTCTAGTACTAATGGCACAGAGACTAGATATGTTGTATCAAAGACCATGTGTGATGTTGGTGAGCTGTTAGTTAGCATGGTTCCTACTAGTAATACTACTCCCTTGGTGATGTCTTTAGAGGTAGTAGTCAGTTTCAACTTGGTTAGTCATCAATTGCAGTTAGTTACATTTGGATTGCAGTCTGAGCCACTAACTGAGATTGGCACATTCTATCGGCATTACATTGTGAGGTATGCTCATCAATTTACCTTTGATGACCATGTTGATGAGATGATGATACAGAGATGTACTTTGGTTCCTAGTGCTTATCATCAATTATGGGATAGTTTGATGCCTTGGGATGAGAGTCATGATGGGCATGCCATGGTGATAGGTTCTACAGTTTACAGCTTGATAATACATGACTTAGAGCAGGAGTTTTGGAGTGATGCTTTAGCGGGTGTTGTTATTGATTCTACTCCTTTGGCTATGACATCTCCTGACTTAGCTGGTGATCAGTCACAGTGGGTTGTATCACTTGTTCATGGTGAGCTGTTGACTGAGGTTGGTTTTCTTTATCAACATTATATTGTAGGGTATGTACATCAGTTAGCATTTGATCCTTGTGTTGAGGAGTTGATGGCAGGCAAATTTGGTTTGGGTTCCATTTCTTACTGTTTATCTTGTGATGGCTTTTCACCATCAGGGGTGCATGGGAGTTATGGTTATGAGACAATGACCAATGATCTATAGAGTTCTGTTGACTGTAGGAGTTGTACAGTGTGTGGATTCTCCATACTTGGTACAGTTTCATTTGGGAGCATTCACCATTGTTGCAAAGTTGGATTGTACATTCCATATAGGCCAATGGGATGCATTGATGGTATTTACTATGTTGGTAGTTTGATTTGTCCACTTTACTTGGGTTTTGATGTTCTAAGAGTTTGTGTCTCGTGGATTTCTGACTGTGGAAGTTGTGACTTTGGAGTTTGGTTGAGCAGTAATTGTCAGTTTGATTATGGATTCCTCTTGGTTATATTGCAGAGAATATTGCAGGAGCCTGTGTTAATTGACAATAGTATAGTTCATGACTAAATTTGGGATCCAGGTGGATTGATTGGTTTATTTTTTAGCCATTTCTTGAGGACAAACAATATTTGGAAGGGGAGGACTTGTCATGTCCCCTTTTCAAATAATTAAAAATAATAATCTTTTCTAAGGCAGGCAGGCCCAAAAAGGTGGAGTTTTAGAAAAAGGGGAAATATTTGGAAGCTAATAGACTAATAAATGAAAATTATTATTAAAATATGTTTATTTAACCCATCTTGGACGTGAGTTAGGGTTATGCCCTCTTTTAATGAGTTTGGAGGCATTTTGGGCTCATTCTAGAACTTGATTTTTGCTCATTTCTTTGTTTTTCTTCAGAGGCTGCCAAACTTTTGGAGAAGGAGACCCAAGAATGGGAGTTTTCAGGTTTCTAGGAAGCCTAAGGATAGGATTTTGAAGCCATTCCATGTGCATGCTCATGCGGAGTTTTCCTTGTGCTGAACAGTGCAGATTTGTGGTTTTTTCGGGTGTGTTTTTTGTAAGAGTTTGGTGTTTCCAATTGAGTATTTCATATCAGTTTGGGTTGCTTCTATATTTCAGACTTTAAGATGTTAAATAGAGCTGAATATATGTATTTGGTCATGATTATACTTTTGTGATAGATTATTAGTGTTTTTGTGGTGTTTTCGAGCTATTCTATGTTATTTTCGGGAGCCTGATGAGCATTGTTTTTATCCTCCGTTTGAGAGCTGTTGTGTAAATGTTATATAGATCTGGAAATTCCATTTTGTAGGTTGTTATGCTGCTGAAATTTCTATAAAAAATTTCCACTTTCATATTTATTAATAATATGTAAAGCTGTGAAGTTTTTGGCACTATTTCCGGCATACTCGATTTGGAGTTTATTGAGAAATTGGTGGATATTTGAAATATTGGTTGTTTGATCTTAAAGATCTGATTAGAGGCTTGAAATATCATATAAAATCAGAAAAGGGACATTTCATTTCCTCTACTTGAGCAATAAAACATGAACAATCACCGAGACCAAGATAAAATAGATTACCTTTTGTTTGATTGCCAAAACCAACCAAATTTCTCTTCCCCTCCAGTAGTTTGGCCTGTCCATTCATGAATTCTACCTTGAATCTAATGTTATTCAGTTGTACCACATTTAGTAGCTTATGATTTAGTCCTTCAACCCAATAAGCATTATCACACACAAGTTCTTTAGTCAACAAGATACGTCCTTTTCCTTTTATGTTACAAGGTTCATTGTTTCCAAATCTTACACTACCTCCATCATAATATTCCACATGTTCAAATTTTGTTTTGCCACCATTCATATGATGTGAGTAGCCACTATCAATAATCCATATTTCATTTTTGCTAACATGAGAGATAAGTGCCATCTTATCTCATTCATCATCAGATTCATCTTTCATAATAATATATATCATTTCATCTTCACTATTATTAGAATCTTTAGCTATGAAACAAGATTTCTTACCTTTGTCCTTGAAACTCTTGTAGGTCTTGGAGTCCTTCTTGCCTTTATGCTTATTGCTTTTTTTCTCATCCTTAATTTCCTTGTTTGGACACCTAGCAGCAATGTGACTAATTTCTTCACAAGAAAAGAAGATCAAAGGAACTTTACCTTTGTAGTTTCCTCTTCCTTTGGAATACTTCCTTGCAAGCAGGGCTTCAAAAACTTCAAGATCACTCTCTAAAATTACTTCTGATGATCCATCTTCTTCACTTCCTGATTGACTAGATTTTGACTTTTTGCCCTTTTCTTTGAGTGAAAGTCTAGCTTTAAATGCAGATTAAATATTATTTGAAGCAGGAACATAGTTATCATAATTGTCTAACTCAAAAGCTATTAATCTTCCAACTAGAGCATCTAAGCCTATCTTGTTATTTGGATCACATCTCATTTCTTGGATAGAAAATACTCTAATTGCATAAATAGGAAGAAGATTTTTGAGCACTTTACTCACAATAGTTTCCTCCTTGACTTCTCCTCCTGATGCTTTGATTGCACTTACACTAGCCTTGATTCTTTCCACATATTTTTCAATGTTTTCATCTTCTCTCATCATCATTTGATCAAATTTTCCTCTAAGGCTTTCTGCTTTGGCTTTTCTTACATTGTCATATCCTCCATAGATATCTTTCAATTTTTCCATATTGTAAAAGAAATTTTGCAATCTTTTACATCATCAAATTCAACATAACTAAGAGCAGATACAATATCAATCATCATGATATTATGATTCTTCTTTTTAGTAATGTCTTCATTTGATAATGTTCTATTGGGAGTCTTATATTCAACATCAAGATAATTGCAACCTGAATTATTGATGGTAGCCAGATGTAATCTTATAAGTCCTTGCCATGTTGTAAAATTATCTCTGTTCAACTTGGGAATCTCTCTTTTGTAAGACATCTTGTTCTTTAGCTTAGGTCCTTAAAACCTTCTCTACAAGCACCAAAAGCTCTAATACCAATTGTTGGAAATATAAGATGAGTAACTAAGAGTGGAGGGGTGAATCAATTGCTACAAAAGAAATCCTAGATCCCTTAGTTGTCAGTACAAAATGCAAGTAGATAATTGAATACTATTGAAGCTCAGTAAACACACAAAATATTGTAACTCGATAGCAACTAGATTAGCTCGGTAAAAGATTAACATATAAATTTTTAGATTTTATCTATGATTACCATTACTTTAACTTAGTTGCACGCAAACATATAAAAGAAAATAGCATGAACACATTTGACACCAAGATTTAACATGGAAACCCAATTTGGAAAAAACCACCAATAGAAAATAGTTACTAATTTTCACTCTTCTAATGTGAGCCTTGTTAGGAGCCAACCCTGTTAAAGTTTAGAAAACACACTGTTAGGTGTGACCCTGTTAAAGGATTTAATCACCTTGTTAGGAGTGGCCTGGTTAGAGGTCATGAGAAAAATTCAATGGAATTGTCACCTTGTTAGAGGATTTACAGATAGCTATTAAGCCAACTCTATTAGGAGATTTAGATCACTACTACAATGGTTAGAGAGTAACAATGAGATGACCTGATTTGACTGTAACTAATTTGTTGATTTTAGATCTTTTTTATGTCTTGTACTTGATCATTCTTGATCGAATATGACTTTGTTGCACCTCAAGGATATTTTTCTTATCCTTCAAATTTTATTCATCTACTCATCAATAGATCTTCAATCACATCATCACAATTTGTACATTCACTTACACTTTTTTTTACAAACCTTGAAATCACAACTTGACCTTATACTTTTATCTTCCACTTTACCAAATTAGCTCAAATAGAACTTACAATAATCAATATTGATCTCCTTAGTCGGCTAGAATCAATAGATAAATCAATTAAGCTTAATACAACAAAATAAGAAAATTCTTTGTTGGCTGACCCTACTCGATAGAAACTAACTCTAAAATGATTTCCTTCATTAACCAACAGAAGCTTTGTTAACACTACAAACTTACAAAAATCCTTTGGCAACTGAGTGAGCTTGATTAACACTCGTTCCATCCAACTTTTCTTAGTTACCTGAGTGAGCTTGGTTAACACTCATTTTCTACAATTTTTCCTTCAACACTTGAGTGAACTCAATAGACATTGCCTTCTGAACTAGGTGAACACAGGAATGCTCAATAGATACTGAGAACTATCTTCACTACCCAAGTGAGCTCAGCATATACTGACTGATAATGATTATGACATTTGTGTAACACCAAAAATAACACACAATTAACCAATTCTATCCAACACAAAGAGGCTAGATAGCTAAGAGATGCCCAAATTGGACTAGTATCTAGCATAATAGCCTTGGGAGAGGGTGAGAGGTTTGCCAACTAAGTTCAAGTTACACTAAATGGATCTTTCACCATAAAGTTGATTATCATCATGGAAGTCCTTGTTAATAATATATTTCTAGACATAATTCCAATTTTTCCATATGGATCTAAAGATAACTGATCCTTGAACAAAAATAGGAAATTTTCCAATAATTAGATCATTAAAAGGTAGTTTCTTCCATGATTAAGCATTTTTGAGGAATCGACTTTATATATTGTTCCTAATAAGGATCTTCCATGGATCATTACCATCCATAGAGTGGAAAATATATTTGGAAGCAAGGGCAATCCCTTGGAGTTTAATATTCTTCAAGCCCAAGCCCCCAAGGAGCTTATTAGTGTGGCATCAATCCCACTTAACAACATGCATTTTTCTATTTCCTTTACCATCAAACCAAAAGAAGTTGGTGACTTCCTTTTGGATCTCCAAGATTTGGAAATTACTAAACATCCAAGCTGAAGAATAGTATGTATTGTAGGAAGAGAGATTTTTTTAGTAGACTTGTACTCTGCCAGCTAAGGGTAAAGATCTGTTGTGCAACTTATCCAACTTCATAGTGATTTTATCTTTAATAAAGGACCACATATCTTTTAAAGAGGGATCAATAGAAAAGGGTATGCCCAAATATCTCACAATTTTATGAGGGCCTCCCCATTGAAAATAATAATTTTAAAAATAGTTAGGGGGTTGTTCATCCCATCCAAGAGATGTAGATTTGGCATGGGATAAATGAGCACTAGAGATTTTGCAAAAGAAACTAAGTTCTTTTTGCAGAGCTTTAAAATTGTCAGCAACAACTTCAAAGAAAATAACAGTATAATCAGTAAAGTGGTAGTTTATAAGCTCATCATCATTGGGGAAAGATATTTCCCTATTAGGAAGGGAGATAGTGTAAGAATTTTCCTTAGGGAAAAATTCACCCAAGATCAAAGAACTCAAGCACAAGCACAACAATATACCTAGAAAGAGTATGATTAGAATATTGATATGTATTTGATTCCATGTAAAAGTACACTAGGAGTGCCTATACATAAAGGCCTTTGGAATGCTTCTAGAATGCATAGGAATCACCAAGAACATGTCCACTAGGTGAAGGTTATCCTCCATTAAGCACATGAGTAAGTGTGATGATGAGAGGATAAGCCTACAAAGGTGTAACACAAAAAATAATGTTGTACACACCATGTGCTAAATTAGGAGTGTGAATAACTATGTTGTCTACATGAAAACTCAGTTAATTATGCAAACTCTAATGTTGTAAACACCATGTGCTAAATTAGTGTTTCTTACTTATGTGTTGTCAGCATGACAACTCATAAAAGTATGCAAACTCCTATGTGTCTCACCAAATAAATAATAAAATAATGCATTAGCTTAAGTACAATTAAGTAAGTGAAAATAGTAAATATGTATTTACACCAACACCCCCCTTAAGTGCAACTTAGGGGAATGCCTTTAAGCTCACAAAAAATTAGGATGAAAGGCATGATGGGTCCCAACTACTAGGCCATATTAGGTACCCATGTACATAATGTAATGCAATCTCTCATAAAGTAGAGAAAGAGGGAAAACCTAATGGAAAAATCCCTTCCCCAAAAAGAGAGATGAAAAGACAAGATGCATGGATGGTGTTGTGTTGAATTCTTTTAAATTCTCAAGGTTTGTCTACCATGAATCTCAACACAACTCCCCTCTTGTTGGTGTTTGAAAAAAATGGAGGTTTTTCAATTATCCCACTGAGAAAGTGACACATCTAGGGGTAGCTAAATCCCATTTTCAACATGCCATTTCTGACAACAGGCCAGCTATAAGGCATGACCCTTCTTCTACTTTAGGCTCTGCTAAACCTAGGTGGGTAGACCTAAGATTCAATTGATACTGTACTAGTGCAAAAATATATCCCTGAATCTATTAAGTAGATGAAACCCTTATATCTCCTAGTAACTCATGAAATGACACAGATCTGCAGCAGCTAAATGAAAATCTAGAATATTCACAAGCTGAGTGAGGGTATAACATTTAAGTCCTTTAACATACAATGTAAAGATGATTTTGATTTTATTTTATGTGGGTGGGGGAAAGTGGATGAAAACCAAGCATAGACAACAACTTAATGACCCTATATCTGATAAGTGCTTGATCTATTTGGCAAATTCATGAATCTCCCTCATGCATTTTAGATATCTGATACTTATTTATATATTTAGATATGTGATCTATCTATTTACCTTGTAAATAGACATCAATGTTCAACTTAAATCTCATTCTTACTTGATATCCTTCTTAATAAATCTACAACCCTATTGAATCTATGAAGCATTTACACAATTCCTTGAATCATCAACAACAATGAAACAACATACAACCTTAAGGGACTACAAAAATGACCTAGGCTCTTTGTTCAAAGATCATAAAACATCACAGATCAACTGAGAATGGAGACAAGATTTAAACTAAAACTAAACCCTTGCTGTTCTTTGTATTTATTTCTTTGAAATAGTACATGAAAATGCATGAAATTAACTCACAAATCACCTAATAAACCAGAATGTATAATAACATATGCTGTCATACAAGAGAGAAAATGGCAGGAATGAGAAACTAATGGGATGGTAAGGGGGTATCACAACCAAAGCAAGGCTTCATGGTCTAGAAACAGCACATCCCAGATCTTCCATCCAAAATTCATCAATTCCAGGGCCAATTCTACTAAGTGTTTCCATTTAGAGAAACTTTCCAAAATTCCAACCCCTACAATGAAAGAAAGAAAGAATGATATAGGATGAATGAATTCTTGGATTTGATCTTTACTTGACAAGTGTCCAATTGAAATTTAATCTTCTAACAACTAAAAAAGCTCCCTCTTCTTTCTTCCCATTTGATATGATTAGGTTTCATCATTTTTCTGTTACTGATTTGCAAATATCCTTTCCTGAATGATGAAAACCCGCAAGTCATCAAAATATCTGATTTGCCTCTTGAAATGCTAGTGAAATCTTAATTTTTATTGAATGAATCTGAACAAATTTCAACCCAAACTGAATTCTCACTACCTTTTAACCATACTCAAGTCATCACCTCATTAGAAATCAGTTCAAAGCTTTGATACCTGAATTTGGTTGCATAATAAGAATCTGGAAGAAAACCTCTTGTAGCTCAAACAAATTGCTACCTGTACAAAAACTAACTGCAGAATCATAAAATTTAGATTCTCATGATTTTGATGGTATATGATAAGGCATATCTGGCCTTCAAGAAACCCCCTTAATCTCATTTTGAAAAATGCCCCTCTATTATAAATGTTCAGGTCTACAACATTTTAGAATTTGAAAAATTTAAATGTTCTAAAGTTAAAACTTTAGAACAAAATGCTCTTTTGATTTAAAATCAATGTGAATGCATCATCTTTTGAAAACAATTTTTAATCACATTTTAAATGATTTTCCATTTTTTGACCCTTTATCCATCTGGGTCAACTCTTCTTTGACCAACTTTTCACCATGTGTTCACATCTGATTTGCCAACCTTTTCGGATGCAATGCCATGTCACCACTTGATGGGTCCAGTGCCACATGGCGCCTCCTCGCTTCCCCGCAATATTTATCTTCCTTGCATCTTCTTTTTGCGAGAATGCGAACACTGTAGGATCTACCACATGGTAGCATCTTGTGCATCCACCTTGAACCTGCGTGTCTATGCCATATCATCATGTCTGGGATTGCCAAATCATTGCACCCAAGACCCACTACCATTTGGCGCAAGCCTACATTCTCGCATTATTTAACTTGGGTACAACTTAATAATGTGGGCAAGCAGGCACCCTCAGATCAATCCACATGTCGTCATCTCACACAATCTTCCCTTATGTGCCATGTCATCGTCCTCACAATTCCGTCCAAAATTTGAATTATGTCTCACTGACATCATCCTCAATTGTTCATCAGGCCAACAATGGGCCCCACTACACTTGAGTGTTGCCTTTGGTAGGCAGTGTCCTTAAGACATTATAAATGTTTGAGTTGAAAATTATTTAAAGATCTAAAAGGATCACTACGGCATGAATATGGGATAATAGTTAACCCTTTTCTTTAAAAAAAAAAAATGTAGGCCACTCCTTTTTTGCTTCCTCTTTCTTTGACTACATGATCTTTTGATTGTTCTTGGCGGCTCTTTTTAGCATGAGATTCCTATTTTATTGCCATGAATCCTTAGTGTGGGTTTCTTTTATAAAATGTATTCAATCTTGCAATTCTCATGATTTTGCGCTAGGAATGCTTTGGTTTTGTGTGATGTGGACTCCTCTATTTTATGCTTGCTCATCTCAAACACTGTGAGCTCCTCATCAATGTGAGCTCTTGTTGTGAGATGCCTCCCTGAAGCCATTTGCTTCATCATGCTTCCTTCCAAACATGGCGTCTTACTCCCCAAATGTGGATCTCCTTTCATGTTTTCTGCATGGGTTCTCCCCATTGCTAGGCATGAACAAATTTTTGTGAGTGGTGGGCGACTTCCTTTCTATATTGCATGAGGCATCTTTTCTATGTCTTTTGATGTGCAGGCTTTCTTTATGGCTTGGGCTTGAGTCTTCTTTATGCAGGTGGCTTCCTTTGTTAAAAACATCTCCATGTAGATTTTACTTTCTTGCAGTGGCTACTCTCCTTTATACGTGGAGTGCTGGCTATTGGTTTAATTTCATTACTAATTTAGTATCATCTTGTATCTTTTAGTTTCCTTGCTACTTTTTATACATGGAGTTACTCTGTTTATATCTGCATGGGTTTGCTATGCCCAAAATGGTTTCCACTTAATCTCCATCTCCCACTCTTTTCAAGCAGCGGCCTACTCTTTTCTTATATTCTTCCTGTCGGCATGAGGCTCTATCTATTACATTCATGCAACTTTGATTATTACGAGTTCCTTTTACCTCTAATCTGTTGCATGGGTGTTTGAAATTATCTTTGGCTTTATTTTTTGGTTTTATCCTTTGCTTCAATCGGTTGCTCATCGGACACAGGCATCCTCCTTCACATGGGATGTCTCCTTCCTTTTATTTGGTGATCTACCATCTCTGCTAGCGTGGACCCCTACTCTATTTTTTGCATGCGTTGAGCTCCCTACCCAATGTTATGCCCTTTAACTTTTGATTGTGAGTTTTATTCATTTCTCATTTCTAAGTTATAGCTTGCTTCCTTGACTACTACGACCTTTCTCGTATTGCACCCTTTTTCTCTTGATTCAAATGCCTAGCACACCCACCTCAAGCACTGCCATTGAACTTGGTCAAGGTGAAAATAGTGACACTTATAACCTCATTAAATTCTTTCTCTTGCAGGAGCATTCTTAGGCTAGTTGTACCATCCAATACTAGCAAAAATTCATTAGGTGCAATTGGAAACACCCCCTTTTTTATAACACGCTTGCACTCAATTAGTTCTTCCATGAGAGTATAGTTAGTGTGAAGGCAGCCAGAGATATCACAGAGAACCACATCAAGGCTTTCCTCCAATTCATTTTTTATATTTAAACTCTAGATGTGAAAACTATAATAGGCACATTGTGTACAATATCACACTCCAGATTTGATTTATATGGAAACATCCCTTTCTTCAGAGTCACCTCTTGCTCAATATCTATTTATTGAAAGTTTAAAACATCTTAAATCTTTAATGGTTGTCCCAACTTTGATGAATTTAGTTTGGCCCCAAAGTGGGCCCGGCTAAATTTTTTTTTGTTTTCAAACAACTGGATCCTCAAACTAGCCTATTAACCTTTTAATATCCACTATAACTGATTTTGAGCATTAATTGATCATTAAAACCTCATTTTATCATTTTCTGCAACTAGTCAAATTGGTGCCAGGAGGTCTGTTTACTGCCCTTAAAAACTGACCTGAATAGATAACTGAGCTTTGAAAACTGAGCCACTAAGTCTCTATTATACACTCTTGCACCCTATCTAATCTCATCTCATTAAACATTCAAGGTCAAAAGATATTCAATTTCAAAGTTTCCCCTTCAGAATTACCTGCACGAAAACACGTTAGAAAGCAACAAATTGGCTTTGGAATCAGCTTGGAAAACTAGGAAAATGAGCACACGGGGAAATGAGAACTAGGGCATTGGTTCTTTGTCATGAGGAGAATATGGATTTTCAATTTGGGCTTATGAAAAATAACTAGGCACAAATGGCAATCAGTCAGAGTGGGCTACTCAGAATTAGTAGACTGGAAACACTGGCATAAAATCATTTTTTGCAAATGGAAATGACCTGGAAAAGTGTGCAAATGGATTCGTCAAGACATGCAAACTGGCACACTTGGAGAATTTTTAGTGGAAAACACAATGGTACAATTCATTTGATCTCACCAATCACGGATTAGGATTTATAACGCCACGAAAAGGGGTACCAAATAATCTACAAATGCTAACACTAGTAAAAAGATAGAAATTGCATTTGAAAACTGATCAAACAAATTCATCATGAGCTGAAACTTGAAACATAACAAGTCTCTGACATCTAATGCAATAAGAAATTCAACATTTGGGTCAACTAGGTCAAATTTATAGCATGTCAAACAGGGCTTCCCAAAATGATATGCAATGTGCATTAGCATGACAAATTTAAAAGATCAACTTTGAGGGATTCAAAACCTAGTCAAACAGACTCGAAACGACTCAAAATTTGAAACATAGGCTCTTAGGTATGGGAACTAGACACTCTTAAAGTGGTCTATCATACAATGTTTCTAGGTGTGAGATATTTGATTGTAAACATGCTCTCCTGTCACTATTTGACACTAATGTGAAAATGCAAATTTGAAAATTACTCAAAATGGGACTTCACGAAATGGCTCAGAGTGTCAATTTATCATCATTAAATGCTTAGATAGGCTGAATGCAAGGTGTTAGAAACATTAAATTCCTTAGGGGCTCAAATGGACAGTCGGGTACATAGGCTTCACAAACCATTTATAGGCCTAATTTTCTCAAAAATTTTGAAATATGACTAAAAAGATGGATGGTGTAATAAAGACCCTTCCATTATGACATACATCAAGTATATAAAATAGTAAATAATGAGATGAACAAAACCTCATAAGAGGAAAAAGTCCCCCACCATAAGAGAGAAGAACAAGAGAGACAAGGTAGTCCCCCCCCCCCCCCCCCCCCCCCCCCCCCAATGAAGAGCGTTGACCAGTGATAACTGCTTCAAGGTAGAAGTTGGTCCATGAATGCTAAATAATGTTCCTCCCCTTTGGAAGAAACAAAGGCAAAGGTACTAATGAGATACTTCCTCTATGTGTGGAAAGAATCCCAAGGATGTATGGTGGCCCTAAAACCTACTCAACTATCCCGATGTCAATGCTAATGGTTGCCCCTTCCGATCGTGCTGAAAAGAACAAATGCAAATCTGGAAATGATGTCTGTAGAACCTATCCCAATGAACCATCTCCTTTAATGATAAAGAGACCTCCTACAATTTTTTTACATAAGGATCCACAATCATATCAACCTGTAAAGATCGATCATTAGAGAATGGACATAAGGGTCAAAGTGAGCCCTCACAACAACTAAAGAAGGATTTGCCTCATCAAAGAGAAGATTTATATCATTGATGATGTCCCCCAATTCTACTATGTGTGACTCCACAAAAAAACTTGAAATGTCTGCTATTTAACCATCCCATGTTGTTGGAATTGGAAGACAAAATGTACCCTGCTATGCTGGACCTATCACTATGGCAATGTATGCATGTGGACTATCTTGATATCATGACCTCCCACTGCAACTATTGATAGAACCCCATGTATCTAAATCTATTGAAGCACTCTCACTGGTGTCATTATCAGTTTCCACAGTGTATGAAGTGTGGAGAGGATTAGAGAATAAGCTTGGTGAACTTTCCTCAAAGTGAACATCCGTCTTCATAAAAATTGCATATGTCTCAGGATCCATAAGTCTGTATGCCTTAACACCATCTTCATATCTGATGAAAGTAAAAGGTTGAGGTGGTGGTTCCTTGCATCCCCTAGAAGATATGTTTGCCCATGCTAAACAACCAAAGGCTTTGAAGTGTTTCACAACTAGTTTTCTGCTGCACCATGCCTCAAAAAAAGTCTTACAATCTAAGGCATTATGAGGAGATCTGTTAAGTATGTGATTGGCATTGCTTATAGCTTCAACTTCAAGTGTAGGATCAAGAGACTTGGCTTGTATCATACAACTTGTTATGGACTTAAGAGTTTGTATCCTCAATGCTACAAGATTTGTCTTGTGTGGACTGAATGTTGGTAGATTCTAAAGATCAATTCCCTCAAGTTTGCAAAAGTCTTTAAGTCTTCTGTCCACATATCTACTTTCATTGTCCATCTAAAGAACCTTGATGGCTTTTCATGAATTCTATTCATAATGAATCTTAAAGGCTTGAAGCTTGTCCAACACTTTATTCTTGTGATGAAGAAAGTAGACCCATGTGTAGCATGAAAAGTCATCAATGAATGTAAGGATGTAGTGACCCTGGTTGATTGGTGTCACTATAAAAGGACCTACTAAAAATATTTGAAACAAATGAAGAACAATTGGTGCTCTTGAATACTTCCCTTTATCATACTTCTCCTTGAGATTTATAGCCACTAAACATGATGAACATTCACCCTTAGAAAAGTTGATTGGAGGTAGACCTTTGACCATGTTTTGCAGAAAAGTTACCAAACTACTCATGACCAAACAACTCATGCCATAATGTGATTCATAAATTAGAATGAGTTAACAAGGTATGTAAAGGAGACTTAGGCACAAATTGGGAGAAGGAATAAAGCCTCTTGTCATGATTGACTTTACACACTATAACCAATGAATCATCTTTGAGAGTTTGCACCATTACTAAATTTGGAAGGAACTCAACTTTGTTTCCATCTCCAAGGTGAGTGATTTGGTAAATTGAGAGGACATTAGAGCTTAGGTTTGGAAGATAGAGAACATATTTGAATTACCCATTTTCCATCTCTACATCGTCCTTTCCCTTCAACTTCCATTTTTGTGTGGTACCTATGACTAATTCAATGAAGAAAAGTATCCCTTTGAAGAACTCATATGATAGGAGGCACTTGAGTCAAGAATCCATTCCGATGAAGAACTTGTATTTGTCATAAGTGCTTTCCCTTTTCCCTTTGAAGTGGGTGGAGTTGAATCTTTGGAAGTACCTGGCACTTGAATTTTTTTCTTCTTGAGTAGGTTTTTCAACTCATCAATTCTCTTAATCTTGCAATGATTCTCATCATGATTCGACTTCTTGCAATCTACACAAAAAAGTTTATCCTTCTTTTCAATGTTTCCCTTCCTATTGGAAGAAGAACTACCTTGCTATGAGGAGGATTGTTGTGTCTTAGATTGTGATTTTTTCTTCCATTTCTTTTTCTTGTTGTTGCTAGAACTTGTTCCTCCTTGACTTGATTGGTTCTCATCACTAACCACCAATGCTTTGGTATTTGATGATGTGAGAAGTCCCATATCTATCAAGTAGGATTGTTCAAAAATCAACATTTTTGTAAATGCATCAAATGTGGGCTTTTGGAAAAAACTTCCCATGGTTAACTTGTGAGTGTTATAACTCAAAACAAAGGAAGCATACTTTTAAGGTAGCCTCTTTAGGATATGATGAATCAACTTATCATCCTTCATGGGATTGCCAAAATCTTTAAATAGTGCTCTAAACTCATTAGCTTTGTTGATATAATCTTGAATTGTGTCAAAGTTCTTTGGATCCAATAGAAGTAGATCATCCTTAATTTCGTATCAATTTTCCTCATCCACCTTACCATACAATGCTTCAAGTTTGTCCCAAGCAAGTTTGGCTTCCTTGAAATTGGAAATGTGGAAGAAGAGATCTATATGTACACAAGTCCTTATAATTCCTAAAGCCTATTGGTCTTTAGTTCTCCAATCATCGAGTGTTGTGGCATTAGTGGGTTTTGTAATTGTACCACCAACATGAAGACTTAGACCTTTTCCATTAATCTACTCCATACAATATCATTCCATGTAGAATAATTATGTGAAGTTAGAAGTGGACATTTAGGTGTACCAATTATGTAGAAAAGAAAAAGAGCACAAAAGAGAGACACTAAAACACAATACACACCCCCCTTTTTCACTCAATCAAAAAACCCCCCCAAAAAATATGCTTTTGGCACTTTATATGTAGTGTGTGTACAATAGGCCACTTGTCAAAATGTACAAAGTGGAATTCAAATTTTTGTTGTTTACAACTACCTTTTGAGGCCCAAATCTATCACTAAGGACTATAACTTAGATGTACAAATTTTTTGAAAAGTAATCAAAGTAGTACAATGCAGAAAAGGCCCTAAGTTTAAAAGTGAGATTTTTGTCCACACAACCCTATAATCTGATTATAGATCTAGAACGTAGATGAAAAATAATGTACTTTCAAAAAAATGAAACCTAAAAATGTGTCTAGATGAGCCCGTACGAAGTGTTTGAAGTTGCAAAATGTAGGATTAGACAAATATAGTTGCCAAAGAATGCAATTTCTAACAATTCCTTACATCAAAACTAGAAAAGAACACAACCACTAATTTTTTAAGGAAATTCTACCCAAAATCAAAAAAATTGCACTTGGTTTGTAGTTTGGATGACTGAGTTATGGCCTCTCAAAGTTGGGCTGCCAAATCAACACTACATCTGGAGAGGGGTCTAGGAAAAAAATTGCATGTTTAAATTTGATGGTCAAATAGCCATCACAATAGTTGTATTTTATCCTTGGATGATAGTCAGACAACCATCAAATTTAATCCCATGAAATGTTGACGTCAACAAAAATGAGGTCCCCTGGGTGATGTGGTAGGTTGACTATGCATATGAAATGTACAAATGACACATGGCATACAACTGCATGAGGTGGCAAAAAAAGTGTCTCAGGTTCTTTGTGGGTATAGCCTAGGTGATGTAGCCTATATGACAACTTGCGTGGCGAGTTGATTCTATTATTGAGGTGGTGCCATGTAGGCTCTATGTGGCAGTAGGAAGGGGTCCCTGGAAAGAATGCATGATGACATCTATGGTGAACACATGTCTATTTGCAAAAGGATGTTAGAGATGGAGGATCCACCGAGAAGACACATTGCTGGTGGTTTGGAAGACTATCAGCAAAGGTTTGAAAAACATGAGTAGTCAGTGACTCTGCTATATGTAGTAGTCGGAAAAATAAAATATGGCCTCTAGGAATTTGTTGTGGGTTCTGATGGATAAAATTTTGGTGGGGGGAAAATGGCTAGTCCCATATTGATGGGAATGCAACATACAACGGTCTTGAAAAAACTTGAGCCAATAGTTTATAAAACAAAACAAGCTTGCCATAGGGTTCTAGCTGTCGGGTCTTGGACAACAACCATAGAGTGTAGGCTGGACCGTGGTAAAATGTTGCCAAAAAATGGTATCAATCCACCATTTAAGGAATATCCCTAAAGAATATTCTATGCAGGGCTAGGGTGTGACTACCTAGTGCCTATACAAAAAAAATTTCTCTACTGGCCCAACTAGGCTGATTTTTTTTTGAAAATATGCAAAAATATTGTGAGAAAAATATAGAGAAATTAAATAACAAATCTAAATATAATTAAATTGTAGATCTAAAGGATCATACCCAAAATTGAAAATTGGGCCTTCGAGTATTGATTTGCAAAATTTTTTTTTCCTCAAAATTGGCTTTGGCCTAGGGTAGGGAAATTTATAGTTCATTTTCAATGAATCGACATTCTAGATGCAATGGTGAGGTCCATTTTGGCTCTAGACATTCCTAATGATTGTGATACTCCAAATCTAGTTCAAGGTGCTAAAGCAACAAGATGGTCTTGAATGGATATGTGAAGAGAAATTCTCCAAGCTTTGATACCATGTGAGAATTTTCCTTAGAGAAAAATTTACCCAAGATAAAAGAACTCAAGCACAAGCACAACAATAGACCCATAAAGAGTATGATTAGAATATCGATATGTATTTGATTCCATGTGAAAGTACACTTGGAGTGCCTATATATAAAGGCCTCTAGAATGCTTCTAAAATGCATAGGAATCAGCAACATGATAATTCATACAACCTGGCACATGTCCACCAAGTGTGGGTTATCCTCCATTAAGCACAAAAGTAAGTACGATGATGAGAGGATAAGCCTACAAAGGTGTAGCATGCAAAATAATGTTGTAGACACCATGTGATAAATTAGGAGTGTGAATAACTATGTTGTCTACATGACAACTCAGTTAATTATGAAAACTCTAGTGTTGTAGACACCATGTGATGAATTAGAGTTCCTTACTTCTATGTCATCAACATGACAACTCATAAAAGTACACAAACTCCTAACTGTCTCACCAAATAAATAATAAAATAATGCAATAATAATAAAATAATCCATTAACCTAAGTAAACTTAAGTAAATGCAAATAGTAAATATGTATTTACACCAATAGATAGAGTTATCTCTAATAATGTAATATAGAGCATCATAGGCAATTACAAAGAGGGTAAGGGCCAAGGGGCAACCTTGCCTAATGGATCTACCAAGGGGGGAAGAGTCAGAAAGGGGACCATTAACATCAACTTGGGAAAAAACATCTTTGAGAAATATATTAACATAATTACATAAAACTATATGGAATTCATAGGCCTCAAGCATCATGGAGATAAAGCTTCATTCCACTCTATCACAAGCCTTCTCGAAATCCAAAAGAAACTTGGCATATTTTTGGTGAGAGTAATTGGCCCAATTAATGGCTTCCCAACTAGCAAAAAAGATTCTCAAGAATATATCTTCCTTTAATGAAGCCAGTTTGGGTAGAACAGATAAATTTGGGAAGGATATTCTCAAGTCTTAGGGTTAGGATTTTGTCAAAGATTTTACAAGAGAAATTAGGAAGAGTTATAGGTCTTTGGAATTTTTAATGAGAGCCTTGTCCCCATCCTTGGGAATCAATTTGATAATACCTCTATTGATGGAGATCCCTAGGTAACCTCTAGATAAGGTTTTCAAGTAAATATCTTGAAGATCTTTGCACATACAACTAATATTAGCCTTGTAAAACTCCACATGAAGCCCATCAGGCCTAGGGACCTTGTCATGCTATTAAGGGAGATAATATATTTTTCAATTTCTTCCAAGGAGATATCTTTAGATAGAACGTCAACATCAATATTGGATATCCTATTAGGGATAAGAGATCTACAATAATTTCTAAGGGAAGTAGCCTCCTCCAAATCCTCAGAGGTGAAGAGTTTTTGGTAAAATTGAGAAAAGGCCTCTTTGATGTTGTCAAAGTCAGTAATTTCTTTATTATCAACTATAATTCTCTCAGTCTTTTCATTGGCATGTTTATGATTTATAAGGTTAAAGAAAAACTTAGAACCATGATCACCAAATTGCAACCAATGAGAACATGATCTAATTTTGGCACCTCTAGTTTTATCTTGCTAGTGTTATCTAAGGGCTTCCTTAGCATTAATCACATGAATGATGAGATCATAGTTTGAGCGATTGGCTTGAATGTTAGTTTCATATTTCTAAAGGTTAGAGGAGAGATTTTTATTAGTGAATCTATAGTCTTTGGACCTCTTTTGACTAATGGCTTTTAATAGATTCTACCAAGAGAGAATCTACATGTTCCATCTATTTATATGGGAACTAGTGGGAAAGTTGTTTTTATTAATGAGTTTAATGATATGAATGGCAAAAATAATGTTTTCATAGATTCAAAAAGACCAGTATTCAAAATAAATTTAGTCTTAGAGACTTTGCTATGCATAGGGGAATTCTTAATTGTAATGCAAGTAGAGATAGGATAGTGATTAGAAAGGGAAGTGGGGGTGATGAGGATAGAGTTGACTAGGTTATCAAGAAAGATAGAGAAGAAATTTTTATTAGCATAGAAATGGTCTAATCTGGAATAGATTCTAGAAAGCCCTTGTTGGAAATTACACCAAGTGTGCCATAATCTTGGATTAGTGCCTTTGTTACTAGTCAAGGGGTCAAAGAGATGTTTAGCATTTTTCATTCTATTCCAGTGGATCTTTTCCATGTTTTTCAAAGAAAATGGAAGACCACCAATTTTGTCTTCTTTGGATTCAACCATATTGAAATCCCCACCCACAAGCCAAGGGATATTAGGGAGAGAAGCCAATCAGTCCTAGATGATCGCTTTCTCCCTAAAATTATTTGAGGCATAAATAGGTCAAATGCCAAAGGTATTATTTTTGTAATTAATAGTAATCCACACTACTCTATTACAAGGGGAGATCCCATTACCATTGATATAATTCCCCCATCTTGGGTTAACCATAAATACAACACCATCCCTACCTCTAGGGTGGTCAGTGTAGAATTTAATCACATTTTTCCAAAGGAAGTTAAGATTGATTACAAGTATGAAACCAATAGCTTTAATCTCTTGTAACATAAATAAGTCCATGGAATTATAGGAATCTAAATAACCCTTAATAATAAATATCCGTTTATAGGATTCAAGCACCCTTATGTTCCATGAGATGTAATTCTTGAGGAAACACAGGGCAAGGGGAGAACAATGGTCCATTGACCCCACAGTTGGGGCCTCAGCAATAGACAGGATGTTCCCATGCTTTTTACTAGAAGAGTTATTATTCTTAGAACCCAAAGGCATCCCCCATCAATTCAATGAGGGGAAATCTCTCTTGAATTCATCAACATTATTTGAGATAGTAGGGGAAAAGATATCCACATCTATGAACTTCATAGAGTGAAGATTAGTAGAATTCAGGTATTGCTTACAAGTAGGGATGACCTCAATCATATATTCATCGCCAAGCTCTCTAAAAGTATTATGAGGTAGGATTTTGGGAGGGCCCAAGATAATGCAAATGACAATGGGTTTCTTGTTGATCATATTAGTTGGGAAGGAACTAGTTTGGGTCTCTTGAGAGACAACGAGGATGGGGTTGTCTATGTTGGAGGCTCACAGAGGACTTAAAGACTAGGGGTGCCACAATGGAGGTATTCATCTTCTTATTGGTCCTTTGTCTATGATTTTTAGTAACAAGTTGAACACCATCATTTTGATTTTGATTTTCAACATCCAAGGAATTAACCAAGATTACAATAGGGGAAGGAGCAACAAGAATGGACAAGGAGCTAGAAACCAAAGTGGGGAGAGGAATGAGATGTTCATTCACAAGAGGGGTTTTGATCATAGAGGAATCCACATGAGTTTGTTAGTAGAATTGGTAGCTTTTTTAAATTTTCAATCATTTCAAATAAATTTACATTTTTGTCAATGAATATTTGTAGACATCTAAATTTGATTAGCTATATTAATTGAGTCTAGTCATCTTTCACACCCATATTGTTGAATTAATTATTAAATAATTATACATTATTTAATTAATTAATATTATTTCTTCTTAATCTAGTTAAATTAATTTAATCATGCTCCCTTTTGTAATCCCAATTGTGCTTTGGTCTTTTCATTCTCTTCCCTTCATTTTTTCCAAACTAGGGAGTTTCAAAATTCATCATTGTCTCTTGATGAGATTGACTATAGAACTTTTTCAAACTTATGAAGGTAGTGTTGAGTCACCCTTTAGCAAGATTTTTCTATGTTTGAAACTCTATCATTATGCCACTTATTCCACTAATTTCAATGAAGTTTTGGTTTTTGAAGAGCACCTATCATAGTGCAACTATCCATGTTCAGAAAAATGATGATTTAAACCTTTTTCATTCCAAAAACTCTATGATAGCTTCTATATCATCATAGGAGTTTCACATTATAGTTGAAAGCTACACTAAATAACTAGTGATCCTTCTATTGTTGGAATAGTTTAGAATAATTGAGAGGGGGGTAAATCAGTTATCCAAGGTCCAGATGTATAATTAAAAATTCTCATAGCTCTAGTGAACCGATACAACATTCATACCCATGCATGCAACCATAAGATTATGCAACCACTAGAACTTGTAGGTTACTGTCAAATCAACTTGCAGAAATGTAAAACATGAAATATAACAGATTCATCAACACACTTGAAACAATGATTTACGTGGAAACCCAATTTGGGAAAAACCACCAGTAACATGTTACTCTTTTTCACTCTTCTAAAGTGATGCCCTGTGAAAGGCCAACCCTATTAAAGATTACAATACACACTATTAAATGTGACCTAGTTAAGTGATTTCAATCACCTTGTCAGAAGTGAGCCTTGTTAGAGGACTCTAGGCCATTCACTTGGAATGCCATCTAGTT
The DNA here is from genome assembly GCA_028749045.1 of Cupressus sempervirens. NCBI lineage: Eukaryota > Viridiplantae > Streptophyta > Pinopsida > Cupressales > Cupressaceae > Cupressus > Cupressus sempervirens. The sequence goes on along the minus strand of CM053792.1, from coordinate 978,125,107 downwards.
AAGGGATTTACAAATGACTGTTAGGTCAACCTTAATCCAAATGATTTACCCTAGAATAATACAATTGTTAGAGAGTAATAGTAGAGCCTTGATCTGATACAACTTACAAATTTTCTTGTAAATTACAGATCTCTATTCAATCCTCAATTTTTCTTGGCATTCATACTTTGCAACTTTGATAGCTTGTTCACCCTTCAAGCATTCATCTCCCTAAGCCTTCAATCATCAAAATTTAGGGTTTGGATGGATTAGGTAGGATACCATGTATCTACCCCATATCTCACATCTCTTCTAGATTTTTCTTCTAGAATCCATTTGAATTTTCCTAAAAATAGTTTACATCAAATTCTATGCCACTAGCTTATCAACCTTATCTTCCACTTGGTTCAAAGAATTTAAGAAAAAAAACTTCTTGGCTCAGATTCAAAAAGTCTTCGAGCTTTAAAATAATGCAGGAACTCAACATTATCAACCTTTTGATGCTTGGCACATATTGCATTGCTAGACATCCTCTATAAAATCACTTAGCATCAACTAAATTTTACTAATTCTTGGCATCAACTAAACTTTACTTGGCATCAATTATCTTGTTTGACATCCACTAGAATTTTTGTTTTACTTGGCTCCAACTACTTTTCTACTTGGCTTGCACTGACTTTGCTCAACACCTACTATCCGCTTGGTCAAGCTTGGCAGATGAAATTTGTGTAACTTGTTCTTCTAAACTTTATTAGTATAGCCAACATTTGTAACCTTAAGTAGATTATCAATACATCATGTCATCATTTTCTTAACTGATCCTTGTACTTCATTACATAATCATAACTCAACCTTTCCTATAGGTGCTTTTGTTACATCTTATCGATCAAATTCTTTTCATCAATCAACTAAGTGATAATACTTGAATCTTATAAGCAGTTATCTTGTTAGAAAACAACAGGGTTGACATCAGTGACAAAACAATGATTGAAACACATAGTCTTCTTTAACAATCTCCCTCTTTCAATGATCTCTTTCAATAATGATCTTTTCAATCAGATCTCAACAATCTCCTTTTTAATTGATGGAAAACAAAACTAATCAACTAAGTCAATCAAATGATGAACATCTTGTTCAACCAAATTGACTAGGTTAAAATAGTAAGACAATGCCAACAAGAAAACTTGTATCAAAATTTCTCCCTCTATCAGCAACTTCCATCTTCTCAATCCCTCTATCAAAAACTTCCATCTTCTAATTAGGTTACAAAACTCCTTCTTATGACTCCCTTTGAATTCCTTCTTCTATCTTCCTCTTTCTAGGTAGATTAAGATTTCTCCCTCTTTCTTGCATTCTTCTCTATCTTTTTCATCATACATGTTTTTTCTTTTAATCAACAACATCAACAATTATCTCCTTCTAAGATCAGTAGCATTCTCTAGCTTCTTTGACAACAATATTTTAATATTTGATATCACCCCTTGATATACTTTCTCATGTAATTTCTCTGATAATGATTAGTTTAATGTTCTTTTCTCCCTTTTTGATTAGTAGATCTCCCTATTAGTTGTGTTTTTTCTCTTGATCAATGTCTCCCTATCTATTTTGGTTCTTGATTAGTAGAATATCGCCCTCTTTGACAACAATGCCAAAGGCATATCGTCTTTTCATCTTAAACATGCAGATATAGGCTTTTGGAGTTTCTTATATTTCTCCCTTTATCACCTTGCTTGTGATTGATTTGAAGCTTCAGCTCTATGATTACTTTATTCAATTCCTAAAGTAAGATCCAATGCATGAATTTGCAACATATGACAATCAACTTTTTTCATGCAGGGCACTCCTATTGTTATTTAGAGAGACTTTGATAGGGGTATCACCCCTAATTTACCTGTTAGATACTCATGAGGATCCTTAGGTAATAGTTTTGTGAAGATATCAACAATTTGTTCCTTTGTGTTGACATATTTCATCTTCACCTCTTTATCTTGAACTAACTCTCTCAAGTAATGATACTTGATTGTAATATGCTTTGTCTTTGTGTGCATTACTAGATTCTTTGATATATTGATAGTACTTGTATTATCACAATAAAGTATCACTAGTTCTATGATTTCTTCCTTCATTCCTTTGAGTAGTTGTTTGATCCATACAATATTTATGCAATTTACAATAGCAACAACATATTTATCTTCAACAGTGGATTGTGAACTACAAGTTTGTTTCTTGCTAGTCCTTGTAGCTAGTCTCTTGCCTAAGAAAAATGCTCCTCCACTGGTGCTCTTTCTATTATCAATGTTTCTAGCCCAATCAACATCCGTGTAGGCTCTCAATTCAAACTTTTCATTCTTCTTGTAGTATAGACCAAACTATTATATTCTTTTAAGACATCTCATTATTCTCTTCACAACCATTAAATGATTCTCCCTAGGACTAGTAGAGAATCTTGCAACTATCCCTATAAATAATGCAATATCAGGTCTGCTATGTACTACATATTGCAATTTTCCAATCATAGACATATATATGGTTTAGTTCAGCTCAACAAAATTATCATTCTTTGAAAACTTTTGTTCTATCACCATAGGTGTACTTACTGGTTCAGAATCCTCTAATCCAAAAAATTTCAATACTTCCTTGACATACTTTGATTGAGTGATGTATATACCATATTTCATCTAATATACTTGCAAACCGATAAATTTTTTTTATCTCTCCAAACATAAACATTTCAAATTCTTGCTTCATCTAATTTGCAAAATCCTTACATAAAGTATCTTGACCTCAAAATATGATATCATCAACCAATATTTCAGATAACAAAATACCTTTTCCTTTATCTATCTTTATGTATAGATTGTTGTTATCATTAGTCCTTTCAAATCCAATCTTAACAAGATAGCTATGCAGTTTCTTATACCATGCTCTTGGTGCTTGTTTCAAACCATATAGAGCTTTGTGCAGTTTACATACCATGTTCTCCTTGTTATCATTAACAAAACCTTCTTGCTATTTTATGTAAACTTCTTCCTCTAATATGTCATTCAGAAATGCAGATTTAACATCCATCTGATAAACTTTGAAACCTTTGTATGTAGCATAAACAAGTAGAGTTCTAACTCCTTCTAATCTAGCAACAAGGGTAAATGTCTCTCCATAGTCAATTCCTTCTTCTTGTGCATATCCCTTGCAAACTAATCTTGCTTTGTTTCTTGTATCTCTAAATACCCACTTGGTACCAATCACATTCTTGTCTTCTAGTCTTGGAACTAGACTCCATGTTTTGTTCTTCTCTATTTGTTCAATCTCCTCTTCCATGGCTTTGTACTAGTCAACATCTTCTATTGCATCTTTTACTATTTTGGGTTCCTTCAAGCTTATTAGACATTTTTCACTTCTCAATATATTTCTTGTCTTTATTTTAGCATCTTTATCTCCAATTATTTGAGTAGCAGGATGATGTCTTTTGACATACTTAGACAATCTTGGTTTGGCTCTTGTTTCTTCATTTTGTCTTTCAATTTCAGAATCATTGTGTGTATCTCTATCAAGTATCTTAGCATCATCTTCATGTGTACTAATCATAGAATTAGAATGTGCATCCACCTCATTATGTAACTCAGCATCTAAATGCATTTTGGTTCCTAAATGCAATTTGACATTCATAGAATGTGACTCAGCAATCACTGTAACTTCTTGTTGATTTGTAACTTGATTCACAACATCTTCTTTAGCAAGAATTCACTAATAAAAGTATACAAATGATTTGTATTCTTTTCACTTTTTCATAGGTTCAGCATGATGTACTTCAGTATATTCATCAAAATTCACATTTGCACTTTCCACAATTTTGTTAGTGTTAGTATTCAAACACTTATAGGCTTTACTTCTTGTAGAGTATCCTAGGAATATACCTTCTTCACTTTTTGCATCAAGCTTCCCATTCCTAACATCTTTAAGAATGTAACACTTAATTCCAAATACCTTAAATTATTTTACATTGGGTGGATATCCATACCATAGTTCAAAAGGTGTTCAATGAGTACCTTTCTTGATTTGCACACGATTCAAGGAATAGACAACTGTGCTTAGAGCTTCTCTCCAATATTTCAAAGCAATATTCTTCTCCATCATTAGTGTTTAGCACAATCCATTATAGATCCATTTCTCCTTTTAGCTATTCCATTTTGTGGAGGGGTTCTAGGGGTAGATGTATGTCTTTTGATTCCTCTGTCATTACAAACCATCTCAAATTTTTTTGATGTAAATTCTCCTACTCTATCTGATCTCAAACATTTAAATTTTTTACTTATTTCCTTTTCAACTCTTTCCAAGTATCACTTAAACATTTTAAAAGCATCAGATTTCCATTTCAAAAACATAACTATCATCATCCTAGAGTAATCATCAAAAAATAGGATTATGTACTCATCTCCCTTGTAGCTTTGCACTTCAATTGGTCCACACAAGTTAGTATGAACAATCTCTAGTATTCCTTTAGAGGTATAATTTTTACTCTTAAAACTTGACTTTGTAATTTTGCCTAGCTGACATTGTTTGCACACTACATTATCAAGCTTCTTCAACATAGGAAAACCTCTAACTTTCTCCATGTTACTAATACTAACCAAGTTATCAAAATTAACATGACATAACCTTTTGTGCCAAAGCCATACATCATCAAAATTTACAATAAGACAAGTAGCATCCTCTATATCAAGATATAATAGATTACTTCTAGTTTGATAACCTTTTCCAATTAGTTTCCCATTTGTGTCATATATCTTAGCAATCTTTTTTTCAAATTCAACCTTGCATCCCAAATTGTTCAATTGTAACAAACTCAACCAATTATAATTTAGTCCTTCAACATAGTAAGCATTGTCACATGAAATCTTATCTATGAGTTTGATAGAACCTTTTTCTTTTATCAAACATTGTGCATCATTACCAAATCTTACACTATTTCCATCATAACAAATTAAAGTAATAAACTTACTTTTGTCTCCAATCATATGATGTGAGAATCCAATGTCAATGGTCCATCTATCATTTTTGTTCATAAAAGTCACAAGTGTAGTTGCCTTATCTTCATCAGATTTGTCCTTCATTGCAACATACACCACTCCATCATCATGTTCATTAGAATCATCCCTTGTTTCCTCTTCAAAAATGTAGCATGACTTCTTGCCTTTATCTTTGTAATCTTTTCTATCATCTTCTCTTCTAATCTTGTACTTGTCACCACCTCTATAACTCTTCTTTTATGTACATCTTGCAACAATATGACCAACCTCATTGCAATTGAAACAAATGATGGGTAACTTATGTTTGAACTTGCCTTTACCTCTATGGAATCTTTTTGCCAGTAGTGCTTCTAGTTGTTCAACATATTCCTCGTTTGTATCACTATCACTAGACACATATTTTATCTTTCTCTTCTTCTTTTGCTTCACCTCATCATAATCTTTCAATGAAAGCTTAGCTTTGAAAGCTCAAGTTTGTAATTATCAAAGTTAGAAAGTTGAAAAGTAACGAGTCTACCTACTAGACCTTCAAGGGTTAGATTATTTCATAGAATACATCTCAGTTCTTGAACTGTAGAAATTCTAATAGCATAAATAGATAGTAGTGTTCTCAAGACTTTTCTTAGCACAATATCATCATCTATCTGACCAATAGCTCATTTTATTGCACTAACAACTTCTTTTATTCTAGCAACATATTAAGCAATATTCTCACCTTCTTCCATTCTCATATCATCAAAATTACCTCTAAGACTCTCAGATTTGGCACTTTGAACATTCTTGTCTCCTCCATAGATGGTGGCTAGGGCATCCAACAATTTCTTTGCACTTTCAAAACCTTTGATATCATCAAATTCGGCATAGCTTAGGGCAGAGGAAATCTCCAACATTGCTTGATTATGTTCTCATGATCTCCAAGTCCTCCTAGGTGTAGCTTCATCAAACATTGAATGCATGAAAGTTATCTCTATTGAGCTTGGGTACTTCTCTTTTAGACATCTTGATCTTTGTGCTCCTAGTACCTTCAAACTAGTCCTCTTAAACAGATGGCTATGATACCGATTGTTGGAATATTTTATAATAACTAAGAGTGGGGGGAGGGGGGGGGGGGGGGGGGGGGGGGGTGAATTAGGTATCCAAGGTCCATATGTATAATTAAAACTATTCATAGCTCTAATGAACTCATACAACACTCATACCCATGTATGCAACCATAAGTTTAGTCAATCACTAAAACTTGTAGGTTGCTGTCAAATCTATTGGCGCTCAAAATTGTAGCCCCGATTTTGAGTACCATTGAAGAAATCAAGCCCTATAAACACTTTTTGATGCCTATGTACTTGATTGTACTCGAGAAGCTTATGAGGTGTTTAATGCTTCTAACACCTTGCATTCAGTGTGTCTAGGTGTCCCATGATGATAAATTGTCATTTTGAGCCATTCCATGAAGTCTCGTTTTGAGCAATTGTTAAATCTGCATTTTCACCCAAGTGTCAAACAACGATAGGAGGCCATATTTGTATGTGAATATCTCGCACCCAGTTATGTTTCATGACTCATCACTTTGGGAATATTTAGTGTCCATACCAGAGAGCCTATGTTTTAGATTTTGAGTCATTTGAATCCGTTTGATTGGTTTTTAATCCCTCAAAGTTGGTCATTTACTGGTGTTATGCTGATATGAATTGCACACAATTCTGGAAGGCCCTATTTGATGAGTTATAATTTTGACCCAATTGACCCAAATGTTAAAATTCCTTTTGCATTGCATTTTAGAGGTCAAAGAATTACTATGTTTCAATTTTGAGCTAATGATGAATCCATTTGATCAATTTTCAAATGCAATTCCAAATGCAATTTTTGACTTTTTATTAGTGTCAACATTTGCAAATTTGTTAGAACCCTTGTTCATGACATCATAACTTAAAATTCATGATATGTGAGATCAAATGGATTATACCATTCTGTTGTACTCCAAAAGTACTTCAAGCATGCCAATTTTCAATCCTTGATGCATTTGTTTGCACACTTTGCCAAGTCAATTCTATTTGCAAAAAAATGATTTTCTGACATTGTTACGAGTTTGCAAAATTCGAGTAGCCCACTTTGATCGCTCGCCTTTTGCACCCAGTTATTTGTCATGAGCCTTAATCCAAGATTTATACTCTCCTCATGACAATGAACCAACAAACCAAGCTTCATTTCCCCAAGTGTCAGTTTACCCGATTTTCAAAGCCAAATCTGAATGTGATTTATGTTTTTTGACATGTTTTCTTATAGGTAGTTCTGAAAGGGAAACTTCAATGGTCAATATCTTTTGACCCCAAATTCATCATTAGACAAGATTTGACAGGGTGCAAGAGTGCAAAGCAAAGAATTAGTGTGCCAATTTTTAGAGCTCAGTTAGGAGTCTGGGTCAGTTTTTAGGGCCAGTCAAAGGACCTCCTGACGCAAAAGTGACAATTTGCAGGTCAATTGTAAAAAGAGTTTCAATTGATTGATAAGTGGTTGAACTTAATTCCAATCAGTATGATGGGTTCAATAGGCTAGTTTGAGAAATTTGGTGTTCAAAAATGAATTTTTTTTTAGCTGAACCTGCTTGGGGCTCGACTAATTTTACCATGTTGTTATGGCATCTAGATTATTTCAAATGTGGAATAGTTTTAAGTGGTATTTGCAAGGTTGTTGAAATGTGTGATTATTGCCTTATAGAGACATATGAGGATGGAAATGTTGTAGCTTCATCACATCTGTGAGCCCTCGCCCCGACCCTTCGTGGCCTTAGTTGTTACTTTATCTTTTTGTTTCTCATGACTCGAGATGTCGAGACATTTTCAGATACTTGAACATATCATATTATTTCATCTTGTGTGATGTTATTTTCAGATATTTGATATCCATCATTTAAGGTTTTAGGTATATGTATGATGATGAATTAAGTAAAATGTAGGATTAAAACATTGATTTTTGGAATCTTTATGATTAAGAATTAAGTAGGATGAAGAAACCCTTATTGATGTACGTTTTAATTTATGTGATTCTTGATACGTATATATACATATGTACATGTGACTTTACGGGACTACTGATGTGTGCAATGAGTGTGCAAATATTTTAGCCGAAGAAATCGATGGAGGAATAGGACTGATCTCTATGTGTTAATTTTGGAAAACTTGTTGTTCGTAATTCAAGTATTGTATTGTGAGATGTATGTATGTATCTCTCTGTGTTTAATGAATGTTAATGTTCGTAACTATATTCTGTTAGTGTCGCTTGACACTCGTAAATTGTTTATGTTCTTCAGTGTGCTGATTAGGGTTAGTTGTGTAACCTTTGGACCCAAGTTGGTTTAAGTTAGTGTTAGTTTTCTATTTGGTTCTTAATCGAGGTTAGGCATCCCTAATCCAGATTAGTGCTTAATCTGCTTTGTTAGAGTTGTTAGTTGGTCCTAATTATTTCTTAGCCTTTGTTTGGCTCTAAACCTATTCCTAAGGCTTCAAAATATGAAATAATTATACCGAAGGGGTATGGGTATGGGTTAGGGGTCTTTTCCAACCCCTAAGCCCCTTTTGTTGACTTTGGAGATCACTCAAAAAATCTCATTTTACCTTTGTGCAAAAATTGCAAGTGGTTACCATGAGTTGCCTCACCTCACCTCCTTCTAGTGTTTAACCATAGTGTGGGTTGAGTTAGGAGTTTCTAGAATTGTTAGTGGGTGGGAGAAGTTATTGATCCTTTTGGTGGTTGAGTTTGAGGCTTATTTAGAGGCCTTTCTTGGACTAGTTGAGTTGTTACCCAATCTCTACATTTAGAGAGGAGTTTTGAAGATTGAAGCAAGGAAAGGGAAACTCTACTCAAACTTTTTCTTTGCCATTACCTCTTGTGAAGGTAGGAAATTCTTATCTCCCTTGTTTAGTTTCCATGTTTGTTTTATGCCTATGCTACCTTGTTGCTGTTTCAATGTTTGTATGTTTGTGGGTATGTTGGGAAGGTTTGAAAACCATGTTATTTTGGATGATTTCTTTTCATGTTTATGTTTGAAATTTTGAGATTTTCTTGCATGGGTGTTTTGGTATTACTCACCCTTGGATAGGGCAGATGTGACCAATTTTGGGAAAGGTCTATTTAGTCGAACTCCAACCAGTGTAGAGTCTCTTTTCAGGATGAGAAGAGGGAGAAAGGGTAGAGTGTTATGGGCCCCTACCTGTCAGCACAAACCTTGTATGATTATGGTATGTTGAAATGGAAGAACGGAAGTTCTTGGTTTATAGCCCCAATTAGGCATCTGTTTGGTGTTGTGCTTGACTTCTCCTGGTTGGAAGAATCCACCTTTCCCTAGTTTTGATTCATTGTGAATTCTATTGTGTAAACCATGTATGATTATGCTTGTTTGATTGTCTCTTGGTTATGCTTGGTTGTCATCCGATCAGATATTTGTTTCCTCCATGGTTCTAGAGATGTGTTGCAGAAAACATTATAAATCCCTTGATGAGGGTCATGAATAAAATTCAATTATATTGTTGAAATTTGGGATTGATATCCTATGTAAATTGGTATTTCAAACTTTGTTGGATTGGAAAAGAAGCGAGTTTTCTTCCTGATTCTTTCCCGGCTGAGCCTTTGAATCAAGTTTCCCAATAAAAATGGTGATTGAGTAATGTTACTTATCATGTGATTTGATCGTAATTTTAATTTAGATGGATGCATATCAAGAATAGGATGGAAATAATGATGATGTTCAGTTTGGAAAAATATCAAGTTGTTCATATATGTTGAAAATGAAAATTTATGATCATGCATGTAGATTTAGTTTTTATGATTATTAGATATTAATCAAACTTGCATTATTGTGCCACAATGGCTAATCTATGTTTTAATTCTATTCAAATTATAGACCAAATATATATATATATATATATATATATATATATATATATATATATATATATATATATATATATATATATATATATATATATATATATATATATATATATATACTTTTCCTTGAAATTTTATACTTAGAAAAATATGATCACAAAAAAAAAAAGTGTTACAAGAGAGTAAATACTCTCTGGATTTTGTATGGGAAGACAATTTAATTCCCCTCACTACAACAAAGAATCTTATAAAGATTCCTTTTATTCTTTGTTTGAAAAATATAAGCATAAATAAATCAATTTATAAATAAATGTGCAATTCCAAAATAGACTAGTGACATTTTCAGAATACCCTAAATATCTATTTTCTCACCTATAAATTTTTTTAACATCAATGCAGAACTTTCTTCCTTGGACGTCAGTATAGAGGAAAGAATTAAAAATGTTAACTAAGTAGTGATAAGATGGAAATGCAAATCTTTTCATTAATATTTTTCTTCTAGGGTAAACTAGCATTTAAGGGTGTCAGAATATGTTTAAAAAAAAAGGATAGTAATCATACTTGAGTGGGGATGGTCACATCCTCACCCACATTCCAAGGTCGAAAGGGTAAAAGATGTGCACATTACATGGCAAGTCAAAACAAGGAAACCACTAAATGAATTACTCTCTACACCCTAGGCGCCTTCATCTTGCAGGACCCAATTAATTATGAATAGAAGGCTGTCTTGTCAAGTTCCCACCTTTCTCATGCCACCAAGTCAAAGTAGGAAAGCGTGGGCAGCAAGGTTGAGGAGGGGCGACCTTGTGGAGGGAAAAGTGCAAATTTCCACAAGTTACAAAGTCAAAAAGCTGCCCTCATTTATGGTTATCTGGGGCTAAGGTAGATGCATAGATTAGAGCCTTGTGCTTTGCCAACCACCCACGCCTAGTTGGAAATATGGCACACGTGGGGCAAGGAAGAAAGTACTGTTGGAGATTTAAATATATGTGCAGCACATAACATTTGGATTTATGATGTGAGCACGTATGTTGGGTAGTATGTAGTTTTATTTTTTACTATTTAGTAGTGGTAGTTATTGTATGTTAGAAGGTAAGTATAGGTTAGTTTAGTAATTGTTAGTTAGTATTAGTTTTATTATTGAAGATTAGTTTAGTTTTAAATTTATGTTTAGTTAATATTAGTTAGTTAGGAACTTTATCTTTCATATATAATTTTTGATTTTGTTTTAAAAGATTGACTTTTGATACATTGTTTTTATGTTAGTTTAAGTTTTAGTGTATGTTATGTTAAGATTCCTTTTATTGTTTGATAATAATTTTAAAATAGTTAGTTTAAAATGTTATTTATTTTTTTGTTAGTATAGTATTGTTAGAAAGGTTAGCTTATTTTAGTAGTTAGTTTAACTTATTAAAATTTTAAGTTAGTTATATATTTTGTTATTTGTTAATAATTTAATTAGTTCATTTTAAAGTTTAGTTTAGTAAGATTAGGTTTCTAAGTAGGTTTTAAATAAAGTTTTCTTTATTATTTAGTTAAAATTAATGTTTAGTAATTAAATGGGTATATAGTTAAACGTTAATTGGTTAAGTTTTTAATTTGATTAGTTAAAGTTTAGTTTTTTTTAATTTTATATTAATGTTAATTTAGTTTTTTTAAAAATTATTTCTTTTAGTGTAAATTTTATAAGATAGTTAGCTAGTTTAAATTTTGAGTATTATTTAGTTTAATTTTAAGGTTATTGGCTAATTAAAACAAGTTTAAAAGTAGATTCTAATTGCTTAGATATTTCGACCCAACTAACTCATAGTCATCTACACTTTTTAATTTAAATTATTTTAACTATAATGTTGTATAAGAAATGTAAGAACATAAGTTTACCGATATAAATCTTATAACAAAAGTTTCAAAATCTTAACGATGTAATCGTCTTCATGTTTATAATCTTAAGACATAATGTAGAGAACCTGTACTAAAACTATTATCAATCATTTCAACTTAGAGCATGTTTAATTATTAATTATTATTCAAAAAAAAAAAATTTTTTTTGCCCTCGTAGTTTGGGCATGACATTTTGGTATCAGAGCTAATGTTCCAACACTAGGAACCTTAAACCATTATGCTTCTGAAACTTAAAACTAAACATTAAATTGTGTAGGATGACTCCTATTACTCGAAGCAACCAACGAGGCAGAGGTCGTAGGGTGAGAGGTGGTAGAGCGGGACAGGGGGATGAACCACCTCCACCACCACCACCTCCACCTCCACCACCATCGAACCTGAACCAGGACATTATAGATGCACTTCAAACTTTGATCGGTGTAGTTCAGTAGAGAGTAGTACCTATGGTTCAACCAGTTCAGCAGATTCCAGTAGTGGAAGCAGAGGGACCCAGAGGAGGTGGGCCTAGAGGCAGAGAGAGGACTAGGAGTCCCCCACCGAGATAGTTAGAGGGGTAGGATGAGCATGAAGGTGAGTCAATACACTAGAGAAGACCCCAACTTGAAAAACCTCCTAGACATGTAGGAGATGATATCAGGGAATTGATTCGACTTGGGCCACCATTATTTATGAGTTCCACTGAGGGAACAGTGGCAAAGGCATGGTTGCAGAGCCTATAGCAGTTCTTTGGATTAAGACCCTATGGGAGTCATCTAAAGGCATGCCTAGCAGTTCATCAGTTGAGAGGGGATGCCTCCAATTGGTGGCATCAAGAGGAAATCATAGGAGGAGTGAGGATGGACACCCTCACATGGGAATCATTCCTAGAAAGATTTCGAGAGAGGTACTTGTCAGAACATTTCTGATAGAAAAAGATAGAGGAGTTCCATTCTCTTTATCAGAGAGGTCTTACAATGGCTTAGTACAAGAGTAGGTTTCTTGAGCTCCTTCCTTATGTAGAATACATGAAGGATGAGAAACTATGGGTACATCATTTTATCATGGGTTTGAATTTCTCACTTCAGGGTCCAGTTCAGATGGCCTTCCCTAACACCTTCAGACAGGTAGTGGAGATAGCACTAGTGGCAGAGGATACTCGAGGCAGACAAGAATCACGGGATTGGTCTCAGAACTGAAACTCTACTCGGCAGAAACCCCCTTGGAAAGGGATTCATAACTATACACCAGGGTCCTCTAAGGGCCAATAGTCTTAGCAGCAGTAGTAGGAACTCTCACAGGATTACCTAGGCTCCAAGCCCAAGCAGTGGCAGTTACAGCAGGATCAAAAAGTACATACTCCACAGTCACAGCCAGTGCAGGCTTAGCAATCTTCCAGGGGTGGATACAGTGGGTCTAGTAGGTTAGGGGGCCCACAACAGTCTAGATCATAGGATACACAATCTTATACCTGAGGGCCATGCTATATTTTGGTGGCATGGGTCATTTAGCTAGAGAGTGTCTGCAGGGACAGTCATCCAGTGGTCAAAGAGGGGCTTTTTCAGAGCCAACAGTTCGAGACATGGGCAGGTCCCACAGAGTTTTTACAGTGGTTGACAACCGCCAGACTGAGCATCAAGCTACAGTTATTGAGGCTACAGATGGAGTTGGTCTTCCAGTTAGCACTAGAGACTATCCATTTTATTGCCCGATAGACCCTAGCTCCTCGAGGTCGAGAGCTAGACCAAGTTAGGGTCTAGGGGGAATGTTGCGATGAGGTCATGATTCTTGGGAGGATGCAGCACAGATGCGATCTCAATACCCTTGTCTTTTGATGAACTCTAGGAGGAAGTTCATGCCTAGTGGGGGAGGATGTGAGGCCTTGCCCCGACCCTTCGTGGCCTTAGTTGTTACTTTATCTTTTTGTTTCTCATGACTCGAGATGTTGAGACATTATCAGATACTTGAACATATCATATTATTTCATGTTTTGTGATGTTATTTTCAGATATTTGATATCCATCATTTAAGGTTTTAAGTATATGTATGATGATGAATTAAGTAAAATGTAGGATTAACACATTGATTTTTGGAATCTTTATGATTAAGAATTAAGTAGGATGAAGAAACCCTTATTGATGTACATTTTAATTTATGTGATTCCTGATACGTATATATACATATGTACATGTGACTTTACAGGACTACTAATGTGTGCAATGAGTGTGCAGATATTTTAGCCAAAGAAATCGACGGAGGAATAGAACTGATCTCTATGTGTTAATTTTGGAAACCTTGTTGTTCGTAATTCAAGTATTGTATTGTGAGATGTATGTATGTATCTCTCTATGTTTAGTGAATGTTAATGTTCGTAACTATGTTCTGTTAGTGTCACTTGACACTCGTAAATTGTTTATGTTCTTTAGTGTGCTGATTAGGGTTAGTTGTGTAACCTTTGGACCCAAGTTGGTTTAAGTTAGTGTTAGTTTGCTATTTGGTTCTTAATCGAGGTTAGTTATCCCTAATCCAGATTAGTGCTTAATCTATTTTGTTAGAGTTGTTAGTTGGTCCTAATTATTTCCTAGCATTTGTTTGGCTCTAAACCTATTCCTAAGGCTTCAAAACATGAAATAATTATACCCAAGGGGTATGGGTATGGGTTGGGGGTCTTTTCCAACCCCTAAGCCCCTTTTGTTGACTTTGGAGATCACTCAAAAAGTCTCATTTTACCTTTGTGCGAAAATTGCAAGTGGTTACCCTGAGTTGCCTCACCTCACCTCCTTCTAGTGTTTAACCATAGTGTGGGTTGAGTTAGGAGTTTCTAGAATTGTTAGTGGGTGGGAGAAGTTATTGATCCTTTTGGTGGTTGAGTTTGAGGCTTATTTAGAGGCCTTTCTTGGACTAGTTGAGTTGTTACCCAATCTCTACATTTAGTGAGGAGTTTTGAAGATTGAAGCAAGGAAAGGGAAACTCTACTCAAACTTTTTCTTTGCCATTACCTTTTGTGAAGGTAGGAAATTCTTATCTCCCTTATTTAGTTTCCATGTTTGTTTTATGCTTATGCTACCTTGTTACTGTTTCAATGTTTGTATGTTTGTGGGTATGTTGGGAAGGTTTGAAAACCATGTTATTTTGGATGATTTCTTTTCATGTTTATGTTTGAAATTTTGAGATTTTCTTGCATGGGTGTTTTGGTATTACTCACCCTTGGATAGGGCAGAAGTGACCAATTTTGGGAAAGGTCTATTTAGTTGAAATCCAACCAGTGTAGAGTCTCTTCTCAGGATGAGAAGAGGGAGAAAGGGTACGGTGTTATGGGCCCCTACCTGTCAGCACAAACCTTGTATGATTATGGTATGTTGAAATGGAAGAACGTAAGTTCTTGGTTTATAGCCCTGATTGAGCATCTGTTTGGTGTTGTGCTTGACTTCTCCTAGTTGGAGGAATCCACCTTTCCCTAGTTTTGATTCATTTTGAATCCTATTGTGTAAACCATGTATGATTATGCTTGTTTGATTATCTCTTGGTTATGCTTGGTTGTCACTCGATCAGATATTTGTTTCCTCCATGGTTTTAGAGATGTGTTGTAGAAAACATT
This sequence comes from Cupressus sempervirens, assembly GCA_028749045.1. Taxonomy (NCBI): domain Eukaryota; kingdom Viridiplantae; phylum Streptophyta; class Pinopsida; order Cupressales; family Cupressaceae; genus Cupressus; species Cupressus sempervirens. The sequence goes on along the minus strand of CM053792.1, from coordinate 978,109,744 downwards.
ATAAATCCCTTGATGAGGGTCATGAAGAAAATTCAATTATATTGTTGAAATTTGGGATTGATATCCTATGTAAATTGGTATTTCAAATTTTGTTGGATTGGCAACGAAGTTGGGTTTTCTTCCTGATTCTTTCCTAGCTAAGCCTTTGAATCGAGTTTCCCAATAAAAATGGTGATTGAGTAATGTTACTTATCATGTGATTTGATTGTAATTTTAATTTAGATGGATGGACATCAAGAATAGGATGGAAATAATGATGATGTTTAGTTTGGCAAAATATCAAGTTGTTCATATATGTTGAAAATGAAAATTTATGATCATGCATGTAGATTTAGTTTTTATGATTATTAGATATTAATCAAACTTGCATTATTGTGCCACAATGGCTAATCTATGTTTTAATTCTATTCAAATTATAGACCAAATATATATATATATATATATACTTTGCCTTGAAATTTTATACTTAGAAAAATATGATCACAAAAAAAAAAAAGTGTTACAAGAGAGTAAATACTCTCTGGTTTTTGTACGGGAAGACAATTTAATTCCCCTCACTACAACAAAGAATCTTATAAAGATTCCTTTTATTCTTTGTTTGAAAAATATAAACATAAATAAATGTGCAATTCCAAAGTAGAGTAGTGACATTTTCAAAATACCCTAAATATCTATTTTCTCACCTATAAAACTTTTTAACATCAATGCAGAACTTTCTTCCTTGGACGTCAATATAGAGGAAAGAATTAAAAATGTTAACTAAGTAGTGATAAGATGGCAATGTAAATCTTTTCATTAATATTTTTCTTCTAGGGAGACCTAGCATTTAAGGGTGTCAGAATATGTTTTAAAAAAATGGATAATAATCAAACTTGAGTGGGGATGGTCACATCCCCACCCACATTCCAAGGTCGAAAGGGTAAAAGATGTGCACATTACATGGCAAGTCAAAACAAGGAAACCACTAAATGAATTACTCTCTACACCCTAGGCGCCTTCATCTTGCATGACCCAATTAATTATGAATAGAAGGCTGTCTTGTCAAGTTCCCACCTTTCTCATGCCACCAAGTCAAAGTAAGAAAATGTAGGCAGCAAGGTTGAGGAGGGGCGACCTTGTGGAGGGAAAAGTGCAGATTTCCACAAGTTACAAAGTCAAAAAGCTTCCCTCATTTATGGTTATATAGGGGCTAAGGTAGAGGCATAGATTAGAGCCTTGTGCTTTGCCAACCACCCATGCCTAGTTGGAAATATGGCACACGTGAGGCAAGGAAGAAAGTACTGTTGGAGATTTAAATATATGTGCACCACATAACATTTGGATTTATGATGTGACCATGTATGTTAGGTAGTATGTAGTTTTCTTTTTATTATTTAGTAGTGGTAGTTATTGTATGTTAGAAGGTAAGTATAGGTTAGTTTAGTAATTGTTAGTTAGTATTAGTTTTATTATTGAAGATTAGTTTAGTTTTAAATTTATGTTTAGTTAATATTAGTTAGTTAGGAACTTTATCTTTCATATATAATTTTTGATTTTATTTTAAAAGATTGAATTTTGATACATTGTTTTTATGTTAGTTTAAGTTTTAGTGTATGTTATGTTAAGATTCCTTTTATTGTTTGATAATAATTTTAAAATAGTTAGTTTAAAATGTTATTTATTTTTTTGTTAGTATAGTATTGTTAGAAAGGTTAGCTTATTTTAGTTGTTAGTTTAACTTATTAAAATTTTAAGTTAGTTATATATTTTGTTATTTGTTAATAATATAGTTAGTTCATTTTAAAGTTTAGTTTAGTAAGATTAGGTTTCTAAGTAGGTTTTAAATAAATTTTTCTTTATTATTTTGTTAAAATTAATGTTTAGTAATTATATGGGTATATAGTTAAACGTTAATTGGTTAAGTTTTTAATTTGATTAGTTAAAGTTTAGTTGTTTTTTTAATATTAATGTTAATTTAGTTTTTTTTTAAATTATTTCTTTTAGTGTAAATTTTATAAGATAGTTAGCTAGTTTAAATTTTGAGTATTATTTAGTTTAATTTTAAGGTTATTAGCTGATTAAAACAAGTTCAAAAGTAGATTCTAAATGCTTAGATATTTCGACCCAACTAACTCGTAGTCATCTACACTTTTTAATTTAAATGATTTTAACTATAATGTTGTATAAGAAATGTAAGAACATAAGTTTACCGATATAAATCTTATAACAAAAGTTTCAAAATCTTAACGATGTAATCGTCTTCATGTTTATAATCTTGAGACATAATGTAGAGAACCTTTACTAAAACTATTATCAATCATTTCAACTTAGAGCATGTTTAATTATTAATTATTATTCAAAAAAAAAATTGTGTGTTTTTGCCCTCATAGTTTGGGCATGACAACATCATAAGATTATGGATCGTATAGTAATGCTCAAATTAATAGTAACAACAAGTATATGGAAAGACATGAGTAATGGAAAAGGAATTGAAGGTAAAAAGTATAGAAATTATGGTGGCCAGCAATAATGTGGACTCAAAACATCTGGATGTTTTAAATTTGGGTTCTTCTCCTTTAAAGGGCAGTCCTATTTATGGAAGCAAGATGTTAGACAACAACATGTTGAAGGTACATGAAATTTAGTTAAACTCTATAATTTACTCATAGTTATCATTGATGCTCATTGACATCTTACAAGGCCTAGCTCAAGAGTTGTTAAGCTTGTAAATAAAATAAAGGATTTTAAAGAGAAATAAGCATCTTCATTGCAATGATCAAGGAGAAAGCCATGATTTGGCAAGTGTAAAGACAAGAAATCAGTGCAAGTAACAAGAAAAAAAGACAAAGGTGCCATCTGTAGTGTCAGGGGAACAAGACACCCACATCTAGATAGATAGTTAAATAAAGAACGAATGCCATGTTATTGTAGTAGACATGCACCAATGAAGATGGGATGTAGTAGAAGAACTAATCTTTGTTATGGCGTCCAAACAACAATGTACCAACCCATCCAAGCGAATGCACCCACCTAGTAAATAAACATAACATCCCAGAATTAATTAATTGCAAACCCACCAATGATGATCATGGTTGCTAGGATATGGATTGCAACCCTTGATTGGAAATGATGATAGACATGAAGGAGATCCACGTTGAAAGTCAGAAGCATGGAGCAGGCATTCCACGGCATGTAAAGGGAGGAGGCTTGTGAATCAAGAATAGGGGACACCCACAAATAATTATGCAAAGAAGCTTAAAAGCCACACTAAATAATGCAACCCATGCATTAAAAGGAAGCAGTAGGGATAATCGAAGCTTGCCAATATTAAAAAATGAGGAAACCTCTCTTGAATTCATCAACATTATTTGAGACAACAGGGGACAAGATATCCACATCTATGAACTTCTTAGAGTGGCAAAATTCAGGTATTGCTTACAAGTAGGGATGACCTCAATCATATATTCATCACCAAGCTCTTTGAAAGTCTTATGAAGTAGGATTTGGGGAGGGCCCAAGATAGTGCAAATGACAATGGGTTTCTTGTTGATCATATTAGTTGGGGAGGAACTAGTTTGGATCTCTTGAGAGACAACTAGGATGGGGTTGTTTGTGCTGGAGGCTAGTAGAGGACTTATAGACTAGGGGGACCACAATGGAAGTATTAGTCTTCTTATTGGTCCTTTGTCTATGCTTTTTAGTAACAAGTTGAACACTGCCATTTTCATTTTCATTTTCAACATCCAAGGAATTAACCAAGATTAAAATAGGGGAAGGAGAAACAAGAATGGACAGGGAGCTGGAAAGCAAAGCAGGAAGAGGAATGAGATGTTCATTTGCAAGAGGGGTTTTGATCATAGAGGAATCCACATGAGTTTGTTAGCAGAATTGGTAGCTTTTTTAATTTGGGGGGAAGGTTAAGTCGATGGAAGTTTTTTTTAATGATGGGGCAATCCTTCCTCAAATGCCCTTCCCTTCTACAAAGGAAACAAGCGTTCAAACCTCCAAGAACTTCAATATGAAAACAATAATTACCCTCAATGATGTTAATGTTGATATCGTCCAAAATTTCCTTACCAAGATTCAATGAAATAAGTATCCTGGCATCCATATGAGGAACCAATCTCATAGTATCATCCATTTAGATGACTTTACCATGTGGTTCAAGCAATTGTGGAAGGAAACACCATAGAAATGCGGGATGTATTTGAACAAGATCCACTAAGGGGCTAAAAGGGAAAGAACTTCCTCATGAATGGCCTTGGGGGACCAAGCCAAGGCTTGAACGGAGGTAGAACCTATTGTCCAATATTATTTTTTGAGCACTTTGACCTAGGATTTCAAATTGGCACAAAAAATTACATATAAACCTTTTTGAATCTTTCTACAAAACAAAATATGAAATCCAATTTTCAAGTTCTAGTAGTTATAGAGCCAATCATCTAAAAATTTCCTAGGAGGGCATTTATCTACTTCAATAAAAGGGAAAAATAACAAAACTCCATAACCTATTTTTTTCTTTCATAATTTCAACAAGCATTTCTGGATTTAGAGAAATAAAGAAAGGTAAAGCAACAACCCCATTGTTCTTACCAGATTCACAAGCTCCATGAATACTTGATAAATCAAACCCTGTGCTTGCATTAATGGCAATGTTAGAGTTAGCAACCACTTTGGAGAATGATTTGGGTCTTGCAAGCAAAGAGTTGATGGTTTTGGTGGGATCAATCAATTTCGGATTGTCAGAAGCCATTGATGCCCTAGGCAAAGCCATAAGAGAGATAGGGGTAACGACCTCTGTCGAATGGCGGAGGAGAGGGGGATATTTTTCAATCATATTAAATGTATTAAAAAATAGAAAAATATTTTTAATAAATTATAAAGTTAAAAATCTTGCACCTATATTATTATGAAAAATTTCATAATAAAAAAACTATCACAATAGTACTTAGCCTACCCACAGGTACTAGGAGTGTTGTTATTCCTTGATAGTGCCCAAGAAGATTAACCTATATATCCTTTTACACAACATTGTAGAATACAACTCATAACCATTCAAAAATTGATTAGTTCATAAAACCACTAAAACTAAGAAGAGGTATATTTTCATTTAAAATAATAAATAGAAGGAAATTTTGGTATTAAGTGTAAAAATCAGCTTAGAAATAGTAGATGTCACAAACAAGTTGAAACTCTTAGCATTTATGATTCAAATGAAACAAGTGCCACATAGTGACTTAATACTTGCCTTTAGTTTTTATATAAATATGATTTTAATTTAATAAATTTATTATAGTTTATAAAATATTTTAATTAATAAAAATATTATATATTTATATTTTTTCTATAATGATATTAATTATAATTTGAATTTATATATAATTACTAATATAATTCTTGATATATATGTTTTATTACATATATATCATGTGATACTATTATATTACAAATAAATTATAATATTTTTATAATAATAATAATATTTCTTAAATGATTATATAATATAAGAAATATTTGTTTTAATATTCTTAATTGAATAACAAAAATTATATTATAAAAAAAATGTAATATAAAAATATAAAAATATAAACCAACCCACTTACATTAAAAAAAATAAAAAATCAATCACATTCATTGAATAAAAATCAATTAACTCCGCCAATATAAAAGCTAAATGAATTCACCCAATTAAATCTTAGCAAAATATTTTCTATAAATTGTAAAGTTAAAAATCATGCATCTATGCTATGCAACATATTAGTTTGATATGAAAAATTAAAATCAATTAATTCTACAAACCAATTTTTTTAAATCATTAGTTAAAGTTTAAAATTCAAAATGTGTAACAATAGTACCTAGCCTAGTGGCAAGTACAAATAAGATAAAATAAGATCTTTTTGGTCAACTTCCATAAATAAATCTGTACAAGTTATACATCTTTTTCAAAATTATAATTAAATTCAATAGATTGTAATTTTTTAATAACAAATTAAATTTATCTATTAATATAATTATAAAAAAAACATTGTTAAAAACGTTGACCTTAACCGAGGAAAAAATATTGATCAAATCTTTGATAATAAAGATGCAATATACAATCAATGGATTGGAATGGGGTGGCAATCATGTATTGAGAATCATGGTATCAACTTTTTAAATTTTGTTTTTTTATTCATGTAACCTTGCGTATAAATTAAAAATTCCTCAAAGCTTGGCATCTTATGTTATCAAAACGTTTCTACATTGAGGAATAGTCAGTTGCAAGTCATTTAAATCATAGTACGACAAGACATCCTTACCTAATTTTCTTAAAATTTTGAATTAATTTCCAAAGATTACAATTTTCACATTAAATTAAAATCAGTGAGAATCTGCCGCCTAAAACAACTATAGTGCATTGACACAATCTCTAGTTAGTTTGAATTTTTTTATTATAAGTAAAATATTTAGAATTAAATGTATGAGTTATAAAATATATACTTTAAGCTTTATGATGTACTATAAGCAAGTAAAGATTGTAGTCTATGTTATTTGTAATTTAATGTTTATTTTTCAATTAAGATTTTTTTTTTTTTTAAGTCACATTAAAATGTAGATGCATGCATTTTTTTAGTTTTTTGATTAAAATAATAATAAATTAATGATATATACAATATATTTTAGATTACTTAATTTCTACACTAAGAAACATCTTTTATTTTGAAGATATTCGAAGTTAATATAAATATATAATAGAATTATAGAAACATAATTATAGATACTAATATTGAATGTTTATAGACTAAACATCAAGTCTTTCAATTTATATAAGAGAATAAATATATTCTAAAAATTTCTATTAAAATATTTTAAAAATTAGAAACATTTATATTCTATCATTTTCAATCATTTCAAATAAATTTACATTTTTGTCAATGAATATTTATAGACATCTAAATTTGATTAATTATATTAATTGAATTTAGTCATCTTTCACACCCAAATTGCATTCATTATTAAATAATTATACGTTATTTAATTAATTAATATTATTTTTTCTTAATCTAGTTAAATTAATTTAATCATACTCTCTTTTGTAATCCCAATCGTGCTTTGGTCTTTTCATTATCTTCCTTTATTTTTGCCAAACTAGGGAGTTTCAAAATTTGTCATTGTCTCTTGATGAGATTGACTGTAGATTTTTTTCGAACTTATGAAGGCAGCGTTGAGTCACCTTTTAGCAAGATTTTGCTATATTTGAATCTCTATCATTATGCCATTTACTCGACTAATTTCAATGAAGTTTTGGTTTTTGGAGAGCACCTATCACAGTGCAATTGTCCATGTTCATAAAAATGATGATTTAAACCTTTTTCATTCCAGCAACTCTATGATAGCTTCTATATCATCATACGCGTTTCCCATTGCAGTTGAAAGCTACACTAAAAAACTAGTGATTCTTCTATTATTGGAATAGTTTAGAATAATTGGGGGATGGGGGTTGGGGGAATCAGTTATTCAAGGTCCAGATGTATAATTAAAACTTCTCATAGCTCTAGTGAACCATTACAACATTCATACCCATGCATGCAACCATAAGATTATATAATCACTAAAACTTCTAGGTTACTGTCAAATCAACTTGTAGAAATGTAAAGCATGAAACATAGCAAATTTATCAACACACTTGAAAATATGATTTACATGAAAACCCAGTTTGGGAAAAACCACCAATAACATGCTACTCCTTTTCACTCTTCTGAAGTGATGCCCTATGAAAGGCCAACCATGTTAAAGGTTACAATACACACTGTTAAATGTGACCCAGTTAAGGGATTTCAATCACCTTGTTAGAAGTGAGCCTCGTTAGAGGACTCTAGGCCATTCACTTAGAATGCCACCTAGTTAAAGGATATACAAATGACTGTTAGGTCAACCTTAATCCTAAGGATTTACACTAGATTGATACAATTGTTAGAGAGTAATAGTAGAGCTTTGACCTAATACAACTTACAACTTCTCTTGCAGATTACAGACCTCTATTCAGTCCTTAATTTTGCTTGGCCTTCATACTTTGTAGCTCTGATAGCTTGTTCACCCTTCATGCATTCATCTTCTTAAGCCTTCTTGCTTAACATGTCATTGCAAATTCTTCTCTTAGGTCACTTGATGAAGCAAAATCCTTTACTCCTTCACTTCCTTAGGTTCTCGTACATGACAACTTTGTTTCATGACCAGACATTCCTATAAATAGGAAATTAAGATATTTTCTAGCTTATTTTCCATCGTCAAAATTTAGGGTTTGGATGGATTAAGTAGGATATAATGTATCTACCCCATATCTTGCATCGCTTCTAGAAATTTCTTCTAGAATCCATTTGAATTCACCTAAAAATGGTTTACATCAAATTCTATGCCAGGAGCTCATCAACCTTATCTTCCATTTGGTTCACAAAATTCAAGAAAACAAACTTGTTGGCTTAGATTCAGCAAATCTTTGATCTTTAAAATATTGCAGTAGCCCGATGTAGTGCCTGCCCCTAGTTTACATTTTTCGAGCTACATTTATGATATGATTGCCAAACTCTTTTAGGCCAATTTATGTTTGATGAGTAGTATTATTATTTTAGAGATTATCAGATGATGTTTACACTCAGTTTATTATATGATGAGATTACTTGGTACTCTATATTTCATGCATGTATGATGATTATTCAATAATTTCAGTTATCGATAATGATTAGTTAGATGGTTCATTATTCCATGTGTTTCTTATGGATACTTACCCCATACTGCATGTGTATGGTGTGCGTGCTGTTTTATTTATGTATGGTGTTTCTGATATGGTTAAGGAAGGGAGTCGTAGTCACCTGCTAGTCAGGATCTACACGATGCACCACTTCCTGCCATTGCCTGTTTAGCTTAGAATATTGTGTTTGTACATGCGTGGATTTTATGCAGGTTGCAGGTACCGGGTATCGACTTCCCTGAATTGTCAGGATGAGCGTACCCTATCGCACTGTCTCAATGGTAAGAGAGGGGAGATAAACTCTTAAGTCCAAATCCTAAACCCTTTAGCCAATTGTCCTAATTGATAATTAGGACAAGTATCTGAGTTAAGTACCCTCCAAATGCATCAAATGATGTAATTTTGTGATTATAACCCTTTTGTTTGATTTGGTATGTATTTTTCTATGATGGGTTTTTGTATGTTGCTTTATGAGTCCTTGGTGTATTTTCTATTAATTAAGTCTAATTAAAAAGACTAATTAATGATTTAGTTTAATAAGAAATTATTATGATATCTTTATATTTAATTAATTAATTAATTAATTAAATAAAAGAATTAATGTTGGAGATTAAAGTTCAAGATATATTTAGAACAGGATAATATTTATTTAATTTAATAATAATATATTTGAAGTTCATTTTTAAATAAATGCTAAATATTATTGTTATTTAAATTAATTAAATATGTTATCAATTAAGTTCTAAAATAAATTAAAAAGTTGAAAGATATTAATTTATTAAGAATTCTAGATCGCATGATCTAAACATGAGTTAAATATAAGAATTAAATTAAAAGATTAAATTATAAAAATTAATAATGTTATTTTAATTTCTTAAAAGTGCACATAAGATTTAAAATAATAAATTAATTAAGAATTCAAGTCAAGTGAAATTTTAAATAAAGTTATTTAATCATTCAACTTAATGTGCATGAAAATTGAATGCAAAAGGATTAGAAAAGATAATAAAAGTTAAATTGGAGTTAACTGAGTTGGGCAAAGAGTCTTCTCGAGTAAACGCACAATTAGTGCCTCGAATTGAGGAGAATTTGCTTATCACAACTTTGGGGGTTCATTTTTGTGATATACGAAGTTGGACGAGAATTTTTGGGGAAGACAATTTTTGGAAGCAAATTTCAGAAGGCTGATACGAAGAAAGTCTTGAAGGGGAAGGTTATTGAGAGGAGCGAATTTGCATACAGTTCCTGGAGATTGCATAATAGCATCAGGATCAGGTAGGGTCTTGTGTTTTTTATCCATTAAATATGCAATTATCCCTTCCTGCCTTCTTCGTGTCTGGGGTTTGTAGATCTGAATTCTCTGTGATGAAAGTTTTAAGCTTTCAATATTGTGAATTTATTAATTATTCATCAATAATTTCTGTATCCATGGAGACTGGATGAATTAATTAGAACCATTGTTTTCTTGATTTAGAAATTAAGATCTAATTTGATAAGGGTTTTGTTTTAATGAAATTGAAAAGTTCTAGATAAAAAAATAAAAAAATAAATAAATATATAAATATATATATTTATATTTTACATATTTATCCTTTGGAAGAAATTGCTTTTATTAAAAAGATTAAACAAAATTAATTTTGTTAAAATAAAACTTATTTTATTGTTATTAAAAAAAAATAAAAAAAAATATATAAAATATATATATATATATATATATATATTAATATAATATAGTGGGGGGGGAGGGAATCACCCCGTACCCGCCCCCCACTGTCGGCAGGCTGACAGTACCTGCGTCGCAGGTACTACGACGGCAGGTACAGAGTACCTGCCGCCGCAGGCCCTGCGACCGCAGGCCTGCGGCCAAAGCCGACGGGCTATAAACGTGGCTGAACTTTGTATTCGATTTTTTTAATTTTTTTTTATAATTTTTTTTTAAAATTATTAAAAATGAATTTTATTTATTTAAAAATTTTAAGTAATAAAATTATAATATATTCAATTTTTATAATAGATTAAACTTTTTAAATATTTAATAAATAAATATTAATTGCATAGATATAGTTGTAAATTTTAATTTATTAATAATTTTGCTTAAATATTAATAAACTAACAATTATTAGTTGGATTAAAATAAGTAATTAGATCTAATGAATATTGATTAATTTAATTAAAATTAGTTTAATTAAGTTAATTAATAATGAATTTTATTTGACTAAATTATAAATTTGGATATTAATTTAATGAAAGTTATTATAGAAATGGGTTATTCGAAAAAGGGTAGTTGTGAAAACTTTGTTACTTGAATTCGACATTAAACTAAAACACAAACCTTACCTTAACTTAAATAATATACTTTCAGATCCAATCTCTGAGACTTTGATGTTGTCTTTGTACTTTGAATGTTTTGGGGTTGGTTTAGCGTTGACCAGTTCAGGTTGTTACCAGAGGCTCGGGGTTATGAATGTGATGTCTTGATGATTTGGTCTTGATCTTTCTTAACCTGACCATGGTAATGTGATGAAGTGCTCTATGACATGATTGTGTTTACTTTTTGTTATTGCTTTCCAGTTTCCTTGTGTGAAGCTGAGGTGTATGTATTTGAGAATACCTAACTTAACCATTTTTGAGTCTCGATCAGTTATATTTGATAACCATTTCTGAGTCTCGATCAGTTATACTTGTATTACTTTCTGGTTGCATTAGAGAACCATTGGATTTTGTGACTTATTATTGATGCCTTCAGTTGCTGATAGAGAACTGTCGTGATTACATGATTACTATTTGATGTTATCTGTTGCTCATGAAGAACTGATATATTTTGTGGATTATCTTTTTTATGATATTTTCAGTTGCTCATATAGGACTGAGATGGTTTTATTATGATTCTTTGATTACGAGCTCATGAGCCAGGGTAGGTTATCTATGTGTAGAGTCGGGAAGTGGCTTGCAATGGGGGTCGGAGCCCTAAGAGGCTGCCTTGAGAAACCCAGTGTAAGTCATTTTTAATAAGTGAAAACATTTACACTAAATGAGAGAAAATGAACCTAACAAGATAATTGTATGTTCTCTCCCATGCCATGAGTGCTAGTACAGACTAGGATGGGGTAGAGAGGACGCTGGGCTACGACCTTGCATTCCATAGTATGCCTCGTCAGTACGAGAGGATACTAGTGGCCGCAGGATCAGTAGGGACCCAGGATTCCTAAGGGATTGCTCGGGTAACTTCTACATGACTTTTGCGATGACACTTTTCCGCTTGCATATTAGGTTTCCTACATGTCTTGTGGTACCTCTGGGATTTAGATGTCGATCTTTTTAGGAACCCTTGAGTTAGCATACTTATAGGATTTCCTGGACTTAGAGAGTATTTATGATTATAGGTTTTGTTATCCTATTTGGGACTTAAGACTATCTCCTCAGCGCGGTGGGAGTGGACCATTTAGGTTCCACGCGGTCGGGTGGTAGTGCTTTTACTCTTACCATTGAGATCCGTTCCGTGGTCACCGTGGCTGGAGATTTCGTGACTGGCATTTATCTACACTATGTTCTTGGATTAGTATGATGGATGGTTAGATTTTATGATAGATGTTTTATCATTATGGATGTATGGATGTATCTTGTATGGTGAATAGTTTCATATATTTTTACTGTACTTTGTATTATGGATTTGAGGATGTTGTATCTTGATCTTTACATATGTATATTCTTTTAAGCCTTTCATACCCTGTGACATGTACAGTGGATGAATGGGCATTCCGAATTAATTTGCCAAGGAGCATTCGGAACAAATGTATATTATGGACATTGGAGTTTCTGATTATTCTTTTCTATGTATGTGATAGTTGTTAGACTTAGAATTAATTAAATTTAAACGTGACTCAACGTCTTGGGATCTTTAAGAAATGTAACTTGCAATGTATGTTTGTCAATGATTACATGTTATTGCTTCCGCTACTATTTGTTTGATGTGTATGTCATACTTTCTTATTTAAAAAAAAAAAAAAAAAAAAAAAAAAGTTTAGCAAACTTAGTGAAACTTTAGGTTAATTCTTTTGGATCCCTTGGCGGGGTGTTACACCCGACATTATCAATCTTCTGATGCTTGCCACATACTGCATTGCTCAACATCCTCTATAAAATCACTCAACATCAACTAAAGTTTACTAATTCTCGGCATCAATTGAACTTTACTTGGTATCAATTGTCTTGTTCGACATCCATTGGAATCTTTCTTTTACTTGGCTCAAACTGCTTTTTTGGTCGACTTGCACTGACTTTTCTCAACACCTACTATCCAGTCGGTCAAGCTTGGAAGACAAACTGTGTGTAACTTGTTCTTCTAAAATTTCTTTGTGTAGCCAACATTTGTAACCTTAAGTAGATTATCAATACATCATGTCATCACTGTCTTAACTAATCCTTGTACTTCATTACATAATCATAACTCAATCTTTTCTCTAGGTGGTTTTGTTACATCTTATTGATCAAATCCTCTTCATCAATCAACTAAGTGATATTACTTGAATCTTATATGTAGTTGTCTTACCAGAAAATAGAAGGTTTGACATCAGTGACAAAATAATGTTTGAAACACATAGTCTTCTTCAACAATCTCCCTCTTTGGCGTTGACGGCAAACAAAACTGATCAACTAAGTCAATCAAATGATGAACATCTTGTTCAACTAAATTGACTAGCTTAAAATAGTAAGACAGTATCGAAGAGAAAACTTGTATCAATTTTTCTCCCTCTATCAGCAACTTCCATCTTCTGATTACGTTACAAAACTCCTTCTTATGACTCCCCTTGAGTTCCTTCTTGTGTCTATCTCTTTCTAGGTAGATTAGGATTTCTCCCTCTTTCTTGCATTCTTCTCTATTTTTTTCATCGTACATATATTTTCTTCTGATTAGCAACATCAACAATTATCTCCTTCTAAGCTCAGTAGCATTCTCTAGCTTCTTTGACAACAATATTTTGATATTTGATATCACCCCCGAATACACTTTCTCATGTATTTTCTCTAATAATGATCAATTTAATGTTCTTTTCTCCCTTTCTGATTAGTAGATCTCCCTATCTATTCTAGCTCTTGATCAATAGAATATCTTCCTCTTTGACAATAATGCCAAAGACATATCATCTTTTCATCTTAAACATGCAAATATAGGCTTTTGTAGTTTCTTCAGTTTCTCCTTTTGTCACCTTGCTTGTGACTAATTTGAAGTTTTAGCACTGTGATTACTTTAGTCAATTCCTAAAGTAAGATCCACTGCATCAATTTGCAACATATGACAATTGACTCTTTTGATATATGGAACTCCTCTTATTATTTAGATAGACTTTGATAGGGGTATCACCCCTAATTTACCTATTAGATACTCATGAGCATCCTTAGGTAATGGTTTTGTGAAGATATCACCAATTCGCTCCTTTGTGTTGACATATTCTATCTTCACCTCTTTATCTTGAACTAACTCTCTCAAGTAACGATACTTGATTGCAATATGCTTTGTCTTTGTGTGCATCATTGGATTCTTTGATATATTGATAGCCCTTGTATTATCACAATAAAGTATCACTAGTTCTATGATTTCTTCCTTCATTCCTTTGAGTAGCTATTTGATCCATACAATATTTGTGCAATTTACAATAGCAAAAACATATTCAGCTTCAATAATGGTGATGCAGGAGCATCTAGAGGTATAAGGGCAATCCTGTGTCAACCAAAAAAATGTGCTTAGACTTAGTTTTTGTTTCATGTGTTTTCATTTCTGGATACCCATTTGGGTCAAATAAAGGGTCCAACTCTCACAGTTCCACTATCAGTGTTCTGGGTTAGAGTTTTTAATCACCTTGGGATACATGTAAATGTCGCAAAAATAGGAGTATGTAATTGAGCCATCATTTTGGTGAACTAGAAGGTGTAAATTGGTTGGATGATTGTCATTGTAATTTAGAGAATTCCAAAAAAAGAATTAGGTCAAAAGGCCCCACGGTTTGGAAGTTATCGTAGTTTTTTCAGTTTCTGGAGACATCCTAAGAATGCTTCAAAGTCAGGTTAGGGGCATTAAATGACCTCAAACAAGGCCAAAAAATGGGAGACAAGCAAAGCTGGTCCATAGGGCTATAGAGCGCTTCGAGAGCTTTCTAGAAAAGTAAATGGTTCATCAATCGAAGCTATGGTTCAAAAGTTATGCCTCTGAAAGTTCGGTTACCATTTCTGGATTCTTCTAGTTTTGCGCCGACTTCTAACGTGGCTTCTGGAGCCTTCTACTTGGTTGGTGGATACCAACTAGCACTTTCTAGAATGTATTCCTAATCCTTAACCCTTTGGGGTCTATTTAAGGACATTTCTGGCATTGTAAAAGGCAGTTCGGATTGGAGTTTGAGAGGAGGTACTAAAAGGAGAAATTATCTCCAGACTTATACTGTTGTAAGCCCTTAGGGCATGTTTTTGAGTCTATTTATTTGCACTAAGTGTACTAGCATATTTTCATAGTTAAACAAATTTTCCCTTTCCTATTGTGTCCATTTTGTGCTTGGGTTGTGTCCCCATCAAATGGATTGTGAAGTACAACTTTGTTTCTTGCTATTCCATGCAACTAGTCTCTTGCTTAAGAAAAATGTTCCTCCACTGGTGTTCTTTCTATCATTAATGTTTTCAGCCCAATTAGCATCAGTGTAGGCTCTCAATTCAAACTTTTCATTCTTCTTGTAGTATAGACCAAACTCTTTTGTTCCTTTAAGATATCTCATTGTTCTCTTCATAGCCATTAAATGATTCTCCTTAGGATTAGCATAGAATCTTGTAACTATCCCTACAAATAATGCAATATCAGGTTTGCTATGTACTACATATTGCAATTTTCTAATCATTGACCTATATATGGTTTGGTTCACATCAATAGAATCATCATTCTTTGACAACTTGTGTCCTATCACCATAGGTGTACTTACTAGTTTGGAATCCTCTAATCCAAAAATTTTCAATACTTCCTTGACATACTTTGACTGAGTGATGTATATACCATATTTTATCTGATATACTTGCAAACCCATAAAATTTTTTATCTCTCCAAACATAGACATTTCAAATTCATGTTTCATCTGATTTGTAAAATCTTTACATAAAGTATCTTGACCTCCAAATATGATATCATCAGCAAATATTTCAAATAACAAAATACCTTTGCCTTTCTCTATCTTTATGTATAGATTGTTGTTATCACCAATCCTTTCAAATCCAATCTTCACAATATAGCTATGAAGTATCTTATGCCATGCTCTTGGCATTTGTTTCAAATGTTCTTATTGTTATTATTAACAAAACCTTCTACTTGTCCTATCTAAACTTCTTCCTCTAATATGTCATTTAGAAATGTAGATTTAACATCCATCCGATAAACTTTAAAACCTTTGTATGTAGCATAAGCAAGTAGAGTTCCAACTTCTTCTAATCTAGTAACAAGGGAAAATGTCTCTCCATAGTCAATTCCTTATTCTTATGCATATCCCTTGCAAACTAATTTTTCTTTGTTTCTTGTGACTTCACCATTTTCATCTAGCTTGTTTCTAAATACCCACTTGGTACCAATCACATTCTTGTCTACTGGTCTTGGAACTAGACTCCATGTTTTGTTCTTCTCTATTTGTTCAATCTCCTCTTCCATGGCTTTGTACCAGTCAACATCTTCTACTACATATTTTACTATTTTGGGTTCCTTCAAGATTAGTAGACATGTTTCACTTCCCAATCTATTTCTTTTCATTGTTCTAGCATCTTTATCTCCAATGATTTGAGTAGTAGGATGATGTCTTTTGACATAGTTAGACAATCTTGGTTTAGCTCTTGTTTCTTCATTTTGTCTTTCAATTTCAGAATCATTGTGTGTATCTCTATTAGGTATCTCAATATCTCCTTCATGTGTACTAATCTTAGAATTAGAATGTATATCCACTTCATTCTATGACTCAGCATTTGAATGCATCTCAGTTCCTAAATGAAACTCAACATTGATAGAGTGTGACTCGACAGTCACTGTAACTTTCTATTGAATTGTAACTTGATTTGCAACATCTTCTTCAGCAAGCATTTCCTCATAAAAGTATACAAATGATTTGTATTTTTCTAGCTTTTTCATAGGTTCAGCCTCATGTACATCAGTATATTAATCAAAATTCACATTTGCACTTTCCACAATTTTGTTAGTGTTAGTATTCTTAATATCTTTAAGAATGTAACACTTAATTCCAAATACCTTAAAGCATTTTACATTGGGTGGATATCCATACCATAGTTCAAAAAGTGTTGAATGAGTAACTTTCTTGATTTGCACATGATTCAAGGTATAGACAGCTGTACTTATAGCTTCTCTCAAGTATTTCAAAGCAACATTCTTCTCCATCATGAATGTTTAGCACAATCCATTATAGATCTATTTATCCTTTTAGATGTTCCATTTTGTAGAGGGGTTCTAGGGTTAGATGCATGTCTTTTGATTCCTCTGTCATTACAGAACACCTCAAATTTATTTGATGTAAATTCTTCTCCTATATCTGATCTCAAACATTTTAGAATTTTACTTGTTTCCTTTTTAACTCTTGCCAAGTACCACTTAAACATTTGAAAAGCATCAGATTTCTGTTTCAAAAACATAACTGTCATCATCCTGGAGTAATCATCAACAAATAACATTATGTACTTATCTCCCTTGTAGCTTTTCACTTCAATCAGTCCACTCAAGTCAATATGAACAATCTCTAGTATTCCTTTACAGGCATAAGTTTTATTCTTAAAACTTGAATTTGTCATTTTGTCTAGCTAACATTGTTTGCACACTACATTATCAGGCTTCTTCAACATAGGCAAACCTCTAACTTTCTTCATGTTACTAATACTAACCAAGTTATCAAAATTAACATGACATAAGCTTTTGTGCCAAAGCCATACATCATCAAATTTTACAACAAGACAAGTACCATCCACTATATCAAGATAGAATAGATTAATTCTAGTTTGATCACCTTTTCCAATTAGTTTCCCATTTGTGTCATATATCTTAGAAATCTTATTTTCAAATTCGACCTTGCATCCCAAATTGTTCAATTGTGACACACTCAACGAGTTATAATTTAGTCTTTCAACATAGTAAGCATTGCCACATGAAATCTTATCTATGAGTTTGATAGAACCTTTTCTTTTTATCAAACATGGTGCATCATTACCAAATCTTACACTATTTCTATCATAACAATCTAAGGTAATGAACTTACTTTTGTCTCCAGTCATATGATGTGGGCATCCAATGTCAATGATCCATCTATTATTTTTTTCCATAGAAGTCACAAGTGTAGTTGCCTCATCTTCATTAGATTCATCCTTCATTGCAACATACACCACTTCATCATCATGTTCAGTAGAATCATCCCTTGTTTCCTCTTCAACAATGTAGCATGACTTCTTTCGTTTATCTTTGTAATCTTTGCTATAATCTTCTCTTATGATCTTGTACTTGTCTCCACCTCTATAATTCTTCTTTTGTGTACATCTTGTAGCAATATGACCAACCTCATTGCAATTGAAACAAATGATGGCTAACTTACATTTGAACTTGCCTTTACCTCTGTGGATTTTTTTTACCTGTAGTGCTTCCAGTTGTTCAACATCTTCCTCATCTCTATCACTATCACTAGACACATATTTTATCTTTCTCTTCTTCTTCTACTTCAGCTCATCAGAAACTTTTAATAACAACTTAGCTTTGAAAGTAGATTCAAGATTCTTAGGTTTGTAATTATCAAAGTTAGAAAGTTCAAAAGTAGTGAGTCTACCTACTAGACCTTCAAGGGTTAGATTATTTTCTAGAATACATCTCAGTTCTTGAATTGTAGAAATTCTAATAGCATAAATAGGCAATAGTGTTCTCAAGACTTTTCTTAGCATAATATCATCATCTATCTGACCAATAGCTCCTTTTATTGCACTAACAACTTCTTTTATTCTAGCAAGATATTGAGCAATATTCTCACCTTCTTCCATTCTCATATCATCAAACTTACCTCTAAGACTCTCAGATTTGGCTCTTTGAACATTTTTGTCTCCTCCATAGATGGTGGCTAGGGCATCCCACATTTTCATTGCACTTTCAAGACCTTTGATATCATCAAATTCGGCATAGCTTAGGGAAGAGGAAATCTCCAACATCACTTAATTATGTTCTCATAATCTCCAAGTCCTCCAAGGTGTAGCTTCATCAAAATTTTCAATGCAGGAAAGTTATCTCTATTGAGCTTGGGTACTTCTCTTTTAGACATCTCGATCTTTATGCTCCTAGTACCTTCAAACTAGTCCTCTTAAGCAGATAGCTCTGATGCCAATTTTTAGAATATTTTAGAATAACTGGGGGGGGGGGGGGGGGGAGGGGGTGAATTAGTTATCCAAGGTCCAGATGTATAATTAAAACTTTTCATAGCTCTAATGAACTCATACAACATTCATACCCATGCATGCAACCATAGGATTATGCAATCACTAAAACCTATAGGTTACTATCAAATCAACTTTTAGAAATATAAAGCATCAAACATAATAGATTCATCAACACACTTGACAAAATGATTTATGTGGAAACCCAATTTGGGAAAAACCATCGGTAACATGCTAGTCCTTTTCATTTTTTTGAAGTGATTCCCTATGAAAAGCCAACCCTACTAAAGGTTATAATACACACTATTAAATGTGACTCGGTTAAGGGATTTCAATTGCCCTATTAGAAGTGAGCCTTGTTAGAGGACTGTAGGCCATTCACTTGGAATGCCACCCAGTTAAAGGATTTACAAATGACTATTAGTTCAACTTTAATCCAAAGGATTTACCCTAAACTGATACAATTTTTAGAGAGTAACAATAGAGCTTTGATCTGATACAACTTACAACTTCTCTTGTAGATTACAAATCTGTATTCAATTCTCAATTCTACTTGGCCTTCATACTTTGTAGATCTAACAGCTTGTTTACCCTTCAAGTATTCATCTCCTTAAGCCTTCTTGATTAACATGCCATTGCAGATTCTTCTCATAGGTTACTTGATGAAGCAAAACCCTTAACTCCTTCACTTCCTTAGGTTCTCCCACATGACAACTTTGCTTCATGACCAAACATTCCTATAAATAGGAAATTAAGATATTTTCTTGCTCACTTTCAATCATCAAAATTTTGAGTTTGGATGGATTAGGTAGGATACAATGTATCTACCCCATATCTCACATCTCTTCTAGACATTTCTTCTAGAATCCTTTTGAATTTTCCTAAAACTAGTTACATCAAATTTTGTACCACCAACTCATCAACCTTATCTTACACCTGGTTCACAAAATTTAAGAAAATATACTTGTTGGCTTAGATTCAACAAATCTTTGATTTTTAAAATAATGCAGTAGCTTTGCATTATCAACCTTCTGATGCTTGACACATATTGCATTTCTTGACATCCTCTATAAAATCACTCGTCATCAACTAAAGTTTACTAATGCTCATCATCAACTGAACTTTACTCAGCATCAACTTTCTTGCTCAACATCCACTAGATTTTTTCTTTTACTTGGCTCCAACTACTTTTCTACTCGGCTTGCACTTACTTTTCTCGACGCCTACTATCAACTTTATTAAGCTTGGCCAACAAACTTTGTGTAACTTGTTCTTATAAACTTTCTTAGTGTAGACAACATTTTTAACCTTAAGTAGATTATTAATACATCATGTCATCACTATCTTAACTGATTCTTGCACTTCATTACATAATCATAACTCAACCTTTCCTCTAGGTGGTTTTGTTACATCATATTGATCAAATCCTCTTCATCAATTAACTAAGTGATAGTACTTGAATCTTATAAGTAGTTGTCTTACCAAAAAATAGCAGGTTTGACATCAGTGACAAAACAATGATTGAAACACATAGTCTTCTTCAACAATCTCCCTCTTTCAATGATCTCTTTCAATAATGATCTTTTCAATCAGATCTTGACATCTATGTCAAATAGGAATATCAATAATTATTAATAATTGAAAAATATTAATGATAATATATGTTAGATAGTATCTAAATGATATCCCAAAAAAAATACATTCAGAACATAGAAAGATTGATTAATATGGTAGACATTACCAAAACAAGGATGGAAATGGCCAAAAGTGATCAAAGGACAAGTCAACATATGAAGCCCAATCAACTCTTAAGCCATCTCCATATGGGAATGAATCTCCATTATCATTGTTAATTCTTAGGTAATAATTTAGTGATAAAAGTTAAGGCATCTGCAAATGTTAGTTTGACACATATTTTCGATGTCTTGAATATATTATGGGGGAGGTTACATCATATCTAATAATGAAGCATGAAAGCACTTACATCTTTAATTTGCAATGTATGGAATATAATGGTTATGGAGATATGTTAAAAATAGAGTAGTTTGTATGGTACTTTTTGTTTACTAAGAATTGTAATTAGCCATTTAGATAATTTCCATTAAACTTGTTCTCAGTGGGAAATTACTTGAAAACTTAAATATTTGAAGAGATACCTCTCTTCAAGAAAGTCTCAGTCATAGAAAGGACATCTCTTTTCCCTTCTTAGACAATTTATATTGATGGACTATCAATTGTCATAGGGACTATCAATTGTCATAGGGCATCAAAGACAAGAAGAGCAATAAGTGAAAAAGGAACCATAAGCAGTAGACACATGTTTGGGATTAGGCTCTCACTACTCTAATTTAGGCTTGTTATAATCAAAATTTAATAATCTGAATAACAAATTTTGTGAACAAAGAGGGTGTAAGATGTGGAAGAATCTGATAGGACTCAAAAATGCATTCTCGTTTTGAGTACCTATCCAAACTTTTGAATCACTTTGAGCCCTATAAATGCATTTTCATGCTTATGTACCCGACAATCATATTAAGACCTAAGAGGTGTTTTATGTTTCTAACACCTTTCATTCAATGTGTCTATGCATTGTATGATGATAGATTGTCTTTCTAAGTCATTCTATGAAGATTTGTTTTGAGCAATGTTCATTTTTGCCTTAATGTCAAACAACGATAAGAGGCCTAGTATACATTCGAATATCTTGTTCCTGGTAATGTTTCATTACTTGCCACTTGGAAATTTTTTAGTGTATATATATATATCAATGAACCTATTTTTAAATTTTCAAGTCATTTTGATATGTTTTGACTAGGTTTTGAAACCCTCAAAGTTGGTTACTTATCTTTGTCATGCTGATGCAATTTTCTTAGAAATTTGGGAAGCCCCATTTGACCGATTATAACTTTGGCCTAGTTGACCATACTGAGAAATTTCCTTTTGCATTGAATTCTATAGGTCACACACTTGCTATGCTTTAGACTTGAGCCTACGATGATCTATTTGATTAGTTTGCAAACACGATTCTGAATGCAATTTATAACTTTTTACTAGTGTCATAAAATGCAGATTGGTCGATACCCCTATTCTGGATGTCATAACTATG
The DNA here is from genome assembly GCA_028749045.1 of Cupressus sempervirens. Lineage (NCBI taxonomy): Eukaryota > Viridiplantae > Streptophyta > Pinopsida > Cupressales > Cupressaceae > Cupressus > Cupressus sempervirens. The sequence continues at coordinate 978,087,500 of CM053792.1, read as the reverse complement.
AATTCATAATAGATAAAATCAAATGGTTTGTACCACTATATTCAAGTGTGCCAATTTTTAAACCTTGATGAATCCATCTACACACTTTTCTAGGGCCATTCTATTTGCAAAAAAACACTTTTTGATTGATGTTTTCAGTCCTATAATTCTGAGTATATAATGTCACACGCTTGCTAAATGCATCATGTTATTTGACATGAGACCAAATCACATAATTATACTATCCTCATGGCAATAAACTATTTTCCTAGTTTTTGTACCCTCAAATGTCTATTTTCACCATTTTTGAAGCTAAAACCAAACACATTTTATGGTTTTCTAACATGCTTATTTATAGGCAGTTTCAGCTAGGCAACTTTGAATGTCAATATCTTTTGACCCCAAAGTCATCATGAGACAACATCTAGTAGGGTGCAAAAATACAAAATAGAGTATTAGCATGTCAGCATTCAGGGCCCTATTATCTATTTTTGTTAGTTTTTAAAGCCAACCAATAGGCCTTGTTATTAGAAAATCACAGTTTATTAAAATAGGGTAAACGAGTTTTAAATGATGATTCAATGCTCGAATTTGATTTCAGTCAGTTTGAGAAGATCAATGGATCAGTTTGATGTTTTAGGTGTTTTAGTTTGAATTTTTTTTTTTAGCCAGACCCACTTTGGGACTTGAATGATTCCACTAGATTGTTATGGTGGATTTTGAGAGCTCACATGAGGTGATGAATTGGTTGTTGACAAATTATATGGATTGATTTACAAATTAAAATCCATTATGAAGACTTTCACTAATTTTCTTGATGGAATTTTTATACATTCCTTGTCATGAGTTGGGTGCCTGTCAAATTGCCTGATCCATGATTTTTTGGCTTTTGATTACCTAAGTGTGTAGGGAGATACATAGGGAAATATATCATCATAGTCATGGTTGGGGCTAAACTTAAGCTCATATTTTTTTTTTCAACAAGTGTTCCCTAACAAGGGAAACTATTTTCCCTTGTCATGTTTTCTAATGATGATTCGAGGAGCATATTAATTGAGAATAGAGGATCATGCCTTCATTGTTCTAAAATTGGCCCTTGTATTAGTAAGGAATCCATGATTTTGACTATAGCTGAAGCCATTACTTTCTATAGTTACATTTTATATGAGGATTACACATGCCAAGTAGAGGCATCATTGTTATTACTCTTCCATTCTAGCTTTTATGAATCATGAACATGGGTTCAAAAATGTAGGGGTCCCTGGTGTTTCAATATAAAAAAGGAGCACTCCCATAGCTAGAAAAAATAAAAAAAGAAGTGCACGTTGGAGCAGACTGGTAAGGCCAAATGGGAGCTCCAAAGCATCCACAATACGAAGGAGATTGGCAAAAAAGAGGGATGAAATGCAAGAGAGAACCCACATTAAAAGAGCAAGGAGCTTCATCCAACACTCATGACATAGGAGAGGATAGGAGCAACCCATTTGGCATAAGGATAAAACATGTCAGGGTAGATTCTAATGAATCAAAAGAGAAATATGTAGATATATGTTTCTCTTATGACAATAAGCATGAAAGGATAATGGGCCCTATGGAAAAAGGAACCCCCCAACTATAGAGGGTGAGGTTGATCATAGGGAATATGCTAGGAAGGAAAAATGTCTAAAGGGCAAGTAGCAATAGCGCTTTAGCCTTCATTTTAAGTGCCTCCAAACAATCCCTCTGCACTTGATAAGGTGGGAAGCCACAGTATAGTATGTCCCACATTGATGGTGTTAGGAGATTTTGTAATGTTTTAATACCCAAGTCTTTGATCATAATGTGTCTTGAAAGACACCCATTTCTTGAAAGGCCAAGCTCTAGCATGGTGGGGCCTACCCTGGCCAAGTAGATAGTGTGGTCAATTTTTTTTTTATCAACCTTGCACAAGATTTAGGAGTGCCACATGGAAAGAAGATAGAGGTAGTTCATGAGATTGGGAGCTTGGAGAAATTGTGTTGCAATGCTACAATCCTTCATAGGATTGAGAGGCTCAAAAGGAAGGTGTAAGATGTTATGCCATTATTGTATGATCAGAGTGGTACAAAATAAGAATTAAGATGCTATGAGATCTGTGTATTATTGGGAGGATGAAACATTGATGTTAGGATCTCACGCCAGGAGATGTGGGGCCTGCCTAGGCAGTTGACTAATGAGAATTAAACACTTGGCATCCATTGGAGGGGGAAGTGGAAAAGGAGTTAAAAATTAAAGTTCAAAGATATTCAACACATTCAAAAGTTCAAATGTTGAAGTTTAAAATAAATTTAATGTTTTATATAGTTTCTACTATTAGTTCTTTTAAATTTTTTATTTAATGTTAAGTTCATGGCTCGGGCCTAGATTTTCAAATCAGCATTAGAGACACCATTTTCATCCAAACTATACAGTATAATAAACCATTGGAATTGGGAAGAGATGAATTTTCCATTTCCATAATTGATTTTTACACAGGTATTCATTAGAAGAAACTACAAGAAGATTTGTGATTTTGGGGGCTCCTCAGTTTAAAGTGCAGATTTAATGTTTTTTAGATGAAATAATATCAGGATTAGATTAGATTTTGATGTGGTCAAGTTCCCTAAGCAGCTATAAAAGTAGAATTGAAAGTTTTAAAAGTAGTTGGAAGCAATGAAGTGTTTTTTGATAGTACAGTTGAGTTTCATGGCAAAAGAAAAACATGAAGAACCAAGATCAGATTTGAAGCTCCAACACATATTATGATGTGTATCTGATATTTCTTCAAAGGATATTTTGTTGATTATTTTAAAGGGATATATTAGATATTTCTACAACAATAGTTATGGTTTTGAGTACTGGTAGATGAAGAAGATCAGTTTCAATAACATCAAGATGAAGACAATTTCATCAAGACACATGTTAGAATCAAATTGCATATCTAAAAACTTCTTCTCCTCTATAAATTCTTCTTTTCTACTCATTGTACAGGTTCCAATTTTTATGATTGTGAGACCACAAGGTTGGCTCCAATTCTAGAGCTATGATAGCATTTCTCCTTAGTATTCCTCCATTATGAATAGTAGCAGTGTATTTCTTTTGAAGCATTTTTATACTACACAGTCATTCCTTGGTGTTATTTTCTAAGTTTTGACATATAGCTGATGTATTGATTTCAAGGACTTAATACATAGCTTTCATTTATAGTTTCATTCTATAGTTCATCTCCTTTTCTGTGAGTTTTGTAGTTTTCTGTGATATATGCCCAAAGTGCATATTGTCCATTTGTAGCTTGTGTTGAAGTTGTATGTCATTGTATCTCTTGCTAATGGGTCAAGGACCTAAATAATTTTATTGATATGCCATTGACAAAATTGTAGGGGTCATAGGAGGATTTGATAAGCATGAAATTTGTTTGAAGATTAATGTATATTTGCAAGTTAAATAGATAGATCAAATGTCTGAATGTATGAGTATATTTCAGGTATCTATGTGTATGTTAAGGTTTAGTTGATGCCCAATGGATAAGGGACTAGTCAACATAGAGATTACATGTTCTTGTTGTTGCATACCTAGGTTACGCTGATGATTAATAACAAATAAATCAATTTACCATTTTATGTACTAAGAACTAAAAGTTCTAGTCATTACTTATTTGCATCTAGTTTTTGGTTATAGTGAGCTACTATGTCCAAGAATTTAATTCAACAAATCATAGAAAAAAATTGACCATTTCTATTATAGGGAACAATCTTTGAAAAAAAAAGAATATCAAATTAGCAAGATTAATCCCTAAGGTTTGCCTACCTTGGCCCTGCAGAGCCTAAAGTGAAGTGAGTCCTGATGAATCTGTTAATGTTGGCCCAAAACTAAGATTTAGCCTTGCTAAATATATCATTTAATTGATTCTTAGGCTTGTCCTTATCTTATTGTTTCCTAGTATTAGGTTTAAATCCACTTGATATATTCCTTAGCAGTAAGAACTCCAACATAATTTTTTCTTCATATCTTATGATGGGAGCCTACTTTATATATCAAAGGAAAGTAACAGTCAATAAAACATGTCAATTACCTTTTACACTAAAGTAGAATTATCACCCAAGGACTAGTTATGGTCATCTAATCCGTTGATAAGTTATTCAAGGACGAATTGTGATTAACTAAAAGAAATAAACCATTGCATATAAGGAAGTGATTAGCATACATTGGCAATCTTAAATAAAAATTAATGAAGGAAATATGTGATTAAATGTGAAAGATAAGATATATACATATTAGGTGTTTTTCTTTAATGATCCCAATCTTGAAGTGGCCACCATCTTCATGGGCTATGGCATTACCATCTTCTACCAAGATATTAAGATGTCACCAACATGCTAAAAACACAATTTTTATTGTATATATTAAAAACACCAAATAAGTTACACATCTTTTATTGAAACTCGTATGAAGCAAAACTATAACCAGCTCGACCTTCATTTGTTGCCTTTAGCTCCAACTTTTGGAATGGATTGAAATTTTACCAGATGTAAGCTCAATATTTCTCAAAAGATAGATAATAAAATATTACTAAATGGTAGCCAAGCAATGATTTAATCATAAAATGAAGTCATGAAAGAGTTACATACCTACTATTTGGATCATAGTAGAAACCATTAACCTTGAGCCATCACTATGAGAAAAGAACACATAATAGAATTTTTCAATAGTGAGGCCACAATCTATATCAACATTGACAAAGAACTTCTCTTTGCATCACTGTCAACCATAAACTACAAGTCACTCATCAAAACAATTTTATAGAGAGATAATCACCTAGTAGGCAAGAAAACTTTTGTATCTACTTTGTAAATTTCTAGTGTCTAATCATTGTTGAATTGAAAATTAGACCATCACATGCAGATGTCATATCTATTGCATTTACTAAAATACTAACATCTTGTTCAAATTTTCTCTATGTTAAAGCTGGTTGAACCCTTTATTTTTATTTTTTAGTGTTAGAAACTTCTTAATTATTTTTTAAAGAAATTGATTCATGTATAAGTGCCAAGATTAATCAATTGATCCCCCGAAGTATATTGATAGATGCCCCCAACATCATAGTACTTAGTTATGAGTTCCATACTTCTTAAATCATCTTTGAAAAATGTAATATAGGACATATGTTCTTAAAAAAAAATCTAGTACAAAATTTAGTGTCCTACCACAAAAATTGGATGTGCAGTCCACACACATAGTGCTGGAAAAGTTGTGACAATTCCTTGTACCATTTTCTTGACATTAGGATCTAATGCTATGTTCAAACATGTATTATATGAAAATCAAGGTGAGTAGGTGCTAGAAAAATTTAATAATCATATTCATAGTAAATAAATGACAAGAGGTAGAAAAATAATGTGTTTAATTACTTCAAGATTGAAAACTAGGGTTAGTAAATCCAACTTATTTATCAAAATCACGTTAGTCAAGGAATTATTCAAGAAGGATCTTAATAATTTCGAACCATTAAATCAAGAAGGAAAGAATACTACCTTTAAGATAATTGCCCCTCCTATTGCATGGCCAAACAAAAAGCATGGCACTCCCAGGTTCTCTGATCTTACTTTTTGTAGAAACATTTTCTATAGGATAAGGTGGTGTAATATATTATTGCAAAATTATAAAAAATACCTTCCTATATTTTTTAAAAAGATGGAAACTTGTCTATGCATACTATGCCTTCAACAACTTGATCCAGTGATGGTACATATCCATGCAACCCATCGCTACCACCATGGCCTGTAAAACCAAATGATTAAATAAGTATTCCCTACAAAGGAGACTAAGGCCTATAAAAGAAACTTTTGCAACTAATGATTTGTATTCCTTGTTAAGGAGAAATAAAGTGATAGCATGTCAACTCTTAGAAGGAGCTAAAGTATCTTGTACTCATGGATGCTTATAATAAATTACAATAAATCATATAGATCAATATTTGTAATACATAATAAGATGATAGTGGGCATTTAAGAAAACCAATTTAAAACTATGTAGTTCAAATAAATTGAGTCAAAAGTGGTGCACAAAATAATAGAACTAGGTTCCCTGCCATAGAAATTATATTAAGAGAATGTAAAAAAATGTTGATAAAGAAATGTATGATTTTTATTCAAATGAGACATCCAAAGAAAGACATTAATGCCCAAAAAAATAGAGAAACACATAGACACAATTAAAAGAAACAAAAAAAAAAGACATGGATACTAATAGTTGAGCATATGCTCTACCATAACCACATAATTTTTTTCATTTTCTCTTTAGATCCCATGATGATCTTGATATTGGATCCATCTTCTAGATTTCCTTTAACAACCTTAGACTTTGCTTATACTGCTGCAAGCTTCTTGTATTTCCCACTTTAAAAAAAAAGTAATACCATATCTCTTTCTACAACAAAAACAAAATAAAAAATTGTGATTAATTTCAGAAGCAAACAATATAAAGAAAATGTGAGGCCTTGCCCCGACCCTTCGTAGCCTTAGTTGTTACATTATTATTTTGATACTTATGACTCGATACGTCGAGACACTATTAGATACACTGAACATATCATATTATATTATTTCATGTTGTGTGATGTTTAATTCTAGATATTTGATGTTCATCATTTAATGTCATATGTATATGCATGTTGATGAAATAAGTAAATATAGGATTAACACTTTGATTTAAGAGATTTTAATGGTTAAGAATTGAATAGGATGAGAGAAACCCTGACTGATTTATAGATGTATGTTTTGATTTATGTGATTTCTTGATATGTATATACAAATGTGCATGTGATTTTATGGGACGACTAATGTGTGTAATGAGTGTGCAAGATATTTTAGCTGAGAAACCCGACGGAGGAACAAAACTAATCCCTATGTGCTAATTTTGGAAACCTTGTTGTTCGTAACTAAATTTCATTGTAAGTTGTATGAATGTATTCTTCCGTGATCAGTAATTGTTAATGTTCTTAACTATGTTCTTATAGTGTCACTTGACACTCGTGGTTGCATATGCTCTTCAGTGTGCTAGTTAGGGGTAGCTGTGTAACCTTTGGACCTAAGTTGGATTAAGTTAGTGTCTTTTTGCTAATTTGGTTCTTAATCAAGTTTAGTCACCTTAGTTCAGATTAGTGCTTAATTTGCATTTTTAGAGTTGTTGGATGATCCTAAATATTTCCTAACTTTTGTTTGGTTCCAAATCTATTTCTAACGCTTTAAAACATGAAGTATTTATACCCAAGGGGCATGGGTATGGGTTGGGGGAATTTTCCAACCCCTAAGCCCCTTTTATTGACTTTTGAGGTCACTCAAAAACTCTATTTTTGCCTTTGTGCAAAAATTGCAAGTGGTTACCATGAGTTCCATCACCTCAACTCCAATTAGTGGTTAACCTTAGTATGGGTTGAGTTAGAAACTTCTAGATTTGTAAGTGGGTGGGGGAAGTTATTGCCATTTTGGTGGTTGAGTTTGAGTCTTATTTAGAGGTCCTTCTTGGGGTAGTTTTGGTTGTTACCTAATCTCTAATTTTAGAGAGAAGGCTTGGAAGATTGAAGGCAAGGAAGGGAAAAGCTCTACTCAAATTGTTCATTTACCATTACCTCTTTGTGAAGGTAGGAGTTCTTCATCTCCCTTGTTCAAATTTTCATGCTCGTTTCATGCTTATGCTACTTTGTTGTTGTTTGGATGCTTACATGTATGTTGGGTATGTTGGGAAGGATTGAAAACCATGTTCTTGAATGCTTTTCTTTCATGTTTATGTTTTATTTTTGAAGTTTTCTTGTAAGGGTGTTTTGGTATTACTCACCCTTGGATAGGGAAAAAGTGACCAATTTTGGGAAAGGTCTTTTTTAGTTGGACTCCAACAAGTGTAGAGTCTCTTCTCAAGATGAGAAGAGGGAGAGAGGGTAGGGTGTTATGGGCCCCTATCTGTCAGCACAAACCTCGTAAGAGTTTTCCATGTGAAAATGGAAGAACGAAAGTTCTTGGTTTATAGCCCCAATTGGGCATCTATTTTGGTGTTGTGTCTGACTTCTCCTGTTGGAAGAATCCACCTTTCCCTAGTTTTGATTCATTGTGAATCCTATTCTGAAAACCTTGTATGAATATGCATGTTTTATTTGTCTCTTGTTCATGCTTGTTGACACCTGATCGGATTCTGTTCCCTCCACGATCTTAGCAATGTTTTGCAGAAAATGATATTGATCCCTTGATAAGGGACTTGAAGGAAATTTATTTGATTCTTGAAAATTCGGGATTGAAATCCTATGTAATTTGTATTTCAAACCTTGTTGTAATGGAAATGACGTCGAGTTTTCTTCCTGGTTCTTTCTTGGCTAAGCCTTTGAATCAGGTTTGCCAATAAAATGGTGATTGAGTAATATTTCTTATCATGAGATTTAATCGTAATTTTCAGTTATATGAATGCACATCAAAAATAGGATGGAAATAATGTTGATTCAATTAGGCAAAAATTTTAAGTTTCTTTATATGTTGAAAACAAAAAAATCATATTATGAATGAAAATTCAATTTTGTGATTATTGGAATTAAATAAATTCTTGCATTGTGGCTTACATGGACAACTAAATCTCTTGGTTTATTTAGTTTGCAAGAAGTCCTATTAGATTTACTTTAAAAAAAAATAAAAAAATCTCCTTTTGGTTAATATATCCACTTCAGAATTTATACTTAGAAAAATTTTGACAAAAAAAAATTTGTTTGCCCAAGAGCAAAAGCCCTTTGGATTTTGTATGGGCTTGGGATTTAATTGTCTCCTTGTAACAGAGAATATTCCTAAAGATATTCCTAAATTTAAAATTAGATATAAAAAAAAAATTAGTAAACTTACCTTCATTATCAAAAGAAATAAATAAATCCAAAAAATATATATATATATAAACTAATATCTATTTTCTACCTATAAAACTTTATGTCTTTATTATGCTCCCTTTTTCCTTTCTGGGCATAGCTCTTATATGGACTTGGAAAAATTGTGTTAAAGTCAATATAATAATGATGGGGTGACATCACCCCATCCCCATCTTCTTTGATTGGCACACTCATCTCATTCATTGATGGAGGGCTTAAAACAAAGATGTTATGTTTTTAAAGAAAATCTTGCTTTTTCTCCTTGGGCGCCAACTTAGCCTTTACCCATGACAAGAAAGGTGGGGGGGAGAAACAAGACTGACGCAGGGTCAGTTTGGTGGGATAGTGCATTGCACTTTGGGAAACACATGGGGAGTAGGGTGTAGGGGGAGTGGGGGGGGGGGGGGGGGGGGAGGGGGGGGGTTTAGTATAGGTTAGTATAGGTTAGTATAAGTAGGTTAGTGTTAAGTTTAGTTTTGTTATGATATGTTAGTTTAGTTTAGTTTAGTAATAGTTTTACATTAAAGTTAGTTTTAAATGTAATTAAGTTTAGATTTGTGATTAGTTTAATATTAAGATTTTAAGTGTAGTTTAGTTTGTTTTGTAATAAGTATTAATTTATTAGTATGATGTTAGTAGGTTGTTAGGTTAAATGTTAGTATTTATTAAAAGTTTAGTTAGTTTTAGTATTAAAGTAAGTTTAATTTTTGAGTATTAATTAGTTTTAATTTAAAGGTTAATTGGCTATTTAAAATAAGTTTAAATGTAGATTTTATTTGATTAGATATTTCAATTAATTTTAAACCCAAATTCATTTAATTTTTTATTTATAAAATTTTAGTATATTGTTGTGAAGTTAATGAAATAACGTATCTAATGATCGATATCAATCTAATAACGAAAGTTTCAAAATATTGATGATGTATTCCTTCACAAAGAGTTTATAAACTTAAGATGAAATGTAGAGAACCTTTACTTTAACTGTGATCGCAACCATATCTAACTTAGAGCATTTTAATTATTAATTTTTTTAAAAAATTGTGTGTTTTTACCTCGTAGTTTGGGCATGACAAAAAATAAATTCCAAGCAACATATGCATGCATTACTTGTGTTGCCTTGTACATTTAGATAAATTGAGAGGATACTTTAGATATTTTAGAATACTACTTAAGCAACAAGCTGAGAACTCCACAGAATCTGAATTATTTTTATGAAGTACATGATAAGGAAGCAAAAATCCTTACCGAGATACTTGTACATACAAACTAGTTTGTGTACATAATCTTCAACACTTTTTAGGACTATTATTAAAGATCTTATGTAAATTTTTAATAGAGAATAAAAATGTTAATTATGTCTATTTGTTTGAATTTGTTTAACATATTCCTTGAAAAAGCAACAATATTAAGGGAGGATTCTTCTCAATTTGAAAATGGGGTGGAGCCTATTGGGTGGAGAATATGTACGGTGACCCAAGTAGAAGAAGCCAAAATTCTTATTCGAATGGCACCCATTTTTGCAAGCACAATACTATTGAGTACAGGTCTAACACAACTCCAAACATTTTTTTATGTCTCAGGGTTTGACAATGGATTGAAGCATGGGAAAGAATTTCAAAATCCCAACATCTTCTTTATCAATAATTCCTTTCCTATTTCTAGGCATTCTTACTCCAATCTATGATAGAATATTTGTTCCAATTGGAAGAATATTCACTGGGCATGAAGCAGGGATAACACACTTGCAAAGAATAGAAGTTGGATTTGTATTGGCTGTGATATCAATGAGTATTGTTGTTGTTGTGGAAGTGAAGAGAAGACATGTAGCAAAAGAGAATGGAATGATAGATGCAATACCAATAGTTATGCTGCCTATTCAAATGCGTGTATTCTGGTTGGGATTTTAGTATTTTGTTTTTGGAATTTTTGATCATTTTGTTTTGGTAGGAACAATGGAGTTCTTCTATAGTGAAGCTCCTAGAAGAGGATTTTTTAGAGTTGTATTTTAGTAGCTCATTGCTTAAGTAGTTTTTGTTTGGCATCTGACAAACTATGTAGTGTTTGACAATAGTCTACATGAATATGATTTGAAGCTTTGTACATTAATGAGCTATTATGAACTTCTAATCTTACACGTGTGTTTTTCATGTGTTGTGGTAGTGGGATGAATTGGCTACTTTATTATTCCTTTAAAAACCAGCTATTCTTTATATGTGAGTGAAAAAGAAAATTAAAATGACACACTTCTATGCATTGAAAGATCCCCAATTCGAGAAAAGAAACAAGTTCTTGTAAACTAAAATTTTGTTGTTGTTGTTTGGTTTTTAGTTGTAAGATAGAATGTATATACTTCAAGCCTTGTAAGGCTATTAAGAATCCATCCAAATTACCTTCACTAATTTGTATGGTCTACCTAAGAGAGGTAGGAAAGGTTTGAAGAGGTGATCCCTAGTTGAGTCCCTCAATTGGAAGTTTTTCATTTTCCTTTTTATTGGTAACATGCAGACCACAAAAAGAATGCAAAAAGACATAGATTTTGATCCAAACTGAAAGCATAAATGACATATGAATCCAATTAATATGTTGAAACACATAGAGTAATGCCTAGGGGAGGTGAAGGGTACTGCTATCACTATAGGAAAAATTGAGAAGATTATTGTGGGGTATTTTCCCAAGCAAGCTTGTACTCATAATGGTTGGTACCAAGTGTAAAGCTAAGAGATAAGGGAAGAACAAAAGAAATATTTCTTGAAGGTTGCCAAGAAAGTCATTTTGATAGATTGGGCAAGAGTAATGTAGAAAATTTGATTTTAATAGATTGGGAAAGTCATATCCTGCAATGACTACTATTACATTTAACTGCTATTGAAATTCTCTTCATATCCCATTTGCAAGCAATGCCCCAGAGTTTGAGTTTAACTTTGAAATCATCTAGCATATTTAAATTTTGGATAAGTGTACAATTCAAGGAATGATTGACTCTAAAATCCTAAATTTTGGATGTTCTAAACTTTGAAGATGGAATTATATAACATTAGTTATGCTCATATGTTGGTCATGTCAGATTGATGTAATGCATTTTCCTATGACACATGGTTCTAGAATTTGTTTGATGCCATATACAAATGGTCATTTATTTATCTTCAATTTATTTGTATTATATGGTATGGTCTCTACTTTGTGTTATGTTATTTACTTACTCCTCCAAAACACTTCTATGTGACTTTAGATTGATCTCACTCAATTATGGGTAAGCATAAGAATGATCTCAAATTTGGAATCTCAACTTAAACTTATGAGTAGTTATGAGTTGCCTAGTTCATATTTCATGCAATATATTGTTATGTGATGACATTCAAAAGTCATTCACTATGTATTTAATTTTGAATGGTGGATTTGAAACAAAATATAGCTTAATGGTGGAGGATCGTGTGAAGATAAATAGGAGGATAACTTCTATAATTTGAAGTTGTGTTGACACTATTTGAATTGTCGACAACCTACTTCTAATTCATCTGGGCTACCCCACTTTACAAATGTAGAGTAAGATCGCTTGGGGAAAAATTGAACATAAGCTAAGACTATAAGTCTTGAACTTTTCTACCTATTCACATGTTCTTTTCAAATTTCATGTTCTTGGTGACCTCGCTGTCAATTTTGCTTAACATTGTGCTCTTCTTTTGATAAAGTTATTAATCCTCAATGATTTGGAATTGTCATTTACTATCTTGATATGAAGATAATAATTTAATGCGTCCTTATTTGGTGACTAACTATGGCCTCCTAAATGAATTTGATGAGAGAGAGTTCTGATTTAGAGACATCCACATATGCTAGACCATTGCTTGTGCAAATCTATGGTACAAGTGCATCTTTTTAATCTTTATAATTAGGGATGACTAATAGAGAGCACTCACATATTGGATTGAGGGAGAGAAAAAGAATCCTCTTAGTATCTATACAAATTCTACCATGATTTCAAAGACTTCAAAATATGGAAAAACTTGTGTTACTATATTGCAAATGTATGGTATCAAAAGCCTTTTTACCAAATACATTTTCTAGTCAATAGCGCTAATAGAATGCTTGGCAATTCAACTCTTACAAAATAAAATCAGAAAGGGGGAAAGATTATTAAATGGGGCTAAATATTAAAGATGAGAATAGAAAAGACCAAGATGCCAAACACCTTTATTTTTTCATAATATATTGAGATCTTCATAGATTTCAGCATTTAAATGAAGCATGAAATAAATAGGGAGCAATATAAATTTTGTCTGAGAAGTAGCTCAACATTATCCAACATGCAAATAGATTACTTAGTAGAAATTATACTAAAAAATAAAGTGTTGGTAACATGTGAAATATAATTATAAGAAAACCAAAAATGAAAAAAAGAGGGCCACATACCATTTGTGTGATCTGCACCAATGGCAATGCTAGTTCCAACCACCATGAGCATTGTCATTCCAATGATTACAGCAAATAAGTATTCATATTTTCTGTCAAATGCCATTTTTGTAAAATAAAAAGGTGTATAATCATATCAGCTTATGATGAATTAATACAATTTTTAGAGAATAGAGGATTTTGCAGAGAATAGAAATGTATGAACTTTTTTACCAAATATTATTAAACTTGTTGAACTTCTATGTTGGATCTTTCTTGTGTGATTAGAATATATTTTTCCACTACACTAATTCATTCCATGTTAGACACAATGAAACATGAGTGCATATTGATTGATCTTAAGTTTGATGAAGATCTAAATTTAGACCATCCACACATATTATGACCTTTTAATACTCTTCCAAATATGTAAAAGGTGAATAAACCTCTAGAATGTGATGTGATCTTCATTTTCATTCATTTTACGAACACTTTGAATGGAAAATGCAGTGAAGAATAGTTTTTTGGACTAGAATTTCAGTTGACTAATAATATAATGTCACCTTTCTTAGAAGGATATTAAAGAGTTAGTAGTGATGGAGCCCTATTTTTTTGCAAAAAATTATGACCTCCATTTAAGAGATGATGTTGAAGATTTGAGGAAGCATTATGGCCTCCTGTAAATCTAGTTTTAAGAACAATATTAGTAAACATTTTGTCACCCAATTATGGGTTAATATGCTCATTGTTCAAATTAAAAGAAACTTAAAATGTTATCAAATGAAGGCTACCTTTAAAAATTACATACTCATGCCCTACTTTCTCTGCTACCATCTTTGAATAACAATACCAATTCTAAGCACGAAAAGAGAAAGCGTAGAAATTAGTTTAATAAAGTTGGAACATGGATATAAGTTTACAAGTCTTTCCATGGTATACAAATACAAAGTAAATGATTTAAATTGGTTTGGATGTACTAATGAAGGTTGCTCCAACAATCCTCATCAACTATAGTTTGTTTATTTCTTATGGGGTCAAGGTTGTTCAAAGCAACTATAAAATGACCACTAGAAACTAGCACACTAAGGAGGGCTATAATTACCTAATTAGAAAATAGCTAGGACTAAAGACAAACATCTATTCAAAATAAGGACTATTTATATGGTGGCTTGTGGACTAAAATACCATCTATTGTCATATGATAGGTATGGTAGGAGAGAAATAGATGCATTTTTAAAAATAAAAGGATAGGATAGGAACAACTTACCGACAAGGAGGAGGTTTCTATTATCAAGATTGTGAATAACAGAATATTGAATATGCAAAAAGTGGTGGAAAAGATGACTTACTAGGATGAGAAGACAAGAGGTGTTAGAGTAAATAATTAATTAATTATTAATTATTTATTATATTTGCTTAAGTTTACCTAGGTTAATGCATTTATTTAATATTTAGTATTTAATGCATGTAGTGATGAGTTGTTGACAACACTGGAGTTTTTTTGCTTCTAGCATGTTCCACCTTTTTTGTGGAAGGGTGCTTGGTTGTCAATCTTATCTTCTACCTTCTTCCAGCTTGTTCTACAAGCTTCCTTGAGGCCTTTATAAGTGGTCTCTCTCTCTCATTGTAAATTTATCCATTCACATAGCAATTTCATTCTTCCTATTGTGAAATATTTTCTCTTGCTTTGTTTTCTTCAAGCTCTTGCTCCTTAAGTTTCTCTTTGGCAAGCTATTTGCACTGTAGGTGATCTTGGCAACTACGGAGTTGGATTTCATCAACTCCTACATGGTATCAGAGCCTCCCTGCTGCTTCTTGTTCAAAAGATTTTTTTGAAGCTACGATTCAGAAACCAAAGTTTGTTTGTGATTTTTTCTTCAATTGGGAGGAAGAGCATTTTTTCATTATTTGGAAAAAAAGGAGAAAGAGCGTTTGGCATAATAGATTTGATATTTTTTGGAGGTGCAATGATGACGATTCAAAAAAAAAAAAAGCTACAGAGGTGATTTTCAAACAGTGATATCTCCCTCATACGGACTCATTTTTTTGAGCAATTTTTTTTGTTTTGGGGTAGAATTTCATGATCTACACATTGGTGTAGGTGGTTTCACATCTCTATTCATGAATTTTTTTGCAACTCACAAATTCCAATTTTGGCCACTTTAAATGCTTTGTATGGGTTCATCTGGACACATAATCAGGTTCCATTTTTTTTGAAAGTGCATATTTTTTTGTCCACTTTCTAGATCTACAATTAGATTATAGGTTCAGTGGAAAAAAATATTACTTTCAAAAATAGGCCCTAAATTGGCTATTGTAATCACACTAAGTAAAGAGTGCCCAATTTATACATTGTAGGGGAGAATATTTTATTTAGTGTAATTTACTTCAAAATAAGACCCTTCTACTTCTATCTTCTTTTTTCTCTCAATGGTAGATCCATCTGTGACCCGTCTCACACCACACAACTATCACACCTGGGAGGCACAAATGAAATGACTTCTCATGTCAAGAGGCTTATGGTCATGTCTGGATGAGAATCAACCTATTCTTACATGAGCTTTTGAGTTTCTTCAACATAGGAACAAAATGGATGAGGCCATGGGATTGATTGCACTAAACATTTCAGACAATCTACTATTTCACTTGGATGGTTTGACTACTCCATGAGCTTATTGGCTCAAATTTTAGACTTTGTTTGGCCAAGTGAATGAGTTCTAGGCACTTCAGCTAGATGTAGAGTTGACTTCTTTGACACCTGACAACTTTCCCACCATTGACGACTTCTTGAAGTTTAAATCTCTACGTACACTTTTGCAGGTATGTGGGAAAACCAAGATAGATGATGGGTGTATCTTTTTGATACTCTCAAAGTTGAGAGGACAGTATCAGATCTTCTCTTCCACTTTCTACTCTACTATGGATGCCTTGGGTGATAGACATAGGATGCCTTTATTTGAGATATTTTTTGATCAGTTAACTCATGAACAGTCCAAAATTAATTAGATGAATTCACTTTTAGGTTTACAGTCATAGGCATTGCTTGCCAAGGATACACAAGAGCAAAAGTTGAAGTAGATATCAGATCCCTCTTCTAGTGGTTCATTATCTTCTTCTAAGAAGAAGGAGAAAAATAAGACTTAGAATCCTACCTTTTCATATTGTCAGAAAGGATCTCATGATGAGGAACATTTTTTTTCAGAAGAGATTTGATGGCTATGAGAAACAAATTATAGATTTGCAAGCTCTTCTTTAGAAGAACACCATTTCCTCTTCATCCTCTTCTACCTTACGGGGGTCTACCTATTAGTCTTCTTCCACATCTTTACTATCTACATTAGATCTTGGAAAGGGTCATGCATTAAAGGCTACCATTGCATCTCCTTCACAAGTTCCTTGGATACTAGATTTAGGTGCTTCTCACCATATGACATCTTCTCAAGGTGTCTTCTCTACTCTTGTGGCTTCTGCTATTCCTCATATTCTCATGGGGAATAACACTGCACTACCAGTCTGCAGGAAAGTTTTAGTTCACATCCAGGATGGTATATTCAATTTCTCAGATTACGCGTAGTGGATCAGGGAAGACAATTGAGTTCATTGCTAATTCAATTTTCATTTGAGATCGTGTAACATGAGGTCTTATTGCTATAGGGGCCATTGATCCTTCCACTCATCTCTACAAATTCTCACACTTTGGTCCACCATCTCCATTGTTGGAGCACACTTCTTCTCTTTTGTAGGAACATCATGTGGTGCAGTCAGGATACTTGAACCTTTGTATTATTCCTAAGATCCCTATTTTGACTTCCACACCACATCTAGTTGAGGGCTTTTCTCTTCCATGAGATCCTTTTTCTGCTCTACTTGATCCTCCAACTTCATTCATGAAGACTCTAGGAGCACTTGCTACAGATACTACAGTGGACATTCATGACAGTGTCATCACACCTGCATTGAGGATTCCTTTTCTAGTTCCTCATACATTCTCCTCTGGGAATTAGCTAGGATTTCTAGTTTTGCCTCTCATTCAGGGATTCCCTTGTTATGTACCCTTGTTTCTTCCACATTGGAGTTGCATTGGTTCGATCCCTCCTTCAAGGGCTCCTTTATTCTGTGGAGGCTTTAATATCTCTCATGGGGGTGGGGGGGGGAGCAGGTTGTACTTATAGTTTTGAGCGGGTCTCTTGACTCTTTTTTGGCAAAAGTTTTCCTTGGGGGGATTGGTTGAGGCCTTTCTTCCTTCACTTCATGTTTTTTTTCTACATGTTTTTTTTACCTCTTTTTGGGGGAGGGTTTTTCCCATGTGGTTTTCTCTCTTTCCCCATTTATAGAGGTTGCATTTTTTTACATTGTACATGTGTACCTAACATGGCCTTGTTGTCGGGACCCATTCTGCATTTCATCTTAGTTTTGTGAGCTTAAGACATTCCCCTAAGTTGCACTTAAGGGGGTGTTAGAGTAAATAATTAATTAATTATTAATTATTTATTCTATTTACTTAAGTTTACTTAGGTTAATGTATTTATTTAATATTTAGTATTTAATGCATGTAGTGATGAGTTGTTGACAACACAAGAGTTTTTTCCCTTCTAGCATGTTCCACCTTTTTGTGGAAGGGTGCTTGGTTGTCAACCTTATCTTCTACGTCCATCTAGCTTGTTCTAAAAGCTTCCTTGAGGCCTTTATAAGTGGTCTCTCTCTCATTGTAAATTCATCCATTCACATAATAATTTCATTTTTCCTATTGTGAAATATTTTCTCTTGCTTTGTTTCCTTCAAGCTCTTGCTCCTTAAGTTTTTCTTTGGCAAGCTATTTGCACTGTAGGTGATCTTGATAACTACAGAGTTGGATTTCATCAACTCCTACAAGAGGTAGATGGATTGGGTTTAAGATTCCTTGGTATGTTAGTTTGAACTTTACTTGGTTTTGAGAATACTTTAATACTCTCTAGTTAACAAGGCCAACCACGTGAAGGTGGAAGCTCATCTAACCTCACCCCCTTCCCCTAACATCAATCTAAATTATCCATTATCATCTAATTACATACTTCATTCATTTATTCATCCATTTATGAACTATAACATTCAATCAATATAATCACATAACATTCATTAATATGATATAAAATTCATTAATACACAATACTAATCAAGACTTCATTAACACATAACAATATTCATTAACATGAAATAAAAATCAATATTAATATGGAAAATTCATAGATAATTACTTAAAAAAAGTTCTTTCATTATCCCACAAAGTTTATCAAACAAGGTTTATCAAAGAGCATTTTTAAAACATCATTTCTTCTTTTTATTTTTCTTAGCTCTGTTAAGAAAAAGGCTGATAGGAGCATCAATATCTTCCTCATTATCCTCCTCTTGTGGCACATGTAATGTCAAATTATGATTCCTCCTCCTATTTGGAGGAGTAGGAGGCTGCTACACTAAAGGGAGCTCTATTGCAAGAACAAGTAAATGGGTTAAATTGCCATAGTCTTTTTCTTTTTTTTACTGTTACAAGTATTTAATTAAGTAGTACAACATAACATGCATTTTTATTACCTAACAATGACACATTATGTACATTAACATTTTTATCTGTTGCCATGTCAACATGCTAAACACCTGGAACATGCTCCACTCCTTCACCATGATGTTCAACATGCTCTAAAATATTCAAAAAAAGGATACATGTCAAATTTTAGTTGAAGCTATTAAATTGTATTCATAATTGCATAGTTAATTTCCAATAGAAAATTAATACCTCAACCACTATAATGCACATCATGGCCTTCATCATGAGCAGGTTTTATTACAAGATATGGATGTTTCATTGAAATGTTATGCACATTGCTATGCAATTAATTTATGTTTAAAACTAACACCAAAAAATAAATTTCTCAACTATTTAATTTTATTTACTTTTCATTTGACCAATTTACTTGTGTCTCATTTGGTGCACCAGATTCTTGGGCAAGGCTTTCAAATTCTTGGCATAGGTGTGCAGTCATGACTTTATAGCCTTCCTTCAAGGCAATTTTTTTAATCTTCATCTGTGAGCTCCACATTGAATTTTGTGCTTTATATTTTTTTCTTAATATTTTTAGTTTTGCATGTATGGTTTCATTAAAAAAATTGTTTTCAACATTATATAAAATTTTTTATATGAAATTTCATTACTAATACTTACAAGTCAAGACTAAAGATTCATATTGATGGAGACACAAACACAGACTAGAATGAACACACTGGAAAAGGGAAATACTATTATCAATGAAAAATGCCCTATGGGCTTACAATAGTATGATTCTAGAGAAAAAATTCCTCCACACAGTACCTTCTCTCTAACTCCACTAAGATCTGTCTTTACAATGCTAGAAATGCTCTTAAATAGACCCCAATTTGTTTAGGGTTAGGAATACATTCTGAAATTTGTTAGTTGGCATCCACCACCAAAATAGAAGGTTCTAGAAGTCACGTTAGAATTTGGTGTAAACTTAGAAGAATCCAAAAATAGTAGTCTAACTTCCAAGAGGCATAACTTTTGAATTGGGACTCTGATTGATGAACCATTTACATTTTTGGAAAGCTCTCAAAGTGCTCTATGACCAAGGGAAGAGCTTAGCTTGTCCCTCATTTTTTAGCCCTATACAAGGCCATTTAATGCCCCATATCTAACTTTGAAGCACTCTTAGGAGGTCTCCAAGAAATTTAAAATTGTAATAACTTTCTAACCATAAAGTCTTTTGACCTGATTCTTTTTTTAGAGTGTTTTAAATTACAAGTATAATCATCCCTCCAAATTACACCCTCTAACTCATCATAATTTTGGCTTTATTACAAAATAACCTATTTTCTACATTTACATGTATCCCAAGGTGCTTAAAAACTCTAACCCAAAAAACTAATAGTGGAAGTGTGAGAGTTGGAACCTTTATTTGACCCAAATGGGTATCCAAAAATAAAAACACATTAAAAAAAACTATATCTAAGAATATTTTTTGGGTGATACAAGATTGCCCTTACACCACTGGATGCTCCTGCATCACATATAGCCACCAAAGTTAAGTTTGTGTTGGCCAACCTTTTCTACTCTCACTTTTGTAGCCACAAATGTGTCCTATAGTCTATGAAAAATTTCAAGCATGTTAGATTATATATTTACAAAGAACACTAATTAGTGCATGATGACATTTTACTTAATACTATCATGACATACCTTTCTTTGCCATGTGCTGGTTCATTTCCTCTATTTTCATGTAGCCTTTTCTCCTTTGCATCTACTATTATTTCATTCCACTCCATCGGTGGAATCATAGGAGGATGATTTTACTTTGGGTTCTCCTTTAGGCCCCTTCTATATTGATCCCGCATAGTCTTTATATGCCTTGATGCTCTTTTCAGAAGTAGGGTGGTGTCAAAAATGTTTTTTCCAAATAGGTCCTCAAAAAATGTAATTAACTAATTTTTAAAATTCAGAACCCTATTCATTCCACCTTTAAATTTTTTTTTAAATTGTTAGATCAATAACTTTAATATAGTACAATAAATAGAAGAAAAGATTTTTTTTGTAGTAATGATATGAAACTACATACCTTTTATGTATGGTGGGTCTAAATAGACTCAATGTCATATAAAAAATATGATCAAAGAAAACATTATTAATTACAAAAACATAAAGGCATTATCAATCCAAAATGAGTTATGTATAAATAAACTAAAATTACACTTTAAATAATAACAATTTTAAAGCACCTGAAAGATTTCATAATTTTAATGGAAACATATTTTTCTCATTTAGCAATAATGTCCCTACAAATGAACCAGTACTAGTCACACAAATTGCTCCAAGAAATGGATCAGCTTCAGTAGTATTGGTCTCTATTGCTCTATCAACTAAGGTCTATCTATTAGTGCATAAAATAGGTACATGAGTACAAAATCCACCTAACAAAAATAATAATGCATGATTAGCATATTACAAAATATAGAAAAACAAGGTTTTACTAGTTGTAGTAGGCATAGACAAGAGTTTTTGCATGCTCCTTGTTGTTGATGATGCATAAGGCAATATCAGACAACTGACTGAAGGAGGCATCTATTCTTCATCATGAGTTGAAGAATACAATATTGTTAGCAAAGCCATTTGCAATGGATAAAGATCAAATGGGATGCTAGCTAGAAGCATCCAAAATTAAAAGTTAAGTGTTATAATGTTGTTGAAAACAAATAAACAAAGTGTTACTTACATGAAGGTTGTGCATTATAACCCTCACCATGTTCACCATGTTCACCATGTGGTGTCATAGGTGTCACACATTTCTATAGAAGAACACATAATATTTTAGATCATGATCCATAAGATGCTATAAAATATAAACATATATTGAGCTTCTATTATTTTTTTTGATTAATTATTTCTTACCTTCAAAGATTCAATGCTATGGCCCAATTCTTTTTTCAGTGCCTCTTTCTCCTTGCTTGTGTCACACTTGATGATAGTGTTAGCAATTTCATCACTATATCTTTGTTTGATTTTTTGGGCCATGAACATAGGGTCAACACCAAGGGTGATGTCATTTAGGAATGGCACCTATATTTCAAATTGCATTTGATTTGTTGTTATTCTAGCATTTTTCTATCATTTGTGACATCAATATCAATAAAATTTCATCAAAATAACTCCAAATTCATAAAGAAAAGAACATAATAATATGACATTTGTTTCTATATAATTTTAACAATTACAATAATTAAGGTTTACCTCCACTAAAGGTGTGTGAGATGGTGTATCCCTACCTATGCATGGTGGTCTACCCATGTCACCCTGTGAAAAAAATTAGTAATTCTTAAAAATTAGCAGTGAAATGAAAATATTTTACCTGTTGTACTTAATGTTTATATCTATAGATGTGGTTTTCAAAGAAAAATTTGGTGTAACTAATGTGTATATCTACAAAATTCAATATAAGTAAAATTCTATCAAAACAACTCCAAAGCCATAACAAAAAGAACATAATAATATGATATTTGTTTATATATAATTTGAACAATTACAATAATTAAGGTTTACCTCAACTAAAAAAGATGTGTGAGATGGTGCATCCTCGCCTATGTGACATGGTGGTCTATCCATGTCACCCTATGAAAAAGATTAGTAATTCTTAGCAATCAGCAGTGAAATGAAAGTATTTGACATGTTGCATTACTTAATGTTTATATCTGTACATATTATTTTCAAAGAAAAATTGGTGTAACTAATGTGTATATCTGCAAAATTCAATATCAGTAAAATTCCATCAAAATAACTCCAAAGACATAAAGAAAAAAACATAATAATTATTAGAAATATAGAAGTAGTAACCGAGAGGGGGGGAATTAGTTATCACTAAAATAAATCCCAAATCCCTAGATGTCAACAATAAAATTTAGACTAAGAAAACTGATTGTTGTTGTTACTTGGTAAACACACAGAAAATGTTGTAAATCGGTAAATGTAGAGTGTGAATTACTTTTAGGAATCTTAAGATGTTATAAGTAATTAACTTTCATGCATAAGAAAAATAATATGAACACATGAGACACCAGGATTTAACGTGGAAATCTAATTTGGGAAAAAACACCAATGTAACTAGTTACTATTTTTCACTCTTTTGAAGTGAGCCATATTAGGAACCAACCCTGTGAAAGGTTACAAAACACACTATTAGCTATGACCCTATTAGGGGATTTAATCACCCTGTTAGGAGTGGCCTTGCAAGAGGTCTTAAAACAATTCAATGAAATTGCCACCTTGTTAGAGGATTTACAACTAGCTATTAAACCAACTCTGTTACGAGATTTTAGATCACTACTACAATGGTTAGAGAGTAATAATGAAATCATCTGATTGTGATGCAATTAAATTGTTGAATCTAGATATCTTTTTTGGTTAAACTTGATCGTTCCTAATCAAATATTAATTTTCTACTCCACAAAGATACTTGCTTATCCTTCAAGTTTGCTCTCTCTTTTCTTCTCAATACAATCAACACACTTGCACACACATTGAAAATCTCAACTTGACCTTTTATTTATACCTTCCAAATTGTCAAGTCAGCCCAAATTTAGATTATAATATTCACTATTCATCACCATATTCAAATAGAATAAATACATAAAATAATTAAGTTTCATAAGCCAAAACAAGAAAAATCCTTCGTAATTTGACCCTACTCAGTAGAAACTAACGTTGAGGCAATTCTCTGTGTTAACCAATAGAAGCTCGATTAACATTGTGAACTTGCAAAAATCCTTTGGCAACCAAGTGAACTCAGTGAACACTAACTCTATCCATATTTTCCTTTGTTAACAGAGTAAGCTCAGTTAACACTCTCTTCTTCCTCAATTCCTTCGATGCCCAAGTGAGCTTAGTAGAGACTATCATTTGTTCAAACTAAACTTGTGAACGCTCAGTAGACAAGGAAAACTATATTCACTGACTAAGTGAGCTTGGTAAGCATTGTCTATCAACTGATATGACATTTTTGTAACATAAAAAACAACACACAATTAATCAATTGTATCCAACAAATAATACAACATTTATTTCTATCTAATTTGAACAATTACAATAATCAAAGTTTACCTTCACTAAAGGTGTGTGAGATGGTGCATCCCCACCTATAAGTGGTGATCTATCCATGTTGCCTTATGAAAAATATTAGTAACTCTTAGCAATTAGTAGCAAAATGAAACTAATAGACTTACCAAAAAAAATATTAATAATAATGTAGATTGTATATTGCAGTCAATATTAATTGGAGGCAATTGGTTTAAATGTTATACTTACCAATCCCATGATAGAATTTTTTTTGTATCTATACGATTCAAATTGTAATCTATCATAAGTTGTTCCCCTACACTTATTGATTTTATCGCACATATAAAAAAATGATTTCCCTCGCATGCCTTGAATATACAATTCACGAACTTATTAGTTAACATAGTTCAAGAATTATTTATAAATTCTGCAATATTCCTTATTGCTTTTGGGCTTCCATCAATATACATAGCAAACATTTTACTGTGATCATTTTCTTGGCATTGTATATAATTTGGTGACAATGCATACCTACACATACTTTTTTTTATAGAGCACAATCCACATCCAATTGTTGTAATTATAACAAGTTCCTACATACTCGATCAATTCAAGAAATTTATTGTAATAGACCTTTATTACATCCATGGAAAATATGTCCAAACCATGTAATGAAGATTGAGCTATGTGATATATCCTTTCATTAACAAAAAAATCAGTGTTAACTAGAGGTAGTTCCTTGGGTACCCATTCTTTCTAAACATGTGTGTAGTTTAAGGGAACCTCCCTATTGCCTTTTCTCTCATTATCATAAGAACATGACCCCCCCTCAACAAGAAAAAAATGCATTCATTTTTTGAATTTTCTCCTAGTCTTTTGACCTCTAGTTGATCTCCCTATTTTAGACCTACTAAATGTCTCACATTTGTCTTCTATTACCACATTTTCCTCACTTGAGGGAGACAGATCAGACAAATACCTATTTGGTGATACTTGTAATCCATAAAATGAGAGATACACTAGGAAAAAAGTTGATGTTGATGATAAAGAAAAGAAGATATGCAAATAAAAAATTGTATCTATAGGGTCTATTAACATATACCTTTTGATCCATGTGACTGTGCAAGATCCTAGTCAAAGGTGTTGAATAACATGCATATGTAAATCATTTATCTTAAGTTAGCCAAAAATTTGGTGTAACTAATATTTATATCTAAAAAAGTATTTGACATTTTCTACTTAATGTTTATATTTGCACATATAGTTTTGAAAGAAAAAGTTGGTCACCTCACTTATCATATTCACCTATATTGTAATGAATGAAAAGTTGTCCACTTACAATGCTCTATAAACTGCAAATTACATAGAAGACAAAAATTACATGATACATTTATCAAAATAAAACAAATTTCTATAAATAAAAATCATGACCCCATCATAATTGACATTGATCATACCTCAATAGAGATTTCATTGATCATGTCATTGATCATCATCTTCATCCATGTCTTCATCTTCACAATCATTGCACTTGTCACTTTGATCATCGTCATCACCACCACCATCTTCATCACCATCATCATCATCTTCATCGCCATTATCATGATCATGATCATCATGACCATCACCATCTTCATCGGCATGATTATGATCATCATCATCATTATTATCATCATCCTTACCATTATCATTAGCATGACTAGAATCATCTTCATCTTCTTCTTCTTCATCATTGGGCAATAGTCGTTCATGATCATCATTTACTTTGTCTTGTGATTCTTCCATATCTTTTTCTTTGATCACATTATATTTTATTGACCTTCCTCTTGGATCATGTATAACAACAAATGACCAACCTAGTTTGTGTGAAACACCAAAGTAAAACACTTTCTTGCATTGTCTTGGAAGAGCATAGGGCTCATCTCCAACTAGCTCAAATGACCTTGTGTTAATCATTGTAAATCCACTATCATGTTCAATAATAGTCCTATTAGGATCATTTCAATTTAGTCATAGAATGTACCATTTTACAAAAAATAGAACTATTTTGAATGAATTAAAGTCACACTCAAGTATATCATCCAAAATGCCATAGTATCAATTTTCAAATTGTTGAGGATATATGTC
The DNA here is from genome assembly GCA_028749045.1 of Cupressus sempervirens. Classification (NCBI taxonomy): domain Eukaryota; kingdom Viridiplantae; phylum Streptophyta; class Pinopsida; order Cupressales; family Cupressaceae; genus Cupressus; species Cupressus sempervirens. The sequence continues at coordinate 978,061,524 of CM053792.1, read as the reverse complement.
AATTCTAGATGAAATATTGGTGACCACAAAGACTGCACTTATCCTAGAATCATAGATTTGTTTTGTTTTCTCTTACTCTTTATGTGAAATTAATGGCCATGGTAGTACATAGCTTTGTGGTGTTTGACCTACAATTATCCAAACATGTCATGTTTACTTGAGGTTGTTCAATCCATACTGTTATCCAATCAAGATTGTTTGCAACATACAAATGTAGTGCATCTTGTAGACACCTAAAAACCTTTAGAAAATAAAGTCTTTTTATTTTCTGAAAAAGTCCTGATGACATCATCATTTATTAATTAATTAATTATTTAATTAATTAATTAATTTTTATGCCATTAAATCCCTTTATCTTAATTAAAAATATTTAATTAAGGAATCCCTCCCAAAAATGTTTAAATCTTATTTAAACATTATTTCCTTATTTATTAATTATTTAATTAATAAATTGACCAAAAATCCTAAAATAAATAAAAAATTTATTTTTTGCCCAAAAATTGGCCAATTTCCTTATGACCAATAACCTCTTCCAAAATCTTCTAATCCTTCTTTAATTTTGATTAAAGGCTAATCTCATCATTTCCTACCCCTAACCCCAACTCAAAATATTTAATTAAAATTAAATATTAATCCTCATGTTTATTAAAAAAGTTTTAATAAATATCTCCTCAACCCAAACCCTTGAAATAAATAAAACTTTATTTATTTCCTAAAAATCTAATTTATCCTCACCCTAAGAAGTTCTAGACTCTTCTAGAAAGTCTTCATCCTCATCCTAGGAAATTCTAGACTATTCTAGAAAGTCTTTATCCTCATCCAAAATCTAGACTCTTCTAGAAGATGTCTTTAAACCTAATCCTAATCCCCTCCTAACCTTGTCACATTCCCTAAACATGGGTTAAAACTTACTAACCCAAGCCAAAGTTAACAAATATCTCTTCCTTCACCCACCCTCATTAAATGCCATCCACTTGCCTATCCTTAAGCTAATCCTAAACCATCCTAATCCATCCTCTAATCATTTGCACAAGCCTAAACAAGCTTAAAACATTTCTAATCAAGTCCAAGTCGAATTTGCTCTCATCACCCTCAAAACATCTCAACCATAAAACTTTATGAAGTCCACTAGGTCATAAATGACTCTTACAAGCCCTTTTATTGCTCTTACAAGTCATTATGAGGGTCTTTATGAAGATTTTATCTCTTGAGCCTCCTTTGTTGACTCATCCTTGCCATTTCCTCCATCCTCTCACCATGTGACATGTGTCACTCCTTGATTGGCTATAAGGAAGCACAATCCATGTGCTCTCCTCTCATGCAATCTGAGCCTTCCATAAGCTTTTTCCCATCCTTGCATCTTAGCCCTCAATCCCTCAAGCCTCTTGCCTATAAATTGGATCCTTCCCCTTTGCAAAATAACACAATCCATGAAGTAAAGTTATAATGCTATTTTGAGAGCCAAATCCATACTAAAGCCATCTATCCACACCAAAAATCCACAATCATCCATTGAAGCCCTTTTTGAAGCATAAAGCTTGAGCATACATCCTATCTATTTAGACAAAGCTACTCAACAAGAGAGCTTCTTATTGAGAGAGCCCATTAATGGCTCATATTCTCAATTAAGAGCTCATCTTAGTCTATCTTGAAGTTTATGAATTTTGTTTAGTTTGTAGAAGCTTTATTTAAATTTGGTTTCTATTAGCATACTAACATTTTCTCATATACATTTTGGCACGCCCGGTGGGACCCCGCATGGGTCATCTTCATTAGCTTTTTTAGTCAAGTTTTGTATGTCATTTGCTGATTTTGGCTAATTTTTCTTGTTTTTGTGATTGGTAGGATTGTATAAATTGGTTTTGTAGGTCTACATGAGCATGAAGAAGACAAAGGAACTCATAGTCAATCTCATAGTGTTTGCAGATTTTTCAAGCTTATAGGTGGAGAAAGCACTTGGGATTATTCTTCCTCTTCTTGTCTATATTCTTCTTATTCCATCTACTTCTTCTTCTTCTTCTTGTGGGAGATCTTGGCCATTTTTTTGTTAAGGAAGCAAAATCATACACACTTCTTTTTAGTGCTTAAAATGAACCCCCAAATCATACTTAAATCCATTGAAAAACTAACAATTTGCAAAAAAAGAAAAAATCTTTTAACAAGGGAAACTAAACCAATCTAATAATTTGCATCCTTGCAACATCAAGGTTTTAGATGCATTCATGCAAAATTAGGAACACTTCATTTTTGGGAATTTAAAAAGAACTTCAAGTTTCTATTTCAAAAGGTTCAAAATCAACACTAAGTGCCCACTAAAGTTCTTTTAAAAAAATTCATGAAAACTAAGAGTCCTAAATGGTTGCCAAAAATTGTCCTAAAAGCTTTGTTATTTGTTCCAAACAAATGTCTTATTGCAAAATCTTGAATGTTTCTTAGGATTTTCATGCATCAAAACAATCTAGGAATATCATTTTTGGGCTTAAAACATGCAAACTAGAACACAAAATTTTGAATGAAAACCAAAGTCCAAAGAGTCATTTTCACTTTTGAGTCCAAAACAAAATCTTGAATGATCTAAGGTTAAAACAAAGCACTTCAAAGTTCTTAAAACAACACACAAAATCTCAATCTTGAATGCTCAAAAGAAAACACTTGAATGTTTAACCACTTGTCTTTGAATGCATGTTGCTAAAATCACTCTTGAATGCCATGGATTAAAATCAAATTTTCCTTGAATTCATGATTAAAACAACAAATCCAATCTTGAATTCTAAGGATCAATTAACCATTGCAATATCAAACACTTCATTTGGAGCTTCTAAAAATTGAACAAAACAAATCTCTTTTTGCAATCTAGGTAAAGTTTGATTTTTGGACATTTAAGAAACCTTGTTAAGTTAAAATACAAATTTGCAAAAATCAATTTGAGTAGTTCCTTGGACTCACCTCTTTTCTAATCACCCATCAAATATTAACCATTGGTTGCAATCTCAGCACCATTTATGGGGATGGGTCTACTTGAAAAAGGTGTTAAATGTTCCACAATCTAACTCACTCACTTGGTCTTTGAATGTTTGCTTTAACTTTATCAAAATTCTTAAATGATCAAAACTCTAGATTAAATCGATCACACTTCAAGTTTGGGCACTAAAATTGAACAACAACTGACATGGAGAGCCTCCGGGCGCGCGCTTGAAATCGAATCTCACACACTTTTGTTTTGGGCTTAAAACAAACTCACACTCAATCTTGAATGCCTTAAAGAAAATTAATCGATACTTGACGTGGAGGGCCTCTGGGCGCGCGAGTTTTCTTTTGTTGACCCTAACTCTTCTTATTGTTTTCATTCTTCGATCGATTTACTTTTGTTGGCGCTTCAAGTTGGAATAAACATTGTATCTTAAACATGAGTGCTTGCAAAGTCTAGATCAGAAAACTTAAGCATCAGTTGGTAAAAAAAACAAGTGTGTTTTTTAGCCCAAGGTCATCCAAGTCTTCTCTCCCCTTGTCGTCTTTCGAGGCCATCTTGGGTGCATAAGATTAGGATCCAAAACCTTGTTTCTTTTTAGGAGGCCTGCTTGGGGATTTCATCACCCCTTGGATGACCTCAACTCCAGCGTTCTGGCGGAGTATAAGAATCGGAAGGTGAATCGAAAGACACCTCTCTTGGGGTCAAGATTTTGTCACTCGGGCTAAGCCTCGAGGAACTTTATACCCTTGAGAAGTGAAAGAGGAGAAGTGGGTTACCGCTCCTCTCGGCTGTGTGACATCTTTTTGGTCTCATCTACGGATTTGGGCCTCACGTACCTTGGGTATATCGAGGACTCCTTAGCTAAGCCAACTGTCAACCCTGTAGACAACCATCTAGGATGTTAATGTGTTTGAGGTGACTGATCGAAACATTTGTAGAACATACACACTCCTTGGTGCAAGTATCACTTTCTGAGAATCAAAAACTTCTATCTGGTTGTTTCTATCTATTGCTTGATCTTTTATTTGTTGAATAAATATTTGCCAAACTTGGTCAATCCTAGCTTAGGGCATACTTAGCGTAGTCACTGCCTATTCCAGAAGTTGAATGAGTTGAGGCAAAACAACCAAGATCTCTCAAAGCCAAGCAAATTCAGAAATTGATGTCAGAGCAACCCAAACCCAAACAGAAGTTCCACAAAGTTAAACTCAAACCATCTCTAGCATACCAAGAACTTTCAGCCAAGAGAAAAGAAATAACACCAAGCCCACGAATTGCCAAACTCCACAAAGTAGAGGCAAAAGCTACCGACGAAGCACTTCAAGAGGCCTGGTTAGAGCGCACCATCAAATTTAGCCAACATCCAGGAGTTAATCCTGCTTATGCCTTACCAACTAGGCATGATTTCTATGATTAGACACCCTTGTTTCTCCACATCTTCTTGGATAAGCTTCACTTTAGAGTCATTTTTGTAGAAAAGCCAGCCATCTTAGGTTATCCCCTTAAGCATTATTAGCTCATCCATATCATTTAGAATCAAACCATCTAGCCAGCAATCAAAACCTCACATCCAAGCCTTAAAAATTGTTGTCACTTTTGCCAAAAGTTTGCCACTCCTAAAAATCTTCCAAATCCATCAATCTCACCAAGGTTATCCCTTTGACAGAGCTTTGTCTAGGGTAATCCAAATTTGTCACTTGTTATCCCTCATCACCTTGAGCTAAAGGTTGGGATCCACAAGTGGTCAATCTCGTGTTCTTCCTAAAGGATCATCAGTCTATCCTTAAGTTGACACAATCACCACCGAGCTTGCACATAGGAAAGCAGACCTTTCGTGCTTTGGCAACGTATCTTTGAAGTTTGAATCTCCAACCCAATCCTCCTTAGGTTTTTTCATATAGCTTTGCCTTAACCTAGGAAATCATTTGCATAGAGAAGCCTTCCCGCTTTTGCATCCATCAGCATTATTGCATCTCATCCCTAGGAGCATTTTTCATGCCACCCGTCACTCGCTTAGCCAAGAAGAAAGAAACAATGGAGCCCTATCATTTGGATCGAACAACCTCACCCCCCTTGAGCACTCAGCCATCCCTCAGCCCAGAGAAAGCTATGCCATCATGTACTGACATTGAAGCTTTCATGAACCAACCAGGAAATGCAGTATTGGTAAATGCCATTATAGACAAGAACAAAGAGACAATCATGGCTAATTTTCGAAGGGAAAATGTAGGAACCTTTGACTTTGGAAGACCCCCTCCATCATCAGATCCATCTCACCCATTGTTTGGGCAGCTACCACCACCCATAGGCTCTTATGATCCAAATTATCCTCAATATATGCCAAAAGAAGAGCCTCCAGCCAATCCATATGATCCAACAGACCCAAACATACCATCATCCACCCAAGTTGAAATCTCCATGCCGCAAGGCAACCCAGCCACCACCACTCCATCCTTGGTTCATACCTCTCCACTCCAAACCCCCTTTACCCAAAACAGCTCACCGTTCACCCCCTTCACTATTGCTGCTGCTGCTCCCCAACCCAGCCTTCCAAATCCACCCATCTCCCAAATTAGTGCTAGCATCTTTGGCCAACCTCAGCAATATACAACAGGGATGCCACCCATGGGGCCAAGTAATCAACCTTTCATCACCCCCAGCTTGTTCACTGTAGCCCAAAGCACAATCCCATCATTTCCATTAGGTCTTGGGAGCTCAATACCATTAGCCACAAATCTACAAGCTACTACCCTCACTCCACAAAGCTATCAAATCCCACAAGCTACTACCAATTTTCTACCAAGCTCCCAAGTGACCCCAGCCCCTGCCACCACTCTACCAAGCTTCCAAATCCAACCACAAAGCTATCAAACCCCATCAGTTCCATTCCCAAGCTTTCAATTCCCACCACCTCCACCACCAACTAATCCATTACCTCCAATTACCAACTACTTTTCAATGCCACTTCTAGGAGGTAATCCACCACCCCAGCCAACCACCAATTATTTGCAGATACCATCCCAAATGGGGGCACAACCCACATATATTGGTCAAACCCCACAAGCCCCCCGATCCTTTCCCCAAGCCTCTCAACCATCTTATACCTTACCTCCACAAAGCAATCCATTTATCCCACAGCCAGCTTATGTTCCTCAATCCCAACCTCAAATCCCATATCAACAGCAAGCCTCGCAGCACATGCAGCAATATGCGCCACCTCCCCCTCAGCAACCTTTCATCCATCATGCAACTGCCCAAACAATGTACAATCCCTATCAGCAAATCCCTCATAGCCATCCATATTCAGTGGCCCCATCCAGCACATACCTACCTCAAGGCACTCCTACATTGGGGGCACCCCAGCCATCACCTATCAATTCAGAATGGGAGCAAATGAAGATAGCTCTGAAAGCCATCCAAGAAGGGAATGATCCGAAGACATTCAAGTTTGAGAATGTGTGTCCTTACCCATTTGACAGAGCCATTACCATGACACCATTTCCCAAACACTTTGAGGTACCCAAATTTGACAAATTCAGAGGAAAAGGAGACCCTGTCACACATATCAAAGAATTTTACATGCACTGCCAGGACGTAGCATACAATGATGTCTTCCTCTTGCGCCTTTTTCCCAAAAGCTTAGCTGGACCAGCTCTTGAATGGTTTTATAGAATCCCCTATGGCACAATTAAAAACTTTGCTGAATTATCTGAGGCATTTGTAGCCCAATATGCCCATCTTGTTGAAACAAAGCTATCAATAGTTGATCTTGTCCACACAAAGCAAAAAGGTGGAGAAAGCCTTGCCGAATACCTGCAAAGATGGCAAACCCTTACCACCCGCATATCCTGCACCTTGCCAGAACGCCATGTTGTGAAAATGTTTATTGATAATGCCCATCCTAGCTTGGCTCACCACATGACCATGAACTGTTTGCAAACCTACAAAGATATCAAAGAGAAAGGAATGATCCTTGAGCAAGGACTCATTAAAGATGGTGTGGTCAAGCTTTACAAGGAAGCCAACCAAAATCAATCACATTCTAATGACAAGTCTAGGTATTGGAACAAAAACAAGCACGTTGCAACAGATGGCGTCACTGACACCAGACATGTGAATATTGTTGGTCCTTCTCACGACCAGTCCAACCCACCATATCAACCAAAAAATCAACAAGCTATCAACTACCAACAACAGAATAACCAAAGCTATCAAAACCACAATCCAAGACCCAACTTCCAAGGGTCTAGCAATCAAGCTAATGCCATCAATGTAGCTACAGGACAAAAGCCTAGATTCCAACCTACACCTAGAAACTATACACCCCTTGGTGAACCATTGGATGTCATTTTTGAGAAATTAGTCAAAGAAAACCTCATCAAATTTCCTCCTACCCAGCAAATTGACCCAAGCCAATCCAAAGCTGCATGGTACAAAGATAATGAGTACTGCAAATTTCATAGGGTAAAAGGCCACACTACCCTTAGATGCATGAAACTAAAAGACTATGTGCAGGACCTCATTGATCAGAAGGAAATCACTGTTGGTGCCCAAACCTCTCCCAATGCAGGCTTACAGATCTATCAAAATGCTTTTCCTCCACACCACAACCAAAATCCTGGAAAAGCACCTATCCAAACCAACAACAACAACACCAACAACCGTCAGCCAAACCAACAGCATGGGAAGAACAATGACCACACTTCATCCTATATAGACTATGGTAGCCTTATAGGTTGTATATCCGAGAAAGAGCCTTCCGTCAATGTTATCAATATCCAAGGACCAAACAATGAGTGTGCAGTCACCACTCGAAGAGCGCAATTTAACATCGCAGGCCCACCTGTTACACCAACACCATCAGCTCCATCAAAAAGCCAGTACAATATCTTGGAACACCTTGGGAACATGCCAGCCCAAATCTCCATTTTAGACCTTCTTCGCACTAGTCCTGTGTACAAGAACATCCTTGATAGTGCTCTCATAGAATCTCGTGTCCCTTTTGATATCAATGCTACTAATTTTCGTAATCTTGTTGGACACCTCTCATCCTCATGTGCCCTATCGTTTAAACCCACCGACATACCCGTGGTCGAGCCAGATCACACCCTTCCGCTTCGCATAGCCATCATGGTATCCAACTTTGCTGTAAAAAGAGTAATGATAGATAATGGATCAGCCTTGAATATTTGCACCCTAAAATTCATAAAACAAGCTGGGTATACTGAGGCAGCTATTATCAGTGAGGTTATCACCATCAAAGCTTATGACAACTTGAAAAGAACCACAGAAGGAACTATTTTGCTGCCAATCAAGGTTGGGCCAGTCATCCAAGAGACACTCTGCCATGTTATTGATCTAAACCTACCATTTAACATCCTCCTTGGTCGCCCATGGATTCATGCCATGAAAGCCGTTCCATCCACTTACCATCAGTGCATCAAATTTCCGCATCAAGGCACTGAGGTAACCATCCATGCCGATCCAGAACCCTTTGCTTACTGCAATGCGGTTGAAGCTTCATATACAAACCATTTCCCTGGAATTGATATTGGCACATCCATCGCCAGCTCATCCCACACTTATAATGACCCAGAAACCATCCTCGCCTCTACCCTGTCTACCGTGAAGATCAATAACAAAGGTTGTGGAGAGTATAGTCTATCAGATGCATTTGTTGTCGGGGCACTCCCACTTGATCCACATGCCCATGGACGACCGACATATCACAAAGCTAAGGAGGTTCCACCTCCTCGATACAAACAGTTTGGCCCAACAACCTTTGTATCCTCAAAAATCCCTCTTCATGAGGAGCTCACTCCAGATATCAACAAATGGTTACATAAGGATGCACCTCAAAGAAATCAAGCACGCCTTGATCACTTCAGCCAAAAGTATCCCCAAGAACATAAGCTCATCACTGACAAATGGAACTATCAAGGTGGTGGTCTAGGACCAGAAGAAAGAGGCATGCAGTGCCCCATCGACGCACATAAGTGGGTATCGAAGTCAGGTCTTGGCTTTGGCATATCCACAACTGGGGGCACCAATGAGAACGGTCACGCTTTTTCGAACATTCACCGCAACCTTGTCGAAATCGAAGACATTCCTGAGGAAGTTGAAAAGAGAGCCTACGACGATATCCTAGACCAAATCTCCCTCGGAGACTCTGTTCTCCAAGAACTATCCATCCACCTCATTGACCTACCACTCGCCCATCCACAACTCATAGATTGGGACCAACCAAGTGTCATACACATCGATGAGTTCACATCAGAGGAGGCACTTCTAAGATTCATGGGAGCTGAAACTCCTCACAAGAAAACAAAGCCAGATTCTGCCTATATCTACAAGCTAGATCCCAAGGGGTATTTTGGAGAAAATCCCCAACCTAGTTCCGATACACCCAAAATTGGAACTAAGGTGAATCTGAGACTAGCTAAGGCAATGAAGAGAACCCCTCAGCAAGAAAATCCAGAGCCACAAGAAGAACATGAGGATTTAGCATTGCCTCCTCAAGATAATCGACCAGAGGTGTCTTCTATTCTAATTGAGGATACTCAAGAAGTCAACATTGGTTCTTCAGAGATCCCTAGACTTGTTCACATTGCTGCGTCCCTATCACAAGACCAAGCTGACCTCCTCTTTGAGGTCTTAAGAGAGAATATTGGCCAATTTGCATGGTCATATCAGGACATGCCAGGACTTGATCCAAAGCTTGTAGTTCATCATCTTGCAGTTGATCCAAAGATCAAGCCCGTCAGACAAAAGCTTAGAAAAATGCACCCCAAGGTGGCATTATTGGTCAAAGCTGAATTAGAAAGAATGCTAGCTGCTAAGGTTATTCGAACTATCGACTACTCAGAGTGGATCTCCAACATGGTCCCTGTCACTAAACCTTCCGATGACATCAGAATCTGCACTGATTTTAGAGATCTTAACAAAGCTTGTCCAAAAGATGATTTTCCCTTGCCCAACATAGATATGATTGTAGATCTTACAGCTGGACATGAAATTTTGTCCCTCATGGATGGATTTTCTGGGTATAATCAAATCAAGATTGCAGAAGAGGATCAGCATAAGACAGCATTCACTACCCCTTGGGGAACTTTTTGCTACAACATGATGCCTTTTGGCCTAAAGAATGCTGGGGCTACCTATCAAAGAGCTATGACAGCCATTTTTCATGATCTCATCCATAGCATTTTGGAGGATTATGTGGATGATATCTTGGTCAAGTCTCATACCTTCATGGATCATCTTGCTGACCTGGAGAAAGTCTTTGATAGGTTAGCCAAATATCATCTCATGCTGAATCCCAAGAAATGTGTCTTTGGGGTCACATCTGGCAAGCTTCTAGGTTTCATAGTTTCTAAACGAGGTATAGAGATCGACCCCAAGAAGGTCAAGGCTATCTTAGACATGCCTCCTCCCCAGACACTGCGACAACTAATGTGTATATTTGAAAAAAATTGGACATGTTGTATTAATGTTTATATCTACACATGGTTTAGAAAGAAAAATTTGGTGTAACTAATGTGTATATCTGCGAAAAAATTGGACATGTTGTACTTAATGTTTATATCTGCACATATGATTTTGAAAGAAAAATTTGGTGTCATCAAGAGTTGGATTATTCTATGAAAGTCCTAGTTTATTGATATTTTTCCAAAAATTGTAAAATTTCTATTCATATATTTCAATGGATTGGTGCTCACATTAACATTCAACCCTTTCCCTCTACATGATTTAGTTTGTAACATAGATCTTTTGGATGGAAGTTTATTATTGGACTAAGAGCTTTTATCCATCCATAAATAGCACCATCAACCTCCTCTATGTTATACTTGATGTTTACCCTAAGTCTATATTGAGGGTTTAGAGGTAAATTTTTGTTTTCTTTCATTCTTGCAACCTAAATTTCTTGGTACGTAGTGCATACTTGTATTAGAAGGTGGAGATAGTATACAGGGTGACGATATTGGGAGTTTTCATTAGATGGAGATGCAACACTAAATTTCATGAAAATGATTGCAAGTTTAACATGTTGATTGCTACGAATCAGAACACAAAAGGTGTTTTAGGACTAGTGAAAGAAAAAGCTTTAGTAGAAAGGAAGGAAATACCATGCCGATGATGTTTGTGGAAGAATTTTCTTTATGGATTTCATGGGAATGAGCCTATAAGGCTAAACAACATTTTTAAGCCTAAAAGGCCCATGAACTAGGGCTCAGTAGAAAAGAGCTAAAAACTTGTGATCTTAAACCAATATTGGAGATTTAGATATGGTTTTACACCTACCATGTAAATAGTTTTGGTGGTTGTGTGGAATTTTGTGAAGTTTAGAGTAAATTTGGCAAAAATAGGGCTACTAGGAATGAGCCCCTTTTAGGCCTCTTAGTGCAACTTTTTAATTTGGAATATTCAGAAGGGCTAGACCTGTTAGTTTTCCAACAAACCTTGTAGAAGGTTAGAGAATGAGATGTTAAGATGTATGGTGACTTAAGATCATAGAGGATACAATTAAAGAGAGGTGACTCAATTACACAATAGTTATTGTATTAAAGAAGGAGGTGGGTTATTAAATATATTAGAGATTTGTAGCTTTAGTCAGATTACTCTAACTGATGCAATCAAATGTATAAGTGACATGTTGGCCTTGAATATGATCTCTATCCTTTACCTTATCATAATTTATCTCTATGACATATATGATTAATAATCAATGAATTATTAATCACCAATTCTCTATATGTATTTAACAATAGTCATATTATTAAATACATATACATGAACAATTATATTGAAATATATAATAATCATATTATTACTCAAGTGCATTGATATGTTATGGTGTATTGTAGCATATATATAATCAATCATGATTGTGATAATGATATCATTGAGTAAGGGTAATCAAATATTTGTTAATGATAACAAATGATAATTTCATAAATGACATGCCTCACATAGAGACATGTCTCTATGTGAGATGTGGCTCCACGTTACCTTATTTATTGAAGTCATTCCAATACTTATAAAAGCACACAAATTATTTTAAGTGCAGATAAAAATAAGTATACATCAATTCAACTAATTATATCTTAGTAGCATTAATGTCATAGTAAATCAATATTGATAAACTTAACTTGGTGAGAATATTATGAATTGAAAACAATTGTCATTGAAGGTTATAGAGTTGTATAAGTTTTGATACATATCCCATTGCTTATTACCTATTCTTTCAACCAAAACAACCATTGTATATTGGTATGATTCAATATCTTCAACATAAGCCAATATCTTATAAATTGCTTATAAATTACACTTTCAACAATGATAAGTTGTGTTCAAAGTTGTGAGCTTCTTACTAAGAAGTTTTAAGTTTGAATTTATTCAAACCTAATAAATGATAATAATTAATATAAGATTTGCTAATAGTGAGGGCACCTAGGATACTTTGAACATCAACCTAATTTCAATCCTTTCTAATAATAATCTTCCCAATCCAATTTAGCATCTTGGGTGTATCCTAATTTTCTTCCATAGCCAATAGGGCTCCTAGTTTGTTCATTTCTATACAATTCCCTTTTCTTCATGGAAAAATCAATAAAATATTTGCCCACTTCTTGCATTTGAGAAGTCAAAGTGTGGGTTTCCATGATTGATGATATAAAAGAAACCCTAGTTTTGTGCAATTGTAGAGATTGTTGCTATGGTCTCTTGTTGAAGATGTGGAGAGCCCAAGTAATGCTAATCAATGACTAAAATCTAGGTGTTGTGTGGTTTGGAGGGGAACTATTTTGATCCTACTCTATTATAATGTCTAAGATCTTGGTAAACTATCCAACTCATCCATTATTGATGAATTTAGTCTTACTGATGATGAAAGAACATTGAGACCAAAGAAACCTCATTATGATCATGATAGAGAATACATTTTGGTAGGAATATAATGTTCTTTCATTAGTATTAATATAAATGCATTCAGTTATATTGTAGAATGCATTTCTAATCTTGTTATTCAAACATGTTCAAGCTACTTTTTATAATGCTATAAGAAACTGCAACATTTTTGTGTATGCATTAAATAGGACTATCAATAATAGATGCATTAAATTGTGGAGTCTCATAAAAATTTTGATCAAGAATAGATTCTAAACACCAATGAGTTTATTGGAGAACCAAATAAACCTCATAATGATCATGATATAGAATACAAGTAGAGAAAAGACCAAAACCCTCACCTATTATATTTCAATAAAGATAAGAATGTTGTTGGTTGTACCCACCCAACCAACTATATCCATCTGGGCTCCTAAAGTTGGTCAAGGGATAGTTGTCAAGTTTGGCAACTAGAGTTGTCATGTTGACAACACTAAACTAATAGGAAAGACTAATCAAATGTGGTTGTAGGGCACTTAGAGAGGTTGGTTATTAGTAACATGGGATGATACAAGTCTATAAATGTTGTAAAATACTGACCATGGAGAGAGGAGAGGAGTCAGTGTATGAATTGTTAACATCAATAACATAAAGGTTTCCTACAATTTCTATGTCTTTTTAACAGTTTTTATAATCATTTGCAGTGTTATTTCAGGTCTAGATGCTTTCTTTTTGAAAAATATTTATATGAAATGTTAGAGTGTTGAAATAGTAGTATTTTGGTTTTCATGGTACCTAGATTCATTAAGGGAGATATTTGGGTCTGAATAAAAATTATTGTAATTTACTTCTATGGTAACTTGAGAGGGAAAAAATAGGATATCTTCCATGTAAGTGATTATAGAACCCCCAAACCTTGGAGGAAGAGAGAAGATGGACTTTATTTTATTCCTCCAAAAGTGCAAGTTGGCATGCAACAATTTGCATGTATTTTGAGTCAAAGGATAGTGACTGTGTAACTATCTCTGTGTTACCAAAATAGTGACAAGGTATTAGATTAAGGGCTTTCTTTATTCAAATATTTGGAGAGTGCTATGAGGGTTAGGGAAAGAATATTGAGGATTCTAATTGATCTTTGAGTGGTTGGGAGTGGTTGTATACCCAAGGAATGATCTGTTCAATGACAATTTAGTGGAATGGGTGATTGTCTTGTAACTACAATAAAAGATGTAAACAATGTTATTGATTGGGATTTGAGATTGACTATGTTAGTAGTCATTAAGGATAGGGTGGGAAAATTCTAATGTGTTGTAAAGGCTAGAGTCCCAATGGATTAAGGGATTTGGTTTAGGGTTAAGTCTTATTTGTAGTGGCTGATGGAATAGGACAGTGGGAATGCATTGTTAGTAGAGTTTGGGTATGCAAAGAGTCTTTAAAAGAGTGGGATATGATTGAGGGATCAATGGGAATGCAATATGATCCTAGGTTGTGTTGAAGAGGATGGAATGTGGTCATAAGGTATAAGGTAAGTGCTATGCAATCAGCAATCATGAAGACAATGAATGGAGCCATTAAGTGTTGTGAGGGAAGTCAACAAGTGTTGACGATACAATCAGTGAATGAGATGTGATCAAAAAATGAGTGTTATTAGAGATTGAGTGTGATTAGTATGTGGAGTATAGTGGAAGGGAGAGATAGCCAATGATTAGGCTTTGGTCATTAATAGTTCTTGAGAGTTTGTGATCAGTTGAGAATCCTTGTATTGACCTGAGAATTGGGATAGTGTCTTTGATGAAGACTAATAATGTGAGAAGTTGTATCGCACTAAGACTCTAAAGAATTTTTCCTAAATTAATAGGACTTTTGATTGGGCCCATTATCTTTTTCATTATAGTGATACCAAATCAAGGGAGTAGATCCTTGCAAGGTGAAGATGGGTTCGACAAGGTTAGAGAGAAAAATGCTAGACTTCTTGAGTAATGTAAAGAAGAAAAGAGAGGAAGAAGAGAGAAGGAAATAAGAAGAGAGAAGAGTTGAGAAAATGAGGCAAGAGGAATTAAGAAGCATAAGACAAGTGCTTGAGGCAAACATGAGGAATTTGGATGAACTTATGGAGCAACATAGGAGGAACATTGAGAGATGGGAAGAACAATGTAGACCAAGTTTAGGAGCCTAGATGGATATAGAATACAACTAGAGAAGAGACTAGAACCCACACCTATCATTTTTCAAGAAATATAAGAATTTTGTTAGTTGTACCCACCCAACCAACTATATCCATCTGGGCTCCTAAATATATGTTTCAGCTACTACAAGAGAGCTTATCTACTTATCTAAAGGATGAAAAACAATTGAAGGAACCAATTGAAGAGAAGCAATTTCAAAAGGCATATTTAGGAAAATAAATGTTTCTATTGCTACAAAAGGCCTTGGCTGCAAGTCTAAATGATAAGAATCAAATAGAAAAGAAGGGATTAACAAGCCAAAGAGTGTGCATCTAGTGGTAGTGACTCTGATATTTGAAATTGGTAACTTGTATAGAGAAGGGATTCACAAGCTTAGCTAATTACTAATGAGAATGAAAAAATTTTATCAATAGTTCAATTAAAGGATAGTTAACATTCTTGACAACATGTGATAGTGAAGTAAGGAAAGTGACCAACAATCTAAGAAAATGAAAAGTTTAATATAAACTTCTAGGACTGTGATGATAGTTTATATGGTTGTCGTAAGAAATAGGTCAAACTCATATAGGATGACCATAAGGGCTTGAAGATTATGATTTGCAATGTTAGAAACCATGATGATCATCATGAAGCTAAGTTGGTTGAAAAGGTCCACTATCAAGATGAAAAAGAATTTGCTACACTTAGAAAGATGTTAGATAAACATAGAATTAAAGATATAATGCCTTGTGATGAGCTCTTGTCAAAATTGAGTGTTTAATCTGAGACTAACACCATGGAATGAATTATTTTGATATTGGATAAAGATAGAAATGAAGATTTAATGCCTCATGATGAGCTCTTTTTAGTCTTGAGTATTAAATCTAAGTCTAGCACTTTGGAATAAATTAGTTGTCTGAGGCAAGTGCAATGTTAACCCCACTTAAGATAGATGCATCTCTGTTAGGTCCCTATGGTTAGTATATATAGACACAATAGAAGGTTGATACATGTCTTGAAACTAGCACTGGTGGATGATTCTCATCAAGGTCATGAAGAGCTAACACTCTATTCTAGGTGACTAGAAAACCATGTCTTTAACAACACTAAGACAACAGATGCTACATGTCCTGATATGCACCCAAAAAATATATATAATTGAATGCATTTATATTAATACCAATGAAATAACATTATATAACTACAAAAAAAGAAAATTATATATCTACCAAAATATATTCTCTATCTATATAGAGAATATATAATTGATCATGACTATATTACTATCGATGAAAGAACATCTAACAACGTATATATTTAACAATGTGTAACTTGAATATCTTTGAAGTGAGTGGATAGTGATATGACAAAGGCTTTATAAATTACACTTAGATTTTGTGCAATTATTGTGTAATTATTAACAAGACAACCAATTATAAATGGCATAATATCATTTTGATGAAACACTTACAAAATAAATACTTTGAAAAAAAATTATTTGATAACCCTTGCCAAATACATTATGTGATAAGAAAAGTTGTAGATTTCTACCACTTAGTGATGGCAACTAGAAACTTGTCAAATGTCTATAAAGGAAACAAAACTTGTCAAACATCTACAATGGCAACTTGATCAACTTGCAAACAATAGGAGGTAGCTCAGACTATGCAGGAAATGGAGAAGATAACTAAAGACTAGTTTTCTTGTCTTTTTTTCGTCTTTTTGGCTTTTGGCTTTTGGACAGGCTTTCTGTTGTCTATTTTAGTTTGTTAGTTTTCTGGCCTTTCTGTGGGCCTTGGTTTTGGGCTAGGCCTTCGGGCTTTTTTCAGCTGTTGGACCTCTATTTTGGCTGGGCTTCTTTTGCTTATTATCAGCCTTGTTTATTGTAAAACTTATGGGTTTCAGGATCCCTTAAAACCTATTTATCTTATCAAAAACAATAGGAGAAATGCAAAAATAAACAACAAAGGCACCTAAGGCAACTCAAAATATAATAAATGGAAAAGATCACATGTTTGGAGGATAGTGGAACCTCAAGGATATTTTTGAAATGCACACCAAGCCTTTTTTCATTGTGTATAGAAGCTCTTATAAAAAATTTATTGGGGATAGCTTCTAAACACTTACTATCCATCCCCACATTATAGGAACTAGGAAACAGTGATTGTAGGATAGTAATACATTTCAAGTTCCATTGGTGCTTCTTCAATAATTAGAATGTGAACAAATATAAAGAATCTTGGAGCTGAAAGAAAATTAAATCTATGGACACAAATCTAGGATTTACACAATAAATTCTTCAAATTGAATATTGAGACTAGGTGAGAGGTGAGCCTTCATGGATTTTCTATCATAATAGAATATGGTGTGCAGAAGCAGCACAAGCAATAGGATTTAAAAAGACAAAAATTAATGAAGTTTCAATTTTTGAAGGGCCATTGTATAATACCCTTTACTTTATTAAACTTGTCATAAATTTATTTAAAATCATAACCACTTCCAATATAAGATGAGTCTTTAGTCCATTTTCATTTTCTCTTCCTATTCTCATGAATGTTTATGAAAGCACACACTTTAACACTTACATTAAGGTACACTAACAACATTTGTTAATGTTAAATTGAATGTTTTGGGCCAAACCCTGTGATCCATCTTCAGGTTAACCTCATTTTTTTTCATGCAGTTTCTTCTAGAAAATATTTGTTGTCTAACATTTCTAAGAAGCCTTGCACATCTAGCATTTAGAGCTTCCTCTTTAATGACCTTTTAAAGCATAAATTCCAACCTCCAAGTGAAGGTTCCCCCCCAAATCTTAGCTGAAAACCTTTGTGGGTCTGATGTTCTTACACTGAAATTATTTAAGAAGAAAAAATCATGTTGGTTTTTGTTATATTTTCATACCAATATATTATAGACTTTATTTGTTATTCAATGGAGACAAAATAAACAAACACACACACATACATAAAGGTCCCAACTTAAAACTGTTGAATGTCTAAAATCTATTTCAAAACACTTAGGTTGCAATGTTTGACTAACAACTTTTTCTTTGCATTTCAAATTCTTTGCTTCAACTTCATGTAAAGGAGTATTTGGCACCAAGCTGTTTTCTTTTTCACTTATTGGAAAATAATTTTACATGTAAGTTGTTTGTTGGGAGATAATTCTTTTTTTATAGGACATTACAGGGAGAATAGATGTTGAGATATTTATGGGGGATATTTTACAAGAATCTCAAGATTTCAAGGTTGAAGTTTTACAACATGGATCACTAGGAAAGTGGGAAATTACATTTGAAATAGAGTTTTTTGGATCAAAGACTTTCTTAATCTATGTAGAGCCCATTTTTAGCAAAATTAGAGAGATGATTGGAGTTAATTATTGTTATTTTAAAGAACAAATTTGACAACTAAGTGTCAATACACTTAACCATTTTTTCACTAAACAATGCTGAACAAAGAGTAGGTGCTGAGTAATATGAAGTGCTGAGCTATATCGAGTGTTGAGTAACAGTAAGTGCCGAGTAACAGTAAGTGCTGAGTGTTAACAAGTGTCGAGTGATTAACAAGTGCCGAGTGTTAACAAGTTTCGAGTAACAGTAGGTGCCAAGTGATACAATTTTGTTTAGGTGCCGAGCTATCTAGGAAACAACATATGTCGAGCATCAGCATTGCTTTAGGAGCCGAGTAACTCAGAATATCAGCATAAGAGTTTGTAATTGCACAAACTATGATGCAAACAATTTTTGTAGATGACATAAGGAAAATCTCGAAGGATTTAATGATGAGATCGAATCTTTTATCTTTCCTATGCAATCTACATGCAGCCAATAAGAAATATGATAAAGGCATGCAACCAATCAGTAAAAGACAAGTATTGAGCGGGAAATTGAGATTCAATGTGGATCATAGATCCATATCTAACCCTAAGTCTTTGAAGTCTTTATAAGGAAGATGAAATTTCATTAAAAATATATATGAGTGGACATACAAGGGTGCATAAGGAAATCTACTTTTAGAAGCAAGGGTTATCAGATCACAAAAGGATCAAGATCAGAGAAAGTGGAAAAGGTGCCTGCATTCAGCAATCAAAGATTGTAATATATCAGGTTCATTATAACTAATACTTTCTAGCAATTGTATTAGAATGAAAATCCTATGGTGATAGGTTAGCTTAATAGCTATTTTGTAAATCCTTTAATTAGGTGATTAAAATCCTTTAACAGGGTGACACTTCATGTTAAGTGTTTGTAAAGCCTTTAACTAGGTCACTATTGATACCGTGTAAAGCCTTTAACAGGGCAGGGCTTTAACAAGGCATACCATCAGAAGTGGTTGAACAATATTGCTGCAGTAATTTTTGTGGGTACCATCCCCACCCCAGTTTTACCTTCTTATTCTTGGAGGGTTTCTAGGTTACTAAATTCTAGTGTTATGAGTTGTTGATGCATGTGTTTGGTTTCATATTTGTTTGATATATTTATATGCATGCAATTTACTTGCAGTTAAAAGTTTTATTGGCTAAAGTGTGATACTTATGATTCAACTCCCCCCCCCCCCCCCTCTCCTCTCATAAGTACTCTTTCCATATTTGAATATTCCAACAATTGGTATCAGAGCCAATCCATGTTCTCACAAAGAAAAGCCTAACAGCTTGGAGGAAAAGATCTAATGATGGAAGCTTTCAAACTTGGAAAGATCATTGAAAATCAGGTGATAGATGTGCAACTTGCTCTGCATAGCTTGGAGGAATTTAGAAACAAGTTGAGAAATTCATTAAAAAAAAGGAAGGATCTAGCCATAGCCAAAAATGAGATAAACTACAAAGAGATTGATACCACCAACATATTTTTCAATGGAGACACTAAAGAGTTTGATGTAGCAATAGTAGAACTGATGGAGAAAAATAAAGCTCAAATAGAGAAGATAAGATCTCTCAAGATGGAATACGAATCATAGGCCATAATGATATGTGAAATTACTAAACAAAAGAAAAGAGCAATTGATGATAAGGTCATGATGGAAAATGACAAAATAAATCTTGCAAATAGACTTGAAGAAAACTGTATTGAATTGACAAGGATCTCAAACATGTAGATGGATACACTTGCCCAAATGATGAACCTTCATCATGAACTCAACGTGAAAGATATTGAGATCTCTACTTTGAAGATGAAAAATGAAAAAATGCAGAATGAATTGAACAGAGAAAGAGAGGTGGCAGAGAATCTCAACGAGTCAAGTAAAGCCATCAAATATTTTGAGCAATTACTGAAATCCCCAAGATCAACCCATGATACATTAGCACTTGGATACAATAGCACTGAAGTTGGAGAATCATCAAAAAGTGCAAAACAAAGAAGTGATAAAGGTAAAGATGTTAAACCTACATGTCATTTCTGTGGAAATAAAGGACATACATGTAATGTATGTAGAAGCAAGAATGCCCATCAGCATGACAAACCTAAAAGTATAAACCATTGTCATAAATGCAAGAAGCAAGGTCATCAAGCATATGAATGCAGAACTAAAATTACTAAGACATCAAGATTTGATGGACATTGTTATAATTCCAAAAAGTATGGACATAGAGCTTTTGAATGTAGATCAAAGCCTATGTGGACATTAAATCAACCAGCAAAGACATCAAACCATGAATTTTGGGATTACAACACCAGGTATAGTTGTCACTATTGTCAAGAATATGGACATATACCACAGAACTGCATAAGAATACATTTTAGAGGGAACTAAAAAAGATGGTTGAGTCAAAATACATGTTTCAGTTTCTTAAAAATTACTCATGCCAGCAGGAATTGCCCAACAAGGTCAAAGGCATCAAGTTCTGAGTTCACCAATGGAAAGGCAAAGATAGATGTTGGACATATTAGAAGTGAAATGAATAAGACATGGAAGAAGAAAGATGAGTATAGCACATCAAGTGCAGAGATCACTTCACCTAATAGGTCAAGTGATCACACTTCATCAAATTAAGCAAGAATAAGTGTGTGGGATTGATAAACCAAGTTACATCATAAATCAGTCCCAAGACATAGAAGAACTGCAAAGAAGAAATCTGCATAAGCAAAGATGCTAAGTCAAAATTGAGAACTTTGCAAGATCTATCAAATTTGTCTTCAGGTGTCGAGTTTCTAACAGCGATCGAGTTGATAGATTATGCCAAGATGTGAAATATCAATAGGACCCGAGCAAAGTGAAACACAATGAGTGCTGAGTCATTTTGAAACCCTTTAGGTGTTGAGTAGACAGTTGGCAGTGCACTAAGCATTAATTACTATATTTTGAAGGGTACATAAATTCAATTTTTGATCATTTTCCCACCATTCAAATGAGAAGCAAAGTCAAAAAGAGTGAAGAAGATCAAGATCAGCTCAGAAGCCATTTGTGAAGATTTCAACAACGATTCAAGACAAGTTTCATTGATTTGAGGTATATTACTAAGTACCGAGCTACATAAAATTTATAAACTTGTTTAAATCATAAACCCTAGTTTGGCAAACAATGGCATCTAGGTCAAGAACCACTAAGGGTAGAGAGAGTCATGAGATATAGTTGGTCAACAATGAAGTTAAACAACCTGAATTTAAGCCAATTCTAGAAGTAGCGTACAAGAATGATCCCGCAGGTGCATTATCAGTTATTCTGGATAAAGTTGTTATGGTCCAAGATGTTTGCAGATGTTATAACTGCAAAATTGGAGCCATAGGAGATTTAGAAATCTATAATTCATATGACAAATTATGTAAGAACAAAATAGTGAAAGATGAGTTCTCAATAATAGAAAGAAAAGGATTAACCAAAACCCTAGAATTTTTGATTGTTTTCAAAACTGAATGGGTACAGATAGTTTTGAGCAAAATACACGATGGAGCTTTTTGGTTAGAGTTAGGGCCAGTAAAATTCACCAAGAAAATTGTTCATAGGGTTATTGGTATTCCAACCCTAGGTCAGCCAAAGACCTTGCAAAGTGACAAAAGGGAAGTAATAGAGAAAAACATAGGTGCTAAATGGAACAATAGAGGAATGACTATCGACACAGTCACAGATCCCCTTCTAGATTTTTCTGTGAGAATCATTTCACACAAATTCTATCAATCAAGCAGGTTAAATAGTGTACCTTTTATAGCAGTTGATGTTGCATACAAGATAATAAAAAAGGATCACACTTATGATTTAGAGGAGCTCATGTTTCAATAGATTAATGAAAATCTGGGAGCTATAAGGAAGAGCAAGGGAGCTCTGTGCAAATTTGGATCAGTTTTGATGTGCATATTTTTCTATCTGATGAAAGAATTCCCTTCTATGGGTAAGGTAAGATGGAGTCCAGACAAAAAATTTGTTGACCAAATCAATGGATACATTGAACAGATGGGTGAAAGTTTTGATGCCCAAATGACTAGTTACTTTGAGGATTTCAAAAAGTCCATGAAATAAAGAATGAGGACTCCAGTCTCATTGACTGAGAAATATGAAAAGGAAATTTGTTTTCTTGTAGATATAGATTATACCTATATACAAGCAGTTATACCTAGAGTAAGATGGCTTAGGCCACTAGGTTATGAACTTGATATTGATCAAGCTTCTGCAGCGATAACAACCCTACTTGCAGAAGAAGCTGATAACAATGCAAAAATTTTTGGAACCTATGATGTTGTTAAATCAAGGGTGATAACAGATTTGAAGACTACTTCTGTAGTAAAGAAGAAAGAAAAAATGGTGAGACAAATCAAGAGAAAATTTGGCGTTGAAGAAGAAGAAACAGTAGAAGAGGAAGGAGAAGATATTGAAGAAGAGGGAGATAAACCTCAATGTCTGACTGAAGGGTTAGGAGAATATAAAGAGGAAAGTGCTGAGGAAGAAGAAGCTGAGGAAGCACTAGTTAAAAGAAAAGCCACAACTCCTCCTGCTCCTCAATCCAAGGGGAAGAAAGTAGCTGCTCCTACACCAAAGAGACTAACCACAAGGGCTGCAGCACAAAAAGCCCAAGAGGAGGCAAAAGGAAAGAAGAAAGACTCAAAGAAGACTACTATTGAGTCTAAGAAAAGAAAATTTATTCCCTAGCCTGAGATAGATGAGGAGAAGATAGAGTCAGAGGACAACAATCATTTCAAGTGGTAAGACACAAACCTTAGACTGTTGTTGATAAATTATGTTCAAAAATTAGGAATGATGATTTGAAAGGTTTAAAGAACCTAAATTTTTCTAAGCTCACCAAAGAAGAGAAAAATAAATTAGAGGAATCTGTGTATGCTATGATGGCTGAATATAAGCACACACCTCTAGAATTAGATGAATCTATGCCAAAAGAGTTGTATAAAATTGTAGAGGATAAATGGCACTTTTGTTTAAAAATGGAAAAGGAGATAAGGGAGTCAACATTAGCTAGATTGTTTCTTGATTTGACTAAAGATCAAGTAGAAAATGTAGTAAAAAGGCATAATAATAGATTCACTCCCAAGCATAGAGCATTCAACATATTACAAAATAAAATTGAAGAGGTAGTTACAAAATTCACAAGATTGTGGAAAATAGTTTACAAGAAAATAGAAGATGTGTATAATGAAGAATATAAGGCAGAAGCAAGTGCCAAGACTAAGGAAAAGAAGGTGTTAGGAACCAAAGAAAAAGAGAAGGAACAAGTGGAGAAGAAGAGTAAAGAAGAAAAGGAAGAAAAAGCACATACAGAGGAGAAAGAGGAAGAGGAAGATACAGCTGAGCCACAAGATCAAAGTATGCAAGACACACAGGTATCTCCTCCTAGTCCTCCTCATGCCACCATCACACCTATAGATATTATAAAAATAAAAGATGTTACAGACACTTCAAATCCAAACATCAATCCATTAACTATAGAGGATTTAGAAATCCTTGACCAATCATCATTAGTAGCAAAATTAAGTTCAAATCCTATATTGGTTAGTGTTGATGAATTGCAGAATCTAGAAGTTAAAACAAAGATAGTCAAGGTAAAAGCACAAGTGCCACCTTCAACCATACAAACTACTGGTATTCTATTTCTTCCACCACCACCTCCACCAAGTGTAGTCACTTATACACTTCAAATACTGAGTACAACAGTAGGGGAAATAAAAGAAACATCTGAATAAACAACAAGTTCAACCCCACCTAGAAATCATAAAAGGGATACTCAAGCTGAAGAAAAAGATGAGACAAAGAAGAAGGAGGAGACAAAAATACAAAAACTGGTTGCATTACCAAAATTTGGTACTCCAACACAGACTCTTCAGCAATCGAGCACAGATGGGTTACAACTACAAATTGGGACACTAGGCTCGAGCTCATCAAAGGCAGTCAGGAAACTTCACTATGGAGTTCCTGAGCTTGATAAAGAAATAAAAATCCCATATTATGAATCTAGCACTCTTACTGAAGAAAATGAAATTTAGAGTGCATTGGACAGAAGAAGGAGACAAGAAGCACTAAGAAAAGAACACAAGCATAAGCTTACCTTGAATGAAATCAAAGACATATTCATAGAAGCTTTCTGCCTATAGTCTCCAGATGAGTCAAGACCAATTATAGAGCAACTATCTGATATAGTTCACTAGGTGACTAGTGAAGACTAGGAAACAAATGCCAGATTGCTCGAATGGTCAGAAAGGAAGTTCCAAGGCAAGGTAAATAGTAAAATATTTGGTGATATAGCACTGTCAAAAGAAGAACTGGCAAAGAAAATTAAAATAGTTAAAACTTTTCTAGGAAACATCTTTTCCCTATACAACAAGTTGTGTGATTTTTCCACATTCACACAGGACACTAGCCAAAAAATACTGAGCTTTGAAAACAATATGAAGATTTCTAGCATGCAACTCCCCACAAATCTAGCTCAGAGTGAGAAGCATTTTTCCCAATCGCTTTACACAAAAAGAGAGTTAGTTGTCTTAGCAGCAGAGGAGGCAACCACAAAAGCTAAATTGATGCAAATTCAATCATCAATAACTCCTCATTTGGAACTACTTCACAAGGAGCAGATAAATATAGAGATAGTTCTCAAGAAAGACCCCAATCTTTCTTCATCTGATGGACTTGTACACCTAGCAGCAGAGATTGCCATCTAGCATAAGTCATTAGATGTCGTACTAGCAAATTGGGATGTAGCTCTAAAGGTACTCCTTGAAGTAAATAGTACATTTTTGGCCAAGTATGGCATTTCATTATAAGACCCTTGACATAAGTGTCAAAAAAGGGGAGAATAACTATGGGGGAGTGATAAGAAGAGATTAAGTATGGGGGAGTTAAGTACAGGAATGAAATGATAAGTATGATAAAAGGGGGAGATAACAAATTTTGGGAGCAAATTTTGAGATAGCAAATTTTGATCAGTCAAAATGCAAAAACAGGACAGAACTCACTGAGTGTACATACAGGATCAACTAATAAGGAGTCATAAGGATCTTAGTTAAGTGTTTTTTCCACTCATGTCAAAGGGGGAGATTTTTAGTTTAAAGAACAAATTTGACAATTGAGTGTCAATACACTTAACTATTTTTCCACTAAACAATGCCGAACAAAGAGTAGGTGCCGAGTAATATGAAGTGCCGAGCTATATCAAGTGCCGAGTAATAGTAAGTGCCAAGTAACAGTAAGTGTCGAGTAACAGTAAGTGCCGAGTGTTAACAAGTGTCGAGTGATTAACAAGTGCTGAGTGTTAACAAGTGCCAAGTAACAGTAGGTGCCGAGTGATACAATTTTGTTTAAGTGCCGAGCTATCCAGGAAACAACATATGCTGAGCATCAACATTGCTTCAGGAGTCGAGTAACTCAAAATATCAGCATAAGAGTTTGTAATTGCACAAACTATGATGCAAACAATTTTGCAACTGAAATAAGGAAAATTTCGAAGGATTTAATGATGAGATCGAATCTTTTATCTTTCCTATGCAATCTACATGCAACCAATAAGAAAAATGATAAAGACATGCAACCAATCAGTAAAAGACAAGTATTGAGTGGGAAATTGAGATTCAATGTGGATCGTAGATCCATATCTAATCCTAAGTCTTTGAAGTCTTTATAAGGAAGACAAAATTTCATTGAAAATATATATGAGTGGACATACAAGGGTGCATAAGGAAATCTACTTTCAGAAGCAAGGGTTATCAGATCACAAAAGGTTCAAGATTAGAAAAATCGAAAAAGGTGCCTTCATTCAGAAATCAAGGATTGTAATCTATCAGGTTCATTATACCTAATACTTTCTAGCAATTGTATTAGAATGAAAATCCTATGGTGATAGGTTAGCTTAACAGCTATTTTGTAAATCCTTTAATTAGGTGATTAAAATCCTTTAACAGGGTGACACTTCATGTTAAGTGTTTCTAAAGCCTTTAACTAGGTCACTATTGATACAGTATAAAGCCTTTAATAGGGCAGACCATCAGAAGTGGTTGAACAATATTATTGCAGTAATTTTTGTGGGTACCATCCCCACCCCAGTTTTACCTTCTTATTCTTGGAGGGTTTTTGGGTTACCAAATTCCATTGTTATGAGTTGTTGATGCATGTGTTTGGTTTCATATTTGTTTGATATATTTACATGCATGCAATTTACTTGCAGTTAAAAGTTTTATTGGCTAAAGTGTGATACTTATGATTCAACCCCCCCCCTCTCTCATAAGTACTCTTTCCATATTTGAATATTCCAACAAATTATATGGGAATGGATATTATTGAATAAGTAACTTATTGTTCCTTGGAATTTCAATCTTGTTATACTCTTAATTGTTATCATGATTTAATGTTCATCCTAGTAATGACTCCTTCACTAAATTTAGAAAACATTATTTGGCTAAATAAGTTGAAACATTAAAAAATTAATTAAGTACAACTAAGAGAGATATTACTCTCCTAATATATTTTATTTGACCACATATTATTATATTGAGAGATTGCATATGATACAACTGTAAAAGTTCAAAATTCTCCTTTTAAAAGTAGTGAAAAGAGCAAAGGAACATTAATAATGACTTTCATCTTAAAATTGCTACAAGATTAAAGTAAACATGGCCTGGTTTACTCATATTTAAGTTAAGATAGCCATCTTCAAATTTTAAAGCATAAGAGAGAAAATATTAAACTAGAGGGAACTATCTTGTATCTCGCTAGAAAAATAGAGTGCGGTGAGAATAAAAGTCTTTAGTTGGAATGTATTTTTTTAATTTTACAATTATATTACTAACGAAGAAGAAGGTATCCAATAGTTGATGAGAAACTGTTATTAGCAACAGCTCTAATTTTAAATAAATTAGAAGATCCCCTTGTTTCAAATCATAGGAGAATCAATGGAAGGAAGGACAGAACTTGATCCAAAGCAAAAGGATTTATTGCAAGCCCCGACTAATCAATCTTTTTGAATCATGTAAGCAAGGATGGAACCTGAATCAAAGTAGAAAGACATGTTGTAGGCCCCAAAAAATGGACCTATTTCTCATGAAGAAATGATTGTAGAGTTATAAAGCTTCCTTATGTATTTGCAACATTTACATTCTTACTATAGTACACTAGATGCTAGTATTTTCAATATTAGTAATCTCTTGGCTAAACATATTTTAGGATAGATGCTCAGAGATTTAGTTCCTTCTATAATCAAAATTGATATTTCTCTTCAGGGATATACTCTTTATTTTGCATAATGGATAACTTGCCATCTTGTTTTCTTCATGATTTGCCTAAGTTTCTATTAAATTTACATAGACTAATATAGAGCTCTTGAGCCTTTTTTTGAAAAAAAAAAGAAAATAATTTAAATAAGGTATAAGGAACAAAGATATGTTTCTTGCTAGTAGTTTTTGCATTCAACAAAATTGCTAAGTTTCTAGGACACTAAGTTTTATAAAGGCTTTAGAATATGTTATGTTGTTAATGTCATATAGATGTTAGAGTAATTAGATATTTTCTAATTAACTCTAGTTTGCTTAAGCTAAACTTTACTCATATAATAATTAATTCTTTTATTAATTATTATTATGGAACCTAGGTTACACCATTTTTAGTGTTTCGATCTCCTTTATAAGGACAATCTCTCTTTGTAAAATTCATTTAGTTTTGATTATGGCAATTTATCTTTTTGCTCATCAATAATGTCTCATCTATGGATCTAATAATTTCAACCTCCATAGATTTTTAACTCTCTCTTCTGTAACAGGTGTCTACATGTAGGTGATTCTTGTGAGCTATGGGGTTAATTGTTCATCAACTTCAACATGGTATCAGAGCTCTAGATCTACATGCCCCTATTATTTTCTTGAGGGTTTTGGCATTGGTTTTCAAATCTAAGCTTTCAAAAGAGTTTTTCATTAGATCTGGGGGGTCACTAATTTTTGAGGCACTTTGTGATGTAGGAGCATCCTGGGTGTAAGGGCAATCTTGCATCACCAAAAAATATTTTGTTTTTAGTCTTTTCTATTTTAATAAGGACTAGTAGACAGGGTGGTTACTATTTATGGAAACTTGCTATTTTTAGTAAGTTTTTCATATGAGCTTAGAATGTTCTCATTTTCTACAAGAATCTTCATTTTAGAGATATAAGCCTACCATAAAAATATCATTGCTCCAACTTAAGTAGAAAAGAAGTTATTGCAAATTTTTGGTAGAAAAATTTGTAGAAAATCTTTAGGCTCATCGTTGAATGCCTTAGAATGCCTAGATGAGGTCCAAAAACTTGACAGAAGGGCACTAGAATGGTTTTGAGCCTGTAGATCAAGAGCTGACATTTCCAAAAAGTGGTTATAATAGCCAATCAAATAATTGTCAAAGATGTATTTGGTTGACTCTATATTTTTTAAGGATTTATTAGCCCTAGGTATTAACTTTGAGCATCTAGAACCTTCTCAGGTGGAATAAAACTATCTATTTAATAAAGGCCTGAACATTGTCTAGGACAGCTTTGGGTGATAGTTCACATCTTGTCTTGTAGATTATTGTAATGAAGGTGCCCATGTGGGTTAGCACATTGTACTTGAGAATTTTGTAATTCTACATCTGTGGTGCAAATAAGAAGTCCATATTTTATTCTCGCATTGGCTATTGTTTCTTTGTTTCTATGATGATTTTTTGGTTTTAAGGGGAGCACCTTGTTTCAAGTGATATCAGAGCTAGAATTTCTGAGTGTGTGGATGGATTAATGATTGTGAGGCAGTTTGCACTAGGACCATGGTTTGGGCTGAGTGTGCAGATAAATCACCAATTGTGAGGTAGTTTGCACTAGGGTTTCAATGGAAGCACAAAAATGCCTCCACGAAGAGAGTGTGGTAGTAGAGCTATAGGTATTACACCTAAGGGTTACTGAGCCTTCCAAAGGCAAATGCAAGCATTAGAAGAACAAATATGAAGAGGAATAAATATTCCTATGAGAGATGAAAGTAAGGATGAGGACCAAGTATAAGAAAATGCCAAAGTAGAGGTAGTTCTAAATCTAGATGAAGAGAGGCTTTTTAGGGCCATCTCCAAGATTGAAAAAATACCTAAGTCTAAGGTTCCCACATTTTCAAGAAATCTTAACCTAGAAGAGCTAATCAATTGGATCAATGAACTAGAGGAGTAAATTGAGTATGAAGATATTGAGGATCTAGATAAGGTCAAGTTTGCAAAGGAAAAACTAAAGGGACATGCAAAGATCTAGTGGCAAGAGGTTCAGTTGGAGAAAAATAGAAAGAGAAAGGATAAAATCACTAGATGGGATTAGATGATAGCTAAAATGAAGTGACAATTCATTCTTATGGATTATGAGCTTGATCTATTGAAGAAGATGTAAAGAATGAAGAAAGCAGGAAAAAATGTTCAAGAGTATGCCAAAGAATTCTATCAAGGTCTCATTAGAACTAGCCATGAAAAAGTTGATAAGGAGAAAGTTGCCTATTATCTTAATGGATTAAGGCTAAGCATTCAAGATGAGATGAGTCTAGTTTAGATGAACAATATTAAGTAGGTATACTAGTTCACCCTAAGATTTGAGGAGAAACTAATCAAGAAGTTTGACAATAAGAATAGTGGAAGAGGTTGTGGTGGACGATCTTATAGAAGTTGTAATGATGATTAGAAGAACAAGGATGAGGCTAGAAGTAGTACTTAGAACCAAAGGGGAAATGATTCCAATCATCTCTATTATTAGAATAATAAAGATCAGAGAGGAAGAGGCAGAGGACAAGGATCTAGAAGAGGAGGCTTTCATGGGAAATGTTTTCACTATAGAGAATAAGGGAATAGAGCATTTGAATATACCCAACACCAAGGAAGGGTAGATCAAAGAACTAATGGCCCAACTAGAGTTGCACATGTTAGTGAAGATGTCATATCCTCACATTCTAAAGATGTTGAAAGATGAGAAGTCTTAGTTAACAGAAGAGTCCTGATGAGTAGTGAGAATGAACCTGATCAAAGAAGGAGTTTGTTTTGCACAAGGTGTAGATGTGAAGATAAGTGTTTTGATGTGATCATTGATAGTAGAAGTACTAATAATCTGGTGTCAAAAATGATAGTCACTAAGTTGAATTTGAAGAGATAGAAACACCTACATCCATACTCTATTTCTTGAGTGCAAGATGACCACAAGGTCATGGTCAATGGGCAGTGTTCAGTGAAGTTCAAGATTGGAAGCTGCCAGGATGAGGTACTATGTGATATCATACCTATGGACATATGTCATATGTTGTTGGGTAGGTCATGGTAGTTTGGCAGGCATGTTGTACATGATGGGTGAGCAAATACCTACACTCTAACTAAGGATGGAGTGAAACATAAGTTGAAGCCATTAGAGAATAAAGAAGAGAATGCATGTAGTGCTGCTAGAATATGTTTTGTTGATGGAAAAGAGTTTCTTAAAGTTATGAAACATGAGCATATGTGTTTTTCTATAATTCCTAAAGATAGTAAAGAAGAAGTAGAGGAGGTACCTACTAAAGTTGTAGATATGTTGGAAGAGTTTTCTGATATTGTATTAGATAATGTACCTAATGGATTTCCTCCAATGAGGATGATTAGTCACTAGATGGATTTGGTTCTAGGAGCTAGTTTACCAAACAGGGTAGTGCATAGAATGACACCAACAAAAAGTGAAGAGTTGAATAGGCAATTTCATGAGTTGTTGCAGAAGGGGTTGATTCGAGAGAGTCTAAGTCGATGTGTTGTACCAAAAGCATTAGCACTAAAGAAGAATGGGGAATGGAGGATGTGCACATATTCTTTCTCTACCAATAAGATCACAATAAAGTATAGATTTCCATTGCGAACGATGGATGACATTATGAACTATTTGAGTGAAGCTAAGTATTTCACAAAGATAGATCTAAAGAGTGGGTACCATTAGATTTATATCAAGGAAGGTGATGAGTGGAAAACTACTTTCAAGACAAGGGAAGGACTATATGAGTGGTTAATCATGCCTTTTGGGCTAGCCAATGCACCAAGCACTTTCATGAGGCTCATGAATGAGGTACCAAAGGAGTTTCTGGGTAAGTTTGTCATTGTTTACCTAGATTATATATTGATCTTTAGTAAGAAATTAGAGGATAATTTGATTCATATTCTCAAGGTGTTTGATAAGTTGAGGGGAGAAAAGTTGCTCCTAAACCTGAAGAAGTGTAGCTTTGTAAAGAAAGAGTTGGTATACTTGGGATTTGTAGTCTTAGGAGAAGGTCTAAAAATGGACCTAGAGAAAGTAAAGGCTATCCTTGAATGGCCTACTTCAAGGAGTACGAGAGAGGTAAGATCTTTTCATGAACTGGCTACATTTTATAGAAAGTTCATAAGATGTCTTAGCAGTATTTTTGGACCCTTGATTGAAATAATGAGAGGTGATAGGAAATAGTTTAAGTGGATTGTAGGAGTAGAGAAGAGCTTTAATCTATTGAATAGAAAGTTACTGAGTGACTTATTTTAGCACTTCCTAATTTTAACAAGGTGTTTCAAGTAGATTGTGATGCTAGTGGTACTGCAATAGGAGCTATTTTGAGCCAGGAAGGTAGACCTATTGCTTGTTTTAGTGAGAAGTTGAATGATACAAAAAGAAAATATTCTATTTATGATAAAGAATTTTATGCTATAGTTCAAGCATTAAAGAAGTGGAGACACTATCTTCTCCCCAGGAGTTTGTTTTGTATACTAGTCATCAAGCTTTGCAATATTTAAATAGTTAGGGAAAATTGAACCAAAGACATTTAAAGTGGGTTGAGTTTTTGTAGAGTTATACATTTGTTTTGAAACATAGGAGTGGAAAGTCTAACAAAGTTGCAGATGCTCTTAGTAAAAGACAACTTTTGCTAACAAAAATGCAAATAGAGGTGGTTGGGTTCAAGGAACTCAATAACTTGTATCCAGATGATCCTGATCTTGGTGAAGTCTAGAAGGCTTATATAGAAATTGTTACACTTGATAGGAAAAAGTGGTTGGATTTTATAATTTGGGATGGTATGTTGTTCAAAGGAAGCCAGTTGTGCATTCCAAGAAGTTCAATGAGAGAGAACCTCACCAAGAAGAAGCATAGTGGAGGATTGGCTCGACATTTTGGTAGAGATAAAACTATAGCTCTGGTTGCTGAAAATTATTACTGGCCATAGTTATAGAAAGATGTAATAAAGTTTGTACAAAGTTACTAAGTATGGCAGATGGTGAAAGGAGTCAAGTAGAATATAGGGTTGTATTAGCCATTACCTATACCAGAGAAGTCATGGGAGGATGTCAACATGGATTTTTTTCTTGTATTATTGAGGGCATAGCATGGGCATGATTTTATTTTTGTTGTGGTTGACAAGTTTTCAAAGATGACACATTTTATTCCTTGCAAGAAGACTAGTGATGCTATTCATGTAGTAGAGTTTTTTTTAAGAGAAGTGGTGAAATTACATGGTCTACCAAAGAGTATAGTTTTAGATAGAGATACCAATTTTTTTGGATATTTCTGGCATACATTTTGGAAGAAGTTGAAAATAGATTTGAAGTTCAATTCATCACATCACCCATAGACTGATGGATAGACAGAAGCTGTGAATCACAGTTTGGGAAACTTGCTGAGATGCTTGATTAGAGATAAACCATAAGGATGGGATATGATTTTACCATAGAAAAAATTTGCATACAGTAATTTTGTCAATAGGAGTACTAGTAAATCACCATTCCAGATTATATATAGGAGTAGTCCTAGAAATGCTTCTGTATTGCAGTAGTTGGATAAAGAAGAGATAAGTAGTGCTGAAGCAAAATATTTTGCTGAACATTTGAAGAACATCCATGAGGAGGTAAGAAAGTACATCATAAAGATAAATACATAGTATAAGCCTAGGTAGATGTGTAAAGGAGATATAAGGAATTTTAGATTGTAGATGAATTCATGGTTCATTTGAGAAGGGAGTATTTTCTAGGGGGTACATATAATAAGCTAAAGATGAAGAAGTTTGGACCATGCAAGATAGTGAAAAGGCATGATTCTAGAAATGTGTATGAAGTGGAGTTGCCTACTGAATTAAATATTTCATGAGTATTTAATATTTTAGATTTGACAGAGTATTATGAAGGAGGTGATGGAGATGAAGTTGTAGAAGTGAAGTGGAGTATTCTAGCAACTAGTTCAGCTACACAGGAGATTAAGGAGATATTAGATAGCGTATTGGCAAAAGTACTAGAAATAGAACTTATGAGGAATATCTAGTCAAATGGAAAGGGAGGCTAGTTGAGGATTCATCATGACTAGCAAAGAAGGAGGTTAACAGTCTTGGTTTTCCTTTGAACACCTAAGATATGATAGGTTCACTTCTCAAATTACCCTGGATATCTAATGCAGGAGCATCCTAGGTGTAAGGAAAATCTTGCATCACCCAAAAATGTTTTATTTTTAGTCTTTTTTATTTTAATAAGGACTATTAGACATGGTGGTTACTATTTATGGGAACTTTCTATTTTTAGTGAGTTTGTCATATGAGCTCAAAATTTTCTCACTTTCTATAAGAAGGTTCATTTTACAGATATAAGCCTACAATAAAATTGCATTACTCTAGCTTAAGTATCAGAGAAGTTATTGCAAATTTTTGGTGGAACAATTTATAGAAAAATCCTTAGGCTCACTGTTGGAGGCCTTAGAGTGCCTAGATGAGGTCCAAAAACTCAATGGAAGGGTGCTAGCTTGGTTTTGAGCTTGTAGATCAAGAGCTAGCATTTCCAAAAAAGTGGTTATAATAGCCAATCAAAGCAACGGTTCATGAGTTATGGCCTTCCAAAGTTGGACTACCCAAAACTTCTAAAATAATTATCAAAGATGTATTTGGCCAACTCTATATGTTTTGTTAGGGCCTATCAGCCGTAGGTATTAAGTTTGAGCATCTAGAACCTTCCTTGGTGGCATAAAACTGCCTGTTTAAGAAAGGCTTGAGCATTGTCTAGGACAACTTTGGGTGATAGTCCATAGCTTGTCATTTAGATTATTTTATTGAAGGTGCCCATGTGGGTTAGCATATTGAACTTGAGAAATTTGTAATTCCACATTTATGGCACAAATAAGAAGTCCATATTTTGTTCTCACATTGGTTGTTGTTTCGTTATTTCTATGATGAGTTTTTAGTTTTAAGGGGAGCACCCTACGTCACTTTGAGCAAAAATGAACATCATGGTTGAGCTCGAAACACTCAAAAACCCCCATTTCCATATCAAATACATCCAGTTTGTATGATGTTGAAATCTAAGGCAAAAAAAATTTGTGCCTAGGCCTTATTGACTTGGGCACACAAAATGAGGTGACAGTGTGATTTTTCTCTCTGCAATTTTTGGTTTGAGCAAAAGTTATTACAAAATTAGTGTTTGAAAATTGAAGGTCCCTACTATCAGCATCCTTCACTTACAAGCCCACTAGCTAATCAGCCTTTGGTTATACATTTTCTGGCTACCATTCCTTGGGTTCCTAATATGTAGTTTGACGTAATATTGGAAATTTTGTTGAAGGCATGATTTGTAAGGTAGTGATAGATTTTTTTTGGGGCCCTAAACCTCCACATCAGCTCAAAAACCTCTTTTTCCTGCACATGCCATTTTTTTTTGGCATTTTTTTGTTGATTGCCAAATTTTGAAGTCTTATTTGTGGTCTCCACACATTTTGCTATGCCTCATGAGGACTTTTATCAAAAATTTGGAGTTTCTTGGGATCTTCATTTGATTTTGGTGCTTGGTTGAATGTTTTTTAAAGCATTGATCATGTTAGATTGCAATTTCTCACTGCAAATACTTCTTGATCCCTTAGCATCATAGAAGAGATGAGTCACTCAATGCGCGAGTTTTCCACTAGGTGGAAAAGAATAGATGTTATTATATGAGCCTTCCCAAAGGATTGTTTACAAGATTAGATTTCCATTTTAGATCCTCCTTTGGAATAGGAACAAAGACCTCTTATACATTTTGGATCCCACACCCTTAATGGCCCCTCACATGTGTGCTTGCTACAAACATTGCCTAGAGGTACAATGCTTGGTGAAGGCATTGTATCTTGTGGAGCTCCTTTCCATGTCTACCCCTCTATGTCACCCTCTCTAAACCTTTCTTGGGTGGTTGAGAGTTATTGGCATGCAAAATTGGTAGTTTCCAGATATTCTTGGAGATTGGTGCACAAATTATGGAGAACCCACAATCTATGGTATTCTAATTTTGAATGGTGTAGTCAATTTTGATGGGAAAAGGACCCAAGATAAACTAGCCTTGCCACCATTGTCACTCACTACAAGCACCTTATCGAATTCAATTTTGATTTATTAAAGACAATGTTTTTTTTTGGATCCACTTTGTTTGGCCACGTCTGACATAAGGTGTCAACTATGATATCCAAGCATGACCTTACAATTTTTGGCACCAATTTTTTGCTTTTGGAACTGATTCTAGCATCATTCCATGTGATCTTTGTTGGCCACCCATTAATTTTGGGTGAGATGGAGTTTTGAGCAGGCAATTTTTTTGGTAACCTTGTGGCTTTCTTCAACCATTCCTTTGATGTTAATTGTGTGGGCATGTCATCTTCGAGCTAGCCAAGTCTACTCAAAGACTCCTCTTTCAACCACACTTGATTAAAGTTGTGTTCTCACTTCATTTCACAAGTGACCATGGTTTCCTCTTTCTTGGCATATTTCCCTACTTGTTCTTTGCATCAATTTTGGAGATTATTTAGTCCATGTATTATGGGCATGGTTTTTTGACACATGTCATTTAACTAGCACATGTTAATTTTGGCCACCAGTTTTTAATCTGGCACCAGTCCTTTATTTGGCATTGTGTTTTTGGTGGTTGGAATTTTTTTGATAGGGGTCATTTAATGACACTTTTTTTCCTTGATGACTATTTTCCTATCAAATTTGGGCTCGTCACTTGCTAACATCAGCATTGCATCACCACTTCCTATCACCTCATTAGCCTCTATTTGGACCTACCTTCATATTTTTGCTCATATCTCAGGCATATAGACTCCATTTTTCAAAAATGAGATACCGCTGGAAAGATGGTTCCAAGACTGTCAGAGTGGTATAGTTAGTTTTTAGTTTTGATGGCTTTTCTAATGTCAAAGTTTGGAGTTTCTTTTTCCACTCTAGGAGACATATCTTGAGCATCCTATCTTTGATTTGGGAATTCTTTATATCATTGGAAAGGTCTTTCTAATCTCTTTCCAGTGATGCTAGTTGTTTTTCTAGATTCTACTCCAAGAACTTTCTATTTAATCTTTTGCATTTCTACATTTTGGTAGATATCTTGGTTATTTTAGGTCTAAGGATCAATTTCTTTACTTCAAATGATTCATCACTACTTATACTATATATTGTATTTGTCTTATGTCTCTTTTGGTCTATTTAGACATCATTTGTATGCATTCTTGCAAACACACTAAGATAAAGTGTCATATTGCATCTGTATTTTCATTTTAGTTCTTTTCCTTATTTTGCCTTTTGATTTGAGTAGTGTCATCTAAAGACACTCATATAGATTATTGTATTCTTGGTATTCACTATGTCTTATGCCTTATTGTACATTCACTACTCTAATAAAGTTTCCTGGGGGGTTGATATTTTACTTTTGTTTGCCATCTTCCTTTTTCTAGTGAGTGTCCCTTCCATACAACATGTCTGAGATTGATCACCTTAGTACACACATATGTACTCTTTTGTGCATCTTGATCATGGTTCCTCGACATGCAGTTCTTTTGGCCCACTTTTTAAGTTTTCTATCACCTCACCTTTGTCTACATTAGGGGGGTTCTTCTTTTGTTTCTCATGCTTCCTTGGTTTGATTAATCATCTCTTCAAGCTTTGGTGCTTCATGCCATCTGTATCTTTGATTTCATTTGTTTTCCTTTGTGTACCTCCTGATTTGATGCAAATTATAGTCATCTCTACCTAGTTAGGTTCTATTTTAGTGGAAGTTCTTTAGATCAACAGTTACTTTTAACAGAGCTTTGCAACTTCTACATGCTTCAATGGTGTTCTTCATGATCATCTTTGTTCCTATCATTTGGGACATTCCCTAATTTGGAGGCTTCTTCAGTCCTTCATTAGTTCCTTTTCAACTTTTTTTCCATCTCTTTTTGGAGTAGATCTTCTCCATGTGGTTTTGTCTATTTCTCCTCTTTTTAGAGATTTGGTTGTGCTTGGGTACCTCAACATGTAATAATTAATTCTTTTATTAATTATTATTATGCAATCTAGATTACACCTTTTTTAGAGTTTTGATCTCCTTTATAAAAATGATCACTCTTTGAAAAATTCATTCAATTTTGATTATAGAAATTTATGGTTTTTCTCATCAAGAATATCTCATCTATGGATCTAGCAATTTCAGCATCCATAGCTATTTTCCTCTCTCTTTTGTAATAGGTGTTTGTGTGTAGGCTATTCTTGGGAGTTATGGGGTTGATCACTCATCAACTTCAAAAATAGATACATGTGTATTTAGGAAAAAAGAAATATCCATACAATTGTGTCTATCTGAGTAATCTGCATCTTGCATTATGAATACAACTTTGTCTAACTAGACACAACACAGTCCCATCCATTACTTGTACATATAAAAAATTGTGGAATTACTGATATATATGATCTAACTTTAGATCAATGTGTAAGAAATAAGGCTACTGCCAGTTTCTTTCTCGTAACTTAACAAAATAACAATTACAGAATTAGGTTCAATTGAAAAAGCCAAAATTATTGTTGCAAGGAAAATTAAAAAATGGTTTCAATTTCATTTTGAATTTTTATGCAAGGTCTTAGGCTAATCAGTTGACCATTCTAGTTTCCTTTTAGTTGATAATCTTTCAAATAGTGCTGTCTATAATCATTTGTTAGTATGCGGAGGATGGTGATAATTAGAAAATCCACTGCTCAATTCCACCCTCTACCTCTTTCCCAATTGGAAAGTCATTTATTTCATGTAGTTCCTTATGTTTCTAATGGTGAATTGGAAAGAAAATTTAGATACTTTTAGATAGTTGAAACTAATGAGATGATTTTATGCCCAATAGCCATCTAACTTATATTATGTTTGAAAAGTGAATTATAAGTTGAGTCTTTTATGAACTAACAAGTTTCCTACAACATGCCATGTACATGGCAAAATAATTGAGTATGAACTAATTTGAGGTGCCAAGTTTTTCTCAAGTCTCTCAACTTGGCTTGTTTACAGTTTTATGTAAGTAATGCTATTAATTACTTGTTAACAAGGGAAATTCATTATCGTAACAAGTAGAATGAGCATTAATTTTAAGATTTAAATACATGATATAATATTATATTTGAATATAATTACATTATCTTATAGACAATCATGTACTGGTCTAGGACATTCAATACTTACAAGAACAATATAGATACAAATATAGTTACTATGATCTAGGTATAGTAAAATAAAGATAATAAACCAATAACAAAGGTCTTGAGAAAGAACTTATAAGTAAATTTTAACTATGGATGAAAAAATGAAGATAGCTATAGAGGCTTCATATCATGTATTTCTTTATAGTGAGGTTTTATTGTCATTGCAACACATTTGTTTTCTACTTTTATAGCTAGCTTCAAGTAGAAATCATGTTGAAGGATATAATTTGATTAGTGAAGAAAATAATTTCAAGTGATTTCCACTATTAAAATTTTAGTATTTCCTTTTCAAAACTTTATGGCACTTGGATCCAATAGAAAGATTTAGCTGCTATGTTAGGCCATAGTTCTCCAAGTCACTGAAAAAAGTTCTTTATATGGAAATTTTTGTGGGTTACAAAGAGAGAGAAGTTGGCAAAGCTTCGAGAGGAAATAGCAGTACAAAATGCTATGGAGACAAAACTCAACAAAACCATAGATATAACTGGTAAATATGTGAAATGGAGTTGGGAGGCAGGTTTCACTTTTATTAGGTCATCATGCTTGCTACATGAGAGATCTATAGATTATTCATTTTTGTAGAGTAAGTCATGAAAGCATTTTTGAGCTATTAGCCATCCATGAATTAGAGAGCTCATCATTTTCCTATTTAATGCCTATCATTTCAATTATAATAAGTTAGATTTATTTAGTTTATCTTAGTCCATTTAAAATAACGTCCATGCATAAAGATGGAGAATTGAATCTAGGAGGCATTACCTAGTTTTGTTATGGGGATAAAACCCACTCCAAAATCTATATCTTTATTGATTTAACAACCACCAACTCATTTAAACTTGTTTAACACCAATGATTGCAATGAGTACCAAGCACTATCCCATATTATAACTAATACAATATCAAAATGCTACCAACCTCTCAAAGGTCTTGATACTTTTGCAATCATAAGACCAATAATAGTTTGGCGGCTTTAGATATCAAATTGAATCTAACCTAGATGTACCCATTTGCATGCCTATACACCCTTCTATTGCTTCAAATTATTAAGAAAATGAAACAAATAAACATCAAATTTCCCTTACATCTCCTAATGATAAATTTTCATAGGTTGTTTTGAAGTATGGAACCAAGAGAAAACAACACAACATCTCTTTCAACAAACATAATCAATAATAAAAATGCCATCATAAGGTAAAAACTTAATAGTTTTACTCCCAACATTCCAAGGTTAAGAGCTCTGACCAAGTAGTTGGGACACCAATGAAAATGAAAGGGATCCATTTTGAAATATTGGTTTTCTTTCTATGATATCGCTAGCTAAGAGTTTAAGAAAAGATATGGTAGGATTATAGAAGTATTGTTTGATTTTTTTAAGCTTGAGAAAGATTGTTTGAAGGCAACATAGATGTTACACAAGAATTTAAAAAATAAAATGTGATAAATATTAAAAAAACTTGTAGATGCTTAAAATGGTCCCTAAAGACTATATTAATTTATTAATATTTCCCATGACATTGTAATTAATTATTAATTAATTAATTATATTGCTCACATTCTTCTACTTATTTAATTAAATGAGTTCATTCTCTTAAGTATTTAAATCTAATTTAAATACTTCTAGCCTTAATGTGTTAAATTAATTTAACACACGATCCTCCATGTTTCTCCGTTTTTAAATAAATTTTATTTATTTAAACCCTCATATCCCATTAATTCCTCTAAACTCATGATTAAATTAAATCTCATTTAATTTAATCTTAAGCCTAACCTAGAGCCTAGCCTATAACCATCATTTTCATCCTCTTAAGCTTACTTCTTCTCTAATCCCACTTAATCATTTCTAATCTTCTCCCTAATCCCCCTCATTAGCCTAAGAGTGTGCTCACACATGTGTGAGATGGCATGCCTACACACTCTCATCTCCCACTCTTCTTCTCCAGTTTGCTCACACATGTGTGAGAAAACTTTGAATTCTTGACCATTTGCATGGCTTGCATGCCACCTTATGTGGCATCTACATGGATGCCACCTCACCAAGCCCTCCCTCAAGCCTATAAATAGAGGGCTTGTCTCAAGAATTTTCATCTCCCATTGTTGCATTGTTACCATGCCATTTTGAGTCTTGAGTTTTCATAGAGATTTCCAGGTGAATACTAACCATTTGTTGGCTAGTTTTCCTTTGCATTTACATTTCATTTGCATTTATTTGTTAATTTAGCTTGCATATCTAGTTACTTTCTTAGTTGCATTTCATATTTTCATCATTGAATGCCTTCAAGTATAACTTTCTCCATAGCCATTTCTTGAGGCGTTCTTCATTTCATTGCTACCTAGATTCATATTACATCATCACTCACAGTTGCACATTCACTCAAGAGATTCACTCCATTGTTGTGTTTGGAAGAGAACACCAAACATACCCCCCCATCTTAACACACCATTAAGGCCTCTTATGGGTGCCCTTGTTGAGCTATAGAGGCAGTTGGAAGATTGAGTTTGTTAGTTGCTTAGGGTTGCAAAACCCAAAAAAGAATTAGTTAATGTTTGTTCTTTTCATGTTGATGAATCTTTGATGCACTTTCAATATTTTTATCTAATGTTTGTTTGTTAACCCATGCTCTTAATAGGTCACATTTTCTAGCACACAAAACTACTAATGGCATCATCTCAAGGCTTAGCTCTAGATTCTACCATATCATCACCTTAATTCCTAAATTGCAAAGAATGAGATCTAAGATGTATCTAAAAAGTGCAACTCAACATTGTTGGACATAGAAGAAATAGATTAAAAGTGCAACTCAATATAATGTAGGAAGTTTCATATTGCTAAATCCATAAAAAAAAAGTAGGTTATTCCTTGTTTTGTTTTTATAAACTACTTTTCATATGTAGTCACAACAAATATAAATAAATATTATATTATCTACCTTGAGATAAACATATTTTAAATAAATAGATGAAAGAAGACAAAGAAATTCAATTTCCAAGATGTTTGGACTTTAGAACCAATAGTCAGAATAATGGAGTCATTATAAACCATCTTTGTGGTCTTTCTTGTCCACTTAAATACACAGATTAATGAATAATAGAAAAATAATACTAAAGAATGAGCTTCTTGTTTCAAATGATAAAGTTATTGAATGAGGAAGTACAACCAGAAAGTTTATCTCACCTAGAATTTTTGATGAAAGAGGGTCAGTTGTTCACTAATAAATATAGGCATGTTAAACAATATTTTTTTCTTAAAACCTTTGAAAAACTAAAGAAAGTTAAAAATGATCAAGTTTCTCATATTTTATACCTTAGCATTACCAATGCTCACAAAAATTTACAAAGCATAGAGTATATTTCAGCTGGATATAACACAAATGAATGCCCTATAAAACATCATACAAAATCAAGATATATTGATCAACTGCAAAAAAATAAAAAATGTTAGAATATGTATGCATGTAGAAAATTTGATATAGTAGAAACTCTTGAAATGGAATGTTGCTTCACTAAAATTTCACTCTCTAAATGGGGCCAAAAAAATTTACAATGTTGAAGATTTATTCAAATTTTGTTCACTCCAGTAATCTTTGTACATTTTACTTCCAAACAATTTCTCCATTTTTTTCAATGGAAGAAAAGAGAAAATATGTATGCTTCACATGGCCTAGCCAGACCACCTATCCTTTTCTAAACTAAGTCCAATAAAGCAATAATTAACATTGTCCAAGACTGATCTTGCTACTAGTCTTAATAGCCAATAAAGATCAAAATACCACTTACTTCATTTAGAATATAGAATAGAGGGACAAAACCCTACTTGAGACCCACCATTTACAATACAATTAC
Source organism: Cupressus sempervirens (assembly GCA_028749045.1). NCBI lineage: Eukaryota > Viridiplantae > Streptophyta > Pinopsida > Cupressales > Cupressaceae > Cupressus > Cupressus sempervirens. The sequence continues at coordinate 978,018,800 of CM053792.1, read as the reverse complement.
ACTATTGGATGTCAAAAAACATGATTTTAGAGAAGTCACTTAATATAGAAAGAGCTACTATATAAGTCCCTTTATGAATCTCATAGCATCATATGGGTGATAGGCAACAAGGGTCATATTAGATGTTCATAAAGAAAATTATACCATTTGTATCAATTGAATTAGAACTAACCTTAAACAAACAAAAAAATTCACGAGATATACAATTTTCAACATTACCTCAATCAAAATTTGAATATCATATGAATTCATGGCAAAATTTTTGACAATGGGTAGAAAATGACAACTTCTTCATGGAGGCACTACTAAAGCTTGACACAAAAAAGTTTGAGTCTCTTAATCTGTGACAAAAAATGAAGGCCCACGAGTGACTAGAGTCCTCAACACATTGCCTTCAAGATGCTCAATTTGAAACTAGGTGGGGAGCCAATCTACACTAGTTGAGAGACGATGGTTCTAGAGAATCAGTAGCAAACATGAATGCGACATCAAAAATAAAACTCAATTTGCTATGTAATTTTCTTCATATATTATTAAACCTAATTTGGTAGAAATTTTGACCAAATTGGGAAACCCTAATTTGGTCAAAATTTTGACCAAATTGAACAATTTTTTTAAAAAAAAGCATTCATAGGCCAATATTTACATTTGATGGAGACACAACCAAAAACTAGAATGAACACATAGGAAAATGGAAATATTATTATCAATGAAAAATGCCCTATGGGCTTACAACAGTATGATTCTAGAGAAAGAAATCCTCCACACAATACTTTCTCTCTAACTCCACTATGAGTTGCCTTTACAATGCCAAAAATATTCTTAAATAAGTGCCAAATGGTTTAGGGTTAGGAATACACTCTAGAATATGCTAGTTGGCATCCACCACCAAAATAGAAGGTTCCAAAAATCATGTTAGAAGTTGGTGTAAAATGAGAAGAATCCAAAAACAGTAGTCCAACTTCTAGGAGGCATAACTTTTGAATCGTAACTCTGATTGATGAACCGTTTACATTTTTAGAAAGCTCTCAAAGCACTCTATGGCCCTATGGAAGATATTTTATCATCCTCCATTTTTGGCCCCATAAAAGGCCATTTAGTTCCCTATATCTAACTTTGAAGCACTCTTAGGAGGTCTCTAGGAAAATTAAAATTGTAATAACTTTCTAACCATAAAGCCTTTTGACCTAATTCTTTTTTTGGAGTGTTTTAAATTACAAGTAAAATCATCCCTCCAAACTACACAATCCAAATCATCATAATTTTGGATAAATTACAAAATAACTCATTTTCTACATTTACATGTATCCCAAGGTGCTTAAAAAATAATAAAACTCTAACCTAGAAAACTAATAGTGGAACTGTGAGAATTGGAACCTTTATTTGACCCAAATGGGTATCGAGAAATGAAAACACATTAAACATAAACTATCTCTAAGCATATTTTTGGGTGATATAGGATTGCCCTTACACTACTAGATGATCCTACATTAGAGACTCAGGGTAGATTGAAAAGTGTCCATGTCACTTTATGGTAGAGGATAACCCAAATGGGAAACCTTTGTTGCTAATATCCAAGTTGAGTCCTCTATTGGTTATCCTTTCCACTTCACTAGGTACTCTTTATATTGCCTATTTCTGGTACTCCTACCCACACGACTATCCAAAATCTCTTCTATCTCCTCCTTAGAAGTAGGAATTGGACATGGCTCCATCATTAACCCCTCATCTACACCATCATCATGATATTTTGTCAAGTCTACAATGTTGAAGATAGGAGAAATGTGAATCCCATCTAGCAACTCCACCTCATATGCATTTCCTGAGTCACATTTCTTCAAAATTTTGTAGGGGCCAAATTTCTTCATCTTTAGCTTATTGTAAGTACCCACTGGAAAATGTTCCTTTTGTAAGTGTACCATGACCAAATCCCCTACTTGGAATTCCTTATGTCTCCTCCTTTGATCTACCCTAGCTTTATATTGTGATTCATCTTGGTAATGTGTGCATGGACCTCCTCATGTAGGCTCTTGACATGTTCAAAAAATTCTTTTGCCTCGACACTTGTCCTCTCCCCTTGCCCCATCTTCCTTAATTCTGGTGTAGTCCTTGGGCTACTACCATACACAATTTGGAATGGTGATCTACCAGTACTCCAATTTAAAAAATTATTATAAGCAAATTTTTCTTGTGGTAGAATCAAATCCTATCCCTTAGGCTTATCTCCCACTAGGCACCTCAACAAATTTCTAGAACTTCTATTTACCACTTTTGTCTATCCATCAGTCTACGAATGATGTGTAGAACTGAACTTCAATTCCATTCTCAACTTCCTCCATAAAGTCCTCCAGAAATACCCCACAAATTTAGTATCTCTATTGGAAACAATACTCTTTGGGAGACCATGTAGTCTCACCACCTCTCTAAAAAAAAATCTACATTATGTACAATATCATGAGTCTTGTGGCATGGAATGAAATGTGCCATCTTGAAGAACCTATCAACCACCACAAATATTGAGTCATTACCCCTTAGTGTCCTTGGAAATCCAAGAACAAAATCTATACTTATGTCCTCCCATGGCTTCAATGGAATAGACAATGACTTATAAAGTCTAGTATTGTGACTAAATCCCTTGGTTGCTTGACATACTTGACAACTCTATACAAACTTCTTCACATCTTCTGACATTTGAGGCCAAAAATAATGTTCTCTAGGAATGGAAATGGTCTTATCTTGACCAAAGTATCCTGTCATTCCCCCAATATGCTTCTCCTTGATCAAATTTTCCCTCATGAAACTACTAGGAATGCATAACTAACTGCCCTTGAACAACATACCATCTTGAATCAAATAATCTAGCCACCTAGTCCTATCTATAGTAAAAAGTTCTTTACAAGCCTCCTATGCTTCAACAAAATTAGGATCATCAGGGTACAGATTCTTGAGTTCATCAAACCCAACCACTTCAACCTGTATTACTACCAGCAAAAACTATCTCCTACTCAATACATTGGCAACCCTATTAGACTTTCCACTTCTATGTTTCAACACAAATTTATAGCTCTGCATGAATTCTACCCACTTCAAATGTGTTTGGTTCAATTTACCTTGGTTATTTAGGTACTATAATAACTGGTGATCAGTATACAAGAAAAATTCTTTTGGAAATAAATAATGCCTCCATTTCTTTAAGGCCTAAATGGTTGCATAGAACTCCTAATCATAAACATAATACTTCTTCGTTGCATCATTAAAATTTTCACTAAAATATGCAATATGCTTACCTTCTTGGCTCAATACAGCCCCAATAGCATTGCCACTAGCATCACAATCTACCTAGAACACTTTACTAAAATTAGGAAGTGCCAACACTAGTTGTTCTATCACTTTCTTTTTCAACAATTCAAAACTCCTTGCAACTATTGTAGTCCACTTGAACTCTTTCCTATCCCCCCTTATTGTTTCAATCAGGGGTGCACATATACCACTGAAATTCTTAATGAACTTTTTGTAACCATACCATGAAATGATCTCACCTCGGGAGAAAACCTTGGAGTAGGCCATTCAAAGATGGATTTTACATTCTCTAGATCCATTTTGAGACCCTCATATGATACAACAAACCCCAAGTAGACTAACTCCTTTTTTAAAAACCTTCACTTCTTCAAATCAATCTCATCCCTCAACTTTTCAAGGACTCTACGAATAAGCAATAAATGTTCATCCAAAGTCTTGCTGAAAGTTAAAATATCATCCAAATAGACAATAACAAAATTTCCCAAGAATTTGTTTAGTACCTCATTCATAAGCCGCATGAAGGTGCTTAGCGCATTTGTCAATCCAAAAGGCATGACTAACCACTCATATAGACCATCCTTGGTTTTGAATGTAGTCTTCCACTCATCTCCCTCTTGTATCCATATCTGGTGATAGCTACTCTTGAGATCTATCTTTGTGAAGTACTGAGTCCCACTTAAGCAGTCCATAAGTGGTGTAGGAGCACCTAGGAAGGCAAGTGAATCATTAAAGACACCAAGGACTAAGGAGGAGATATTGTCAACAAAAGAAATAAATTGGGAAATTTTTGTAATGAAAAATGTAATGTAATGAGTAAATGTCCTAAAGGTCCTAATAGAGACCTTAGGCCTAAAATGAAATGTAAATGGGGCTAATAATGCCTTAGGAGTCTAGAAAGGCTTGTTAATAGGTTTAATAGGTCCATTAAAAGATGTTAGTATTAGTTAGGGGTCGGTTGGAGTCCTTTTGTTAAAAGGTTTCAAATTTGAAATAAGCTTAAATGACTAGTTAGAAGTTTAGTACTTTTTAGGATTGTTTAAATGTTTTATTAGTTGTAAATCATCACAACCAAATAGAAGAAGTTAGTGGAAGTTAGAATGTGAGTCTATAAAGCCTAGGGAGGCCTATGAACTTAACAAGGGAGAAGAAGGAGTACTATACAAAAATCTCAGTTTTAGAGTGAATAAATATAGTTTTCCTATCATTTCACATAATTTCATTGTATTTTCATTAACTTCAGCATTTAACTCTTGTTGGATGAAGTAAGGCTTTCATATAGTTGTTTTATGGTTTCTTGAAAGGATTTTGGATCATTAAAATCTTCTTGTTTTGTTACTCATTCCTACTGTGCTGTAATAGTTTAGAGAAATCACTATTTTGAGGGGTTCTAGTAATGATCTTATCCATTCCTTGGGTATTTTATTGCTGTTTGCTTTGAAATGGATCTATTGTAACATATTTCAAATGCCACTAACAGTTTTAAGTGCAGGAAGAATAGATTAGAGGGTGATCACCGTGACTAATCATGCAAAAGGGAGAGAAAAATGGTGCTACAAGTACAACAGTAGAAGATCTTCCTTAATAAGGGTATGTTTTTATGTTTGGATGAGTTAGGGCATGTCCTAAATATGATGTTCCATCTTTGAACAGATTCTAAAAGTGATTGGAAGTGGGAGAACAATAAAACCCTTGTTTTGCATCATTTAATGAGGGTTTTTTGGAAAGCATGATTAGAAAGGTCAACTTGGTAAAAATACTATGGAATCCTTAGTTTGGCATCAAAATACCATACTGTAGAAAGTTTGGAAGTCTAGAGTTAAGTCTAAAGGGTACTTGCTTTGTAAAAGTGGCCTAATTAGGCCTAATTTTGAGACAAATTGCCCTATTTTGTACAATCTTCCCAAAGGAGTGATATCTAATTTTTGGATATGTTATAAAAATATGAAAAGGGTATCTGAAAAGTGTATTTATTTTCTTGGTGTTTTGTAAATTTTGGGAGAAAAATCAAGAAAATGGGGTCTATTGTCCTAATGAAGAGAATAACCTAGTCAAGGAGGGTAACTTGGTTTGTGTATGAACTTGGGTTTTGGGATTGTAAAACCTATTTAAACATGTCATTTTGAGTCTGTTAAAATACTTTGTGGGGTTGAAATAGATAGTTGGAGGTCTATTCCATATTTGTGCATTTGAAGCCATTAAGTACCTTTAAGAAGCCTAGTGAACCTTATGCAATCATCCAACCTTGTGAATTTATCATTAAAGTTTTGTTGTTACCTCCTTGGCTTTGCATCAATGAGATCATCCATTCTTGAAAAAGGGAACCAATATTTGATGGTTATTTTGTTTATAGCATGAGAGTTTGTGCACATTCTTGAAATATCCCTTTTCTGATTTTGTATGATATTTCCAACCTCTAATCAGATTTTCAAGATCAAACAACTAATATCACAAAGATCCACCAAATTTCTCAAGAAACCCCAAATCGGGTATGCCAAAAATTGTGCCAAAAGCTTCACAGCTTCACAAATTATTAATAAATCTGAAAGTGGACATTTTTACAGAAATTTCAGCAGCATAACAGCCTACAAAATGAAATTTTCAGATCCATATAGCCTTTACACAATAGTTCTCAAATGTAGGACAAAAACTATGCTCATCGGGCTCCCGAAATTAACACAAAAATACCCGAAAACACCACAAAAACACTAATAATCTATCTCAGAAGTTTAATCACGTCCCAATACATATATTCAGCTCTATTTTAATACCTTAAAGTCTGAAATGCAGCAGCAACCCAAACTGATATGAAATACTCAACTGAAAACACCAAACTCATACAAAAAACACACCCGAAAACCCACAAATCTGCACTGTTCAGCACAAAGGCAAACTCTGTATGAGCATGCACATGGAATGGCTTCAAACTCCCATCCTTAGACTTCCTATAAACTTGTAAAATACCATTCTTGGGTCTCCCTGGAAACCTATAAACTCTCGTTCTTGGGTCTCCTTCTCCACAGGTTTGGCAGCCTCTGAAGAATAACAAAGAAAATGAGCAAAATCAAGTTCTGGAATCCACCCAAAATGCCTCCAAACCCCTTAAAAGAGGGCATAACCATAACTCACGTCCAAGAGAGGTTAATGAAACATATTTTAATAATAATTTCATTTATTAGTCCAATGGTTTCCAAAGATTAACCCCCTTTTTCCGAAACTTCACTTTCTTGGGCCTGCCTGCCTTAGCAAAGATTATTATTTTTTTATTATTTAAAAAGGGGACATGAAAAGTACTCCCCTCCCAAACATTTCTTGTCCTCAAGCAATGGCTAAACAATAAACCAATCGATCCACCTGGATCCCAAATGTAGTCATGAACTATACTACTACCAATTAACACAGGCTCTTGCAATATCCTCTGTAATATGATCAAGAGGAATCCATAATCAAACTGACAATTATAGCTCAACCAAACTCCAAAATCACCACTACCATAGTCAAAAACCCATAAGATACAAACTCTTAGAACATCAGAACCCAAGTAAGGTGGACAAATCAAACTACCAACACTATAAATACCATCAACGCATCCCACTGGCCTATACGGAATGTACAATCCAACTCTGCAACAATGGTGAAAACTCTCGAATGAAACTATACCAAGTATGGAGAATCCACACACTGTACAACTCCTACAGTCAACACAACTCTGCAAATCACCGACCACTATCTCATAACCATAACTTCCATGCACTGTTGATGGTGAAAAGACATTACAAGATAAAGAGTAAGAAATGGAATCCAAACCAAATTTGTCTGCCATCAACTCCTCAAAACAAGGATCAAATGCTAACTGATGTACGTACCTTGCAATATAATGTTGATTAAAAAAAAAAACCTCAGTCAATAGCTCACCATGAACAAGTGATACAACCCACTGTGACTGATCACTAGCTAAGTCAGGAGATGTCATAGCCAAAGGAGTAGAATCAATAATAACACCCACTAAAGCATCACTCCCAAACTCCTGCTCTAAGTCACATATTATCAAGCTGTCAACTGCAGAACCTATCACCATGTCATGCCCATCACAACTCTCATCTTGAGGCATCAAATTGTCCCATAACTGATGATAAGCACTAGGAACCAAAGTACATCTCTGTATCATTATCTCATCAACATGGTCATCAAAGGTAAATTGATGAGCATACCTCACAGTGTAATGTTGATAGAATGTGCCAATCTCAGTCAGTGGCTTAGACTGTAATCTAGATGAAACTAACTACAATTGATCATTAACCATGTTGGAACTAACTACTACCTCCGAAGATATCACCAAGGGAGTAGTATTACTAGTAGGAACCATGCCAATTGCCGACTCACCAACATCACACATGATATTTGATACATCTCTAGTCTATGTGCCATCAATACTAGAGGCCACCACCATGTCAGGCATACAACAATATGCTACAACACCCAACTCAACTGAACCTAAGTCTAGTGGGAATGAACCTGATATGCCAATGTTAGTATCAAGAATGGATGCATCCCCATCTCCACTGTCTCTGAAAATCTTGGCCATGGACATCCTCGGATCACCAAACACCACAGCTTGTGACTGTATAGAATCAGGTAAAGACTGTAGTCACTCTAACTCCATGGTCACCTAAGCCAAATGACACTGTGACTCCTTGAAAGCCAACTGTGTACTCTCAAGAATCTCAAAAGTCAGCTCAAGCTACTCAGTAAGCTCACTCACCTCATCTTCCTTGGCCAAAAATGCATCATATGTTGTACTGCCCCACTTCATAAGATAATCTCTATCAGCTACCACCTACATATAATCCTATCTCAGAATCTGGATAGCCTCCCATAAAGAGTGGAACTCTATCAAGGAAAGATAACTGCCTCCCTACTCATCACTAGTAGGAGAACCCCATCCATAAACTGCTAACAACTGACGAGTAGCATCGAAATGTTGGCAAGTGATAGCAATGTCTTGGTCACTAACTCTCAACTGATTAGACACATGATGGCACTGGCTTGACTGTCTCCTACAAACCTCCTCTGATGTACTGTCTAAAGGAGTATCCTCAAAGTTACTAGTCTCTAGAGTATTACCATCCATATCCTGTGAATCAAATCTAAAACTCATATCAACATATGGAGTATCAAAAACATTAGCATTGTTGTCCAACTCCTCTATACCCAAGGAAACTAAGTCTTCAAAATTGCCCACTGCATCCTCCTAGATGTCATCAATGCCAATATGATCCTGGGACTCATCTATACACACTGCCAAATATGAAATATCATCAACACATTCTAGCAAGTATGGTCGACTGGATATATGAACAAAGCCCAACATCGGTGTATAAAAACTAATACCAACATCAGACAAGATACTGGCACAAAAAAAGACAACACCATGTAATCTACTAATCAAATCCATGATAGCACCCAAACAAACACTGCTACCAAAAAGTGTTAAAGATCTCCAGTTAACTGAACCCCAAATGCCAATATAAAAATCTCGAGTCCATATCCGTAAACTAGAATCAACTAGTAACTCAAGCAAACTCCTCACCTGAGTAATATGACCAATACCAACTAACTCCACATACCTGTCATGATGAGATAATGAAGTCACAATACTATCTTTGTTCACCTTCAGCTGGCTTGATAAATCATGTGAAGTACTACCAGCCTCAACCTCATGTGATGAAGCATCTAACTGTGCCTGGTACTCTTTCTCAGAAAAGTCATGAATGCTCAATGTCTGCTCATCTCTACCAGGTATCTCACTATCCTGCACAACAACATCCTCATAATCATCATCTAAACCCACTACACTGTAGTCACTGCCTGTTGTAACTATACCATCCTGAATACCTGTGACATCACCCTTTGACGACCTGTAAACAATTGTCTCAATTTGAGTATCAAGTTGACTGTTACTATCAATCTGTGTAATATCCTTTCCCACCACCTCCTGTGGTAGAGTAGAATCTGAGACCTCTACCTGGCTATCAGTTAGTTTCTCAAACTCCTCATGCAAGTTCTTGGGAATTGTGTCATCTGTCCTGTGAGAAAATTTTCCAAATAGAAATCCAGTCAACTTATCCACCTTAGCTAGGTTGGACAACATGTCATTCATTATACGGTGGTGCTCAACCAACTTTTCAGACATGTCATGGCTTATTTTCATAAGTTTATCTCGAATGTCTAAATAACCATCCTTTCTACTGTTTTGACTCTGGATATCAATTGTCCAAGATCGTGTCCTTTGAGACTCTGTACTATACCTGTCCATTCTGAATAAAGTAGAGTGTAACCCCAATAGGATATAACTTCTTCAAACACCAAGAACTAACATGCAAATGATTAGAAGTAGCATGCAACCATAGATTTTGACATGCAACTGATTAGAAGCAACATGCAACCACCAAATTCACCAAGAACTAACATGCAAATGATTAGAATTAGCATGCAACCATAAATTTTGACATGTAGCTGATTAGAAGCAACATGCAATCATAAATTATGACATGCAAGATCTGGGTAGTTTTCAAAACTGACATGAAAGATCTGGGTAGTTGTCAAAACTGACATGCAAGATCTGGGTAGTTGTCAAAACTGACATGCAATCTTCTACAACCACCAAATTCACCAAGAACTAACATGAAAATGATTAGAAGTAGCATGCAACCATAAATTTTGACATGCATCTAAATAGAAGCAACATGCAACCATAAATTATGACATGCAAGATTTGGGTAGTTCTCAAAACTGAAATGCAAGATCTAGGTAGTTGTCAAAACTGACATGCAAACTTCTACAAACCCTCAGGCTAGCAAGATCATGGCTTTGATACCACTGAAATGTCCTTTTTCTGATTTTGTATGATATTTTCAACCTCTAATCAGATTTTCAAGATCAAACAACTAATATCACAAAGATCCACCAAATTTCTCAAGAAACCCCAAATCGGGTATGCCAGAAATTGTGCCAAAAGCTTCACAGCTTCACAAATTATTAATAAATTTGAAAGTGGAAATTTTTACAGAAATTTCAGCAGCATAACAGCCTACAAAATGATATTTCTAAATCTATATAGCCTTTACACAACAGTTCTCAAATGTAGGACAAAAACTATGCTCATCGGGCTCCCGAAATTAACACAAAAATGCCCGAAAACACCACAAAAACACTAATAATCTATCTCAAAAGTTTAATCACGTCCCAATACATATATTAAGCTCTATTTTAATACCTTAAAGTCTGAAATGCAGCAGTAACCCAAACTGATATGAAATACTCAACTAAAAACACCAAACTCATACAAAAAACACACCCGAAAACCCACAAATCTGCACTGTTCAGCACAAAGGCAAACTCTGTATGAGCATGCACATGTAATGGCTTCAAATTCCCATCCTTAGCCTTCCTGGAAACTTGAAAACTCCCATTCTTGGGTCTCCTTGGAAACCTGTAAACTCTCGTTCTTGGGTCTCCTTCTCCACAGGTTTGACAACCTCTGAAGAATAACAAAGAAAATGAGCAAAATCAAGTTTTGGAATCCACCCAAAATGCCTCCAAACCCCTTAAAATATGGAATAACCATAACTCACATCCAAGAGAGGTTAATAAAATATATTTCCAAAGATTAACCCCCTTTTTCCGAAACTTCACTTTCTTGGGCCTGCCTGCCTTAGCAAAGATTATTATTTTTTTATTATTTGAAAAGGGGACATGACAATTCTCCACTCTCCATCCTTCTTTGGTGCTAGTACTGTAGGTACTACACATGGACTTAGGCTCTCTCGAATCAACCCCTTCCTCAATAGCTCTTGAAATTGTCTATTTAGCTCCTTAATTTCAGTAGGAGTCATCCTATGAGAAGCCTTGTTAGGAAAACTAGCCCTAGGGATTAAATCTATCTGATGACTAATTTGCCTTACTAGTGGCAACCCTTCTAGAACATTATCAGAGATGACATCTCCATACTCACTTAATAGGCCTAAAAATTCAGGTGGCATTTTACTACTACCTTCCTTATCTTTTCTAGGAATCAAAGCATAACACATATGCTGATGTTTCATACCATCCAAAAAATTTCTTCCATCAACAAGACATATCCTAGCACTACTGCATACCTTTTCACCTTCCTTTACCAATGGCTTTAGTTTGTGGTGAACTCCATCCTTTGTCAAAGAGTATGTATTTGCATGACCATCATGTACAAGATGCCTATCAAATTTCCAGTCTTCCCAATAATAAATGCTAGACAACCATTAGAATAATGTCACAAAGAAATTTATCATGTTAACTCGCAATCTTGAACTTCATGAAACACTATTCACTAACCAAGACCTTATGATCATCCTTCACCCAAGAAATCTAATAGGGTTGGGGGTGTTTCTCCCTCTTGAGCTTTAGCTTAGTGACCATCTCCTTAGCCATCAAGTTGTTAGTACTGCCACCATCAACAATCACATCACAACACTTATCCTTGCACTTGTACTTGGTATGAAACAAACTCCTCCTTTGTCTAGGTTTAGTTTACCACTTCCTAATACCCTTTCATTTATGAAAACCTCTCCTCTTTTTGTATCCTCTAAATGTGATGACTGTGCATCCTCATCCACATGAGTAACCCTTGCTTAACCATTAGCTCTCCTATCTATCCTTCCTTGTCATTGAGGGCATTCAAAGGCACGATGAACTTCTTTATTGTAATGAAAATAGGTACCATAGAAGAATCCTCTTCTAGATACTTGTCCACATCCTCTACCTCTTCCTCTCTAATGTCTTTGATCACAAGAGTAGTTGAAACCCTCATTTCTCTGGTTTCTACTAGTACCCACATCTTCATTTTTCTTTTGGGTCTCATTTTGGCCTCCAGATGACCTACTTCCACCCCTTCCCCCTTGACCACACCCTCTTTGACTTCCTTAAAAAATTTTATTTAGCTTCTCTTTAACTCGTAAAGAAAATTGGTATGCCTCTTTAATGCTAGTCATTCTAACCAGACTTAATTCCTCTTGAATGCTAGGTCATAACCCACTGAGGTAATGGGCAACCTTCTTCTTATTTTCTTCTACATGCCCTTCCCTAATAAGAAGTTGGTAAAAATTTTCCATATATTCCTAGACAGATTTTCCTACTTGCTTTAATCTTTGCATTTTCTTGAACAAATTAAACTCGTAGTCAACAGGAATAAACTGCTTCTTTAGTTTGTCCACCATGCAATCCCATCTTGTGATTTTTTTCTTTCCTCTTCTGTTTCTTTCCAACTAAATCCCTTGCCACTAGATTTTGGAATGGTCTTCACAAACTTATCCCTATCTAGATCCCTAATGTCCTCATACTCAAAATACTCTAGTTCATTGATCCAGTCGATCAACTCATCCGGGTTTAGATTTTTAAAAAAAATATCCAAATCAATTTGAGGTCTTTTTCCAACCTTAGAAATGGCCCTAAAAAGCCTCTCCTCTACCTAATTTAGGACTTCCCCTTTGTCTTCCCCTTCTTTTCCAATATTTTCTTCTTCTTCATTTTCTTCCTCACTTTCATTGCCTATAGTAACATTTAGTCCTCTATGGATCTTGCAATACTTGAACTTGTCTTTGGAGGGCTCTAAGTTTAGGAGTAACAACTTTGGCCCTTCCACCATGTTCCCTTGTGGAGGCATCTTCTTGTCTCAAACCCACAACCACATAGTCCTGGTGCAAACTGCCTCATAGTCAGCACTTTGTCTACACACTAAGGAAAACCTGCTCTGATACCACTTGATGAAGACACAACCAAAGAATAGAATGAGCATAGAGGAAAATGGAAATGTTATTATCAATGAAAAATGCCCTATGGGCTTACAACATTATGATTCTAGAGAAAGAAATTCCCTACATAGTACTTTCTCTCTAACTCCACTATGAGCTGCCTTTACAATGCTAGAAATGTTCTTAAATGAGCCCCAAATGGTTTAGGGTTAGGAATACATTCTATAATATGCTAGTTGGCATACATTGCCAAAAAAAAAGGTTCCAAAAATCATGTTAGAAGTTGGTGTAAAATTAGAAGAATCCAAAAATGGTAGTCCAACTTTTGGGAGGTATAACTTTTGAACCGTAACTTCGATTGACAAACTATTTACATTTTTGGAAAGCTCTTTAAGTGCTCTACAACCCAATGGACTAGATTTTCTTGTCCCCCCATTTTTCAGCCCTGTATGAGGCCATTTAGTGCCCCATATCTGACTTTGAATTGCTCTTAGTAGGTCTCTAGGAAAATTAAAATTGCAATAACTTTCTAGCCATAAAGCCTTTTGACCTGATTCTTTTTTTGGAGTGTTTTAAATTACAAGTGCAATCATCCCTCCAAATTAGACCCTCTAAATCATCATAATTTTGGATAAATTACAAAATAACTCATTTTTTACATTTACACGTATCCCAAGGTGCTTAAAAACTAATAAAACTCTAACCTAGATAACTAATAGTGGAACTGTGAGAGTTGGAACTTTTATTTGACCCAAATGGGTATTGAAAAATTAAACAAAAGCTATCTCTAAGCATATTTTTGGGTGATACAGGATTGCCCTTACACTATTGGATCCTCCTGCATCAACATTGGTAGAAAATTTAGGTAGAGAAACAAGTGGAAATGTACTAGTGCACCTTGTTAGAGGATTTAAAAATAATTGTCAAGCCAACTCTATTACAAGATTCAAATCACTACTATAATGGTTAGAGAGTAACAATGAGATGACCTGACTTCTAATGCAACTAAATTGCTAATTACATAGCTTAATCCTAGCTTGTATACTTGATCCTTTCTAATCAAATGTATCTTTGCAGCTCAATAGGGATATTCTTCTTATCCTTCTAATTCACTTCCTCTAAGCATCTTCAAATCTTCTATTAGGTTCCATACAACTTAGAATACTTTAATATTCATCTCCTTAGTTAGCTAGAAAAAACAAACAAATCAATTGAACTCAATATTACAAAACAAGAAAACCCTTCATTAGCCAACCCTGCTTGGTAGAAACTAACTCAAAAATGATTTTCTTGTGTTAACCAAGTGAACTTGGTTAACATCGCACATTCAAAAATTTCACTTGGTAATCAAGTGAGCTCAATTAAAACTAGTTCCATCCAACATTTTCTTCATTAACCAAGTGAGCTTGGTTAACACTCAACTTCTATAAACTTTCCTTTGACAACTGAGTGAGCTTGGTAGACACTGCCTTCTAAAGTTGGAAAACTCTAGAATGTTGGTAGATTTAGGAAACTATCTTCAATGCCTAAGTGAGCTTAGCATACACTAACTAGCAATGATATTACATTTTTTGTAACATTAAAGACAATACAGAATGAATCAATTATTTTCAACATTCTCCCTCTTTGGCATTGATGGCAACATAACATGTCATAATACAATGAAATTTTAGAGCAAGAATAAAGTAAGGAACATATCCTTAATTTCATTCTAATTCTCATGCATGAGAACTCCCTCTATCAGTGTGAACTCCTTCTGCTTTCAATTTCTCCTTCTGTCTGCAAAACTCTATCTTCAACATCTTCCTTTGATAGAAAAATTTTCTTCTTTGATATTAGACCAAGTTCTCCCTCTTTGACATCTTTGGAAGTAATAATTTTTTTGTGAAATATGTACTCTCCCTCTTTTTAAAATTTCTATGAGATATGACAACAAACTTCTTCCTCTTTGACATCTCATGCCAAAGAAAATATTCAAATAATATCAGTATATCTTATATATTGATTCCTATGCAATGTGTTCTTTCCAATACTATATCAACTAATTGATCTTCAACATGCTCTGGTTGATGCATCACTAAAATTCATTTAGTGAGCTTCAGAAAGGGGAATGACCCCTAACTTACCTCTTAGATAGAAAAATCCATCCCTAGATAATGGCTTAGTGAATATGTCTTCAATTTGCTCTTTAGTATCCACATATTCAAATCTTACCTCTTTATCTTGTACCAATTCTCTCAAAAAATGATATTTTATAGCAATTTGCATGGTTTTGGTATGCATCATAGGATTCTTTGATATATTAATTTCACTAGTGTTATCACATAATATAACTATTGGATCCTTGATTTCTATCTTCATACCTGCCAACAGTTGCTTGAACCAAACAACATTGGAATGATTAACTACTGCTACCACATATTTTTCCTCTACTGTGGACTAAGAAATACATTTTTTCTTCTTTCTTTTCCAAGACACTAGTCTTTTACCAAGAAAGAACACTTCATCACTGGTGCTCTTTCTATCATCAACACTTCCTACCCATTCAACATCTCTGAATGCTTTCAAATCCAAATTGCCTCCTTTTTTGTACCATAATCTATAGTCTTCAATACCCTTTAAATACCTCATGATTCTCTTGATTTTCATCATGTGATTTTCTTTAGGATTTGTTGAGAATCTTGCCACCATACCAAGTGATAATGCAATATCAAGCCTTATGTGCACTACATATTACAATTTTCCAATCATTGATTTGTATGTGGTTTGATCTACCTCTTTGGAATATTCATTTTTGGAAAGCTTATGTCTAGTAGACATAGGTGCTCCAACTAGTCTTGAATCTTCCATTCTAAACTTCTTTAGTATCTCCTCGATATATTTGGATTGAGTAATGTAGATACCATGTTACTTTTGTTGGATCTACAATCCAACAAAGTATTTTATCTCTCCAAACATGGAAATCTCAAATTATTTACTCTCTCTTCTAAAGATACCATTCATAAGTCATCATTTCCTATAAATAAAGTGTCATCCACAAATATTTTGGCCAACATAATTTACTTATCTAGTCCTTCATTGATATACAGGGTTTTGTTATCATTTGTTCTTTGAAAACCAATCTTTATCAATTAGTTATGAAGCCTTTCATATCAAGCTCTAGGAGTTCTCTTGAGATCATACAATTCTTTTTGTAATTTATAGACCATATCCCTTTTGCTAAGATCCACAAAACCTCTAGGTTGTTCTATGTAAACTTCCTCTTCAAGAATGTAAATTTTACATCCATTTGATAAACTTTACATCTTTTATGTGCAACATAAGCAAGTAATGTTTTAACACCTAATATAGAAATAAGAGAAACAGTTTCATGATAGTTAATACCTTCTTCTTGAGAATAACCTTTGCATACTATCTTTGCTTTTTTTTTGGAAACTTCTCCATCTTCATTTACCTTATTTTTGAAAACCCATTTTGTGCCAATTACATTTTTATCCTTGGGTCTAGGAACAAGAGCCCAAGTCTTATTATTCTCTATCTATTATATTTCTTCATTCATAGCTTCAATCTAACTTTCATTATCCAAAGCATCTTTCACTGATCTATGTTCAAATTTAGCAAGCAAACATGTAACTTTTAATTTGTTTCTTGTCATTGTTCCATCTAACTTGTCTCCAATGATCTGATAATGCATGGTGCCTTTTCACATATCTTGCTAGCACATGTACTTTGGATTTAGAGTTTGTTCCACTAACTTCACCATGATCTTCTATATTAAGCTTAGGTCCCATTGTCTGTGACTTGGGTCCATCAGACTCATTTGTTTTGGCAACAACTTGGTAGCTTCTGATTGTGACTTGGGTCCTTCAGACTGTGACTCGGGTTGCACTAGTTGCAACTTCATATCTTTTGGAGATTTTGGGGACTTGAGAGGTGAAGTCCACTAACTTCTAATTTGATTTGGCAATGTATCAGGTTCATAGTAGACAAACCTTTTGTAATCCTCAAGTTCTTTGTTGTTTTCTTCTTCACTCTTTTTTGAAAACTCATCAATTCTCACATGTGTAGTTTTTATGATCTTATGAGCTAAAAAATTCAAACGTTTATATGCTTTAGTTCTATAGGAGTATCCTAGGAATATGCATTCATCACCTTTGACATTGAATTTATCCTTCCTAGATTCCTTCAAGATATAACATTTTTTACTAAATACTTTTAGGTAACTTACATTTTGTAGAAATACCATAGTTCATAAGGAGTTTGATTTGAGTCTTTCTTCAACTATACTCTATTCAAGGTATGCACTACAATATTGATTGCTTCCTTCTAGTATTTGATTACAATAGTCTTTTCTATCATTAAAGTTCTTGCACAATTCATGATGGATCTATTCCTTCTTTCAGCTATACCATTCTATTATGGTGTACTAGGGATTTATACTTGTCTCTTAATTCCTCTTTCAATGCATAATTCATTGAACTCATTTGAACCTCTGTCTGATCTCAAACACTTCATCTTCTTTCTAGTTTCTTTGTCTACTCTTGCCAAATACTATAGACAACTAAATTTGATTACACAAATAGATAATCTTATTTAGTCATCTCTTAGGACATTATTGATTAAATATTTATTATTTAATTAATTAATCATCATCCCCTAGTTAAATAATTTATTTAATTAACTATATCCCAATTGATATAATCAAATGATAACCCAAAATCAATTTATCAATTAAACCCCTATTTCTCTATTAAATTAAATAAATCCTCAAATCTATTTAATTTAATCCTATATCCCTTATTTATTAAATAAATCATTTAATAAAACATTCCTAACCCCTAAAAATATCCCTAAACCCTACCTTTACCCCTAATCCAACCCATCCACCCATACTAACCTCACTTAGCCACCTAAGTAACCCATCCCATCAAAGCTAAGCCACTTGCCCCTAACCCCCTTTCTAAGCTAAACCTAATCCCCCTCCTAAACATGTGCACAACTTTAAGCAAGGGTTAAGACTTTCTTACCTAAGCCAAAGTCAACAATCTCATCCTCACCCTCACCCTCAAGCATTTATGGCTTTTACACAAGCATTAAAAGATCTTACAAAGCATTTATGAACATTTATGAAGCCCTTATCTCTTGAGCCTCCTTTGTTAACTATTCATCTTGCCCTTCCCTATATCTAATCTCCTTGTGACATGTGTCACCTCCCAATTGGCTCCAAACTAGCACAATCCATATGCTTCCTTTTAGGACATCCTATCCCTCCATAAGTTTTCTCCAATCCTTGCATCTTGGCCATTCATCCCTCTACCCTTTTCCCTATAAATGAAACCCTCTCACAAATATCATCCACTCTTCATGCAAACTTATAATGCTTCACTAACTACTCCATCATAGCCATTTTACACTATCGTAATGCTGAAATCCATCCATACCTCTATTATTTGAAACCCTTACCTATACACACACTTGATAATCACCCATCCATAGAAAGCTTGAGTACACCATGACCACACATCTCCATCCATCAGGTACATGTCCACATCATCCAAGGTTATACCATAAGGTGCCTACCATTCTTGGTGATAACTTTGGTCCTATTATTAGTGCTAACTATTTAGTTTTATAAATACTTAGGTTAATAGTTAGTATTCAATATGGCACTATGAGATTAGGTGATACAAATACCACTTAAATTTTTTAAATGCTTCAGACTTTTCTTTCAAATACATTATAGTCATTATTCTAGAATAATCATCAACAAAAAGAATAAAGGATGTATCTCCACTATAACTCTTGATTCCAATAGGTCCACATAAGTCTATATGAACTAGCTCCAAGACTTCAGATTGATAGTCCTTGCTTTTGAAACTTGACTTTCCCATCTTATCAATTTGACAATTTTTGCATAGGCCCATATCAAGTTTCCTCAGGCTAGGAATACCTCTTTCTTCTACTTGATCAATAAAACATGAACTTTCACTAAGATCTAGGTAGAATAGGTTGCCTTATGTTTATTTGCCAGACCCAACCAAATTTTCTTTTCCATCTAACAATTTGGCCTTCCCATTCGTGAATTCTACCTTGAATCTAATATTATTCAACTATGCCACACTTAATAGATTATACTTTATTCCTTCAACCCAATAAGTATTATCACATCTAAGTTTACTGGTTAGTGAGATAAAACCTTTTCCCTTTATGCAACATGGTTCATTGTTTCCAAACCTTACACTACCACCATCATAATGTTCTATATGTTCAAACTACATTTTATCACCAATCATATGATGTGACCAACCACTATCAATAATCCATGTATCATTTTTGCTAACATGAGAGATAAGTGTCATTTAATCTCCTTCATTATCAGATTCATCTTTTACAATAATATATATCATTTCATCATCTTCACTACTATTTGAATCTTTATCCATAAAAAAAGATTTCTTACCTATGTTCTTGTAGTCTTTGTAGTTCTTGAAATCCTTCTTGCCTCTGTATTTTTTGTGCTTTTTTTCATCTTTGACTTCTCTGTTTGGACATCTTGTAGCAATGCATCCAACTTCTTCACAAGAGAAATAGATTAAAGAAATCTTTCCATTGAACTTTCCTTTTTGTTTGGGATATCTTCTTGAAAGAAATGCCTCAATAGTTTCAAGATCATTATCTGGTGCAAGAGCATCTAGAGGTATAAGGGAAATCTTGTGTCACCCAAAAAAATATACCTAGATTTAGTTTCTATTTGATGTGTTTTCATTTTTAGATACCCATTTGGGTCAAATAGAGGTTCCAACTCTCACAGTTCCACTATTAGTGTTTTGAGTTAGAGTTTTTAAAGCACTTTGGGATACGTATAAATGTCAAAAAAATAGGACTATGTAATTGAGGCACAATTATGGTGAGTTAGAAGGTATAAATTGGAGGAATAATTTTAATTATAATTTAGAACATTCTAGAAAAAGAATCAGGTCAAAAGGCCCCATGATTAGAAAGTTATTGCAGTTTTTCAATTTTTGGAGACCTCCTAAGAATGCTTCAAAGTTAGGTTTGAGGCACTAAATGACCTCGTACGGGGTTGTTAGTAACTGATATGGTCACGGTTTTAAAACTTTTAATTCATGTTTTTGAACCACTTTGAACCTCAGTTCAAAGTAGTTTGAAGTGGTTCAATTGTTCAGTTGATCCATCCTGGCTCAAAATTGTCAAGTTCAATGATTCAGAGCAAAGGTATAAGGATAATTTAATCCAGGTTCAGAGGACTTCACAAGAAGTTTCACAGTTTTAAAACTCTTAGTTTCAGATGTTGAACCTCTTCGAACCACTTCGAGCTGAAGTTCAAAATAGTTCAAAGTGGTTCGACAGTTCAAATGCTTTTGGAAATGCAGTTTGGTTAATTTGAAAAGGTTCAGAATTTAGTCCCTATTCATGATTTAGTTTCGGATGTTGAACCTCTTTGAACCACTTCGAACTGAAGTTCAAAGTAGTTCAGAATGGTTTAATGGATCAAATAACCCATCCTACAGGTTCAATATAAATGAAGTTCAGATTCTGGGTTCGAAATAAAGATTCATTAATTTAGGAAAGTTCAAAGGTAGGCCCACAAACCCAAGGCATATATTCAGGTAGAGAGACATGTTCAAAATAGCATTCAATGATCAGTAGCTGGGAAGTGTAATTCAACAAGTCGGATTTTCTGACAGTCATATAGACCCTCAAACAGCGACCTGTAACTTTTGACTGAGACATTAATTTTAAAATCGCCTTGGTGAGGATGTGGAAAACTAGGATTGTGACAACATATCAAAAATTCAGCAAGATCCAACGGTGCGATAATTAGTTATGCCCCCCGAAAAAAGGCCTATTTTTACTACCAGAATTACTTCAAATCCGCCCAGCATCTTGAATAGTCTGTTTAAAATTAGATCTTTCACATGACAGGTGGCATATGCAAACTCTCTCACACAATGTTGGTATATGACAGGTGTCAATTAAGAGAAATGGACAATGTTTAAACATTGTAAACTTTTATATCAACCTTTAACATCTATCACAGGAAAGGTGGTATTGGAAAATAATAACACATGGAGATTATTATTATTATTTGAGCACAATGAAACATAAGCTATAAGCTACGAGGCACTTACCTTTTATGAAATTTATTTTCTTTTTCAAACTGGAAAAGTGACACCTGTTCTTGTATGTACTATAATGCTTCCCAAGAATCACTTATAAAAATAGAATAGTCTCTGATAGCAAAGAAGAGATAAAAAAAAGGCAACAGCAAGAAAAAGGGGTTCAAATTTTTCTGAGTTTTGCTGGGAGACTTTGAGCAGCAGTAGGATTGGGAGAACTGTGAATACAGTTAAAGAGGGTTCCAATTCTTTTTCCTCTTCTTCCAGATTGGAGACTGTGTGTTTCAGGCAGGAGGAGAGGAAGTTTTTGACAAGATGGTTTCATCTTCTTGAGGGGCCAAACGAGTGCAAAGCACGAGCATAGATCTTTTCTTTTCAGAACTGTGTGTCTGAGATTGGGTAAAAGTATTTGATGCTTGATGTAATATAATAGGAAGAATTTCTATTTGCATTGAATATTAGTTGGATTGTAACTTGTGAAAGAAGCTTTATGGTCTACAAAGTTAGAGAAGGGAGGCTAGAGGTGAAATGCATTTAACTTTGGCTATAATGTGTTTTTCCTTCCACTGAATTCATATTTTGAGGCATTTTCAGTTTTCTCTGAACATTACAGTTCAATGCCATTGTTCTTTTGTCATGTTAAAGGCTTTGATTTCAATCCTTTCAGGAAGATGAAATAGTTAGTTTTATTCTTATTACATGATGCAACATTCAGCAAATGAACTTTTTGTCATTTGATGTTCTCTAGTTTCTTTTCATGCTTTAGTATAGATTTTCACATCTACGCTGTACTTACAGGTGGATGTTTGATATCCTTTTATGCTTTCTAGTAAAAACATTTACATTTGATTCATTGAATACCTTGTATGGGGAGCTGTACCTGATAAAAATTTAGAGGAAGGTTATTAACCCATGATAACCTATCCAACTATTGGTGTTAGTTTTTCCTCTCACTTGAGTTTTCAGGGTCAAATTTGTGTGTATTTCTTCAAAGGACAATCTATTCACTAACAGATTTTTGGCGACTCTGCTGGGGAAGAATCAAAAATTTGAGTGCCTAACAATTTCTTCCTTAGTTTTGTGATTATCTTTGCATGCAAGAGATTGGTGACTCTACATTTTTAACCTGGTGAATCTTTGATTGTGGGGTTTCAGCCTGCATTATGGCAGCAACTGCAGCTCAACCATGGGGAGCTCAAATCGGACCCTTTGCTTTGGCTCAATATTTAGCCTTACCAAAAAGGTCATGGGAATTTCTTCCCAAGTTTCATGGAGATAGAATGCAAGACCCGGCTGATCATATCAAAGCGGTTATTGTTGCATGCGGGATTCTTGGTGTGCAAGAAGAAGATGTATTTGTCAGATTGTTTGTCCAAAGCCTCATGGGAAAAGCCGCAGAATGGTTTCAGCATTTGCAAGATGGATGCATTACAACTTGGGATGATCTTGAGTAAAGATTCCTCGAAAGATTTCAGCCTACAATCAATTCCCATCAATTACTAGTAAATCTTTTGCAAGTTCAGATGAAAGAAGATGAATCTGTAAGGGAGTTCATTGATAGATTTAACCAGATTGTTGGTAAAATTCCTCTAGCCAACCAACCAAGTGAAAGTAATCAAGTATGCTTCTTTATTGCTGCTATGGATGTTGAAGTCAAGATTTGGTTGCAACACCTTGGAATGCAAAATTTGGTAAATGTTCAAAAAGAAGCAATCAGATTATATGATGCCTTAATTCTTAGTGGCATGAAATCTATGAAGACTCCCCCAACAAAAGAATACCTTTACGGTCAGCAACAGTACATTGATGAGGAAGCCAAATCTACCCCCAAGGTTGCTCATTTTTAGAATTTGACAGTTTTTAATGATGGAGACTTTAAAGAACCTTTGTTGGCTAAAGATGGTGCTTCAAAGTTATCAGGATTTTGCTGCATGCATATTGAAAATGACAAAGAGGAACAAAGCAATGCTAAAAAGCTTGGGAATTCAGGTAACATGGTTTTACCACATCCTCTCTTCAGCCAAGAAACTAGATCTCTTAAATCCACAGGTGCAGAATGTTATCTAGTTTCAAATAGTCTTGATGGTAAAGATTTTCATAATGGTATTCAGAAGTTTAGTCTCATAGAAAGAATGAATATGGATGATTCTTTATATTCTAAAAATTGTAATCAGCAAGTTGAAGCTGTCATATGTGATGCTGAAGCTATATCATATTCCTCTTTTGAAACTTGTGCTGATAGTAAGGTGTCATATGCTTATGAGGATAAAATTTCCTGGATTGACCCTAATCCACTTTTCATGCCAATGGGGTTTGAAGAGAATATAGCTATCAAGGAAAATCCTCTTTTCCAATTTCAAGATTCTCACTTGAATAATGAAAACCTATCCTATTTTTCTTTATTGACAAAAGCTGAAATTCTCATGGAAGGAGGACAAGTGGAGGTCAGTCTCCAACCAGCTAAAAACTCTATTGAAAAACCATGTGGAGATCTTATCTATGAAGAAAAGGAAATCATAGACACGTTTCTATCATCACTCAAGCTGGACGATTCCTCTAATGGTGAGCTAAATATTTATTCAAATCAAATAAAAGACCAGGCATTTATCGACAACTTTTCCCTTCATCCATTTATGCACAATGTTGCTGATTTGGATCGTAAGAAAAATGCTAAGATATGTGATGACAACCAATTCCTTGAAAGTGGTGAAGGAGATATACATCTAAAGGCTGATCCTATGCTGAGGGAGACATCCCTATGGCTGCAAATTGATCATGATCATGTACAAGAATTGAATTTTCTTGACAATGTTCATGAGGACTGCACATCATCTTTTGATGAGGCTTTCTCATTTCATGTTTTTCAGTCCGAGGTAGAATCAGCTCCTACCGATGTAAAGGATCAATGCTTTAGTGAAGATGAATACTATGATGAGTCTTGGCTATTCAGAAAAGAGTGCTAGATCAACATGTACATGCACACTGCCATTCTGAAGTTTGGCATCAAAAGAGTCATCATCAAGCAATGGTTGGGAGCTGTTTCATTGAGGGATGCTTTACTAATTCGGAAAGGCTCCTATTTCTCTAAACCAGTAAATGGATTTGCATAGCTTCATCCTCCTTCTGAATTCTCTTGGCAGGTTCTTTCCTACCTCTGTAAATGTTGTAAATAAGTTTTTAGTGTGTGTAGTGGTAGTTGGAATAATGCGCAAGCTTTAAGCTTGTTGGTAGTTGAGGTGTGTGTTGTTGGTTTGCTTTGCTGGTTTTGCCCTGCTCCCCTCCGCCCTCTCAACAAGTAGCTCTCAATCTTCTCTTCTAGTTGACTCTATTTGCCCAAGATTAAAGTACTGTTCTTTTCCCAGAGATTGCTGGAGTTCTCTGCTTTTGCATCAAAATCAGTCCCACAGTTAGAGCGCCTGTTAGTAATTGATATGGTCACAGTTTTAAAACTTTTAATTCATGTTTTCGAACCACTTTGAACCTCAGTTCAAAGTAGTTTGAAGTGGTTCAATTGTTTGGTTGACCCATCCTAGCTCAAAATTATCAAGTTCAATGATTCAGAGCAGAGGTATAAGGATCATTTAATCCAGGTTCAAAGGACTTCACAAGAAGTTTCATAGTTTTAAAACTCTTAGTTTCAGATGTTGAACCTCTTCGAACCACTTCGAACCGAAGTTCAAAATAGTTCAAAGCGGTTCGACAGTTCAAATGCTTTTGGAAATGCAGATTGGTTAATTTGAAAAGGTTCAGAATTCAGTCCCTATTCATGATTTAGTTTCGGATGTTGAACCTCTTTGAACCACTTCGAACTGAAGTTCAAAGTAGTTCAGAATGGTTTAATGGATCAAATAACCCATCCTATAGGTTCAATATAAATGAAGTTTAGATTCTAGGTTCGAAATAAAGATTCATTAATTTAGGAAAGTTCAAAGGTAGGCCCACAAACCCAAGGCATATATGCAGGTAGAGAGACATGTTCAAAATAGCATTCAATGATCAGCAGCTGGGAAGTGTAATTCAACAAGTCAGATTTTTTGACAGTCATATAGACCCTCAAACAGCGACCTGTAACTTTTGACTGAGACATTATTTTTAAAATCGCCTTGGTGAGGATGTGGAAAACTAGGATTGTGACAACATATCAAAAATTCAGCAAGATCCAACGGTGCAATAATTAGTTATGTCCCCCGAAAATAGGCCTATGTTTACTACCAGAATTATGTCAAATCTACCTAGCATCTTGAATAGTCTGTTTAAAATTAGATCTTTCACATGATAGGTGGCATATGCAAACTCTCTCACACAATGTTGGTATATGACGGGTGTCAATTAAGAGGAATGGACAATGTTTAAACATTGTAAACTTTTATATCAACCTTTAACATCTATCACAGGAAAGGTGGTATTGGAAAATAATAACACATGGAGATTATTATTATTATTTGAGCACAATGAAACATAAGCTACAGGGCACTTACCTTTTATGAAATTTATTTTCTTTTTCAAACTGGAAAATTGACACCTTTTCTTGCATGTATTATAATGCTTCCCAAGAATTAGTTATAAAAACAGAATAGTCTCCGACAGCAGAGAAGAGAAAAAAAAGGCAACAACAAGAAAAAGGGGTTCCAGTTTTTCTGAGTTTTGTTGGGAGACTTTGAGCAGCAGTAGGATTGGGAGAACTGTGAATACAGTTAAAGATGGTTCCAATTCTTTTTCCTCTTCTTCCAGATTGGAGACTGTATGTTTCAGGCAGGAGGAGAGGAAGTTTTTGACAGGATGGTTTCATCTTCTTAAGGGGCCAAACGAGTGCAAAGCACGAGCATAGTTCTTTTCTTTTCAGAACTGTGTGTCTAAGATTGGGTAAAAGTATTTGATGCTTGATGTAATATGATAGGAAGAATTTCTATTTTCATTGAATATTAGTTGGATTGTAACCTGTGAAAGAAGCTTTGTGGTCTACATAGTCAGAGAAGGGAGGTTGGAGGTGAAATGCATTTAACTTTGGCTATAATGTGTTTTTCCTTCCACTGAATTCATATTTTGAGGCATTTTCAGTTTTCTCTGAACATTACAGTTCAATGTCATTGTTCTTTTCTCATGTTAAAGGCTCTGATTTCAATCCTTTCAGGAAGATGAAATAGTTAGTTTTATTCTGATTACATGATGCAACATTCAGCAAATGAACTTTGTGTCATTTGCTGTTCTCTAGTTTCTTTTCATGCTTTAGTATAGATTTTCACATCTACGCTGTACTTACGGGTGGATGTTTGATATCCTTTTATGCTTTCTGGTAAAAGCATTTACATTTGATTCATTGAATACCTTGTACGGGAAGCTGTACCCGATAAAAATTCAGAGGAAGGTTATTAACCCATGATAACCTATCCAACTGTTGGTGTTAGTTTGTCCTCTCACTTGGGTTTTCAGGGTCAAATTTGTGTGTATTTCTTCAAAGGACAATCTATTCACTAATAGGGGCCACAAAATGGGGGATGAGCAAAGCTCCTCCATAGGGCTATAAAGCACTCTGAGAGCTTTCCAAAAATGTAAATAGTTCGTCAATCAGAGCTATGATTCAAAAGTTATTCCTCCCAAAAGTTTGGCTACCGTTTCTGGATTCTTCTAATTTTGCGCTGACTTCTAATGTGACTTCTGAAGCCTTCTATATTGGTGTTGGATGCCAATTGGCACTTTTTAAAATGTATTCCTAATCCTTAACCCTTTGGGGTCTATTTAAGAACATTTTTGACATTGTAAAAGGGAGTTCAGAGTGGAGTTTGAGAGAAGGTACTAGGAGAAGAAATTATCTCTAGATTTATACTATTGTAAGCCCATAGGGAATGTTTTGGAGTCTATTTACTTTGCACTAAGTGTATTGGCATATTTTCATAGTTAATAAAGTTTTCCCTTTCCTGTTGTGTCCATACTATACTTGGGTTTTGTCTCCATCATTATCATAACTATCTTCCTCTTCAATTTTAAATTGTTTGGCTTTTGAATTTTTGGGTTTCTTCTTGAGTGAAAACTTAGCTTCAAATGAAGACTAAGGATTTCTTAAACTAGGAACATAATTATCATAGTTATGAAGCTCAAATGTTGTCAATCTTTCAACTACTACATCCAACAGTGCAGGAGCACCTAGGCAGGCTAAGTGTGAAACCTAGGTATTTCCTTATTTTTGGCTTGTAGTGATGCTAGCCACATCACTAGTCTAATAATAGGTCTTATGTGGTCCTTAGGTGTGTTTAGGAGACTTGGAAAGACCCAAAGTGTCCAAGTTGCTAGAAGTTTTCGACTATTGTCAACTAGGTGACTTAGGTCTGGTAAAGGTTAAAATGGTCTAGAAAGGTTCCAATGAATTTGAATAGTTTATTTGAAGTCATTTTATTCATATTATATGTCTACTTGGTCTTTGTTCCTAATTTGGAGGTCTAACTCCATGTAGAAAAAAAGTTGCTAAAATGTTGTCATGTTGTCATGACAACATTTTCTTGCAAAAAACAACTTTTTGCATTTTTTGAGTTTGCAACATCCTAACTATTTAGAACAGTTATGGAACTGATGGAGGAGCTTTTGAAAAGGTAAATACAACCATTTTCATGGGTTGGGCAAGTTGGTTTTGTATTTTGTATGAATTGTGCAAGTATTTTGTTGCCGATTTTATGCATTTGAAGGCATTTTTAATAGAGGAGGATTGAATGACCTGATTTTTGTTTTGGAAAAGTTCTGAAATATTTTTTTTCATCTTGTTGTAGTGTTGGTTTGATCATTTCAATTTGTTTGTATTAGTTTAGAAAATCTTTTTGTTCTTGCCAAGTTGCTGATCTGAACAAGGTTGCACTTAAAAAATGGGATCTTAGGGCCTCTTCCCACCATTGGAAACCTTTGGTATTTTGAGAATTGGAACTAAGGTCCATGTACATTATCTACCAAGAAGGAGGGCCCTTGAAAACAATAGCAAGCACTTTTAAAGTGATGCCCTAGGCAAGCCAAATGCAACTTGGCTAGGGATCACAGTTGGAAAAACAAGCTATGGAGGAGATTGAGAGTTTAAATGCCTCAATCTAGCCACACATAGATTAAGGAGAAGGTCTAACCTTGCTCCAATCCAAAGGAGAGGTCTTGGAAAGGTGTCTAAGGTGGTTTTCTATCACAACAGTGATAAAGCCTTTGAAACCCTCATTTTAGCCAAATTTTGTACTTTGGTTGTAGGGATAGTTTGAGAGTTGGAAAATTACAAAATCTTGAAGTACTCTGAAAAGGGTATCCATACTAATTTTTTTTTTTAGGGTTAAGAAGTTTTCCAAGAAATATTGTTGCCAGCTATTTAGGAGGGCTAATTCCTAGTAGTCTTTTTGGAGCATTTTGGTGTTTGAAGCCTTGTGGGTTGAATGTGCCCATTAAATTAGAATTTTTTGGAATCTTGGATGTTAGGAGTCCAAAGAAATCATAGATGACTAGTTAGCACCCTTGGAGTACTAGGTGGACTTGAGGGTTGATGATGGACTAGGGAAGGCTAGTGAGCAATGATGTTACTTTGTTGGTGTGCCTCCAACCAAAGGAATAAGATCTCTTGAGCAAGATCCGAGGAAGCATAGGGTGTGTAGAAGCCCTAGTGGGTCAGGTGAATGACCTAAGGAAGCCATGAGAAAGCTTGGGGTTTGGAAGCAAGGTTGGGGTGTTATATTAGAGTGGTATCACAACAAGTTAAAGATTTGGGAAAAAGTAGTGGATGTCTGAAGCTACTGAAGAATCAGTAGGAGAATCCATGATGGTGACTAACATGGAGTTAGCCAAAGAGGTTAATGAACAAAAGGAAAGAAACTGACTTCTTGAAGAAACACTAGAAGAGGTGAAGCAAAAACTAGATGCAGTTGCAGAGGAAGCTAGGAAAAGGGAAGAAGAAGAAGATGGGAAGGGTAAGAAGGTAGTAGAGGAAGACATCATACTTGAACCTAATCCTATCTTGCAAGAAGAACCTTTCTTGAAGGCAATCAAAGCCTTGGGAGGTAAATCTTTGGAAGGAGTTCCACTTTTTAGTGGTAAGATGGATATTGATGCAGTTATGGATTGGTTAGAGGGTATGGAGAACAACTTTGAGTGTTAGGGTATCTTAGAGGCATAGAAGGTTAAGGTGGCTAAGTCAAGGCTTAGAGGCTCAGCCTTAACATGGTGGAAGTATTTACAAGATGAAAGAGTTAGCATGGGCAAGAATCCAATTGCAAATTGGAGTGCTATGGCAAGAAAAATCAAGGAGAACTTCCTACCTGAAGACTTTGAGATCCAACTCCATAAAAAAAGGCAAGGACTGTAGAAATTTTTTTTTGATGTGACCTCCTATACTAAATAATTTCAGAGGTTGTGTTTGAGATCCAAGAAGCAAGAAGAGGAGTCACTCAAGGTGGCAAGGTATCTCGGTGGCTTGAAGCGAAACATTCAAGGGGAGCTTAGCTTATGGCCCCCTACCACTGTCCAAAGATGTCATTAGCTAGCTTTGAAGGTAGAAATAAAGAAAAAGAGGAAAGGAGATTCTAACTTCAAAGATAGAGGCAAAGGAAAAAATTAGAAAAATCAAAGAGGAGGCTACCAAGGCAAAGGTAGTGATCAAAATAACCAAGGAGAAAACAAACCCATGGAGCAAACTAGTGACCACTCTTCAAGAGGTGGTTATAATAGAGGGAGAGGCAATCAAGGAGGATCAAGTAGGGGTAGAGGAGGTAGGAGAAACTCTTACTTTTTAACAATGAAGTGTTACAATTGTGGTCAACAAGGCCATCCTGCCTATAGGTGCCCAGACAAACCCTCTTCCTCAAGCCAAGATAAAAGGCTAGCATATGCACAAGAAGATAATACAAGTTGCAAGGATGCTGATATAG
Source organism: Cupressus sempervirens (assembly GCA_028749045.1). NCBI lineage: Eukaryota > Viridiplantae > Streptophyta > Pinopsida > Cupressales > Cupressaceae > Cupressus > Cupressus sempervirens. Next base: position 977,988,698 of record CM053792.1, on the reverse strand, counting down.
ACCATATTGAGTCTGAAAAAGGTGAGAACCTCATGTTTAGGAGGATGCTGATCAAGCAACCAGCTCTTGATGAGCCTAGACATAGGAAGGCATTGTTTAGGATCAAGTGCAAGATCTTAGGAAAAATATGCAAGGTTGTGGTTGATTCTGGGTCAACTGATAATGTAATATTAGAGGAGGTTGTTACAAAGCTCAAACTAAAGAGGATAACTCATGACAACCCTTACAAGGTCACATGGCTTAACAAAAGGCAAAGCATCCTAGTGAATGAGCAAGCATGGGTGGACTCCTCAATTGCTGGATATAAAGACCAATTGTTGTGTGATATTTTGACAATGGATGCTTGTCATCTTTTGCTAGGGAGGCCATGGAAATTCAATAGGGAGGTGGTGTATGATGGTAGGGCTAATGCCATAACATTCAAAAAAGGAGCCAAGGCTTTCAAAATTTAGTCTTTGTTGGAAGGGGAAGAACCACAGTCCCAATTTCCTAGTGTGCTACTATGTGGAGAGAAAGAGTTTGAAAAAGACCTTAAGAATAAGGAGAGCCAAGGATTTGTAGTGATAAAAAAGTCCACTAATGAAGAAAAATTAGTCAAGGAACCCTTATCGGTTGAAGTCCAAACTATGCTTGAAAAGTATAAGGATATAGTGAGTGATGGTACCCAAACTACCCTACCTCCTAGGAGGGTTATAAGTCATCAAATTTACTTTGTACCAGGTGCCTCTTTGCCTAGTAAGGCAGCCTATAAGCTCACTCTAGATCAGAACCTTAAAGTGGCAAGACAAGTCCAAGAGTTGATGGACCAAGGTCTGATCCAAAAGAGCATAAGTCCTTGTGCAATCCCGGTGGTTTTGGCATCCAAGAAGGGAGGAAAATGGAGGTTTTGTACTGACTCAAGTGCCATTAACCACATTACAATCAAGTATAGGTTTCCTATTCCAATAATTGAAGATCTTATGGATTTTCTAGGAGGTGCTATGTATTTCACTAACTTGGACTTGAAAAGTTGGTATCACCAGATTAGAATAAAGGAGCGAGATGAATGTAAGACAACATTTAAGACTATTGATGGTCTTTATGAATGGCTTGTGATGCCATTTGGTCTTTCCAATGCCCCTAGCACATTCATGAGGCTCATGAATGAAGTGCTCAAAGACTTCACAAGCAGATTTGTGGTGGTGTACTTGGATGATATCCTCATCTCCAGAAAAACCAAAGAGGAACATGTCAAGCATGTAGAAGTGGTTTTGAAGAGGCTTCATGAGGAGAAGCTAGCTATCAACCTTGAGAAGTGTGACTTCTTCAAGCAAGAGTTGGTGTATCTAGGCTTTGTGGTGTCTAAAGAAACCTTGAAGATGGACAAGGAGAAAGTTGTTGCTATCCTAAGTTGGCCTACACCTACCACTACCACTAAGGTAAGAAGCTTCCATGGATTGTCCCAATTTTATAGGAAATTCATTAGAAATTTTAGTGGTATTTGTACACCCTTACTTGATACCATAAAGGGGGGAGTTAAGTCTAAGTTTAGGTGGACCTTAGAAGTTGAAAAGTCCTTTGATATGTTGAAGAAGCAAGTAGACACTCAACATCCTACGATTGCCTAGCTTTGAAAAGTTTTTCACCTTAGAGTGTGATGCAAGTGGCCTAGCAGTGGGTGGGGTGTTGAGTCAAGAAGGTAGATCAGTTGCCTTCTATAGTTAGAAGCTAAATGAAGCTAAGAAGAAATACTCATCCTATGATCTAGAATTGTATGCCTTAGTTCAGTGTCTTAGGAAGTGGAGACACTATTTTTTGCCTAAAGAGTTTGTTGTTTTTACTAATAACCAAGCCCTTAGTTATATTAATACACAAGAGAAGCTAAGTAACAGGCACTTGAAATGGATGGAGTATTTGTAAGCTTTTACCTTCACCATAAAGCATAAAAAGGGGCAATTGAATTAGGTTTTTGATGCATTAAGTAGAAGGTTTTTAACAGTCCAATAGATTTAACTCCATAGCATTGGAGTGGAAAGTTTTCAAAATCTTTACAAGAATGATGAGGACTTTGCTGAAACCTATAAGGTATGCATGGACTTTGAAAACCACTTTCATAGTAGATTTTTAGAATACGCTTTGCAAAATGGGTTGCTATTTAAGGGTAACTAGTTGTGTGTACAATGAGGTTCCATGAGAGAGAACCTAATACAAGAGAAGCATAATGGTAGCTTGAGTGGGCATTTTGGTATTAGCAAGATAATAGAACTAGTGCAAAGGTTCTATTATTGGCCTAAATTGGTCAAAGATGTAACCAAGTATGTGGATCAATGCATGGTGTGTATGAAGGAAAAAGGAGGAATGAGCAATGTAGGTCTTTATCAGCCTCTACCAATTCCCAATTGGCCATGGGATTGTGTAAGTATGGATTTTGTTGTAGGTTTGCCTAAAACTAAGCAAGGATATGGTAGCATTTATGTTGTTGTTGATAGATTCAATAAAATGGGGCACTTCATTCCATATAAGACAACTAATGATGCAAGTCATATAGCTCATTTGTTTTTCAAAGAGGTTGTAAGGATTCATGGACTTCTATTAAGCATTGTGTCGGATCGAGATGTGAAATTCATGAGTCACTTTTGGAAGACTTTATGGAAGAAGCTTGACACTAACATGTCTTTTGGTTTAGGTTACCATCCTCAAACTGATGGTCAAATTGAGGTGGTTAATAGGACTTTAGGTAACCTTCTTAGGTGCCTAACTAAGGAGTATGGTCAGACTTGGGATGTTATCATCTCACAAGAGGAATATGCCTACAATGATAGCAAGAATAGGACTACCAGAAAGAGTCCTTTTGAAATTGTTTATGGCATGCATCCAAGAGGTGTTTGTGAACTAAGGTGTCTTGGAAACATGGATCAGATTAGTGGTTAAGCTGAAGACTTTGTACAAACCATGAAGGAGATTCAGGAGCAAGTCAAGAAGACTATTCAAGACAACACTCTAAAACTCAAAGCCAAGGTGGATGAAAGGAAGAAGGATGTTCAGTTTTCTATTGGAGACTATGTGATGGTCCATTTGAACAAAGAAAGGCTTCAAAAAGGTATTCCTACTAAGCTACAAATGAAGAGGGTAGGGCCTTGCAAGATATTGGCTAAATATGGAGCAAATGCCTATAAGATAGAGCTCCCAAGTGATCTAGGCATATCCCCTATATTCAATGTGCAAGACTTGGTGGAGTTCAAAGGTACCTTACCTTAGATTAGTCTAGGTATCCAAGAAGACATTGAACCTACAACAACACCTAAAGTAACCAAGCTTGAGGCAAAGAAGTTACTAGATTCAAGGGTAAAGAAGACTACAAGGCACAAGGTGTACATGGAACACCTCATAAAATGGAAGGAAAAACTAGTTTCAGAGGCTACATGGGTTGCTGAGACAGAGTTCAAGAAGGTTGGCATACCTCTAGATTTGTTGCAAACTAATCCACCTTGAGTTCTTTGTTGGAGGGCGGAGTATGGTGCAGGAGCACCTAGGCAGGCTAAGTGTGAAACCTAGGTATTTCCTTATTTTTGGCTTGTATTGATGCTAGCCACATCACTAGTCTAATAATAGGTCCTATGTGGTCCTTAAGTGTGTTTAGGAGACTTGGCAAGACCCAAAGTGACCAAGTTGCTAGAAGTTGCCGACTATTGTCAACTAGGTGACTTAGGTCCAATAAAGGCTAAAATGGTATAGAAAGGTTCCAATGGATTTGAATAGTTTATTTAAAGTCATTTTATTCATATTATATGTCTACTTGGTCTTTGTTCCAAATTTTGGAGGTCTAACTCCATGTAGAACAAAAGTTGCTAAAACGTTGTCATATTGTCATGACAACATTTTCTTGCAAAAAACAACTTTTTGCATTTTTTGAGTTTGAAACATCCTAACTATTTAGAATAGTTATGGAGCTGATGGAGGATCCTTTAAAAATGTTATGAAAACCATTTTCATGGGTTGGGCAAGTTGGTTTTGCATTTTGTATGAATTGTGCAAGTATTTTGTTGTTGATTTTATGCATTTGAAGGCATTTTTAATAGAGGAGGATTGAATGGCCTGATTTTTGTGTTGAAAAAGTTCTGAAATATTTTTTTTCATCTTGCTATAGTGTTGGTTTGATCATTTCAATTTTTTTGTATTAGTTTAGAAAATCTTTTTGTTCTTGCCAAGTTGCTGATCTGAACAAGGTTGCAGTTAGAAAATGGGATCTTAGGGCCTCTTCCCACCATTGGAAACCTCTGGTATTTTGAGAATTAGAACTAAGGCCCATGTACATTATGTACCAAGAAGGACAGCCCTTTAAAACAGCAGCAATCACTTTTAAAGTGATGCCCTAGGCAAGCCAAATGCAACTTGGCTAGGGATCACAGTAAAAAATACAAGCTATGGAGGGGATTGAGAGTTTAAATGCCTCAATCTGGCCACACAATGATTAAGGAGAAGGTCTAACCTTGCTCCAATCCAAAGGAGAGGTCTTGGAAAGGTGTCTAAGGTGGGTTTTCTATCACAATAGCGATAAAGCCTTTGAAACCCTCATTTTAGCCAAATTTTGTACTTTGGTTGAACAAACAGTTTGAGGGTTGGAAAATTATAGAATCTTGAGGTACTCTGAAAAGGGTATCCATAAATATAATTTTTTTTAGTGTTGTTAAGAAGTTTTCCAAGAAATCATGTTGCCGGCTATTTAGGAGGGTTAATTCCTAGTAGCCTTTTTGGAGCATTTTGGTGTTTGAAGCGTTATGGGTTGAATGTGCCCATTAAATCAGAATTTTTTGGGATCTTGGATGTTAGAAGGAGTCCAACAAAACCATATATGACTAGTTAGCACCCTTGGAGGTCTAGGTGGACTTGAGGGTTGATGGTGGACTGGGGAAGGCTAGTGAGCAATGATGTTACTTTGTTGGTGTGCCTCCAATTGAAAGAATAGGATCTCTTGAGCAAGATCCTAGGAAGCATAGGGTGTGTAGAAGCCCTAGTCAGTCAGGTGAATGACCTAAGGAAGCCCTGAGAAAGCTTGGGGTTTGGAAGCAAGGTTGGGGTGTTACATCATCCAATATTATGTCATTCTTTGGATTGCATCTCATTTCTTGTATTTTTTATACTCTAATTGCATATATAGGAAGAAGTGTTCTGAGAAATTTACTTACCACTATTTCATCTTCAATCTTTCCTCTTGAATCTTTGATAGCACAAACACTAGTTTTGATTCTTTCACTATATTTTGCAATGTTCTCATCTTCTCTCATCTTTATTTGATCAAATTTTTCTCTGAGACTTTCAACTTTAGCTCTTCTTACATTATCATCTCCTCTATAGATGGCTTTTAGTTTGATCCACATTTCATAAATAGTACCATAGTCTTTGACCTCATCAAATTTGGCATAGTTGAGAGATGAAGCAATATCAATCATGATGATGTTATGACTCTTCTTCTCTGCAATTTTTTCAACAATCATAGTTCTAGCAAGTCTTATGTATATGGTGACTAGATACTTTAGCCCTAAATCTCCAATGGTTTCCAAATGTAGCCTCATGAGTTCCTGCCATGCCTTGAAGTTGTCTCTGTTCAACTTTGGGATCTCCCTTTTTTAAGACATCCTGATCTTTAGTCTTTAGCTTAGGTCCTTGAAACCTTTTTTGCAAGCACCAAGAAGCTTTGATACTAATTGTTGGAAATATAAGAGGAGTAATTAAGAGGGGAGGGGTGAATCAGTTGTCACTGAAATAAATCCCAGATCCCTTAGATGTCAATGCTAATCAAAACATATATTCTAACTAAACTATATTTTGTTGTTACTCAGCCAACACACATGCTTTCAATTTACACTAGCAAATGTTGTAACTCAACAAACATAAATCTTGAGATAGTTTCTATGATTAGCCTTATTTAAATTAGTTTCATACACATAAAATAAATAGCATGAACACAAGCAACACCAAGATTTAATGTGGAAACCCAATTTGGAAAAAACCATCAATTGCAAATAGTTACTATTTTTCACTCTTCTGAAGTGAGCCCTGTTAGGAGCCAACCCTATTAAAGGTTACAAAACACACTGTTAGGTGTGACCTTATGAGAGGATTTAAATACATTGTTAGGAGTGGCCTTGTTAGATGTCTTTAAACACTTCAATCTAGAAATACCACCTTGTTAGAGGATTTACAAATAGTTGTTAAGCCAACTCTGTTAAGAGATTTAGATCACTACTATAATGGTTAGAGAGTAACAATGAGATGACTTGATTTGTAATGCAACTAAATTGATGATTTGAGATCTAAATTCTAGCTTGTATACTTGATCCTTTTTTATCAAATGTATCTCTATAGCTCAAAAAAGATATTATTTTTATCATTATAATTTTCTTCCTTTGAGCATCTTCAAATCTTCTATTATGTCCCACACATTCAATCCTCAACTTGACCTTATATTTATATCTTACATGTTGTCAAGTTTGCTTGAATACAACTTAGAATAATTTAATATTCATCTTCTTAGTCATCTAGAACCAATAAACAAATCAATTGAACTCAATATTCCAAAATAAGAAAATCTTTCGTTAGCTAACCTTGCTCAGTACGCATTAACTCAGAAATGATTTTCTAGTGTTAACCAAGTGAACTCAGGTAACACTACACCTTCAAAAATTTCCTTTGGTAACAGAGTAAGATCAATTAAAACTTGTTCCATCCAATATTTTCTTCATTAACTAAGTGAACTCGATTAACACTCAACTTTTGTAAACTTTCCTTTAATGACCAAGTGAACTCAGTACACACTTCTAAACTTTGAAGAGCTCAACATACACTAACTAACAAAGATATGAAATTTTTTGTAACATCAAACACAATACACAATTAATCAATTTTTTTCAACAAATTAATGAAAGTCACAACACATTTGCAATGCAAGTTCTTACAAGAGCATTGCCCAAACTTAATTTTGGAGGAACCTCAAAAGCACCCTTCTAGTAGCCAATTTTGTAATCAAAACTCAATTATTAAGCTCCTCTGCAAGCCCTCCTTTTATAGGATTCTCAAAACTTGGAAACCACATATGGTTTTACAATACCATGTGCAAAACCTACTTGACATTTTTTGCACATGCATAACTTGTGCTACCCAAAATAGGCATGATCTAGGTTAAAAATAATGTCTCATGTATCAAATCTTATCCCTTATTTTTGACCCTCATAAATTTCATGAAAGGTGTCATATTCCATCTTTAAAAATGATCCTCCTATATTGTAATATGGACATGAAATCTTCTAACCACTCATTTTACCTTTTCTAAGGCACTGACATGTAGAAAAATTCCTAGCTACTTTTGGAACTAGCTATAAAATAGTGCAAGGTTGAGACACATGTTTTCTCAACATTCTCCCACTTGTATAATACCTTGCAAGAGTAGGGGATCCACACAATCATGGACTTATTTGTTAGGATCCAAAATGTCCATAGACTTTGAACACCATCTAAAATTCTCTATTCTCATGAGCTTATTTAAAGAATCACCAAAATTAATCAAAGTCCCTACCTTAATTAGCTTCACTTTTTCACACTCTACCATATCTCTCAAAAAATTGTATTTCACATCAATGTGCTTAGTCTTGTCATGAAATGTCAAGTTTTTCACTAGGATGATTACACTCTAGTTGTCACTATAAATTATCCTTACACCTTATTTGAACTTTATATTTGAACACACTCTCTTGATCCAAATGGCTTTTTTGTACGCAAGCATAGCTACCATATACTCTACCTCTGTTGTAGACAAAGAGACCACAACATCTCACTTTCTCATCAAACCAATTGCACCACCAAATAATGTAAACACATATGCATTGGTGGATCTTCTTCTATCAAAATTTCAAACTTAGTTTAATTCCACTTAGCCTTGAATATCCAAATAATTCTTATTTTTTCCTCCATGAAATTATATAGAGTAATCTGAGGTACCCCACAAGTATCTAAACACTCTTTTTACTACATCCCAATGTGATCTTCCTAGAATAGACATCTAACAACAAAGAACTCCCACTCCTTGGGAAATATATAGTCTTGTACAAAGAATAACATAGATAAAACTTCCAACAACACTCTAATAAGGTACTCAACTCATGTCTTCCATCTCTAATGGAGATGTGCAACATTGTGAGAGAGTAAGGTTGTTTCCATTCTAAAAATATTGCATATAATCTATAATCCTAAATATTAATTATTTTTAATAGAGTGCCAACATACTTACTTTGGCCTAGCCAAAGCTTTCTATTTTTTCTATCTCTTATAATTTTCATCCCAAAATGTGCCTTTCTACACCAAGATCTTTCATTTCAAACTTTGCTGAGAGATAAGATTTTAATTTTTGGAATCAAACCTTTTCCTTTGCCAATGAACAACATATCATCAACATATATGATAGTAATTAGGAAATTATCGCAATCAAATTTGAAATTAATACAATGATTATATTTGGATTACACATATTCCAAGCTCAACAAATATCTGTCAAAATTTTGGCACCACATGATCCTAGGACTTTGTTTTAAACTGTACAAGGATTTCTTCAACATATAGACTAAATGAATTGTATCTTTCACCACATAGTGCTTTGACTATGTCATATAAATTTCTTCATCCAAATCTCCATGAAAGAAAGTTGCTTTAGCATCTATTTTCTCCATCTCTAGATTATAAAAACTTGTAATAAAAAGAAAAAACCTAATGGATCTCATTTTCACTATAGAAGAAAGTTTTTTTCACTATAATAAACTCCTACAACCTGGGAGTAACATTTCACAACCAATCCTACTTTGTACTTTTCAATGATTCCATATCTTCCTTTTGAACACCCATTTACATCCAATAGACTTTCATCCCTAGGGCAATGATACAAGTTCCCACGTATTATTCACCTTTAAAGATGCCATCTCCTCATCCATAGCTATCTTTTAAGACTCTAAATTAGTGATACCAAGAGACTCTTCTACAAATATTATTTCATAAATATTACAATTCAAGAAAATATGAATCCCAAATCATCATGAAAATAACCATACCTTTCAGTTAGTTTTTTTTGTCTAGTAGACCTTCAAAAAATCTTAGATTTTGGTTTAGGCTAGGTTCAAATTCAAGTTCCCCTTCATTCTCTGATGATTCTATTATGGTAGATCTCTCCTAAACTTCTTATCTTTCCAAGGCCCTCGATTCAACATTCTCAAGTGTAGCAAGTTGCTGAATTATAACTTTCTTTTTTCCTTCAGATTCTATCTGTAGAAAAATAGAAGGCTTAGTTTCTCTAAAATTAACACTTCCTAAATATAATACTTTTTTTGCAAATGGATCCCAAAGTTTGCATCCTTCCACACCATAACTATGTTTGATTAGTATACATTTAAAAAAAAAATTGTTTATTTTTTTCTGCTTCTCATTTGGCACATAAGCATGTACCTTGCAACTGAAAAATCTTAGATCTAAGTGATGGCTTGTATCTCAACCATGCTTCCTTTGGTATCTTATCAACAAGAGCTAAAGTAGGAGACCTATTTATTAGATAGAAATAAGTGGCTACATCTTTAGCCCATAAATTTTGTTCTAGTCTATCACCACTTAGCATACTCATAGCCTTCTCCATCAAGGTCCAATTCATCCTTTCTACAACTCCATTCTATTGTGGATTATACAATTTATTCTTTTGTCTCTTAATACCATAATCTTTTAAAAATGCATTAATATCATTAGAGCAATATCTATTCTTAAACATTTGTTTTTATCTCTAGATTTCAACTCAACAATTAGTGTAATCATTTGAAACTACAAAAAACTTCATCTTCACTCTTAATAAAATAAACCCGTGCTCTTCTACTAAAATCATTAATGAAAGAAATATAATAAATTGATCTACCCAGAGAAGGGAGATCAACTAGACCATATACATCTAAATTTATTAGATCCAAAATACATGAAGACTTATTAGAAATTGAGTAAAATTGAATGTCATTTTATTCACCATATATACAATGCTCATAGAAATCAAACTCAAGATTGCAAGCATTCAACCCAACAACCATATTCTTAATTTTCAAGGTTTGTAGACCCTTATCACCTATATGACCAAGTCTTTGGAGCCATGCCATTGTCTTTTTTATGAGTAACTTTGATTCACTAAATAGAGCACACTTGGGTACCCAAAATCTATGATCATTTTCTAAAAAAGAAACCCTCTCCTTTTCCAATAGATTAGCCTTTTAGTTAATTATGCATGCATCAAGCTAGTATAATGTACCAAATATACTTCCTCTTGCTATCACCATACCACATCTTCATATTTTTACACTTTCTTCAAAAAATTGTACATGCACACCCCTATCTATTAGATTGCTAACATGTAAAACAATTCTTACTAGTCACAAGATATGCAAGATAACATCAAATCTTCTAATTTAACCACTAGAAAACTTCACATTAACACTTCCATGAACAAAAATATCAAGAAAAAAGTTATCACCCAGATAACCCTTACCACCATCAATATTTCTATACTCAATAAACTAGTTTCTATTAGGAGTCATATGGAAATATGCACCCGAGTCTATCAACCATGCATTATCACTTGCACAAGTAGTCAAGTCTACAAAAAATGCATCTCTATCTTCCTTCTCTAACTCAAAATCATAATCTTTTTTCTTCTTTTCTTGTTTTGATTCCTTTTGGAAGTGACTAGGTTTTCCATAGTTCTACAAACTTGCCTTGTAATTACTAGGGGATTTTGATTTTTCGTTATTCTTGGACTTATAAAAACAATGCTTCTTTTCATTCTTGTCTCTTTCACTTGTTCTTTCTTAAACACTCTTAGGGAATTTAGAGAGACCTTCATTCTCATCTCCTTACAAAGTAGATGACCAACAACATCCTTCACCATTGAGACAACTACAGTGCCCCATATGGCCATGATAATGTTATCCCATGAGTCTGGCATAAATTAGAGCAATATTTTGCACCTTTCTTCTTCATCCATTAGCACTCCTACTAAGATCAAATGAGTGGCCAACATAATAAATAATTCCACATTCTTAGATATTCATACACCTTCTTCCATTCACAAGGGATATAATTTTTTCCTCAACAAAACCTTATTCACAAGTGACTTCACTTGATACATCTCATTTATCTTCTTCCAAAGCTTCTTTGTAGTAGATTCTTCATGGACATTTATAAGAATTTAGTTTGCAAGACATAATCTAATGAGACCTTTAAATTTACTATACATTACATCATACTATGAAAATAAAGTTGGATCTATAGGATTCAAGCCATTTTCATCCATTGCTTCCCTTAGATCCCAATCAATTTGTATATATTCCATGTTCAGCTTCCACATCTTAGAGTTTGTACTAGAAAATTTCTCCACATAAATCCTTCTCCACACAATTACCATTTTTACTATCTTATAATATAGAAAATAAAATATTCTACACAAACTCCCACTCAAACTTTGATTAGCTCAAAATACCTTGTACTTAACAAATAGAACCAAAATAAACCAGGTTATGACACCACTTGAAAGGAACAAAAGGGGAGTGGAATCACTTCCTATGCTAATCTTGAGAGGATGATTATGAAAATAACAACTTAACTATTACAAAGATTTTAAAATAAAATAAAGTGCATAAATAAAATAGCAATGAAGACATAACACAATGATTTATTGTAGGAAAACCCTTACAGAAGAAAAACCCCACACTATAAGCCCTCCATAATGTATTATGAAATAAATGGGGATTACAAAAAAATTTCATTCTAAGTTCTTACAAGAGAATCACCTCAACTCAATCTGGGAGGAACTTGACAAGAACCCTTCTAGCACTCAATCTTGCAAACAAAACTCAATGCTTAAACTCATTTCCAAGCCCTCTTTCTATAGGCTTCTCACAACCTGGAAACCACTTGTGATTTTAAAATAATATCTACAAAGCCTCCTTAAAATTTTTTGTACATGCATGACTTATGTTTCCCGAGATAAGCATGAACTAAGTTTAAAATTGTGTCTCACATCCTAACTCTTATCCCCTATTTTTGACCCTCATAAATATCATGAAAATTATCATATAACATCTACAAATTACCCTCCTATATTATAATATGGACATGGATTTTTTCACAACTCATTTTACCTTTTTCAAGGCACTGACATGTGGAAAATATCCCAACTACTTTTGGATCTATCTAGAAAATACTACAAGGTTGAGATACATGTTTTCTCAAAAAATTGGGATTATGTTGAGTTACTTACATGTTGGGGATCACAAGCAACATGGGTTTGATCTCTACATATATAAGAGATGGCATGCAAACACTTTTGCATTTACATACTCACTATTGATGTCACTATGACATTATAGGATGTATATCACATCTTTCATATTCATATCCACAATGTATTGGTTGAGTTCTTGAGATAAGTGGGTATTGTAGAACTGGATAAGTTATTAAGGTTTTAAAAGGATCAAATAGGATTGGTAGATCCTTATGGCATCCCATGGCCAATATTTGAGGGCATATTTCATAGATTTGAAGTGGTACTTGGGAGCTTGGTGTGCAAGATCATGTTTCTAGATATGAGGCAACATAAGTTCTTAGGTTGTTGGGGTCTAGTACTTTGACGTATGATTGTGGGAAAGATAATATATTCTTAGGGTTCATGCACATTATCCCACCTATATTATCACATGTTCTACATGGCTTACCATGGTGGTAATTCAATTGGATGATGTGTCTTTCATAGACCATCAATGTGAGTAAAAAATTGTTATCCTATAGTAGAAAGCTATGCCAATTAGACCATTGGTATAACCTTTGGAAGCTTTGTTTTCATCACTATCAACATAAGATATAAAAATTAGGTGTGTAGTGCCTATGTATTTCCAATTGGAATAGGTCATATTGATCTTCTTTATTGGTTATTGACATAATATATTAATCATCCTCCAGCTAGTTAGAATGTATGCCAATTTCATTTGACTAGGGTAACTCCTCTCAATGGATTACTTAATTTTGTTCTATCGGCATAAGTGTTTCTAATGTGTATATCTTCTTAAATTAGTAATAAGGAACTTGATGACCTCTATGAGTATTGTTGATTATGTTTTCAATGCCACCTTTTCCAACTATGAAAAATTTCCTTTCTAAGGTTTTGTTCTTTTGTTGGTATTAATCCTACCCATATGTTTTGAATTGTTCCTACTCCTACTATTTTTCTATTGATGTAACTCCTACTGCTCTAATTCATCAGTATAGCATTCATCTGTAGGGTTACCCTCTAAAATATTTTATCAAGTTCTATAGTTACTATTGGTGTTTCAAACTACCGAACAACAAAATGTTCAATACCAGAATGATAACACTCATATAACCTAAGGATCATCTAATTCCTATTATCAGCTACATGAGTAAACCATTTGGACCCAACTTCAACAAAACCATTGGTGGTTTCCTACTCTTTAGGCTCTGTAGAACCAAGGTGGGTATACCTAGGGATGATTCTAATGCAAACTGTCATGTAAAGATTCTTTGAGTTTCATTCTGATTCTCATCTATTACCCACTAACACATGAGCAGTTTACTTCACTTCTTTTAATGTTCTCAAACTTGTATACATCCCTTATTAGTAGATCTAGTCGTCTTTCCCCTTGAATTTACAAATATTCTTGGAAATAGTAGCTACCTAAGATTCAAAGAATAGATATAAATGACTATTGACCAGAATTTATAACTTTAAACACAATTGAATGAAAAATGATTTTGATTTTATAATTGGTTTGATATGCAGTAGTAGAATTTATCCATGTTCACTTCTGACTTATATGACGAGTGCCTTATCCATTGGGTAGAAAATTGACTATTGGTGGGAGATTTAATTCAAATAAATTGTAACTGGATTAATTAGTTGTAATCACCCATTTCCATTCTTATGAAATATCCTTTCTATAAACTCATAAACCCTACTGACTCATTGAAGCATTTATATAATTCCTTGAATTAAAAGCAACTATGATATCAACATACAACCCATCCAGATTGTATTTAGCCAAATTAAACCTTATTTAAAATGACTTCAAAGTAGACAAACCCATAAAAAGGAGACAAAAATTGATGACACAAATATACTATAAATACCCCTTTGTATTATCCTTTCAGATGACTAATACAATGACCAATAGAAACCAATTGAAAACCCAGAATAGATTGCCTTTTCTGTCATTTCAGTATGTTATTAGAGAGTACAATTGGAGGCAAAATCAAAACACCTGGATACTATTGGCTGAATGAATGTACTTTTCTTGAGAAACACAAAAATTCTACAAGTTTTGGACCCTCACAATGCCTTGAAAACTCATTTATATAGCATAAGTTGCAACAAGAAAAGGACAATTGTGATTTGACAAGTGTTCGAGAAACAAAACATCATACAAAAGACAAAAATGGTCACAACAGAATGCCAGGTGCATCAAATATTCTTTAGGTAGGCCCATTCTTGTTACTACTATAAATCATCAACTTTTGATTTGTCTCTCACTATTTCGAATCTTCAGAATATGTGGCTACCAAGCTAGCCAATGAAGGGTTATCTTGTGATGCCTCCAAATCAATTTTTTCCTACGATTTTCACTGCTTTCACCTTGAGCAGGAACTATTACTTTTTCACATTCTTCTTTCTTTAGTTCTGGTGCTAATGTGTCAATGACCTACACCTCACCTTTTGTTCCTTATCATCATTTGAAGTACCTTCTTCTAACTGCTTGTCCAAAGGAATATTTTCCATCTAGGTGTTAAACTGTATATCATTCGGCCAGCTAAATTGTAGGATATCATCTTGTTTCTTTAATATATAATCAGCCTCCTTTTCAAAACCAACAAATTCTTGCTTCAAAGAATCAAAAAATAATTGGACTTTAAGCAATTCCTCCATCCATACCCCTTTTCATTGACAACTTTATTTATCCTTATGCAAAAAAGGTCATCCAGTTCTTTACTCCATTCATCCTTATTTTTCAATTTATTCTTTCTATCCAAGGCATAAGGAAATAGATAAAAAAATTTATTCTTGTACTTATCCAAATAAGAAACAATTTTTAGTTGCAGAGCAACTCTCTTGTTATCAAAATCTAACAGGTCATTAGCAATATCATACAATTTCTCAATATGGTCATGGGAAGACCTTATAACTGAATAACATGAAAGGGTGATTTCTTTTTCCCTTTTTCCCCACTTACTAACAATAGGCTTGAGGATTTCATCATTTGTTTTTAGTTCCTCCCATATACTTATTACTCTTGCCAACTGATCAAAGAATAAGGGCCATTCAATTTTATCCACTAAATACATTAGAGCCTTTCTAAGCTTATCCTCATACTACATATTTAACTCTACATGTAAGGCCCATAGTTTTCTTTTCTCTTCTTCAAAATCCTTAGCTGTGTAATATTCTGGCCTTTGAGGCGTGTCTAGTATTTCTACAAGGGGGGTAGATTTAAAAGGTTCCACTGGAGGATGGGGGTATGTTATTCTTGGCCTTGTGGACTTCCCCATTAGCTTGTTTTCAAGCTCAATTCTCCTTTTTCCCTCCTTATTATAGACCTCAATAATTGTTTCATATTTATTCTATAACTAAAACATAGCTTGTTCCTCCTTCTTAGCAGTGGCCAAAAGAAACTTGGAAGAATCCACATTCCAATATGCTGTCTGCACATGTGAGGTATCAACAACCCTTCTTACAAGTATATTTCCCATCAACCCAAACTCATCTAGTTGCGATGATGTGGCTCTAGATCCTTTTCTCAATGACCAACTAACTAATGTAGCTTGATCTTTAATGAATTCAATGCCTTGGAAATCTCTTTTATTTGGGTCTTGCAACTCCAATTTATTAAAAACAGAATTGAAAATCAATGCATCTGCAATATCCCAATTGGGCAGTAATAAAATGTTAGACGCCTTTATCATTTTCCTCCCCTCCTCAAGGCTTATATTTTGCAATTCTTTCATCATTTCTTCTTTAGTTTGGTTTTTCATGAAAGTTTCATCCATTTCTGGATGCTCTATTTTCATCCTTTTACATTTCTCCTCAAAAATGTTCATGTTTTCCCTACATGCAAACTACTAAAAAGCCCTAGATTTCACAAAATTGTCATCAACCAAAAATTGATGACTTGCCTGTTCTAATATAGGGTCCAATTCCCTGCCTTTATAATCAACTATTGTTAGATCCAAACTTGGGAGGGGAGGTTCTGGAGGGTTACCCTCATCTAACTCTGCTTGAGTAATAAAATGCCTCCCTATGATCCAATTTGTTCAATCTACTCACCAGTGAGTTGTTCTTCTTCAATCCTCAAAGGGGATTGAGTGGGTGAATATTCCTCAACTTGAGGCATTTCTTCTATTATTACCTTCTACCTCTTGGGACTAGGCTCATCAAGTCTCTCCTCTTGGGCTCTATTGGTGGATCCTATTATTTGCTTGCCCTTATCTACATGAGCCCTTTTATTCTGAATTATAGTATACTCAGGCTTCTTTTGTACAATTATTTGACCAGCTCCTTGTTGGATAATGTTGTCCTTAATGTCACACAAATGTCATATCAGTTATTAGTCTCAGCTAACTGAGCCCAGCTATAGTGTCAACCAAGCTCACTCGATCATCGAAGAAAATGAGGCAGATAGTGTCAACCGAGCTCACTCGATCATCGAAGAAAATGAAGCAGTCAGTACTAATCGAGCTTACTTGGTCATCAAAGAAAATAAGGAAGACAAGTGTTAACCGAGCTTACTTGGTCATCAAAGAAAATAAGGCAGACAAGTGTTAACTGAGCTCACTCGGTTATCGAAGAAAATGAGGCAGACAGTGTTAACTGAGATCACTCAGTCAACAAAAGGAATTTGGAAAAGACAGTTTCCACCGAGCTCACTCGGTCATCTATGGAAACTTAGTACTTACCGAGTTCTCTCAGCAATTGAAGGGTTGTCACAGAGTTTGCTATATTAACCGAGCTTAGTCGGTTAACACAGGAATTATTTTCTAAACAGTATTAACTAAGCAGGGTCGGCTAGTAAAGGGATTTGTTAGTTTGTAATTTTAATTATTTCTAGCCAACTATTGCATTTGTTTGATTATTGGTCAGTGATTTGAGCCGACTAAGATAATCTAAAAGGTATATATGGTCACTCAAGTTGTAAATCAAAAAAAGAAGTATGAAAAAGTTATGAAGGTGCATTATAGTGTGAAATGAAAAAGCGAATGTTGAGAAAAGTCTGATGAAGGATCAGATGCGTTGAAGGAGCTAAAAAGTTGTATTTGATTAGTAAGGATTCGGTCAAGATCTGTAATCAGCAAAGATAACTTGCATATTGTATCAGATCACTTCATTGTTTCTTTCTAACCATTGTAAAAGTGAACTCAAAATCTCTTAACAGAGTTGGTTTAACAGCCATTCTATAAATCCTCTAACAAGGTGACAGTTCAGTTGAATTTTTCTAAAGACCTCTATCAAGGCCACTCCTAACAGGGTGATTAAATCCTCTAACAGGGTCACACCTAACAGTGTGTTTTGTAACCTTTAATAGGGTTGGCTCCTAATAGGGCTCACTTCAGAAAAGTGAAAAACAGTAACTAGTTACATTGGTGGTTTTTCCCATATTGGGTTTCCACGTTAAATCTGGTGTCTCTAGTGTTCATGATTGCTGAATTGTTTTTGGTTATCAGATCTTAATAATAATTATTATTTGTTGCATTATCAAGTTTCAGTATTTTGTAACTAAGATCAAGCTTTTAGACATCTAAGGGACTGTGAAATTTTTTTGTGGTAACTGATTCACCCCCTCCCCCTCTCAGTTACTCCATTCTCATTTCCAACACTTGGTATCAGAGCTTTTGGTGCTTGCAGGAAAAGATTTCAAGGTTCTAAGCCAAAGATCAAGATGTCTTACAAAAGAGAAATTCCAAAACTTAACAGAGATAACTTCTCAGCATGGCAAGGATTAATGAAACTTCATCTGGCTACTATTGGTGATACTGGACTGAAATACCTTGAAGAAGAATATGAAGAACCTTCTAGCACATTGTCAGTTAATGATATTGTTGAAATGAAGACTCACAACAATATGATGATAGACATAACATCTGCTCTCAGCTATGAAGAATTTGATGACATTAAGGACTGCAAAACTACCTTTGACATGTGGAACAAGCTAAAAGAGATCTATGGAGGAGATGATAATGTGAGAAGAGCAAAAATAGAAAGTCTAAGAGGACAATTTGATCAAATGAGGATGAGAGAGGATGAAAACATTGCAAAGTATGTTGAAAGAGTTAAAGCATGTGTAAGTGCAATCAAGGCAGCTGGAGGTGACATCAAAGGAGAAATAGTTATAAGCAAAGTTCTCAGAACCCTGCTTCCTGTTTATGCAATCAGAGTCTCTGCAATTCAGGAAAGAAGGTGTGAAGCAAATCATAAGATAAATCTTGAGGCCATAGTCGGAAGACTAACTGCATTTGAACTAGATAACTTTGACAACTATGTTCCAGCCTCCAAAAACATTGAATCAACATTTCAAGCCAAGCTCTCACTTAAAGAGAAAAACAAAAGGAAGATAGAATCACAGTCAGAAAGTGAAAATGAATCAAGCCAAAGTTTAGATAGTGATCTTGAAGTGATTGAAGCTCTACTAGCAAGGAAATGTTCTAGAGGCAGAGGAAAATACAAAGGTAAAGTTCCTTTAATCTATTTTTCTTGTGATGAAATTGGTCATATTGCAGCAAGGTGCCCAAACAAGAAAAACAATGATGAAAAGAAAGATCACAAATGGAATGGCAAGAAAGACTTTAAATTATCCAAGAAAAAAGGTAAGAAATCATGTTTCATGGCTGAAAATTCTAAGGATTCTGATAATAGTGAGGATGAAATTGTTTCTATTGCTGTTGAAGATGACTCTGACAGTGATGAAAAAGATAAAATGGCTCTTATCTCTCATGTAAGTAAGAATGATACATGGAATATAGACAACGGTTGCTCACATCATATGACTGGTGATAAAACTAAGTTTGATCAATTTGAAGACTATGATGGTGGCAGTGTAAGGTTTGGTAATAATGAACCTCGTTTCATAAAAGGAAGAGGAAGAATCTATCTATCTAAAGAACTCATATGTAATAATGCCTATTGGGTTGAAGGTCTCAAACATAATTTGCTAAGTGTTGCATAGTTACTAAATACTGGATTCAAGGTGGAATTCATGCATGGAAAGGCAAGACTATTGAATGAGCAAGGAAAATTGATAGGATCTGGCACCCAAAATAAAGGTAACTTGTTCTATCTAGAACTTGGTAAATGCTCATGTTTTATTGCTCAAATTGAAGAGAGTTGGTTATGGCATAAAAGGTTGTGTCATGTCAATTTTGATAATTTGGTAAAAATAAGCAAATTCAAGAAAGTAAGAGGCATTCCTAAAATTAAGAAACTTGAGGTTGGTCTATGCAAGAATTGTCAGATTGGTAAAATGGGAAAGACTAGTTTTAAAGGTAAAAACTATCAGTCTAAAGATATATTAGAAATTGTGCATACTGATTTATGTGGACCCATTGGAATAGAAAGCTATACTGGAGAAAAGTTTTTCATTCTTTTTGTTGATGACTATTCAAGAATGATGACTGTCATGTATCTAAGGAATAAATCAGAAGCATTTGAGAAATTCAAATGGTATTTGGCAAGAGTATAAAAAGAAATAGGGAAAAGGCTGAAATGTTTAAGGTCAAACAGAGGTGGTGAATTCACTTCACATGAATTCAATAACTTCTGCATTGAAAGAGGTATTAAAAGACAGGTTTCAGCACCAGGAACTCCAGAACAAAATGGAATAGCTGAAAGAAGAAACAGATCCATTATGGATTGTGCAAGCACCCTGATGATAGAAAAAAACATTGCTATCAAATACTAGAAGGAAGCCATCAGCACTACAGTTCATACCTTAAATCAAGTACAGTTGAAGAAGGACTCATTCAAGACTCCCTATGAATTATGGTATGGCTACAAACCCAATGTAAGTTATTTGAAAGTATTTGGAAGCAAATGTTATATTTTGAAAGAATCTAGAAAAGGAAAATTTGATGTAAAAGGTGATGAAGGAATATTTTTGGGATATTCTTGCAAAAGAAAAGCATATAGATGTTTAAATCTATCCACTCACAAAGTCATAGAAAGTGCACATGTGAAAGTTGATGAGTTTGTAGACAAATCAGAAGAAGAAAGCAAAAAGATACTTGAAGACTACAAGAGATTTGTTTACATTGAACCAGATACTATACCAAGTATACCATTCACTCAAGAATCCTCAACTCCTGAGTCTTCAGTAACCAAGTTGCAAATAGTTCAAACCGAGCCACAACAACATTCAGACACTATCGAGCAAGTATGTACTAAGTCTGAAGCAACCAAGCCAGAACAACCTGAACATTAAATTAAAGCACAAGCAAATATCAATGAAACTCATTCAAGAGGTAAAAAACCTGTATTAGCTAAATATGTCAGAAGACATCATACACCAGATCAGATCATTGGAGACAAATATGAAGGAACCCTGACAAGAAGTAAGTTGAAAAATACTTGTTTACTTGCTGATTTTGAACCTAGAAGTATTAAAGATGCATTGGCAAATGATAGTTGGATTGAGGCAATGAATGAGGAAATAGAACAGATAGAGAAGAACAAGACATGGAATCTTGTACCCAAGCCTAAAGATAAGAATATAATTGGAACCAAGTGGGTATTCAGAAACAAGTTGACTGAAGATGGTAAGGTATCCATAAACAAAGCTAGATTGATATGCAAAGGATACTCTCAAGAAGAAGGCATAGATTATGGGGAAACTTTTTCTCCTGTTGCAAGATTGGAAGGAGTCAGAACCTTACTTGCATATGCTGCTCACAAAGGATTCAAAGTTTATCAGATGGATGTCAAGTTAGCATTCCTCAATGGAATACTGGATGAAGAGGTTTACATTGAACAACCTGAAGGTTTTGTTGATCTAGATAAAAAGAACATGGTCTGTAAATTACACAAGGCACTGTATGGTCTGAAACAAGCCCCTAGAGCATGGTATGAAAGATTGCATAACTATCTTATTTAGATTGGTTTTCAAAGAACTAATGATAATAGTAGCTTGTATATAAAGGAAGGAAGATAATAAGATTGTCTTGGTAGAAATATTTGTAGATGATACTGTTTTCACAAGGAATGATGATTTTTGCAAAGAATTTTCAGAATAAATGAACAAGGAATTTGAAATGTCTATGTTTGGTGAAATAAAATTCTTTGTTGGTCTTCAAATTCAACAAAATAAGAATGGCATCTTCATTACTCAATCAAAATACATCAAGATTTTGGTTATTAAATTTTGTAGGAAAACTCTTGTATGTTTAATTTTTGTGGAGGGATGTCAAATACAAAATCTTTGTGATGACTTGTGAATAACTACTTGAGACTTAAGGCAAGACCCTACAACACAATGGTAATTTTTGAGCCTCTCATGTGGGAGGTGTTGGGTTCAAATTCTCTTAACACATAAATAATTAATTACTACAAATAACAATAATTAATCTAGGCTTCAGCCATGTACCAATCCAAAAAAAAAAAACTTGAGACTTGATTTTTCTGTGACAATGATGCTCCAAAATTTACTAATTTTAAAGTCCTAAGAGTGTCCCTTTATAGGGATGTATGTTAATTTCACTACTACATTTGGCCCATTTATTTATTCTAGTTCATTGCACTAGGTGATAAAAAAAATGTTAGATGCTTGACTAAACATGTCATCATTGAATGGGAGTTGAACTTACAATAAACTCAAAAGTCATCACAATACTGACACCAAATATCATTGATAGGTCACAATCAAGTAGGTTGTGAAAGAAATGTGATTGTTAATGTTACCATTAGTGATAGGTTATCATTTTGTCAGTTGTGAGATGATATTTAGTTACATATATGGATGAGGATGCCATCGAATGCATGGAATTCTCATCAGATATTATGCTTCTTTTTTTTAGTTTGATATCACAAATTTAATGATATATTGACAGTATAATTGTCTTAGGAAAAATATTTTTTGGTTAATAAGTTCCATTTTTGTAGTGATATATAATTCTTTTGCCAAAAACCATTTTTTAAAGTTTGACTTAAAAATTGGAGAAATGTTCTATAATAATGTGTAAATGATTAAGTGAGGATTGTTCATTATACAAGTCATATATATCGAGCTTCAAGTCATAATATTGGAATAAAAATTAACTTAAAGACATTTAAACAAGAGATTGATGCAATTATGTCAATCTCTTATATTAATGTCTTTAAGTTGTTTCTCATTCCAATAATGGGACCTTAATCTTGATGTTTGCCAACTATATAATCAACACACCTCATATAACCATTTGCACATTATTTTGGAACATTTGTGAAATTTTTAAGTTAATTTTAAAAAAAATAGTTTGTGGTAGGAGAATATTATACCACTACCAATGTGGAAATTGTTAATTGGAAAATCTTTTGCTTGATACAATTATATTTTTTAAAGGTCATCAAACTTCAAACAAACAACATTGGCATGATCTTTGAGTTCAAAAATATAGAATAATAAGAAATATAAAAGCATGTTATGAATTTATTAAAATTTTCATCACAGAAAAAGATGTTCATGTTAATTATGTTCTAGTTATATATAGCAAAAAGGTGCTTCTATTATGATTTTGACAAGAGTAGGTATGTGGATGCTTCCATGAGACATAATAGGATATACATGGTCACTAATAATTAGTCACCCAAACAAATGAATAAATGAATGATTAATGATTTTTTATCATATTAATACATTCTTTAAGCTTTTTTATAACTTATTTTACTCATTGATGGAGTTTTTTTCCTATTAATACATCATTATAAGTTAACTTCATTGAATAACCTCTCAATTGATATTGAACTAGGAATGAACTCAAAATCACCCCAATTTATACTCAAATTCTTCAAAATCTATCTATGATCAACTCCTTGTACCATATCTTTATTTTATTTAGATTTCAAGGTTGCTTCTCATTATTCCAACATGAAACCTTTCCCATCTCATCATACACCTCAACATGGTTGGTTATATGAACCTATCTATTGAAACACTTTATGAAATGCATTAACATGTAGCACCAGGCCACATATTTTTAGAAGGGGAACAATTAGTACTACTTCCAGATCATCAATTTATAAAATAGTTTTTTAGACCTTAGTTTTAAGCCCCTAGCTTAAAGTGAAATGGTAGGACTCCAATTGGGTATCATGGAAGAGATACACGAGTGTACTCTTCCTTTCAAAGAAAATCTTAAATATTCTTGCATTAGTTACATGTATTTTCCTTAGGCAATTGCTCTACTTTAGCGCCTTCTAAAGTGGAGGGAAGTCTTGTATTTACAATTTTTATGATTTTCTTAAGGTTTATAATATTTAAAAATTTATTTATAATGATAAAAGTTTAACTTTTAAAAACACTTTTATTATAAATGCAAATTAATCTTTTTTTCTTTATTAACACTAAAATTTTAGAAAATATTTTCCAAGAACTAATAAAGTTGGGATCAATTATATTTTATATTGTGATGAAATTTGAATTATAAAAATATTTAATATTAATTGTTTTAGATTTATTAAGACCATTTGAATCTTATTTCAAATGAAAATGATGTGATTGGGGGTCTAAGCGAGTGGATATGAAGAAAGGGGAAAAATTAGATAATTGACAGGACAATAAGTCCATTGTCACATATAATCTTAATAAATGAAGGGAGAAGAATGGAAGATTTCTCAAAGAGAATTATGAGTTTGACAAATTTGTACAATAGTAATTAGCTGATAGGCTAATGGGTTTTCACAAGAAAATACTACTTAAATGAGGTGCAAAATTTTTCCTAATAACAAAAAACTCTAAATAATATATTAGAAATAAACATCACAAAAATTTAAAAACTATATTTATTATTAATAATTACTTATAATATGAATAAATTATTTTTAAAATATAATAAGTTAGGTACAATACAAAATTTAAGTTAATATTATCATATTAATTTATTTAAATTTTTAACAAAATAAAATAATCTAACATAAAATTATTATAATTTATGATTTAATTAATTAATTAATTATTATTCATAAGACTATTCTTTGTTATAAATACTAATTGAAATGTTGTAAGAAAAATCTTTAATAAATTAATTATAAAATGCTAAGTATAGAGTAATTTTCTATTGATTTTAACTATAATCAAAATTAATAAAACTTGGGTAGAAAAATAATTAGAAGTATTGATTTAAATTTTTTGCTATTTAAATATTAATAATACAAATAATATATAAATTATTAATTAATACAAATGTAAAACTTTTCTAATTGCATGAATTTTTTAAAACAACTTACAATTTTAATACATTGAAAAATTATCATATAAGTAAGAGAATAACTCTATAAATTATATAAATTTTAATTGTACTTATATATATTATTATAAAATTATCATATAAGTAAGAGAATAACTCTATAAATTGTATAAATTTTAATTGTACATATATGAAATTATTATTGTAAAAATATACTAACATACATGTAATAAGAACATAATTTCAAAATAAAATTAAAGAAGGAATCTTACCAAGAGTTTAAAAATATTTTGAAAAGAGACACAAACAAATATCATATAAATATAATATTGTTTTTTGATTAAAAAAAAAGTTTTTATAGAGATCCCAAAACCCAAATGTTGTCACATATTAGAGGGTTGTAAATAGAACAATAAAAGCCCAAAAACAGAACTACGACCAACAAAAATGCCACATCAAAAGACAGGCAAAAACCAAACAAAAAACCTACAGAAACCAAAAACCCAAAAGACTGAAATTGATAATCCTTTACTTACTCCTCCACCTTCCTTTCAAGGTCCTACATAGTTCCTGCCACTTCATAGGCTTTCTGACACTCCCTAGCCATTTGCTCCTAATTCTTCAAGCAAGTCCTATCCAGGTGGCTATGGGTTATGTTTGTGATGGTTTCCTCATTTATCCTATCTTCAGCTTTGTCCTTTCCTCATTATCCTCCAGAAAACCCCTAGCTTTCATCTTTCCAACAAGAGTAACAATGTTTTCATTGAGAGAGTTCAAAATAAAGATCATCTGGTTAGCCATGTTATGGTTGTAAGTCTCCAAAATTTTCATCCTTTTTTTACCAACCTGATAGCATCCCCATGATTTGTCAGATTCCCTTTCTCAAATTTATTTCCTTGGCTTTCCAACTATCCCATTCTATCTTTAACCTCCTCCAATTCATGAAACAACCATTTAATTGATCTAAAATTTTCTATCATGCTATATCTTGCATTCTTAAGTAGGTTCATTCCCACTTCCCTCGCATTGTCAGTGATGGCCACCAACACTGGATCAATAAGTTCCTCCATTTGGATCTTTCCCTCTTTTTGTTCAAGGATTTGGGGATTCATGACTTCTCTCACAATCCCCATCTTTGAAGTTCTAACACTGAAAATTTTCCAAGCCATATGCCTATCTTTTATAACCACCTCACCACTTCCTTCCTCTATTTTCTCCTTTTCATGCTCCAATGGGAGACTTGGAGAGGGAGGAAGCACTGGAATCTCTAGACAAGAATCAATTCTCCCCTCTATGGGTATGTCCTCCTCTTTCATCCTCCTCTACTTCTTTTAGGGGTTTTCAACCGGCTCCTCTCTATCTTCATCTTCCTCACCCTTATTCTCCTCATCTATTTCCATGTCTTCACCTTCTTCATTATACAATTGTGCCCCCTGACTAGCAGTTTTAGACCCAAGGCTCCTGGGGCATTTTCTACATGGAACATTAGTTGAAGTAGGCATTTTCTTATCTTTCCCCTTGCCTTATTTCTAGACGAGAGATAATCTTCCTCCTCCTCCAAAATTATACTATGTACCTCTTCTATATTTGAGGAGAAGTTAGAATTCCTCATCTCCTTAGAAGTAGCCCCTACATGAGCTAGGGTTTTACTCCTAGATTGAGCCTTAAAATTCTTATAGATCAAGAGGAGTAAACCCTCATGTAGGGTCAGGTTAGAAGTAGGTTTTCTCTTGTGCCCAAAAATGCTCCTGTGCATGAAAGAATATAAATTAAATGGAAAGGAAACCTTAACTTCATTACAAAAATGATTAAGAAAAATAAAATGATGGGTTCTAACCCTATCAAATCTTGTACCCAGAGATATATATTCAATAATGGCCCTTAGCACATACCTCCAGAGCTTCTTAATTGAGTCCATCTCATAATAGGTCTCACATTTCACCAGTTCCTTTTTCTCTTTCATATTCTTGGTGAAATCCTTAAATGTATTTGCAGACACCTTTTTATCTCTATTGAACTTTAACCCCTCATCTAGAATTTTAGTGACATGGGTGATGACTTCCATAGTAACTTAGTATGATACCCAATCCACTTTGACCCTACCATCCTTCCACAAATTTACCATAAGATCGGTAATTGTTGGGTTATATCCATCAAGCTTGGCAATATCATTTACAATTCCACCCTTTTCAAGCTTCTCCTATACTTTGGTTCTTTGCTTCCATTTTTCTACCTCACCTACTAGATCTTTCCTACTCCTTTCACCCACCATCTTTGTAGCCCGAATGTTTTCAATTCTCATAAAAACCATCCTCTATTTCCCTTTTTCAATTCATTGTATACTCTATTCAAAATTGCTTTGTCTTTCACCACCTTTTCTTTTGATTTCATAAAAATGGTAAGGGAAATAGATGACCCATAAGGCATGTCGATTTGACATGGAAAATGTCAATTGCATGTTCCTTCTATATTTACCATAACTACATTGGCTTTCACCCATAAAATAATCAATTTCCATAATTAACCTAGGATTTCATCCGTACCTCCCTGGATACTCTCTTGATCAATTAGGTTTTTTTTTCTCTACCAGAATATTCCTACTGGTGTTCCATATCATCACCATTTCTTTCTTTACTAATTCATTGATAAACCAATTAGCCACCGAATTATCCTCCCTATACTCATGACTTACATAAATGCATTAAATTTTACAAGTTTTGTATAGATTTCTTCAATTATATTTGTAGTTGTCTAGGCAAGATGAAGAACCCCTTTGATACATTTGATAATATTATTTGAGTCCCCCTCTAGCCATTATTTTTTGACTTCCACATCTAGGGATAATTTAATAGTGTGGAGTGCAACACTAGCTTCAACATAATGGTTTTTTGTATTCCCAAGGGGTAGGAGAGAGCAACAACTCCATTACCATGATAGTTTCTAACTATTCCTCTACATCTTGAAAGACCAGAGTTCCCTTTAGCTACTCCATCAAAGTTGGCTTTATGCCAACCCTCAGGTGGGAGTTTCCATTTCACCTCCTATCATTAAGTTCTTTTGTCCTTTTCCTTTTCCTTATTCCTACATCCATATTCAATATCTCCCCCCTTTCTTATCTGGAAGTTTTCCTTCATATTACTATTGATTTTATCCATAAGCACATAAGTTGATTCCTCCTTATCTCTGAAAATTTGATTGTTTCTCTCCTTCCAAACTCCTTTGTAGAAGTGAGGCAAAGTCCAGGAGCTTATGGCATGCAAATTAGTTCCTTTATACATACTCTCCCATTGACAAATGAAATCCATAACATTACCTGGCTTGCACCAACCCCATATTTCTCTGTGAGAAAATCACAAACCTCCATGGAGTATGGAAAATGGATAAAAATATGATTAACTGACTCCAATTAGTGCTTTCAAATAATACATCTATTTGGGATATACCTTTGCCAAATTATCCAAAGTGAGAATTTTATATTGTAACATCAGCCAGAAGAACATATTAATCTTAGGGGTAAGGCTAGGCAATTAGGCCTTAGCCCATGGAGGTTTCTCTTTTAGGCTCCAAAGGGAATTATATCCCAATGCCACTGAGTAGCAACCATTAGGATTATCCTCCAATATTAATTCATTCCTTTATTATTCAAGATCATTGAATTCAACATCACCATTATTGGCTTAAGATCATTTGAGATGAGAGATAGGTCCCTCCATCCTTGGTCTGTTATATAGTCTCTAATTTTCAATCCAAATTTTCTAATACAAATATTTTCCCAATTTTCATAAATTGGTTTGTTAATGTGAGGATCCTAAAACAACCAGTTATCATGCTAGAAGAGGATGTCTTCACCATTTCCCACTTTCCACTTGGTCTTAGAATTAGCTAGGTCTCTTACCTTAAGCATACCATTCCAAATGATCCAACCATTCAAGATGTCAAGATCATTGAGAAAAAACCATAGAGAAGGCCTTCTAATATACTTCTCCACTAAAACATCTCTTCATTCCCTCAAACTATTGAAAATGTGCTAGATCTACTTAGCTAGAAGAGCCTTACTAAGTTGTCTTAGTTTCCTAATTCCAAGACCTCCATAACTGTTGGAGAGGCAAACATTATCCCAAGCCACAAGAGGGTATCTTTTGTGTTCCTCAAGACTAGACCAAATAAAATATCTCTAGATCTTTTCCATTTTATTAGCATATTTAGCTAGTATCCTAAAGAGACTTAGGACATACATTGGAAGATTCTAAAGAGAGGATTTCACCAAAAGACATTTTCTAGCTTGGTTTTGTAATCACCTAAAAATGGTCATCTAGACTATTAGCTCCCTTTTCAACATTTTGGCTAAATTAATTTAATCACTTACCTAAGCCAAATTGCTAATAATCAATTTATTTAATTATAACCTATAGTTTGACTATGCTATCCTAAGTTCATTATTTGATTAAAAGAACATGTCCCCTTTTAATTAAATAAAAGACCCCATTCTTCTAACCCACTTAAAGTGCACACATAAAGTCCTTTTTCTATTTTGCAATTAAAAGAAAAGGCTTTGTGACTTTTGTCTTATATGACAAGTCAACTTATATTCTATTGGTTGACTTGTGTGTGCACATGGATCACTCCTATTTTCGAATTCAACCGTTGATCATCCACCATCTTCATCTTGATCTCCACCATCCATACATCTTTAAAAGGGAGAGAGCTTTCCCCCTCAATGGATCCTCATTTTGAATATTGTTATGCTGTAGGTTTTCTAACAGGTTTTCTTTGGAGCTTTGCGGAGAACTTCTATTTCTTGTCTACATTCTCTCATACCATAGCATTTTAGCTTAGATTCATGTTGCATATTAGTTTAGCTTCTATTTTGCAATAATCTATCTCACATAGCTTAATATTTGGATTCTAACACTCTCATACATATTTTAGCATAGCTCCACTTTGCATCTCATTCTAGCTTAATCTTCATTTGCATTGCATTCTTGAGGAACTCCTCGGGACATTTGCATTCTTGCATCTTGTCTTTGAAACCTCCCATTGCATGGTTTACTAGCAAGAAGCACATTTCTAAGGCTTGGTTGAGAGCCTTCATGCTTGAATACTAGCTTCTTGCACTCCATGGATAGGGAGCTCTAAGCCGGCATCTGAACATTCTAACTCATGGAATTGTTTGGATAGAATGGTTTAGAGTGAGACACTTTCGAGTGTACATTTTTGGCGCCCACCGTGAGGCTTGAATCAAGTTTCTAGCTCCATTTGCTTTTATATTTCATCTCTGAATTTTTACAGTAGAATATTGGATCTAATCAAATACTTTTGTAGAATTATCACTTGGATTTTAAGGCCAACCCATAAGTAGATTGGTTTGAAGGCCAAAAATCTAGTTGGTTTAAAGATTTGATCATATCTTTTAAACCACTTGGAGTTTGGTTCTAAATTTTTTTTTTCAAGTTGGGTATATGCTTAAAATGTCTCAGTTCAATTTTTATAATATTATGACGTGATTTTCGAAAGTTATGAGTTTTTCTTTTTTTTTCATAAAAAACCATTTTTGGTCGCACATCAGCATATTTTTCAAAAAAACTTACATTTCCAAAAAGGGCTTTTAATGCTAATGGGGGTTCTTTCTTTGTATTTTTAATTTTGAGGTCATATTAAGGATCAAAAACTCGATTTGATAAATTTGTCCTGTTTTGAAAAAATTGATCTCTAGAGCGCAAATGAAGAGATTTTTTTAAATTTCTTACATTTTTGAAAAGATCTTTGATTTTTAATAGGGGTCTCTTTTTTTTATTTTTATTTTTGGATACGAAATAATAGCAAAAAAGTCTAATCTTGTTGACTAGATCTAAAGCAAAGAGTAAAAATGAGAGCATTTGTGATTAGTTTGCCCTTTCTTTGCATACACTTGATTGGAAGATAACTTGGATATTTGAGGCAAATAACCACTTTTTATTGCATTATTTTATGTTATTTCACACTAACTTGTGGTGCTAACAAGTTGTGATTGCAGGTTGCCATCCTTATGAAAAAAAATTGAAACATTACATAAAAAGAACGCATGTCAAAGCTTCAAATGCACAAGGGCTACTAATGATTGTTTGCAGGGCTGCCCAATGCATAAAAACTCAATTTTTCTTCTTATTTACTTTTACATGTGCAGCATATACTAGTTGTTTATTTTTAGGCACATTAAAACTTGTGATTGGAGTCTTCTGGTAATAGGAGAGTATGCTCTTCACCCTTGTGGTGAATCAGAAATCTTGACTTGCCATTTGAATTCAAAAGCAAGGGGTAACTGAATCTTCTTGGCATGTTTGGGAGAAAATTATTGGAATAGGAGAGTATGCTCTTCACCCTTGTGGTGAACCAAAAATCTTGACTTCTAAAAGTTGATCCACTTTGTGTAGTTAGAATCCTTTAGAGGGCCTGCTCTCGGACAACCTAAGAGGAACGACCCAAGTGGGGACAAGCTGATTACCCAACTCTTCCAACCCACTATAAACTCAAGGCTACCAAGGACACAAAACCTTGGTAGACATAGTGTTTGT
The DNA here is from genome assembly GCA_028749045.1 of Cupressus sempervirens. Taxonomy (NCBI): domain Eukaryota; kingdom Viridiplantae; phylum Streptophyta; class Pinopsida; order Cupressales; family Cupressaceae; genus Cupressus; species Cupressus sempervirens. The sequence goes on along the minus strand of CM053792.1, from coordinate 977,957,670 downwards.
CTTCACCTAGTGTGATCACTTATGGGATTTTGACCATAAGAAAATCACTAGGCAAGAATGCTTAAGGTACTCTTGTGATCGCGAGATCGGTTACTCATCGCAAGGTGAGGTGTCTTGTAATTGGAAGCAAGAGGAACACTATGAACGAAAGCCCTATCTAAACACCCTAAGTTAGTAACTACCTTTTTTAGCCACTCAACTTCTTGGTGCAAGGATCGATCCTAGTGGACTACCCAGATCACCCCAAGATTTTACACTCACCATCTGTGTTCCTTTGGTTATGCTTATGGCATTTCCATGACAAAGCCAATATCTCTTGTGGGCAACCACTTGCTGTGAGGCAAAGGAGCATCAATCATGGGCCAATTTGTTGAGTAATGAACCATGACATTTAGGTAGATATTGCTTGATGTGTTCTCGAATGTGCTAGACCTGTGGAAATCTTTGGAACATACACATGATGATAGTTATATAGCTTTCTTTTAAGACATCACATATTCTTGTATCATGCAAGGTTGCTTTGTCCCTTGCTTGATTTTTTGAAGACTACTTCATGTGTCACTATCTTTCTTAGAAAGAAATTGTTTTTGAACATCAAACTTGCTATGCTATCAACTATTGTCAAACTTTGTCAACCAAGTCAAAACATCAAATGCAAACATTTTCTTGTGTTGCTTGCTAAGGAGAGTCTCATCATTTGATTTTTATTTTCCATGTCTCTAGTTATTGAACATGCTTAAAGTGACTCTTTTGTCTTAGTGCTCTTGGTCTTTTTGTCTTCATGGTCTATGCATGCTTGCTAGTTATCCTTTTGCTAAAATGGTTACCTTGATTTCTTGACTACATTCTTGGGTTGGAGAGTTGTTCACTTGTCACCCCGCTTGCTCTATCTATTTGGCTATTTGGGCATCTTGCCTAGCTATTGACTTGAGTCATTCATGTCATAAGTTTCTTGGACATATTGTTTGACAAGTCACGTTAATCTCTCTTTACTATCTTGGCAAGTGAACACTCTACCTCCTATAGTTTCAACATCAAGTTATCTTCTAGGATCTTTTATGCTTGGCTTTGCATCTAAAACTATGGGATCTAAACCTTGTGCTATCAAACTTTGGCCAAATCTAGATGATCATGATATCCTCCATGTCACTAAAGAGTTTCAAGATCTATATGCACAATATAAAGAACTAGAAGAGACAAATGATCTTTCTTACCTTCATCTCTCTAAGCGCATGATAGAAATGAAGTCCAAACTTGAGAAAAGGTTAGAGGAGAAGATTGCATCATTACATGAATCTTCCTTGAGGTCTTTACATGAATGTGAGTCACCTTCTTTGAGGTCATCCTCTTCTTCTAGGTCTACATGCTCTACTTCAAGACATCAAATGTATTCATCTTCTAGATCTAAAGACCTCTTTAGAGAACAAGCAAGTGATACCTCCTTTGAGCCTATGCCAAAATTTGATGATGGACCTATCTTTGACCAAGATAATGATGAAGACATGGATGCATACCATTCACTTGAGAAATGAAAAAAGGACTCTAGACATAATTTTGATAGAACTTTTCCTCCCTTGGAAGATTCTTATGATGACACTTTTCAAAAACTTCTTGGCAATAAGATCATCATGTTACCTAAGTCTAGCTCATATGGAAACCCATTCTTGGATATATATTGTGCTTATCATCAACATAATGAGCATAGTACTTCAGATTGCATTGAGCTAAAACATAAAATCCAAGATCTTATTGATAATGGAATTATTGATACCTCTAATGATTCATGCGATGAGGATACTTTTCTTGAGCAAGATTACATTAATGAACCTATGTCTAGTGATGGTTTCCTTGATACCTCCACTTCTTCCAACACTCATGCATCTCCCAACACTTCAAAGCTTTCCAACATGCCTCCATCAAATAAAGAACCTAATGCTTTCCACATTGACTACGTGTATCCTAAAGGGCTATCTCTAAAAGAAACTCAAGCTAACCTTCACTTGGCTGCAAACCTTTTCCATGCTACTAATCCTAAACATCCTCAACCTTCATGCACTACTATGCCTAATCCAAGCACTACTCCATTCACTCTTCATTCTCCCTTGTCCTTAGAAGTGGCTCCATGTCAAGAGGACTCTCAAAAAGAAAAAACTATAAATGTCAAGAAAGATCAAGATCAAGCACCCTTTCATCTCTTTCAAGATTTTTCCCCTCCATATCCTATATCTTGTCCACCTCCTAAGTATGATGAAGATACCACTTCCATTATCTCCCTTGAGCTTACTGAAAATTATGAGAAAAGTTCTCTTCATATGCTATACAAAGCTACTTGTCAAGATCAAAGTATCCCCTCATGTTCTACTTTTCCATATCCACTTCAAAATTGTGCTCAAGCTTCAAGTGCTTCTATTAAAAATGTTGTTCCTATGAAAGGTACTCATGAGTCTACTGATGGCTTTGACCATGTTGCTCATTCTAAAGATGTTGATATCCCTTCCCACTATCCCTTTGCATCTTCTAAATCTATCCTTGGTCCTTATCCATCTAAGCTAAAGCATTCAAACCTTCCATCCATATTGGGGCCTTATGTTCCTCCATCTCCTACATTCACTCATAGCTCATTCCCTAGCTCTCCTATATTACCTCAAGATCAACAAAGACACTCATCCTTGATGACTTTTCACCCATCTATACATCTAAACCAGCCATATCATCTTATTCATCCACAAATCCCAAGTCCTTTGGAAGTGAGAATAAAAATAAGAATCCATTGAAAAAGAAAGATCACTATGTCCCATCTAATTGACATGCGAATTCTAAGAAGGAGAAAGCACAAAAGAGACTGCAAAGGTCTACTATCAAAAAAGCTAAATCAAAGAAAATATGGGTTCCTAAACCCATTATTGAAGAAATGTGTTTTGAAGTATCCAAAGGAAAATCTAAAGCTATATGGATTCCCAAGTCTCTTTTAAAAGACTTGAATATTGAAAATACTTCAAAGTTGACATTCAAGCTTCCAAAGGCTTCCATTCCATCTTCTTTCAAAAATCTTTCTAAAAATATTCCAAAGCCTTCCACTCCACTTTTTTTCAAATCTCTTCTACCACCTCATACATCTAAACCTCAAGCTACTTCATCCATGATTCCTCCATCATTCCAATACCCTTCAAGGTGTGTGTCAATGTTGATATTGACCAATATTTTAGCTACCCACATGAAATCGTCTAAAGCTTACACCTCCTTTCTATACATGAACTCTTATCCTCCATATATTCTTCCTACTACCATTTCCCTTTCATCACCCTATCAACATCTTTGAGCATACCTTTCTATGGTCTTGGCTTATCATGGCTTATCTTTCCTATAGGAGCACTATCTAAATTCAAAAAGCTTGAGCTCTTTCTAAAAATTCAAAAAAATAGAAAAAATGAAAAAAATGAAAATGTGCCTTGGTGAAAACCACTTCTTGTGGTACCTTGGTAGCAAAAGTAAAGAGAAATAAATTTATCCTATGGTGAAAACTACTTCTTGTGGCACCTTGGGTAAGTACCATGATGAAAACTTGGCAAACAGGCATCATGCGTAATTCTTCCATCATCCATATATCCCCTCTTCTCTCTTTGATCTTGACAATGTTGAGCTATCTTTGCATATTGGCTATCTTATCCACCAAATTTTCTATTGTGCTCTCCCATTCACTCATAGCCTCTATCTTGAGCTTTATTCTTATTGCTCTATCCCATTGCTATACTATCTAGTTGACCCCTTGGTCTTGATCATAATAAATGAAACATGGTTCTCATAGGTCTCTTGACATGGCTACTCTTTTGGACTACACACTTCATGCTATCTCACTTGTTGGCTTCATTCACTTATCCTACATGCTATCTTGCTCATTTCTTCCATTTCTTATCCAAAACATGCTTCATATGACTATTTCACCTCTTTCCCTAGCTTGGGTACTCTTGAGGAGTCAGTCCTTGAGGATCACTTTCACTTGGTTCATACTCTTTTTTCATCCATCTTTGCTTATCCACTAGCTTGTTGTTCCATCATATCCTATACCTTGCTAGACATTGGGATAAAATGATTTGATCTTGCTTGAGAACTAGTGATATCTAAAACCTTCTAAAAAAATCCAAAAAATCATATATGATGCTGAAAAAAACCTAAAAATCAGAAAATGTCCTGAAAAAATAATCATCTTAGTGAAAACCTAGCTATAGGTGCTTTGATGTATCACCAAAAAAAATAAAAAATACAAAAATACAAAAAATTGAAAAAAGTCCTGAAAAAATCTGTCAAGTGGTGAAAATCTGGAAACAGGCGCTACTTGAAACCCTTGCACCTATGTCTATCAAACTCAATCATCCACTTTGCTACACATTTCCTAGCTTGGAATTGTTTCTTGTCCTCATCTTGGGGGCATAGATACTTAGCCTATTGAGGTATTCTTGTGCATTAGGGTTTTGTTGTGTTGGATACAATTGATAATTGCATGATTGTCTTTGATGTTACACAAATGTCATATCAGTCATCAGACAGAGTCTACCGAGCTCAGAAGGTAAGTACAGCTGTTGACAGAGTTTACCGAGCTTGCAAGGTAAACAAAGGAAGTTCAGTGTTTACCGAGCTCACTCGATAATCAAAGGATTTTTTGTCGAAAGACAGTGTTTACCGAACTCACTCGGTAAACAAAGGATATGAGATAGGTTGTCAGTATTTACCGAGTTGACTCAGTCATCGAAGAAAAGAAGCAGACAGTGTTAACTGAGCTCACTCGGTCATCGAAGAAAAGAAGCAGACAGTGTTAACCGAACTCACTCGGTCATCAAAAGAAAGTCGGAGAAATCGGTGTTTACCGAGTTCACTCGGCGACTGAAGGATTTCTCTGTATTAACCGAGCTCAGTTGGTTAACATAGGAATTATTTTCTATGTAGTATTTACCGAGTTAAGTCGGTCAGCGAAGGATTTCTCGAAGGTTAAGTAATTAAAATTAATTACTTTATGTAATGTATGAAGCCGACTTATAGCACAATTATTTATAATTGTAACTTGTATTTGAGCCGACTTGATAAACTGAAAGGTATATATGAAGGATCAAGTTGCGAATTCAAGTATGGAAGTATGAATGTGAAAAAGTGAGCAGATATGATTGAATATCTAATATGCGAATTATAAGGAAGGTCAGAGCAAGTTTTTGAAGGATCAGAGATGCAGAGTTGCATTTGATCAGAAAGGAACAGAACAGAGATCTGTATCAGCAAAGATAAGTTGTATTTATTTCAGATCACTCATTGTTACTTTCTAACAATTGTAACAGTGTTTTCAAATCTCTTAACAGAGTGGGTTTAACAACCTTTTGTAAAATCCTCTAACAAGGTGGCAATTCAGTTGAATTGATCTAAAGACCTCTAGCAAGGTCACTCCTAGCAGGGTGATTAAATCCTCTAACAAGGTCGCACCTAACAGTGTGTTTTGTAACCTTTAACAAGGTTGGCTCCTAACAGGGCTCACTTCAGAAGAGTGAAAAACAGTAACTAGTTACATTGGTGGTTTTTCCCATATTGGGTTTCCACGTTAAATCTGGTGTCTCTTGTCTCTTGCTTCTTGTGTTTTCAGTTTGATTATATGAGTATTAGCAATGAGTATTTCCTTTGACATCTTAAGGGACTTGTGGGAAAAATTTTTGGAGTAACTGATTCACCCCTCCCCTCTCAGTTACTCCATTCTCATTTCCAACAATTGGTATCAGAGCTTATTGGTGCTTGCAGGAAAAGATTTCAAGGATCTAAGCCAAAGATCAAGATGTCTTACAAGAGAGAAATTCCAAGACTCAACAAAAATAACTTCTCTGCATGGCAAGGATTGATGAAACTTCATTTGGCTACTATTGGTGATACAGGACTGAAATATCTTGATGAAAAATACAAAGAACCTTCCGGCACATTATCTGTTAATGATATTGCTGAAAAGAAGACTCATAACAATATGATGATAGACATTGCATCTGCACTAAGCTATGAAGAATTTGATGATATCAAGGATTGCCAAACTACTTTTGACATGTGGAACAAGCTGAAAGAAATCTATGGAGGAGATGACAATGTTAAAAGAGCAAAAGTAGAAAGTCTAAGAGGACAATTTGACCAAATGAGAATGAGAGAGGATGAAAACATTGCAAAATATGTTGATAGAATCAAAGCATGTGTCAGTGTAATCAGGGCATCTGGAGGTGATATCAAAGAAGAGATGGTTATAAGCAAAGTTCTCAGAACCTTGCTTCCCATCTATGCAATCAGAGTTTCTGCAATTCAAGAAAGAAGGTGTGAAGCAAATCATAATATCAATTTGGAGGCTATAGTTGGAAGACTAACCGCATTTGAACTAGACAATTTTGACAACTATGTTCCAGCTTCCAAAAGCACTGAATCAGCGTTTGAGGCCAAACTTTCACTCAAAGATAAAGGCAAAAAGAAATCAGAGTCAGAAAGTGATGATGAATCAGACCAAAGTTCAGACAGTGATCTTGAAGTAATTGAAGCTCTACTGGCAAAGAAATACTCCAGAGGCAGAGGAAAATATAAAGGTAAAGTTCCTCTAATCTATTTTTCATGTGAAGAAATTGGTCATATTGCAGCTAGGTGCCCAAACAAGCAGAACAATGATGAAAAGAAGGGTCATAAATGGAATAGAAAGAAAGATTACAAATTTTTCAAGAACAAAGGTAAGAAATCATGTTTCATGGCTGAAAATTCTAAGGATTCTGATAATAGTGAAGATGAAATTGTTTATATTGCTGTGAAAGATGATTCTGATAGTGATGAGAAAGACAAAATAGCTCTTATCTCTCATATAAGTATGAATGATACATGGATTATAGACAGTGGTTGCTCTCATCATATGACTGGTGATAAAACTAAGTTTGATCAGTTTGAGGATTATGATGGTGGCAGTGTAAGGTTTGGTAATAATGAACCTCGTTTCATAAAAGGAAGAGGAAGAATCTCTCTAACCAAAGAACTTATATGCAACAATGCCTATTGGGTTGAAAGTCTTAAATATAACTTGCTAAGTGTGGCACAGTTACTCAATACTGGATTTAAGGTGGAATTCATGCATGGAAAGGCAAGACTGTTGAATGAGCAAGGAAAGCTGATAGGATCTGGCACACAAACTAAAGGTAACTTGTTCTACCTAGAACTTGGTGAATGCTCATGTTTTATTGCTCAAATTGAAGAAAGTTGGTTATGGCATAAGAGGTTGTGTCATGTCAATTTTGATAATCTGGTGAAGATAAGAAAATTCAAAAAGGTAAGAGGCATTCCTAATATAAAGAAACCTGAGGTCGGTTTATGCAAGAATTGTCAGATTGGAAAAATGGGAAAGACTAGTTTTAAAAGTAAAAGCCATCAGTCTGAAGATATATTAGAAATTGTGCATACTGATTTATGTGGACCCATTGGAATTGAAAGTTATACTAGAGAAAAGTTATTCATTCTTTTTGTTGATGATTACTCAAGAATGATGACTGTTATGTATCTAAGGAATAAATCAGAAGCTTTTGAGAAATTCAAATGGTACTTGGCAAGAGTAGAAAAAGAAACAGGGAAAAGATTGAAATGCTTAAGGTCAGATAGAGGTGGTGAATTCATTTCACATGAGTTCAATAACTTCTGCATTGAAAGAAGAATTAAAAGACAAGTTTCAGCACCAGGAACTCCAGAACAAAATGGGATAGCTGAAACAAGAAATAGATCCATTATGGATTGTGCAAGGACCCTAATGATTGAAAAGAACATTGCTATCAAATACTGGAAGGAGGCTATCAGCACTGCAGTTCATACCTTGAACCGAGTACAACTGAAAAAGGACTCATTCAAAACTCCCTATGAATTATGGTATGGCTACAAACCCAATGTAAGTTATCTGAAAGTATTTGGAAGAAAATGTTATATTCTGAAAGAATCTAGAAAAGGTAAATTTGATGTAAAAGGAGATGAAGGAATATTTCTAGGTTACTCTTGTAAAAGCAAAGCATATAGATGTTTAAATATATCTACTCACAAGGTCATAGAAAGTGCACATGTGAAAGTTGATGAGTTTGCAGAGAAATCAGAAGAAGAAAGAAAGAAGGTTCCTGAAGACTACAGAAGATTTATTTACATTGAACCTGATACTATACCAAGTACTCCAGTTAATCAGGAATCCTCAACTCCTAAGTCATCAATGACCAAGTTGCAGGAAGTTCAAACCGAGACACAGGAAGTTTTTACCGAGCTAAAAGAATCCGAGTCACTTTCAGACTCTACCAAGCAAGTATCTACCGAATCTGAATCTACTGAGCAAGAACAGCAAGAATATGAAGTACAAAGGGACAACAATGAAACTCATTCAAGAAATAAAGAACCTGTGTTAGCTAAATATGTCAGAAGGCATCATGCTCCAGATCAGATCATTGGAGACAAATCTGAAGGAACTCTGACAAGAAGTAAGTTAAAAGGCACTTGTTTACTTGCTGATTTTGAACCCAGAAATATCAAAGATGCATTGGCAAATGATAGTTGGATTGAGGCTATGAATGAAGAAATAGAACAGATAGAGAAAAACAAAACATGGACTCTTGTATCTAGACCCAAAGATAAGAATGTGATTGGAACAAAATGGGTATTCAAAAATAAACTAAATGAAGATGGCAAGGTATCAAGAAACAAAGCTAGACTAGTATGCAAAGGATATGCTCAAGAAGAAGGTATAGACTATGGAGAAACCTTTGCTCCTATTGCAAGATTGGAAGGTGTAAGAACCTTACTTGCATATGCTTCTCACAAAGGATTCAAAGTTTATCAGATGGATGTCAAGTCAGCATTTCTCAATGGAATACTGGATGAAGAAGTTTACATTGAACAACCTGAAGGTTTTGTTGATCTAGATAAGAAGAACATGGTCTGCAAATTACGCAAGGCGCTGTATGGTCTAAAACAAGCTCCTAGAGCATGGTATGAAAGATTGCATAACTATCTTATTCAGATTGGTTTTCAAAGGACTAATGATAACAGTAACTTGTATATAAAAGAAGGTCCAGATAATAAGATTGTTTTGGCAGAAATATTTGTAGATGACACTGTTTTCATAGGCAATGATGATCTATGCAAAGAATTTTCAGAACAAATGAACAAGGAGTTTGAGATGTCTATGTTTGATGAGATTAAATTCTTTGTAGGTCTTCAAATCCAACAAAGTAAGAATGGCATCTTCATCACACAGTCAAAATACATCAAGGAGATATTAAAAAAATTTGGTATGGAGGATTGTAAACCAGTTGGAACCCCTATGTGTACTGGATTGAAACTTACCAAGGAAGATGAATCCAAAGAAGTGGATCAAACACTGTATAGATCTATGATTGGAAAGTTGTAGTATGTAGTACATACTAGGCCAGATATTGCCCTTGCAGTCGGTATTGTAGCAAGATTTTCAGCAAAACCAAGAGAAACTCATATAATGGCAATCAAAAGAATAATGAGATATTTGAAAGGAACTGAAGATTATGGGTTATGGTATAAATCTGGAGGTAATTTGGATTTGAAAGTATTTACTGATGCTGATTGGGCAGGAAACCTTGATGACAGGAAAAGCACAAGTGGAGGAGCATTCTTTCTTGGAAAGAGATTGGTTTCTTGGACAAGCAAAAAGCAGAATTGTATATCCCAATCTACAGCAGAGGCAGAGTATGTTGCTACAGCAGTAAATTGTTCAAATATTGTTTGGTTTAAGCAGTTATTGTAAGGAATGAGGATGGAAATCAAAGAACCAGTTGTTATGTTCTGTGACAATACTAGTGCAATCAATATATCAAAGAATCCAGTGATGCATTCTAAGACCAAGCATATTGCAATCAAATATCATTTTGTTAGAGAATTAGTACAAGACAAGGAGATCAGATTGGAATATGTCAATTCAAAGGAACAAATTGCTGACATATTCACAAAGCCACTACCTAAGGATGCATTCTTGTATCTCAGAGGTAAGTTGGGGGTTACACCCCTATCCGAAATTCACTAAAAACAAGTTTTAGTGATGCATCAACGCATACCAAAAATGAAAATCTATCTGTTGATGCAGTCAAATCTGGAAGCTTTACATATGAATCAGTACTAAAGGTACATTACAATTCATTTAAGTTCTATTGTCTTTGGCATTTGTTGTCAAAGAGGGAGAGATTTACTTTACTGTCATATCTTTCTGAAATTTGTGTGAAAAAGAAAGTTCTTATGTAATTCCTTCACAGAGGGAGATTACTGAAAGAGGGAGAGTCCATCATCTTAGAGAATTGTTTTGATGACACATTGTGCTGATAAGGACTTGTTTTCAAATTTCATTCTGCTATGACATGTTGTGTTGCCATCAATGCCAAAGAGGGAGATTGTTGGATACAATTGATAATTGCATGATTGTCTTTGATGTTACACAAATGTCATATCAGTCATCAGACAGAGTCTACCGAGCTCAGAAGGTAAGTACAGCTATTGACAGAGTTTACCGAGCTTGCAAGGTAAACAAAGGAAGTTCAGTGTTTACCGAGCTCACTCGGTAATCAAAGGATTTGTTGCCGAAAGATAGTGTTTACCGAACTCACTCGGTAAACAAAGGATATGAGATAGGTTGTCAGTATTTACCAAGTTGACTCAGTCATCGAAGAAAAGAAGCAGACAGTGTTAACCGAGCTCACTCGATCATCGAAGAAAAGAAGCAGACAGTGTTAACCGAGCTCACTCGGTCATCAAAAGAAAGTCGGAGAAATCGGTGTTTACCGAGTTCACTCGGCGACTGAAGGATTTCTCTGTATTAATTGAGCTCAGTTGGTTAACATAGGAATTATTTTTTGTGCAGTATTTACCGAGTTAAGTCGGTCAGCGAAGGATTTCTCGAAGGTTAAGTAATTAAAATTAATTACTTTATGTAATGTATGAAGCCGACTTATAGCACAATTATTTATAATTGTAACTTGTATTTGAGCCGACTTGATAAACTAAAAGGTATATATGAAGGATCAAGTTGCAAATTCAAGTATGGAAGTATGAATGTGAAAAAGCGAGCAGATATGATTGAATATCTAATATGCGAATTATAAGGAAGGTCAGAGTAAGTTTTTGAAGGATCAGAGATGCAGAGTTGCATTTGATCAGAAAGGAACAGAACAGAGATCTGTATCAGCAAAGATAAGTTGTATTTATTTCAGATCACTCATTGTTACTTTCTAACAATTGTAATAGTGTTTTCAAATCTCTTAACAGAGTGGGTTTAACAGCCTTTTGTAAAATCCTCTAACAAGGTGGCAATTCAGTTGAATTGATCTAAAGACCTCTAGCAAGGCCACTCCTAGCAGGGTGATTAAATCCTCTAACAAGGTCGCACCTAACAGTGTGTTTTGTAACCTTTAACAAGGTTGGCTCCTAACAGGGCTCACTTCAGAAGAGTGAAAAATAGTAACTAGTTACATTGGTGGTTTTTCCCATATTGGGTTTCCCCGTTAAATCTGGTGTCTCTTGTCTCTTGCTTCTTGTGTTTTCAGTTTGATTATATGAGTATCAGCAATGAGTATTTCCTTTGACATCTTAAGGGACTTGTGGGAAAAGTTTTTGGAGTAACTGATTCACCCCTCCCCTCTCAGTTACTCCATTCTCATTTCCAACACTTTGACAACTCACAAAATAGTGTTTCTCAACACTACCCCCACCCACTTTGACATCAAGTGTTTTTCAAACACTTTACAGATAGTTTACCTATGGTCTCCGATGTCGCAATATTTCTCACTATCAGAATCAAGTCTGGAAGAAATGGCCAAGTGACTTACACACACACACTTTAACACTTAAACGACTGAGCTATGCTGACATTTATCTACTTTGTGTGCTGTCTATGATGATTTCTTTGCCATGTGTTCCCTGCCTAATAGTCTTTCGAGGATGTCATTGACTAGAAGACTGGGGGCATGGGGCATGTCTTCTTGATTTCTGCTTGTGGGTATACTTTGTTTGTCTATAGTGTTGTAAGCATTTATGTTGGTCCTATTCAACACGTTGACTTATAAATGTATCATCCTTGACTATTTTGCAAGATCGCACTTGGGGTTTATCCTGGCACTTATGCCTTGATATAGGTGTAATCTTGCTAAATTAAACTTAGGGAATCTAATCACGTAGTTATCTTGACTTACATGTCTCTGATGCTTAGATTGGATTTCCACATACCTATCTGATATCGATCATATTCATATCCTCATAGTTATACTAGTGATGGTTGTATGATCTCATGATGTCCCTAATAAATGCTCAATGATGAAATTAAGAGTCTAAATGTTATGCGCTTCTTGCTGGTAAACTACTTTTCATATTAGCTTGCATTTTAGGTTCATTTTCTAGCTTAGTCTTGCATTATTGCATATGGGGAGAGCTCTCTTTCTTCATCTTTTTGTGGACATATCAGCTAACTCCTTTCATATATTTCTTTACTTTCTTCTTGTTCATGTCTTTTCACCTTCTTAATCTTTCGCTTCATCTCTTTTCTATCTTGTCATCACATTATATAAAGTTTTGACCTCTTAAATAATTTTCACATCTTAGATTCATTTTCGGGATCAAAATCCAAATTCGAGTTCATCTTGATGGTCAAAATTGTCTTTTAAAATTCTACTTTCTTCTGAGCAGTTAGTTGACCTTTTGAGGTCTAATCTTTGAATCATCACTGGGGCATCTTCATTTCTTCATGTCTTCATCATTTCCATACTTCATATCTACTTAAATTAACTATTTCATGTCTAAAATTACCTTTCTACTCATTTCAACCTTATTTTTATGCTATATCCTTCAAGTTCAACTCTAGTCAAACTGGGGCATTTTATCAATTTTTTTATATAGTCATTCTTGGGTTCTAATCATCTATCTGTCATCTTGGACATTGCTATATTCTATTTTTCTCATTTCTAGCCAATTTTTGCATCCCCTTACCTCATTTCAATTTTGATCCCAAGGGGGCAAAAATACTCTATCACTGCTTAGGAGCATTTGTTTGATCTTCTCACTTGCTCTCACTCTATCCACTTTTCTAAGTGTTAGCATTCTTCTTGAATTCTGACATCATCTTTTCCTAGTGTTCAGTACTACCACTATCAGGCTATACATTCAGGAATTGCTATGTATTTCTGCATTTCACTCTTCAGAATCAGACATCTATATCTACCACTGCCTATTTAGCTTCGATTTTCTTTGACATAATGTGTTCCCAGATCGATCACACATTAGTCAAAGAGGGGAAAATGTAATCACCTAAAAATGGTCATCTAGACTATTAGCTCCCTTTTCAACATTTTGGCTAAATTAATTTAATCACTTACCTAAGCCAAATTGCTAATAATCAATTTATTTGATTATAACCTATAGTTTGACTATGCTATCCTAAGTTCATTATTTTATTAAAAGAACATGTCCCCTTTTAATTAAATAAAATACCCCATTCTTCTAACCCACTTAAAGTGCACACATAAAGTCCTTTTTCTATTTTGCAATTAAAAGAAAAGGCTTTGTGACTTTTGTCTTATATGACAAGCCAACTTATATTCTATTGGTTGACTTGTGTGTGCACATGGATCACTCCTATTTTTGAATTCAACCATTGATCATCCACCATCTTCATCTTGATCTCCACCATCCATACATCTTTAAAAGGGAGAGAGCTTTCCCCCTCAATGAATCCATCTTTTGGACATTGTTATGCTGCAGGTTTTCTAATAGGTTTCTTTGGAGCTTTGTGGAGAACTTCTATTTCTTGTCTACATTCTCTCATCCATGGCATCATGGCATTCTAGATTAGCTTAGCTTTCATTTTTACATGTAGCTTAAATCATATAGTCTAATAGTTGGATTGCAACACTCTCATACATGCTTAGCATAGCTGCACTTTTCATATTCATTCTAATTTAATCTTTAGTTGCATTGCATTCTTGAGGAACTCCTTGAGACATTTGCATTCTTGCATCTTGTCTTTGGAACCTCCCATTTCTTGATTTACTAGCAAGAAGAGTATCTCTAAGGCTCATCTGAGAGCCTTCTTATTCTTGAAATATACTCTCTTGCACTCCATGGATAGGGAGCTCTAAGATGGCATTCAAACATTCCAAACTCATGGAATCATTTGGATAGAAGGGTTTAGAGTGGGACACTTTCGAGTGTACAGGTTTAAAGTGGTACCTTTTCATTCTACTAATTCTTACTAAACCTATCAAGAATCCCATTCTGGAAATGATTTGGCAACTTAGTTCCCAACAAGAGACCAAGATAGCTAGTTGGAAGGTTGCCAACCCCACACCCAAGAATCCCAACAATCTTCCTTTTTCTTTCAATAGGAGTATTAATAAAGAAAACTGAGTGTTTTGCCTAATTAATGAGCTGGCCTGATCCCCTAATATACACATCTAGTAATTTCTTCATCTCTTTAACCTCCTAAACCAAAACTTCCCCTCCCATAATAGTTTCATCCACAAATTGTTGATGGATAAGATAAACATGTCCTAAAGAAGGCTTGATACCTCTTAATATCTTATCCTATATTTTTCTCTAAATTAACCTACCAATACACTTAGCCATTATAATGAATAGGATAAGAGATAGGGGATCCCCCTACCATAAGCCTCTCAAAGGTTTGAAGAAATTAGAAGGAGCTTCATTGATCATTATGGCAAGTGAAGAAGTAAAAATAAGTTGAGAAATGAGTTTATGCACCTCTTGATCAAAACCAAAAGCCTAGAGAATAGAACCAAGGAAAGTCTAGTCCACCTGGTCATAGGCTTTGGAGAGATCCAACTTGAGTAGAAATCCTTCTCTTTTACCTACTTTAGGTGAGTGAATGACTTCATGAACCATCATGATAGAATCCAAGATCTATCTTCCAAGGACAAAACTTGTCTACTACTGAGATATGATTAAAGGAAGAACATTAAGAAGTTTGGATGTCAACAACTTCAAAATGATCTTGTAGAATGAATTACAAAGACTAATGGGCCTAAATTTATCCATTGAATCTACCCCAAGAATTTTAGGAATGAAAACCAAAAATGTAGAGTTGAGTTCTTTAAGAAGATTCCTAGCCCCAAATATTCTTACACTACCTTGGCAACATCCTCCATAACCAGCTCCTAATAAATGTGAAAGAATAACATAGGAAAACCATCTAGCCCTAGGTTTCTAGAAGAGAGAAAAAATATTTTTTAACTTCCTAAACCTTAGGGATCCCCTGCAACATTTTATTGCGGCGTGGTTGAATTAACTGGGGAAGAGATGAAATAATTTCATTCTGATCCACCACAGATAACATGGGATCCCAGGATAGAAGATAAGAGAAAAAAGAAATAGCTTCAATAGAAATATCATTATCTCATGTCAAAATAACTTGGCTCTTCTTAATTCATGTTATCTTATTATTAGTTCTATGCTTAAGGGTGGAAGGTGGAAAAATCCAGTGTTCTGATCACCTTCTTTAATCCAATTAATATAGGATCTTTGTTTCCAAAAAATTTCTTCTCTACTTATAATGTTATACAAATCAATGAGAATTGAAATCTCTATATTCATGTTCTAGTCATTATATCCATCCTTTTGGATAATATCCTAAATACTACTTAGCTAATCTAATATCTCCTCTTTTTCCTGAAAAATATGACCAAAATCTATCTTGTTCTAGACTTTAATATTACATTTAACATTACTCAATTTCTTGGCAACCCTAAACATGGTAGTTCCTTTCACCTCAATATTCCACCAAGAGAAAATCCTATCCAAAAGGTTTGGATGAGATATCCACATCTTTTCAAACTAAAAAGGATAATTCCTCTTGGCCTCAAGAGAAGCAATCAAGAGGGAAATGGGGGAATGATCAGACCTAACTATAGGGAGAAGGGAGAGCTTACAAGAAAAAGAGTTCAACCAATCAAGAGAGATGAGAGCTCAATCCAAGTGAACCTAGATGCACTCCTTTCCTATTTTCCTATTGGACCAAGTGTAAACCCCACCTGAGAGATCAACATCTAGGAGAGCCAAACTATTAATGAAATTTGAAAGATCCAACTTGCTATCCAAATCTAAGGCCAAACCCCCTAATTTTCCTCAATAGTAAGGGGAGTATCAAAATCACCCATTATAATACCTTAGTTAAGATTACTACTCTAAATAATAGAGAAAATCTTAGTCCAATAAACCTTCCTCTCCCTCTTAGAATTAGGGGCATACACATTCAAAAGAAACAAAAAATCATTGTTATTCATATGGAACACTTTACATAACAGAGTAATACCTTCATCATACATAGAAGTGACTTCAAAGTGTTTATTGTTAAAAATATTAAGCAAGCCTCTTGACACACCCTTAGAATTAGTGGCCTCGCCAGCCATGGTGTTGCTAAAGGAAATCTTACCTAGAAGTTCCTTCTTCATTTTTGTTTCTTGAATCAACATAAAATTAGGTCTTTGATCTCTAATCATATTCCTAACTACCTCCTATTTATGGGCCCCATTTAGCCCCCTTATATTCCTGGATATATTATCTTCATTTCTTTTTAACAGAACATTCCAATATGGTTCTTTAGCTCCCATCCACCAAATTCCTTCTAGTCTCCTCTTGCATGATTTATCTTGAACTTTTTATGCCTACTGACTTTGGTTTAACTCCCACATCCATTTTTACATGGTTTCTAGTCATTGCTAGTGACATAGGGGAAGGATCCTACTATTTTTATTTTTGGCCTTTATCTCACTCCCCTTATTTTCATCAAGCCATTCCACTATTCTTGAAATCTTTCCAAGGGAAGAAATTCTGACCATGTCCAAAATCCTCTCTTCCAAATTATGAGAAGCAGAATGACCCTTCATAGGAGATGAGGGAACCACCATGGTTCCCTGCTGTTCTTGTGTTTCCCTCACAACCTCCACTTCATCATTCAATTTTTGCTCCTCCCCCTCTCCACTAGAAAGGAAATCATGTTGATTTCTTGTAGGGGTATCAAAAAATAAACCATTTCCTTTTGAGATGATGATTTGATTATCTCCTTATTTATCCCTTTATCTCTCCTTGTTGACTCACTTACCACCTCATTAACCTAGGGAATAGCTAGCTCTAAGAACATCAATTCCTTTTCTAGGATAGCCACCTTTGTGGTCTGAGAATTAGGAATTGTAGAAACCATTGCTTCATCCTCCTTAGCCAACTTGGATCCATTCTAGTTTGGTTCGTTCACATCTTTAACATGGATTTCCACAATCACCTCCTGATTCACAAGATAATCCTTGATTTCCTTCTTTTTCCAAATGTTTTTCTCCTTTCCAGATATAGAAGTTGTTTTTTTCCTACTCTTTTCCACTTTAGCCTTAGGGAATTGCTTAGCCTTATGACCCAATTTCAAACATTGAAAGCATACAAAAGGTGCACTTTCATAATCTAGTTTTTGGACATGCATTCCAAGTTTAGAATGAAAGCACACAACCTCTGGCATATCATCCCCCTCTTGAACTCAAATATAGATATGAGAATACATGAGTCTTCTTATAGAAGAAGTTATTAGATCTATGGAAAGAAGCTCACCAAAAATTTTTTCTACTACCATAAACACATCCTCATTCAAAAACACCAAAGGTAGCTCTAGAAGTCTAACCCATAGTGGAGCTTGCACAAAAAATGAATCTTTCAAATCCAGCTCAAAAGACCACTTCTATAGGACTAGAGTCAGGTGACATATAACTCAAGTTCCTTCACACAAAATTTTTGATAGATCCTCAATGCAAAAAAATTCAAAATACAGGAAACCTTTAGCGATCACAACTATAATGACCTGTCCCTTAAGGTTCTATTTCTTCTGCATGAAATCTCTAACAATATCTATATTCAACCTTTTCCCAATAAAATTACCCACCAGAGTAGAGGCCATAGAAGAAATGTTGTGATCTATAAGCTCATCTAGAATTGCAATCACACATGAACCCTTTTTTGACCCAATGAGTATTTTAACTAGTGAAAAAGAAGACTTACTAGTTGGTTTAACTCCAAATATAGAAGACCATTTTACAAACTGTGGCCTAGGCTAACCCACCTTGGAGGATGGAAAAGACTTGTCTAGATTCCTTCCATGGTCACGTGGGTCCCCATCTCCATTCTCTATTACATCTTTGATCTCTATGTTCCCTTGAAAATCTCCATCCCCTCCCTAAGATCTATGCCCCGACCCATGTTTCCAATCCCACCCAACCAGAGGAATCCTACCTAGTATAGGTTTTGAATTTTGAAAGGCTACACTTCCCCGTCTACTACCCCTATGACTCCTGCTCACTATTGCTCTTAAATTTTTATAAATATAATACTGTTATCTCAAATAAACTATGTAGATTCAAGTTAGGCAATACCTTACAACGCAATGGAAAATTGTGAGGCTCTTAATTGGGAGGTCTTGGATTCAAATCTACACAAGCTTAACTAATAATTGAAATAATTAATCATGACAAATAATAACAAAAAAACTATGTAGATTTAAGACAAATTCATTGACCTATATTTTATGAGCAGTAGTTCACAAGAGTCCATTAAAGTTTGATCATTATATCCTAAGTTTATATTATTATAACAAGAACCATCATCTATTTTAATTAAATAATCAATCAAAATCCCCTTTCTTATATTGCACTTTAAATTCAATTTCTAAAAAAAATTAAGCAAATAACACCACTTAAGCGCACAATTTTGGGAAACTTCTAAAATAGTGATCACACATATCATAAATAATTAAATCTCCACCATTGCTTATTATTGCATCTCACCCGTTCAATCATTTCTGCAATCTATAAAAAGAGGCCTCTACCTAACTTCAAAGGATCTCACATTGATGCTATTGCTATGCTCCTAGTTTAACATTTGATTTTCTTAGAGCAATTTATAATTTTTTATCATTTAACTTGTTCTATCTTGCATGTTAGCTTAAACAATCTATCATAATAAGGATGGTTGTAATACTTAATATTTGTTAGTTCAATCTTATGTTTTTCCTTCTTTCCATCATTTTTGCTTGCATACATTCATGAAATTCATGCAAATCTTGCAAATCCATTGCATGCTTCCTCTATGAATTTTCTCAATCTATAAACACAAAAAATAACATAGAATTTTGAACATTATGAATATGAATTTTTAGGTCATTTCTTTAAATTATTATTTTTAAACCTTTAAAAGTAATGATTTATAGAAGTGTTGGTGTTTAGATTAGTGAACACATTTATTGATACAATCGTAGACTTGTACAATTAGAATTTGCATTTCACTTGTAATAGTTATAGACTAAAAGGATTATTCCATAAACAATCTAACCACCTTTCATTCATATCTATAAATGGTAACTATTCTTGTTAGAGGGTTACAAAATACATCTAAATTTTTTGCAATTATATGCTTTGTGATACACTACATACATGGATAATTATATCCTAAAATTATTCCAACTGAATAATTTTACAAAAATCAATTCAAAATAAATCAATTGTATATCTTTATTGGTAAAGTTTAGTATCTTCTAATTTTAAACAAATTAAATCTAACTTAGAAACCTTAAAAACTAAATAAGATTTAATTTAGAAACAAATAATGTCTACATTTTTTTAGTATATTTTAAGAAATTGTTTGATAATATTTTTTTACTTTTTCTCTTAAAATTCATTTCAAATTTTACTTAATGAATAAAAAATATTTTAAATATTTTTTTATTATTAATAATAAAATTTAGCTTTTATTTAATAAATATAGCATTAAAATTCAAACAAGATATCTTTTTATATTATTATAATTCATTTTTCATTTTTATTTTTTCATACTTTTAAATTTTTTTTCAAAATATTTAATCTTAAATTTTTTTATGCTTAATTATGTATTTCTTTAATACAATATTATAATAAATAATATGGAATCTATTTCTCAATATTTATAAATTAAATTTTGGTTGTGAAAATATTATTATTATATATATCCCTAAAACAAATTATAAACTAATTTTACTTTCATGTTTCATTTTCATTGCTTGGACTCTACTTTGTTGGGTGGCTACTAGTGGAGTAAGAATCGTCACAACTTTTCATAGATCTTGCACAGGTATGTATTCACTTTCTTTGCAAAAAAAAATAGTCGTCATAAAAGAAATGAAAATATCTGAATGTATTTACATGGTTTGAATTTCTCTTCACATGTCATGGCTTTCGCACTAAACCCTTGATTTATCTATTTTCCTTTAGATCATATAGTTGTAGCCCATTAAATGTAAATCTCTACATAATTTTCTGTGTAAATATCTACAAATCATTTTCATTTCTTTTAAAATATAGTCTTCATAATTTTATGGGTTATGGATCTAGCCAACACAATGTTAATGCCAGAAACCATCTATTAAAGGGTAGAACTTAGCTATAATTATTAATATGGATACTCTCACTAAGAGATCTATTTACAAATCCTCACACATATTAAGAAATTCATTATAGTTTTAGAGGAGATAGACCCACTTTAAGGATAAGCTCTAACTATACATTATAAGTTTTGAGCACAAATAATGCCTACCAAAGTAGGGACACGAGATATCTTGAGAGACAAAGATATATATAAAGTAGAAAGGAAACAAATCCAATGATATCACTACAAGTCATTTTCTTTTTGGATAGAGATTGTAGATTGACAAGATCAAATAAGGGAAGAGGAGAAAGCTTTCTACAAGAGTACACACAAAATCCAAATAAGGTTGTATAGCAAGAGGAAGCTAAAGATTCGCCACAATTATCTATTTCATCCAATGAAGTTGAGAACACAAATGATGAGATCTAAATATAGTTAATGATAAAATATGGGGAAATTTGATTGCTATAGTAGAAATGACAAAGAAGCAACTATTTTTATTGAAATCAAAGTCTAGTGATCAAATGTTTGTCATCCTACTATGGAACATGTAGATTAATTACAATGTCAAAGTTATAGAAATTCTAATTTCCAAGGAATTCATATGTCCACACAAAATATTATAGTATAGGAGTTACCAACTATTCAAGAAAGAGGAATTTAAGTGTGTAAAGACTGTTTATTTGGCAAACACCATAGTGTTAAATTTCCTATAAGTGCATACAGATATAGGTGGACATTGGAGCCTATGATATATGTTGTTCCATGTCCAAAGTAAGCATAAGTATCAAAAAGTTTAGGATTTTTAACTAAGTCTTAGATTCAACACTCATAAAAAGAAAAGACTTGGCATATGAAAAATCAATTATATATATATATATATATATATATATATATATATATATATATATATATATATACATAGATTTTAAACTTGTAGACTAATCATTTTGATGATTAAGCTTTTATACCATAGTAAAATAATCATATAGATGTTGCTTTAATGAACTTGTATCTAAAACAAGCTTGTAAATGTAGCTAGTTTAAAATAATTGGCAAAAAGCTCGGCAACCTAAAAGCTTTCTTAATTAGAAATGCAATGTTACCCCAAAATTATTTGGGAGATGCATTGAATGAGTGAATAAATAAAGATGTAAAATATTAGTCTAGATATATTTGATTAATTTAAATGCAAAGTGGCAACATAATAGCATCTACATGTGACATGTTGATGGTTTTTAACCTAATAGGTAGAAGAAAAATTAAAATAGTATATTTTTGTAAGAACATAAGTATACGCAAATTCAAAATAGTTTAAATCTTCCTTTTCTCAACCCTAGTAAAATCTAGGTTAAACATAGAACTAGAGGGTCTAATCCTAGGAGTTTGTTGTGGATGTGTAGGACTAGTATTAACTCAATCTCTATTGTAGATGTATATTCAAGTATCTAATACAAACAATATGATGAATAAAAAAGATACACTCCAACCAAAATCCCTAAAGGAATGGATAGATGAGGAGAACCACTTTAGTGAATCTCCATCTGGCTGATAGCCCTCTTAGTCCAATTGCAAGAGAGTGGATAAGTCTAATTGAGTGAGAGAGAGATTTTAATTGTGGTTGTTATAGCTTTAAGATAATTATATAGGATAGAGTTTCACATAGAAGAGTGCAACCATCATCAAAACCTTTATTCATATAATTATATTATGTATTTTCAAAACTTTCCTACCTTTCACAGATATGATCAATTCTAGCTATGAGGATTTTCCAAGTCTGACCAAACTAAAAGGGAAATTTTCTTATAAATGAATCCTCCTAACCCTTCAAAATATCCTTCTATTTCATGCACTTACATTTACACACTTCATATTTTATCCTACCTTTCATAGACCTAATTGAGTCTAGCTATTGGGAGTTTCCATGTCTGACTAGACTCATACAATGTTTTCCCTCTTCTTAGGCAAAGTGGGGAAGTTTAATATAGGTATATTCATATTTTTTAATTTCACTTATGTTGATTACTAAGGTAAGTGATATAAATTATTAGTTTTAGTATCCATTATTTGTTGATCAATACTATAACTTATATTCTATTGTGCACTAACTAATAATGTAGGTCCACATATTGTGTAGTGATTTTGTTCTAAAATTGGGAATAGTGGAACACAACATTTATGAAGGATTGTCATGTCAACTAGATATTCTACAGTTATTCATCAGATTCCATTTTATTAATGTTGTAACATACATTGTAAAACCATAATACTAAATTTCAAAATTTATATTCTTACTCACAATTGAAAAATTCATTGAATATTTTGATCTCTTTTCTTATGTGATGTTTAAATTCCATATTCATATTTATCCCTGTATATGAGCAATGTTAGTATGCTAAATAGAAACTAAATTTAAATAAAGCTTCTACAAACTAAACAAAATTCATAAACTTCAAGATAGACTAAGATGAGCTCTTAATTGAGAATATGAGCCATTAATGGGCTCTCTCAATGAGAAGCTCTCTTGTTGAGTAGCTTTGTCTAAATAGATAGGATGTATGCTCAATATGCTTCCAAAGGCTTCAATGGATGATTGTGGATTTTTGGTGTGGATAGATGGCTTTAGTATGGATTTGGCTCTCAAAATAGCATTATAACTTTACTTCATGGATTGTGTTATTTTGCAAAGGGGAAGGATCCAATTTATAGGCAAGAGGCTTGAGGGATTGAGGGCTAAGATGCAAGGATGGGAAAAAGCTCATGGAGGGCTTAGATTGCATGAGAGGAGAGCACATTGATTGTGCTTCCTTACAACCAATCAAGGAGTGACACATGTCACATGGTGAGAGGATGGAGGAAAGGGGAAGGATGAGTCAACAAAGGAGGCTCAAGGGATAAAATCTTCATAATGACCCTTCATAAGTGCTTTGTAAGAACATTTATGACTTTGTGGGCTTTATAAAGTTTTGTGGTTGAAGATATTTGTAAGAGATACCATGAAATTTGAATTTGAGGGTTTAGGGGGGTTTTAAGCTTGCTTAGGGTTGTAAAAATGATTAGAGGATGGATTAGGATGGTTTAGGATTAGCTTAGGGATAGGAAAGTGGATGGCATTTAATGAGGGTGGGTGAAGGAGGAGATATTTGTTAACTTTGGCTTGGGTTAGTAATTCTTAACCCATGTTTAGGGAATGTGACAAGGTTAGGAGGGGATTAGGATTAGGTTTAAAGACATCTTCTAGAAGAGTCTAGACTTTGGATGAGGATAAAGACTTTCTAGAATAGTTTAGAATTTCCTAGGATGAGGATGAAGACTTTCTAGAAGAGTCTAGAACTTCTTAGGATGAGGATAAATTAGATTTTTAGGAAATAAATAAAGTTTTATTTATTTCAAGGGTTTGGGTTGAGGAGATATTTATTAAAACTTTTTTAATAAACATGAGGATTAATATTTAATCTTAATTAAATATTTTGAGTTGGGATTAGGGTTAGGAAATGATGGGATTAGCCTTTAATTAAAATTAAAGAAGGATTAGAAGATTTTGGAAGAGGTTAGTGGTCTTAAGGAAATTGGCCAAATTTTGGGCAAAAAATAAATTTTTTCTTTATTTTGGGTTTTTTGGTCAATTTATTAATTAAATAATTAATAAATAAGGAAATAATGTTTAAATAAGATTTAAACATTTTTGGGAGGGATTCCTTAATTAAATATTTTTAATTAAGATAAAGGGATTTAATTGCATAAAAATTAATTAATTAATTAATTAATAAATGATGATGTCATCAGGGATTTTTTCAAAAAATAAAAATACTTTATTTTTTAAAGGATTTTTAGGTGTCTACAATCCCAATATATGTGCAATATCCTAGGACATAGAATGAACACAAATAAATTTGATTGAACCTAAACAATGCAAAACAAAACACACACACACACACACACACACACACACACACACACACACACATATTAGAAATTTAAAATTTACTCTTAGAACCTATGGGTGAAAAAAATGTCAAGGCAATGAGTTTGCTTTAATTAAAGGGCAAAAACTTGAAAAACAATAAAATTTTACACTTTACAAGAATCTTTTGGGGGAATTTGGGAAATAATAGATAAATAAAATATTAAATTGATGTTCAACACATTGTTGGTGGGATAACCTCTCCTTTGGGCAGATTGTATGTAGTCTACTATCTCTGAAATGTGAAGCATCCATTGTTTGAGATAGGGCTTAGTATTAGGTTGGTTAAGAACTATCATGGAAATAAGCTAGTTTAGATATAGGCATATGGGGTGGAGATAGTTACCATTTCAAACAAGATGATAAGCTCATGAATAGATCCCCCCTTCTCTACCCAACACTATAGCTACCATAGAATTGTAGACCCCCCTTGTACCATCACTAAAACTCAGGTAGCCCTACTATTAGATTCTTCCTAGAACCATTCTAAGGCCAAAATTTTATATATCAACACATCTAAAAAAAAATTAAACAAGATGATGAAAAAATCACATAGGTATGGAAATTTCTAAGAAGAAAATTGTATCGAAATAGAAAGAATATATAACATAAGAAAGATATTATTGACATTACATAAAAATGAAAATTTTCATACAAAATTGCTCCTATAGAATATCTTTCTAGGCCTATCATTTTTCAAATATGACTTTTCAAAATCTTCCTTAAAAGTTTTCCATCCTTTTACATTGTCCAACACATAGTTAGAACATTGTTTGGTAACTAGCTAGGTAGATACAAGAATAACTAGTATAATTTTTTTTCCAAAACATTCACATATTCCAAAGCCCCTTTTTGAAATGATAAAGTTTGAACATTGTAGAACACATACTTCAGCATTGTTCCTAGCATTAATGTTAATGGATATATGACTACCATCTAGGTTACTAGAAGGAAACTACTATGAGAGGCATTGTCTGAAGTAGAAACAAGAAAATGAGAACCAAGTAAAATTGTAAACATCTAACTAATAGCTCACTTTTTGTCAAATTAAATCTCTTTATTTCTATATAAAACATAACCTTTTATATAACCATGGCCACTAACAATTTGATTTAATATTTTTAATTTAATTGTTCTCCTTTTGAAATCTTTACCTTTCAAAAAATTGTGCATTCTATATCCTTTTAGAATAGATCATCCAAGTTCCCTTCCTTGTTTATACCCAAATTAACTCAATCAATAATAACATATGTTGTAGATAACAAAACATAAACAAACATCATAATTGGGTGAATCAAATGAGGTCCTATGCTAAGTAAACTTAAAACCACTTTTTTTTTTATTATCTATATTAGAGAATAAAATAGAATAATTTTTTTTTAATTTTATATATTAAATTAAAATCTAAAAAAGTATTAGAATTTAGAAAAATTTCTATTTTATTCTTTAATTTTATTATATTTAAATAGTATTTCTTATTTACTTTATTTTATCTTAAAAGATAAGTGAAAAGTTACAATAGAATTGTTTCTATTTTATATTTCAATATTGACATTTAAATTCTTATAAATTAGAAAAAAATAAAAATGATAGAAATATAAAAAAGATTTACTTTTAAAAGCAAGATTTGATCTATAAATAGTAATGAGAATATAAACATATTAATATTAGAATGTGACCTTGTTTTATGAAATATAACATAAATTTTTCTTTATATTTATATATTGTGATATATAAATGGAAGCTTCCATATTATATGATACAAGTCATTAAAAAAATTCATTTTCATAATATAATGTTACTTTGTTTTATAGATATAAAAGAAAAGGTTCTTCATTTTATAAAACAATAGAGAAATGACAATAAAATCATTCTCATATTATAATGGAGCTTATATTATATATATATATATATATATATATATATATATATATATATATAATTTATTTTGATCGGTAAGAGGCCAAAGCCAAGATTAATTATTATGTATTATTATTAATTACTATTTTATTAAGCATGGGTAGATACAAAGCCAAGACCTCTTTGATAAGAGGCTCACAATTTACCATTGTTTTGTAGACTCTTGCCTATAATGGCGCTTATATTATTATTATTTATTTTAATTAATTTATCAAATATTAAATATCCAAATTAATAGTATTATTAAGTTTTAAATAGAAGTTGTTACTTATACTTCTAGTCATGGATATATATTAGACTTGTTCTTATTGGATTGTCAAACCTAAAGAGTGTGGAATTATTTATGTTCCTTTAATATAAAAAAAGAAAAAAAAATTTATATATAATAAAAACTCAATTTTGACAATGCTAATAAGGATACTTTGATTATCTTTGTTAATACTCATAAAACAAATTTCTATTAACCCTATACTAGGGAAGAATATTAATGGTTCACTAATTTATTTAATAATTTTGAGATAGAAAATAATTAGGCTTGACAAGTACATCATTAATATTAAGATTAAGATTAGAACTAATTATATTATATTAGTAAGTGTCTAATTTCATATATTATGTCTAGTGACAATTTACATTTAATAAATTTTGAATGCAAAACAAGATGAAACCATGTATAAGAATTGATTAAATCATTATATGTAAACCAATCAAATTATGTGAGAAATTGTAAATCATATAAGTAAAATGTATAAAGAATTGTAGTGGCAATTTTGGAGTTTTGATTTGGGTTAGTAGATGTAAGATCAAATTAGCTTAGATTTTTTTGGTCTTGTAGTCATATTTTATGTTAAAAAAATTGAGGGAATCACGCAAACAAATATTATTAGTTATTACATTTTACAAATATCATTAATTTTTATTCCCATTTAAGCAATACCATTGTGGTTGCACTTAATATTGGCACTAATATAGTTTCATTAAAGAAAGTCTAAGCTAGCTTTAATGCATGGCTAGTACATTGAATAGTGTGTGCATGAATATATGTATGTATTTGTGTAAAAAAATTGGTAGCTATTTAATGTTGACACATAAAGTATTATTTTACCATTAAAGTACTATTTATATTAACACATTGGACACTAAGTAATACAAGCTTGTTGAAAAAAATACTTGTTTATACAGATGTGTAAGAATAATCAAAACACATCTTTATGAGAAGAAGGCCAAATAATTATTAATACTTTCCTAATTAATATTATTTTAAAAGACCTTATGTACTATGCAAACATACAAAAATTAAATATATATATACATGTATATTGGTTGAGTCAAATTATGAGATCTACATATACATTGTTATGGGTACATATCACAACTAACACTTTGTATGAAAGCTTGTGTGCTATGTGCCACATATCATTGGACAACATATAACTTTTCCCAAGTAGATGATTTTAAAGTATGAAGGAAAATGAATAAATATATAAATGCATTCTGATTTGAAATTTATAAATTTAGGTTTGGAATGCTCAATATAATCCAATATATTGGGTACAAATATATTTGGTACCTGATATGACTTGAAAATAATTTTTTTGGCTTTGGTATTAGGATTGGGGGAAAAAGTTGACACAAATTTCAAAACATTTTTGGACATTTTAAGACTTTTTTTTACATCCTCATGATCTTGCACATAACCTACCACCAATGTTTGTTTTACTAAATTGTGTGTGATGTGTAGTATTATATTTTGTGATGTCTTGCAAATAAAAAGTTTTTGAGTAGTATTATGTAATTATTTTAAATGATATTATACCATCTATCAACATAATATACGTTAAAACTATGATTTATTAGTTATTCCCTTATCACCTATTTAAATCATCCAATTTGTAGTTTCTACTAGTTGTAGGGGTAAATTTCATGAATTCATTTGTTTTAAAATACAAATTTTTAGAAGATGTTATTAAGAATTCTTAAATTAGCTTTTGTTCAATCCCATCTCATCTTTTAGTTTCCATTATAGAGAATTATAGGACATATTTTCTCTATTCTAAAAAAACTTTGATATGAAGATAAGTGCATAGCTATTTGATTTTGACATACAAAAATAATGTCATTTGTGGCAAACAAGTTTTTCATCAATATTTGTAGTAGTTGGTAAAGATTTTTTGGGTTGATATTTACTATATTACTGTTTGTTGTAAAGGAAATTAATCAAGAACAAGTGGCAACAATAGAAGAATGAATAACCACATTCAAGCCATGTTCTCTTTGGGAAAATGTTAGTTTAGAGGAAGTGGCTACCATAGAATTACTAGTTGCAAATATGTCACATAGTATTGTAATTTTATTAAAAAATCCACATATTAAATTTATTAAAATAAGGGGAACAAGCCAGATGTAAAGAATTTATCAATTAAAACATTCTCTTGATCTCTATATTATGCATTTAAAAACATTACTTTTCTTTGAAGGGTACAACTAGGAGGATGGTGGTTTGATTTCATCGTTCCCTAATATGATTAAATAAACTACCAAATAAATTACCAAATAAACTACCAAATATATTACCAAATAAACTAGCAAATCAATTGCCAAATATCTACCAAATCAACTACCAAATATGCTATCAAATTAACTATCAAATTAACTACCAAACCAACTACACAATATATTACTGAATCAACTACCAAATATACTAGCAAATAAACTACTAAACCTATGCCAAATATACTACCAAATAAAATACTATTTAATAGTAATTAACTACTAAATAAACCACCAAATAAAGTACCACCTAAACCACCAAATTAATTACCAAATTAATCACCAAATAAATGATCAAATCAATTACCAAATTAATGATTAAAATAGTTTAGTCATAAATTTGGTTTCTAGATTAATAACCAGCAATAGACTACCATTGGTCATGTGATCAAAATTGGTCATATATCTACAATTTTAAGTAGTCTATTTAGTCATCTATTGTTGTTTTTGTACTAGAGCATTGAGTTCCTTTTTAGCTCTTAGATCATTCTTGAGTCTTTCATTCTCTATTCTTAGATTGGTGATTTCATGATTTGCATTATCTAGTTGATTTGCCATGTCTACCTAATGTTGTGATAGCTTCTAGAATTCATTGGTCTTTTCCTCTAACCTTGTTGCAAGAAATATTTTATCTTCATCTTCCATTTCTTTATCATTTCATTCTATTTTCTTTTGTTCCATGACTTCACATACCCTAACTGAGTGATTTTCCTACTCTCTTTTCAATTTTCTTACTTCTTATAGAATGGAATTCCTTCCTAGTAGATCTTTTATGGCTGCATCTACTTCTTTTGAACTTCTTTTTATGTAGAGATCTTCTATTCTTTCTTCTACTAATATGTTTTCATTCATCTACATAACTAACTCTTTTTAGAGAGTGAGTGAGTTGCTCCTTAAGTTTCTTGACTTGTTCCATAGCCATGTGTAGATCTAGTTTACCATTTTCGATAGCTTTATTTAACTTATACACTTCTATTTCCTCGGATCTTTACTCTTAAGTTATTAAGGCTTTGATAGGAGAACCTTTCTTTGATATCAATTGTTGGAAATATAATTACATACAGGTGATTGAGAGGGGGGTGGTGGATCAGGAACCACTTATTACTTTCCATTTAGAATACTTTAGATTTTCTTTATTAGATTGTCTAATATACTATCATGCATGGAACATAAAACAATAAATAAATAAAAACCATAACACTTTGACACATTATTTGGTAACCCATAAAACCTCCACGAAGAAGGTAAAATAGGGGTCAAGATGATACCTACAATGCTTCACTACTGTAGTAATATAGTTGGCCTATTAGGGCTTATAGTTGATCACTTCTGGTGATCCACTCTATTAGGAGTATGAAGGATTGTTAGGTCCACCTTGTGAAAGGATTTTATGATATAGTGAAGTATGTACTATGTGAAGAGATCATACAAAGGACTACTAGGTCCACCTTGTTAGAGGATTTACCTAATGCACTTATTAGGTTGCAATCAGTTGGATGATCCTTGATTGTAACTTAATTTTTTGATATAGATAATTTAAATATTGTAATCACCTAACTATGATAGATGAGTCTCTTCTCTATTCTTTATACTACTTGGTAGCCTTCTAATAAATATGCTCTATCTTCTTCTTGTATTCCATATTCTCTTGCTCCACTTTCTTACATCTATTTCTTATTCACATGTTAGACAAGATAATTTACCTTTCTTATATATCCATCAAACACTATTTTCATTCTAAGTCGGCTCCAAAACAAGAGGTTCCTTTACAATAATCAAGTTACATCTTTAGGTTGGTTGAATGTTGATGCTTGGCTCACACTATGTAGTCAAGTGTTATGGTGATGCTCAGGTCACTCTTTGTATTCATGTGTTATTTTGATGCTTGGGTAATTCAATGAACTCAAGTGATACTCTGGCACTCAGATAGCATTGCCTACTTAGGTTATACTTTTCACTCGAGTGACACTATGATGCCTTACTTGAATTTAGAACTCAATGAACACTACTAGCTTGGTTCACATTGCTGACTCAATTTACATTGAGAATTGGTTCTATATGGTAGTGCTTGTTTATTACTAGGAATTAGGATGCTAGATTACTTAGGCAACACTAAAACATGCCAACTAAAGGAAATCTTAGTTGCACTATTAACCAACCTTCCTAAATGACTTAAGTGTTTTGTCACTAATTGATAATATGTCTTTCCATAGGATCAACAATCATCCCCTTTAGCATTAGTGACAAATGTTGATCCTAGAATTGGTTTTGACAATTGAGTGTCAACACACTTAGGAATTTTACTTAATTTATGTCAAACTAGTAATGTATGCCAAGTATAATATGTAAATACATGACCATGCTAAGTTGCAATGAGTGCTAAGTCACTCATGTGTCAAATCACTCAAGTGCCAAGTAGATAGACCAAGCCAAGTGATTCAAGTGTCGAATGAACAATAGATGCCAAGTAGTTCAAGTGCCAAGTTAGAAATAGAATTATAATATGTACTGAGCATCAATAACTTGAATTTTCAAGTAACAAATATTGCACATATTTTTTTGTGATTGCACAAACAACTATGTAAATTATTTCCTAGCTAACTTAAGGATAGATTACAATCTTTTGGAGATAAGGATGAATATAATTGTAGAACCCCTATGTATTTACATGTAGCCAATCAAAAAATGGAAAGGATTAAGTGGAAAAAAGGATGAATCTCAGTCATAGATTCCTACCTAAACCTACACCACCGAAGTCTTCATATGGAAGATGAAGCCCTATGTTTATGAGCAAGTTGATGAAATAGTTAAAGGGGTGAATAATAAAATTGAAGAAGTGAACAAGAGAGTTTGCAAAACATTCAAGGTGACTTAGTAGTGAGAGTGAATTATAGAATTAGTTATAGGAGAACAAAAGATAGATAAAGATACAACATTGATACATCTGATCATAAAGGATCAAGAAGGATATTGTGCAGAATTGATTTGATTAGGAAATCTAGAGCTAATCACAAGGTCTATGCTGAGACATTTTGATAGGTGATTTTAGTTAAATCTCTTAAGTGAAGTGGTCCTAACAAGCCTTATTAAATCCTTTAATAGGGTGACATTCCAAGTGAGGGATTAGAAGTCCTTTAACTAGGCACACTTCTAATAGGGTGTTTAAATCCTCTAACAAGGTGGGACTTAACAACCTTTGCAAGCCTTTAATAGGGTAGATCATGATTCATGGTCAAATCATTATAACCTTAATTACCTACACTTTACAACTATAGTAGTAAAGATTTGTGGGTGTCATCCCCACCCTAGTTTTACCTTCTCATTTTGATGGTTTCTAGGTAATCATATCAGGTGTCAAAGTGTGCGTGTTTAATTACTTACATATTTTAGATGCATTTAATTTTCATGTTATTTTAGTTTATCTATTGAATGCATAAGGTGGATGTGAGGTGAAAATTTTTATAGGTTCATGTTTTAACTTTTGATTCACCCCCCCCCCACCCCCCCCCCCCCCCCCTCTCATAAGTTTACCTTTCCCACTTGCAATTACAACAATTGGTATTGGAGCTAAGTTCTTAGGAGGAGAAGCTTTGTAGCTTAGAGGAAAGATCTTGAAATGGAAGTCTACAAACTAGGAAAGACTATTGAGAACTAGGAGATTTAAATACATCTCATACTACATCAACTAATTGAGGCTAGAGATGCTTTGAAGAGTTTATTGAAAAGAAGGAAAGAAATCACCATAGCAGAAAATGACACACAATACAAAGGGATCAACACCACAAAGCTATTTGTTGATGGTGATTCCAGTGAATTTGGTGCAATAGTTATAGATCTAATCGAGAAGAACAAAATCCAAGCTGAGGAAATCAAAAATCTCAAAATAGAACAAAAATCTCAAGCGATGATGCTATGTGAGGTAACTGAATAAAAGAAAAAAGCTATGGAAGACAAGGCCATGATTGAAGAAGATAAAAGAATTATAAATAACAGATTAGAAGAAAATTCATAAGAGCTAACTATAATCTCAAAAATGAAATTAGATACCTTAATCCAAATGATGAATGCTCATCATGAGTTTAATGTCAAGGACACTGAGGTAACTACATTAAAATTGAAAAATAAACAACTACAAAATGATCTAAAGAGAGAAAATAAATTTTTTGAAAGTTTAAGCAAGCCAAATGAAGCCATTAAGTACTTTGAACAATTATTAAAATCCCTTAGATCTAATAGAGATACATCAATATTAGGCTACACAAGCACTGAAGAAGGAGAATCATCCAAAGCTACTGAGAAAAGGAACAACAAAGGTAAGATGACCAAACCTATTTGTTACAATTTTTGTAAGAAGGGACATATTGCTAATGTGTGTAGGAGCAAGAATACAAATTAGAATGCTAAGCCTAAGATCATGGTCCATTTCCATAGGTGCAATAAACAAGGTCATCAAGAATATGAATGCAAAACCAGAACCATGCATGCACCAAAATTTGAAGGATATTGGACAACTATCGAAAGTATGGACATAGATATTTTGAGTGTAGATCCAAAGCCATGTGGTCACCAGACAAGTTAGCAAAGTTAAGAAGCTATGAAAATTCTTATAATTGAGATTATAACACAAGACATAGCTATCATTATTGTCAAGAATATTAACATACCCCTAAAAAATGTATTAGTACTCACTTTAGTGGTAACTACAAAAGATGGTTGAGTCAAACTACATGTTTTAATTTTTTGAAGACTGGTCACATCAATAAACATTGTCCAACTAGGTCAAAGGCTCCAAGTTGTGAATTTGATAAAGGCAAAGGCAAGGTAGATGTTAAACACATTAGGAATGAGATGAATAAGACATGGAAGAATAAGGATGATTATAGTACATCAAATTGAGAAGGGATCACTTCACCTAATGTGTCAAGTGGTCACACTTCATCAAACTAAGCAACAAGAGGTATGTGGGACTAATACTCAAAGTATTATATCATACATTAGTTCCAAAAGAAAATAGCACTAAAAGGAATAAATTAGCATGGATAAATATGCAAGGTTTTATGAAAATTCAAGTTGAATCTTCAAATTTTTCATGTTGTTACCAGCATGAAAAGTTCTCTATATATGCTAAATGAAATACTAGATAGTGCCAAGCTGTGAGACTAATTCAGTGGATGTCAAACTTGTAGTAGCCACTAAGTGATGTTCATGTCATTAGATGTTGAGTGGAATAGAAATCATGTTGATACTATGTTTATAGTTGTATAAGCACCAAGCATTAAATGCAAGGTTTTGAAGGGTATATGGTCAAATTTTCACTCAAAATTCATCATTTCAAATTTGAAGTGAGAGAAAGTAGAGTAGAAGATGATTCAAAAGTTTGTTTGAAGTGACTACAAAGATCTCAGCAATGATTTCACTCAAAATTCTTTAAATTTCCAAGGTATTCTTCATAAGCTAAGCTATGCAGTTTGAAATTTGTATAAACCCTAGCTTTTCAAATGGCATCTAGTTAAAGGAATGTAGAGGGACACGAAGTTTTAAATGTTCAATTAATTAGTAATGAGGTGAAATAACCATATTTCAAAGCAATTTCAGATGTTTCTTATAAACAAGACCCATCAGGCACATTATCCATGATTCCCTTGAAAGTTATTATGGTTTAGGAAGTTAAAAAATGTTATAACTGCAAGATAGGTGGAATTGGTGATATGGATAAAAGGGAAGCATACAACAAATTATGTGAAAAAGGCATCTTAAAAGAAGAGTTCAAGATTGTTGAAAGGAAGGGTTTGACCCATGCCCTAGATTTCCCCATGATGTTCGAAATAGAATGGATAAAGATCACATTAAGTAGAATCATGATGGATCCCTATGGTTGGAATATGGATCAATCAAAATTTCAAAGAGAATAATTCATAGGGTGACTAGTTTTCCAACCCTAGATTGGCCAAAGACTCTTTGAAGTGACTCAAAAGAGGTTATAGAGAATAACATAGGAGCCAAATGGAACAAATGTGGAATGAAAATTGATACCATCACATACCCTCTATTGGACTTTTCCATAAGGGTAATTTCTCATAAGTTTTATCAATCAAGCAGATTGAATAGTGTACCCTATATTGTAGTAGATGTGGGCTATAAAATTGTCAAGAAGGATCATAACTATGATCTAGCTGAACTTCAATTGCAACAAATAATGGAGAACCTAGGAGCCATTAGAAAAAACAAGAGTGCTCAATAAAAATTTGGATCAATCCTAATTTGCATATTTTTCTATGTACAAAATACATTTCCATCTTTTGGCAAGTAAGTTGGAAGACAAACATGTCAGTAGCTATACAAATCAATGAATACATTGAGAAAATGGGTGAGAACTTTGAAACTATCATGACAAGTTATTTTGAAGACTTTAAGAAGTATATGAAGTAGAGAATGAGAATACATGTTTCATTGGTTGAACAATATTATAATAACATATGTTTTCTTGTACATATTTATTACACATATGTACAAGTTGCCATACATAGGGTAAGATGGCTAAGACCCTTAGGATATAATATTAATTTTGATGAAGCTTCAACTACCATCATTGCACTTCTTGCTGAAAATTTTGATAAAACAACCAAAATATTTGGAAATTATGATGCGATGAAGTCCAAAGTAGAAATGGAGTTCAAGAAAGCCTCCATGCTAAAGAAGAAAGACAAATTGGAGAAGAAATTAAAGGCAAAATTTGGTGAAGGTGTTGAAGAATAAGAATAGGATAGAGATTAAGAGGATGAAGAGGAAGCACAAGATACAACTATAGAACCTCTTACATTAACCCAAGGCATTGGTGATGATAAAAAAGAAAAAGATAGTGTCGAGGAAATGGAAGCAGAGGAAGCTCTAGTACATGTCAAGCCAAAGAAGAGAAAGGCTAAGGCACATCCTATAGGAAAGAAAAAGGCAAAGAAAATTGCTAAGTAAAGCATAACAAAGCTAATAGCATCAACAACTAGAGTAACCACATGAGCCACCACACAAAAGGCCAAGGATAAAGCCAAAGAAAAAGCCAAGGCTACATAACAAAGAGACCAAGTGTAGAAGAAACAAAGAAGGAAATACATTGCACAACTAGATACTGATGATGAGAGAACATAATCTAAGGATACAAGCCAATTTAAAGTGGTAAGTTATATACCTTAATTTGATCTTGAAAATATCTTGTGAGAATGTCAAGAATAATGCAGATTTATCTAGTTTGAAAAATCTTGATTTTGAAAAAATTGGAGGGGAAGAAAAGAATTTAGTAGAAGAATCAATATATGCAATGATGTCCAAATTCAAGAATACTCCACTTGAGTTTAAAAATAATCTACAAAAAGGTCTATATGACATTGTTGAACAAAAGTGGCATTATTGTTTAAACTTGGAGAAACAAATCAAATAATCTACATTAGCACAAGTTATGCCAAAATTGACAAAAGGACATATTACCTAGGCAAACAAGAAATATGGTAGAATATTTGCACCTAAATATAGAGCCTTCAACATTCTTTAGAAAACAATTGAAGATGTTCTGAAGAAATCAACCCAAATGTGGAAATTGATTTATGGGTTAACTATTAATCTTAGAATGGTTTTGACATTTGAGTGTCAACACACTTAAGAAATTTTTCTAGTTCATGCTAAGCTAGAAACATATTTCAAGTATAACATATACAAGTTTCAAGTTGCAATATATGCCAAGCCAAAAATTTAATAAGTTTTGAGTCACTAAAATGCTAAAAAAGTAGATAGTGTCGAACGAGTATATGTGTTGAGTGAACTATAGATGTTAAGCAAGTTCAAGTGCCAAGCTAGACATAAGTATAGTATGTGTTGAGCATCGGTATTAAAAAAATGTCGAGTAACACAGAATTGCCCTAGTTGTTTATGATGGCACAAACAACTATGTAAACCACTTTTGGGTTGATATATGGATAGATCTTGAAGCTTTAAATATAAGATCAAATCTATTTGATTCCTTATGTAATCAACATGCAACCAATGAGAAAAATGGAGGGAATTGAGCGAGAAAATTGGATGAATCTCAGTCATAGATTCATTCCTAATACTAAGCTACCAAACTATTTTTAAAGGGAGAAAAAGCCCCATAATTTAGTGTGTGAGAGAGAATGCATGAAAAAAAGATGATGATAGTAGTGAAAAGGGTGAATTGATCAGGAAATAATCAAGGTGACTTAGAAGAAGGACAACAATGCAGAATTAGTTAGTAGAATAGAATATCAAGGTTATAACATTTTCATATCAGATCAGTGAGGATCAGATTAGATAGAACAAGGATCTAAAATTAGCAATATCAGATTGCAAGTGATCAGGTCATACATTCTACTATACTCTCTAAAAATTGTTATAGAATAATGAAATCCTATGGACTTAGGTTGGTTTAACAGCCATTGAATAAATCCTTTAATAGGGTGGCATTTCAAGTGAATGTCTTGTAAATACTTTAGATAGGTGTACTTCTAACAAGGTGTAAAAGCCTTTAATAGGGTAGGCCTCTCATAGGGTAGACCATTGGTGATGGTCAAACATTATAACCTTGACAAGTTATATTATTACTGCAATAGTAAGTTGTGGGTGTCATCCCCACCCTAGTTTTACCTTCTCATTTTGGAGAGTTTTTGGGTGATCAAATATGGTGTCAAATGTTTTTCATGCATGCTTTTATTTTCATGTTACTTCAATATGTTTTCATGCATGTATTGATTAAAATTAAAAAATTTAAGGTCAAAGTTTAGTACTTTTGATTCAGCCGCCCCTTAGAAGTATACTTCCCACTTGTAAATTCCAACAATTGGTATCAGAGCTAAGTTCTCATTAGGAGAAGCCTTAAATCTTGGAGAAAATATCTTCAAATGGAAATCTACAAGTTGGAAAAGACCATTGAGAATCAAGATATTGAGATATACCTCTTACTGTAACAACTGGATGAAGCTAGAGATGCTTTGAGAAATTCATTAAAGAGAAGGAAAGAGATTGCCATAGCTAAAAATGGCACTCAATATAAGAAGATTGACACCACAAAGTTTTTTATAGATGGTAACTCTTGTGAATTTGATGTAGAAATTTTAGATCTCATGGAAAAGAAGAGAGCACAAGTTGAAGAGATAAGAAATCTCAAATTGGAGAGAGAATCACAAGCAATACTACTATGTGAGGTGATTGAGAAAAAAGAAAAAAGTTGTAGAAGACAATGCCATGATTGAAGAATACAAAAGAATCTTGTCAAATAGATTGGAAGAAAAATTAGTAGAGCTATCTAGGATCTCAAACATGCAATTAGACACCCTAAGCCAAATGATGAATGCCCATCATGAGTTGAATGTCAAGGACATTGAGATAACTACATTGAAGTTACAATATGAACAACTACAAAATGACCTAAAAAGAGAGGAGTTTGTTGAAGCCTTCAAAAAGACAAATTAAGCCATCAAGTACTTTGAGCAACTACTAAAATCCCCTAGATCTAGTAAAGACACATTAGGATTGGGTTATACTAGCACTGAAGAAGGAGAGTCATCCAAGACTGTTGAACAAAAGAATGACAAAGGTAAGAATTCTAAAAATACTTGTCACTTTTGTGGTAAGAAAGGACATACTACTAATGTATAGGAGAAGGACTAAAAATTAGCATGACAAACCTAAAAACATGGGTCACTATCATAAGTTCAATAAGAAAGGTCATTAGGCACATGACTGTAGGACTAGAACTATCAAGACAACAAGATTTAAAGGATGCTATTACAATTGTCAAAAGTATGGACATAGAGCCTTTGAATGCAGATCTAAGCCTATGTGGTCAACAAATAAACCAAAAAAGATAGGAATTCATATTGGAGACCACTATAACTAGGACTAAAATACTAGGCAGAGTTGCCACTACTATCAAGAGTATGGACACATCATTGAGAACTACATAAGAACACATTTTAGTGGTAACTACAATAAATGGTTAAGTCAAACCACCTATTTCAGCTTCCTAAAGATAGGTCACATTACCAAGTATTGCCTAACAAGGTCAACGGCACCCAAGTTTGAGTTCAACAAAGGAAAAGGAAAAGTAGATGTTGAACACATTAGAGGAGAGATGAAAAAGACATGGAAGAAAAAAGATGAAAGGAGCTCATCAAATGGAGGGATCAGTTCACCTGAAAGGTCAAGTGGTCATACTTCATCCAACCAAGCAAAAGAAGGTATGTGGGAATGATATTTAAAAGCTTTATCATACATCAATTCCAAAACGAATTACTACTAAAAAGAATAAATTAGCATGAATGAAGATGTAAGATTGAATCTTCAAGTTTTCTTCTAAAGTTGAGTAAAATCCTAGTGTGTGTTGAGTTGTCAGCCAAGACTAGTTGGAGCCAAGTGAGTTGTAGCTATTGAATGAAAGAAATGAAAGTTGTTGCCAAGTAAAGTAGAACTTTCCATTGATGTCAAGTAAAGAAAAAATCACATAAGGAGCCAAGTGTATAGCTATACATACACTAAGCATTAAATTCTATGAATTAAAGGGTATAAGGTCAAATTTTAAATCATTTTTCATCATTCAATCATAGAGAAAAGATCAAGCAGAGCAGAAAAGCAATTTCCAAGGAAATACAAAGTATTTGTAAACATTCTAGCAAAGATTTAGCATCACCTCATCGATCTAAGGTATTTTTTAAGTGATGAGCTATGCTATTTCAAAGTTTGTTGAAATCCTAGGTTGTAAAATGGCTTCTAGCTCCAAAAACCCTAAGGATAAGGAATCTTTTGAGGTTAAGCGAGTTAGAAATGAGGTTAAGCAACCTAATTTTAGGGAAATTCTAGAAGTTTCATATAAGAATGATCTTGCTGGCACTTTATTTGTTGTCCCACAAAAAATAGTAATGGTTCAAGATGTTAGGAAATTCTCTAATTGCAAGGTTGGAGGGATTGGTGACATGAAGATTCACTAGGCCTATGAAAAACTATGTGAGAATGAGGTATTGAAATAAGAATCTAGCATTGTTGAGAGGAAGGGACTAACACATGCCCTAGGTTTCCCCACAGTCTTTAAAACTAAATGCATTAGAATAGTTTCAAGTAGGATTCATGATGTTAATTTTTAGAAGGAAGACCCATCAAGTTGTCAAAAATAATCATACATAGGGTTACAGGATATCCAAACCTAGAATGGCCAAAGACCCTGAGGAGTGACTCAAAAGAAGCAATTAAGAAGAACATTGCGGAAAAGTGGAATAAAAGAGGCATGACTATTGACACCATTAAAGATCCACTTCTAGAATTTGTAGTGAGGTTCATATCACACAAATTCTACTAGTCAAGCCAACTGAATAGTGAGTCATACATTGTAGTGGATGTAGGCTACAAAATTGTTAAGAAAGATTATACATATGATCTAGCAGAACTGCAACTGCAAAAAATCATGGAGAACCTAGGAGCAATAAGGAGGTCAAAAGGTGCTCAATGTAAATTTGTTCAATTTTGATATGTATCTTTTTCTATGTTCAAGATGAAGTTCCCTCATTTGGAAAGATAGGTTGGAAGACCAATAGGTCTATAGCTATATAGATAAATGAGTACATAGAGTAGATGAGAGCCAATTTTGAAACCATCATGACAAGCTATTTTAAATATTTTAAGAAATCCATGAAGTAAAGACTAAGAATTCTAGTTTCACTAGTAGAGCAGCAGATCAATGATATTTGTTTCTTAGTTGATATTGATTATACTTATATCCAAGTAGTAGTTCCAAGAGTTATATGGCTAAGGCCATTAAGATATGAGATAAACATTGATGAGGCATCAAAAACAATCACAACATTTCTTACAGAGGAAATTGATAAAAGTGTAAAACCTTTTGGCACTTATGACATTCTTAGATCAAAGGTTGACAAGGATCTAAATACAACATACATATTGAAAAATAAAGATAAGTTGGTCAAGAAACTTAGGGCCTAATTTGGAGAAGGATCTATAGAAGGAGAAGAGGAAGATGATGAAGATGAAGAAGATGAAGAACAAGGCCAAGAACCACTTGCCTTGACACAAGGCATGGGTGAAGA
Source organism: Cupressus sempervirens (assembly GCA_028749045.1). Lineage (NCBI taxonomy): Eukaryota > Viridiplantae > Streptophyta > Pinopsida > Cupressales > Cupressaceae > Cupressus > Cupressus sempervirens. Next base: position 977,916,669 of record CM053792.1, on the reverse strand, counting down.
TGAAGAGGAAGAATGTGCTAAGGAGGAACAAGCTAAGGAAGCACCAACTAAACCAAAACCCACAAAGAGGAAAACAAGCACATAGCCTGTAGCACAGAAAAAGAAAAAGAAGGCTACTTAGCCAAGCCCTAAAAAGCCTACTACAAGAGCAAGAAAAAGAGCCACAACTCAATAGGCTAAGGATCAAGAAAAGAAGAAGGAAATAGAACAAAAAGTTCCAGCAAAGAAGAAATTAAGAAGAAAATATTTTGCTAAACCTGACTTTGATAAAGAAAGGACTGAGTTAGAAGACACAAGCCAATACAGAGTGGTAAGTCACAACACCAAGTTTGATTTAGAGAATATTTGTGATAATATCAAAGATAATGTAGACTTAATTGGCTTAAAAAATATTGATTTTAGTAAGTTAAGTAGCGAAGAACAAAACATGGTTGAGGAATTAGTCTATACCATGATGGCTAAGTTCAAGAACACCCCACTTGAACTTGATAATTCAATGCCTAAAGATTTATATTCTATTGTTGAAAATAAATGGCATTATTGCCTCAACATAGAGAAGGAAATAAGAGAGTCTAAATTGGCTTGAGTAATGCCAGAGCTTACAAAAGGACAAATAACTAAGGCTAACAAGAAGCATGGGAGCAAATTTGCACCCAAATATAGAGCCTTCAACATTCTTCAAAATAAAATTGAAGATCTTGTAAAGAGGTCCACTCAAATGTGGAAGTTGATTTATGGGCTAACCACTATTAAGGAAGGAGAGGAAGATCCCTTTGAGGGAAGGAACAATGAAGAGGAGGAGATTGAAAAAGAAGAAGAAACTAAGAAAGAAAAAGGAAATAACATAGTGGAGGAGACACAATAGAGAAAAGATGAAGTGGCAACAACTAAGGAGCAGCAAATAGAACAGAATGTATCAGACTCATAACTACCACCTTTGAGCCCTCCACATGAAACCTCTACACCTGTAGACACAATAAGAGTAAAGGATGTTCCTAACAACTCTAGTTAGAACATCAATCCATTAATTGTAGAGGATCTTAAGAAGATCCTTGACCAATTGACATTACAAGCTAAATAATGCAATAATCTTGTATTGGTCAGTGTAGATGAGTTGTAGAAAGTAGTAGATAACTTAACAAAGGATAAGGTGAATCCACAAGAACCACCTTCTATTATTCCTATGGCTACCAGTGGATAACCTATAATGCAACCATCAATAGATACATCTAAAAAGATTAACTCCATAGTCAAAGTGATAATTACTAAGCACAAGACTTAGAGCAGAGGAAAGAGAGTCTACAAAAGCACAAACAAGGCAAATGGATACTTCTATTCCTACTACACAAGTACAAGGTGCACCACCACAAATAATTGTTATTGATAAAGAAAAATTAGAAGAGGACAAGGAAATCCCAAAAGAAAAAGAGTAGGAAGCAATTCAAACATTGGTAAATCTACCAACTACTAGGACTCCTACAATAATAATTCAAAATTTTAGCATTGATGTTATGCCACTAAAAATCTTAGCACCAGGCTCGAGCTCCACAAAATTTGCAAGGGTACTTCACTATGGAGACCCTACATTAGACAAAGAAATAATCATTCCAAAGTATGACTATGCAACAATGAACATTGACTATATCAATGAGATGCAAGAGGCATTAGAAAGGAAGAAGTAGTAGGATATACTATAATATGAGTATAAACAAAAGCAAGCATTACATGATATTGAGGACATCTTCTTAGGTACCTTCAGCTTGCAATCTCCTGATGAAACAAAGCCCATTTTGGAGAAACTCTTAGAAATTGTGGACTAAGTGCAACATGAAGATGATGACACAAATGCAAAACTAATGGAATGGCCAAAAAAGAAATTTCAAATAAAGGCCAATGAAAGGATATCAAGTGAAATATCACTATCACAAGTAGAGCTAGCAAAGAAAATAGAGAAGGTGAAGATAGTACTTGAGAATATATTCTCACTATACACAAAATTGTGTGATCCTTCAATCTTCACACAAGACACTAGCCAAAGAATAGTGAAGTTGGAAAGAAATATGAAAATATCAGGTATACAATTTCTAAAAGATCTAGCTCAAAGTGAGAAGCATTTTCATACAATACTTCACACATAGAAGGAACTAGTTGTATTGATAGTAGAAGAAGCTAATACTAGAGACAAATTAGTTCAAATACAAGCTTCCTTAACCCCTCACATGGAGAATCTACAAAAGGAACTAGCCTATGTAGAAAATGTATTGAAGAAAGATCCTAATCTTTCAACATTAGATGGCTTAGTTCACCTTGCAGTACAGAGACAACAATACAAATCAAATCCCTAGAAGTTACAATACAAAACTAGGATGCTGCTCTAAGAATTGTGATGGAAGTAAACAAGATCATCTTGGAAAAATACTTAGTCAGTGTATAGACCCTTTAACATAAGTGCCAAAATGGGGAGAAATATAAATTATAAAAAGGGGGGAGATAAATCAAAAGGATAGAAGGAGACTTAATCTGCAAGGGGAGACATGTGAAAGGGGGAGCCAAAATGAAAGGGGGGGGGGGGGGGGCAAAAAAAATAGAGCAAAGCAAACAAAGGGAGAATACAAAGCAAGAAAACAAAAATTGGGTATATCAGACCATATCAAAAAAAGAGTATCAGCATAAGGAAAATCCACTCAAAGGAGTAAAAGGAGTAAAATTTTGGTTACAGAAAAAGGCACATCAACTTAGAGGAAGACACAAAATTTTGAGGTATATAGTCCTTCACAAAATTTTGAATAGTTTTGAAGTTTTGTATATATGCCAAACTATAATTGTATTATACTTAAGGGAGATAGACTTTTCATGTATAGTTAAGTGTTTTTGACACTGATGTCAAAGGGGGGGATTGTTAATCTCAGAATGGTTTTGACAATTGAGTGTCAACATACTTAAGCTATTTGCTAAGTTCATGTCAAGCTAGAAACTTATGCTGAGTATAACATATACAAGTGTCAAGTTGCAATATATGATGAGCCAAAAATTCAATAAGTGCCAAGTCACTTAGATGTTGAGAAAATAGATAGTGTCAAGCTAGTATATGTGCTAAGTGAACTATAGATGTCGAGTAAGTTAAAGTGCTGAGCCAGACAGAAGCATAGTATGTGCCAAGCATTAGTATCAAACAAGTGTTGAGTGATATATAATTGGTTTAGTTGTTTATGATGGCACAAACAACTATGTAAACCACTTTTGAGATGACATATGGATAGATCTTGAAGCTTCAAAGATAAGATCGAATCTATTTGATTCCCTATATAATCAACATACAACCAATGAGAAAAATGGAGGAAATTAAGTAAGAAAATTGGATGAATTTCAATTGTAGATTCATACCTAATCCTAACCCACCAAACTCTTTTTAAAGGGAGATAAAGCCCCATAATTTAGTGTGTGAGAAAGAATATATGCAAAAAGGATGATGATAATAGTGAAAGGGGTGAATCGATTAGGAAATAATCAAGGTCGCTTAGAAGAAGGAAAACATTGTAGAATTAGTTAGCAAAACAAAAGATCAAGGTTATAGCATTTTCATATCAAATTAGTGAGGATTAGATTAGATAGAAAAAGGATCTAAAATCAACAATATTAGGTTGGAAGTGATTAGGTCAAACATTCTACTATACTCTCTAACAATTATTACGGAAGAAAAAAATCCTATGGACTTAGGTTGGTTTGACAACCATTGTATAAATCCTTTAACAAGGTGGCATTTCAAGTAAATGTCTTGTAAATCCTTTAGATAAGTGCACTTATAACAAGGTATAAAAGCCTTTAAAAGGGTAGGCTTCTCACAAGGTAGACCATTTCTGATGGTCAAACATTATAACCTTGACAAGTTACGTTATTGTTGTAGTAGTAAGTTGTGAGTGTCATCCCCACCCCAATTTTACCTTCTAATTTTTTAGGGTTTCTAGGTGATCAAATCTAGTGTCAAATATTTTTCATGCATGCTTTTACTTTCATGTTGCTTCAATATATTTTCATGCATGTATTTATTCAAGTTAAAAAAATTAAGGTCAAAGTTTAGTACTTCTAATTCACCCCCTCTCAGAAGTATAATTTCCCCTTGTAAATTCCAACATTAAAAACTATCAAACAAGGAGAAGAAAATCCATTTGACGGAAGAAATAATGGTTATGAAAATGATGATAAGGAGGGTGACAAGGAAAAAGAAAATATTGTTGAAGAGGAAGCACAAAAGAAAGATGAAGACATGGAAACAACTGAAGAGTAGCAAGAAGAAAAAAGTGTGCAAGACACACATATGTTGAGTGTCAGCCCTCCACATGACACCCATGTAACTGCATAAACTATAATTGTTAAGGATGTTCCTGATGTCTCTACTTAGAACATCAATCCTTTAACTACAGAAGATTTGAAAAAGATACTAGACCAATCTACACTTCAAGAAAGATTATGTGAAAATCTAGTATTGGTTAGTGTGGATGAACTTCAAAAGGTACTAGCTATAATCACAAGGGATAAGGTGAATACACAAGAACCACCTTTTTCCATCCCTTTAGCTACTAGTGACCAACCTTAAATTCAAACATCAATAGATACATCTACGACGGTTGACACAAGTATTAAAGTTGATTTGGTTAAATAGAGACATATTGCAATAGAAGAGAAAGAAACAACAAACAATCAACATGATGCACAAACAAAATGTGCAAGTCCAATCATTGTGATTGACCAAAGTATATTTGAAGAATGTAAGGATGCACCAAGGTAAAAGTAGCAAGAAGTCATACAAGCATTGGTAACCTTACCAACATCTGGCACTCCTACAAAAGTCCTTTAGAAGCTGAGCATAGAAGCTATACCCCTGCAAATTTCAGCATTAGGATCAACCTCTTCTAAGATTGAAAAGGTAATTCACTATGGAGATGTAACTTTAGATGAAGAAATAGTGATACCTAAATTTGATTATGCAACAATGATTCCAGAACAAATAAACATGTTGTAACAAGCTTTAGAAAAGAAGAAAAAATAAGAAATGCTTAGAAAGGAGTACAAATAAAAGAAAGCATTACAAGAAATTAAAGACATCTTTTTAGATGCATTTAGTTTAGCTACTCTAGAAGAAACCAAGCCACTAATAGAACAATTGTTAGATATATTAGAAAAGATTAACAATGAAGACCTAGATACAAATGCCAAACTTTTGGAATGGTCTAAAAGAAAGTTTCAAGGACAAGTGAATGAAAAGATATTTGGTGATATAGCACTATCACAAGTTGCTTTGGAAAATAAGGTTGAGGATGTGAAGAAGGTACTTGAGAATATTTTCTCATTTTACACCAAACTATGTGATCCCACACTCTTCACTGAAGACACCAGACATAGAATTCTGAGCCTGGAGAGGAATCTAAACATCTCATGTATGCAACTACCCCAGAACCCAGCTCAGAGTGAGATGCATTTCCACACATTGCTTTAGTTACAAAGTCAACTAGCTATGTTAACAGTAGAATAGGCTAATATAAGAACCAAATTGACACAAATTTAGGCCTCTCTTACCCCACACATGGAAATATTTCACAAAGAATTAGGCTATGCAAAAACTTTATTAAAGAAAGATCCTAATCTTTCTACACTAGATGACCTAGTTCACCTTGTAGCAGAGCTAACCATCCAAATAAAGTTATTGGCTATTGCATGTGACAACTAGGATGTTTCTTTGAGAACAATAATGGAAGTCCATAAATCTTTTTTGGAAAAATACAGTATAAGTGTATAGACCCTTTGACATAAGTGTAAAAAAGGGGGAGAAAAACAAATAGGGGGAGATAAATAAGCAAGAGGAAGATAGATTAAAAGGAGGAGAGAATAATGAAAGGGAGAAATATGAATCAAGCAAATAAGAAAGCATGAACAAAGGGGGAGTAATCAAAACTCCAAGTGATATAAGATATTTGAGAAATACAATGCAAAGATACAAACAGAGAAAAATAGACATCAACTAAGGCATAGCATAAAGAGTATCAACAAAGACAAATCTACTCAGAATAGAGAATAGATTTTGTATATAGAATAGACACATTAACTCAACAAGAGTTATAAATTTTAAGGTACATAGAGTATTACAAAGTTTTAAAATTTTGAAATTTTGTATATAAGCTGAGTCATGGATATGTTATACTCAAGTAGATCAGATTGTTTGTATATATTCAAGTGTTTTTGACACTCAAGTCAAAGGGGGAGATTATTGATCTTAGAATTGGTTTTGACAATTGAGTGTCAACACATTTAAGACAATTAATTAGTTTATGCCAAACTAGTAATGCATGCCAAGTATAATATGTAAATACAAGACCATGCTAAGTTGTAATAAGTGTTGAGTCACTCATGTGCTGAGTCACTCAAGTGCCAAGAAGATAGACCATGTCAAGTAATTCAAGTTCCAAGTGAATAGTAGATGCCAAGTAGTTTAGGTGTTGAGTTAGAAACATAATTACAATATGTGCCAAGCATCACTAACTTCAAGTGCGAAGTAACACATATTGGACATATTTGTTTGTGATTGCACAAACAACTATGTAAACCATTTCCTAGCCAACTTAAGGATAGATTATTATCTTTTTGAGATAAGGATGAATCTATTTGTAGAATCCCTATGTATTTTCATGCAACCAATCAAAAAATGGGAAGGATTAAGCGGCACAAAGGATGAATCTCATATGTAGATTCATACCTAACCCTAAGCCACCAAAGTCTTTATATGGAAGATGAAACCCTAAGTTTTATGAGAAAGTTGAGAGCATAGTAAAAGGGGTGAATGATCAAATTGAAGAATTGAAAAAAAGAGTTTTTAGAACATTCAAGGTGACTTAGCAGTGAGAGTGAATTATAGAATTAATTAGAGGAGAATAAAGGACAAATAAAGATACAACATTAATACATCTAATCATAAAGGATCAAGAAGGACATTGTGCATATTTGATCTTTAATCAAGCAATCCAAATCCAATCACAAGATCTATTTTGAGACATTTTTATAGGTAATTTCAATTGAATCTCCTAAGTGGAGTGGTCCTAATAAGCTTTATCAAATCATTTAACAAGGTGACATTCCAAGTGAGTGAAGTTATTTAACCAAGAACACTTCTAATAGGGTGTTGAAATCCTCTAACAAGGTGGGACTTAACAGTCTTTGTAAGCCTTTAATAGGGCAGGCCTTTCACAAGGCAGATCATGATTCATGGTCAAACCATTGTAACCTTAATTGGCTACACTTTACAACTGTAGTAGTAAATATTTGTGGATGTCATCCCTACCAAAGTTTTACATTCACATTTGGAGGGTTTATGGGTAATCATATCAAGTGCCAAAGTGTATGTGTTTAGTTTCTTACATGTTTTAGATGCATTTACTTTTCATGTTATTTTAGTTTATCTATTGAATGCATAAGGTGGATGTGAGGTGAAAAGTTTTATGAGTTCATGTTTTAACTTTTGATTCACCCCCCTCACCTCTTAGAATTTTAGCTTTCCCACTTGTATTTCCAACAAAAAAAACAATTATCATGTGCAATTTTGTTATCAATCCAAAAACTCTTGATCAAATTTTTCAGTCAAACTCCCCCAAAACATATGCTTGGGTCTGGAACTTAATTTGAACTAAAAAAATGTGGCTCAGTCACATTTGAATGAATTTTGGTTTTTCAAAAAAAAATTTATTCATCTATACATCTCTTCTTTATACATATACATATATGTTTCCCCTTCTACATATTCCTCTACATATACATAGATGTTCCCTCCATACATTTTCCTCCATATTTTCTCCCTTGTTCTTTTTACAAATACCATAAACATATCTTTACAAGGTTATACAAAAATAATTGAGGACATCATGATGCACTTTCAAAATTAGGCTCAACATAAATATCCTTTTTTTTCTCCTTACTTTCTTATATGCTTCCACTATTTTTGATAACTCGCCCTTTGTTCTTATAAGACTTTGCTCCTAGTTTACCGATCAGACATTTTCTTTCTGCTAAGTGTTTTCTATTACAATATGTGTAGTACAAATTATTTTCCTCCCTTCTTTACTTAATCCTAATTATTATCTAATAATATCTTCCTTTCGATTCTCCTTGTAAACAATCACACCATTTAATTTTCTACCAATGTTTATTCTAACTATTACCTGATGAGATCCTTATCAATGTGCCATAGTGATCATAACTTAACATTATAACAATTTTATCTTTTAAAAGTTTGGTAACTCCTCAAAAAAATATGTCAAATTATTTGACATCAATGAAAAAAAATATACTAATATCATGTTTATCAATCATGTTCTAACCATCATCAACTTGACTTCTTCAACAACTTCATCAATGCAATTAGTTATGCCAACAAATTCTCTTGAAATATATTAAAAAATTATTCCTCCTTTTCCTTCAATGCATCCTCAAACACTTTCTTGGCACCTTCTACAATTTTAATTTCCTCTTCAAGTGGTATTTAACCTATAAGGTCTTCATACATCTTGATAGAATGGCTTTGAAGCTCTCTTTTGAGATTTATAACTTTTTCTTTAAGCTTCTAGATCTTATCCATTAGTTCTACAAATAAACTTCCTTAGTTTCTTAAAAAATAACATCTTTAGATAATTGATCAATGTATTCTTGGTGTTAATTTAACTTCTCACTAAGTTTTCTCCTTATGGTAATTGATTTCATAAACTTTTTCTATATCTCATTGATCATCTTATTTTCATTTTTAAGTTTCTTCTCATATCTATAACTTGCCATGAATTTGGATATTTTCCTCAAGACATTAGTATTATTACCAAGATGACCAAATCTCTAATACCATATGTTAGAATTCTTAGGTACTAAGGGGGAAGGGGGGCATTGAATCAATACAAATAGGTAATATACAAATTTAATCACTGATCTGCACAACTTCAAAACCATAAATCATGTAACTAATATAAGTAAATTAAGGACAACAATATCATGCATGACTCAAATTGTTTTCCATGGAAACCCTTGGTTAGAGGGTAGAAATCATAGTGGGGATGACACCCAAAAGATCATTATTGTTGTAAATGAATTTTTCCTATTATGAGACAATAAAAATTTATGAGATTTCACCCTGGGTGAACCCACAATAGTGGGTTACACTTTTTTGGAGAAAGAAATCCCTCCAAAAAAGTGTGCGTGGGAAAAATCATCGTAAGAGATTCAATAGAAAAAAAAATTAAAATTTCTATCAAAACAAATTATTGCCTTAGTTTCGATCAAAACTAAAATTTTATGTTAGTTTTGATCAAAACTTTTTCTTAGTTTTGATCAAAACTAAGAAACCCGTGGGTGTTTAAGAAACTACGTGTGAGTTTCTTAGTTTCAATCAAAACTAAGAAAAATGGCATGCCAAACCCTAAGCCGTACAACATAAAAGGGGGCCTAGAGTTTTGTCCACTCATTATTTCAATCAAAACAAGGAAAGTGACTGGCATTTGCCCCATCAACTGTTCGAAAAAGGTATGAAATACTTTTTTTTTCCCTTCTCATGTTGTTTCAGTTAAAATTTATGTTTTTTTAGTATTTAAATATATGCTTCTTTGTATTTTTTTTGTTTTTTATGTATGCACTTTATATATATATATATATATATATATATATATATATATGTACATATATATGTGTATATATATACACATATCACATGTGTGTATGCATATATATGTATATATCCTAATGCTATCACTCACCATAATTCCAACCATAACACTAAATCATTTTCCTAATCCTAACATTAATTTTAACCATATCCTAAAACCTAAACCTAACCTAGGTAACTATAACTATATTTCTAACCTAAGGATGACCCTATATATAACTATATCTTCAACCAAAAATCTAATGATAACATTAAGTATGAAACAAATCCTAACCTCAACTCTAGACCCTTACTATAATATTTATTCTAACCCTTAGGCTAACCTTAACCATAAATAAACCCATATACATTGTGAATTTTAGATGTGTTAGATTGATATTTTTGAGCTTATTACTATGATTTTTGATCTTTTCTCAACTTATCAAATATTTATAGATAGATATAGACATTTTCATGATAAACATTGCATGTACTATGAATCTTGGCTTCATTAATAAGTATGATTACATTAAGATGTCCTCTTCATTTAGTCATCACCACTATATTTTTAATATATTTGATATGAAATAAAATTCTATGAAATAATAGATAATATATTAATATTACTTTCTTTTATTTCTATAATATGTATCTTTTGCATTTTGTATGTCTTATTAGATGAGCCAATGACATGATTGCCTCTTTCGATACTTATTGATTGAGAGGGAGTTCAAATTTATGAAATTGATTGAGAGGGAGTTCAAATTTATGAAATGATATAACTACATTAATGTTTGAGAGTATATATACCACTTTACATCAATTTCATTACTCTTGTCATATTATCTTGTTAGTCTTCCTCACACTAGATTGGATGATCTTTTACATCATGAAAGATTTTGGGTTCAAGCATAAAGTTTCTTTGTGGTAGGGTGGAAATGTAGTCTGGCAATATTCTCATTCTTATTGTTTTGAGCTAAACAAGTGTCTAAAGGTCCTATCTAGATGGTCTTCTTTGATAAATTTTGATTTCAATGTATTCAACCCATTGATCTATTATATAAATATGTATATATGCATTCTTATGTTAACCTAGTTGAAGGCTCTTGTAGTATTCTTTATGTAGAATGTGATTCAATTTATCTCTTGTTTGGTCTAATTTTCACTTGTAAAAATTGATGTATTCAATAAGATGGTCAAAATTTTCTAACAATTTTTTAACTATTGTATTCAACAGGTTGGTTGATTTTTTTATTGATTATTGATTATCATATCTTATTTGAATATGTAGTCTATTATTGATTTTACTTAATTGTGCTTATTTATTTTTGACTTGCAACTTTGTATGCAACTTGTGTTTATGTTGGAATTTTAAATCTTGTGTCATATTAGATCTTATAGTGGGACAAGTAAATGATTGGGTCTTGCCTCCTAGTACCATCCTTGCTCAAGTCTTTTATGTCACTCTACTCATATGTGAGATAGGTGGATGACTACCTATCACTTTTCTCTTCTTATAGTTCTTGCTTAGACCTTTGATCTCACTATGAGTCCAATGATGCATGGAGTAAGTAGATGATCTAGGATCCCCTCTTCTTTCTATTATTGTTCTTTCCAAGGCCTTCTATATCACTCTAGATCCCATGATGTATAGAGAAAGTAGATGAACAAACTCTCCTCCTTCAATTACTGTTCTTTCTTAGGCCTCTAATGTCATTATGGATCTCTTAATGCACAAAGCAAGTAGATTATACAACCACCTCCTCAAATTATAGTTATTTCTTAGGCCCATAATGTCACTCTAGATTCCATGGTGTATGAATTAAGTGAGTGATATGATAATCTCCTCTCATTATTATTCTCACTTGATCTTGATGTTATTTTTTATCTTGTTGATAAATGAGGCAAGTTGGGCAACATGACTCCCCCCTCCTTCAACTAGTATTCTTGTTGTAGTCTTAACCTTTTGTCTCTTTGTATTGTTCTAAATCCTTCTCTATTTAGATTTTAAAGATATTTTTTCATCCATATTATCTAAATATATATTATTATCTTTTAATAAAGTTTATTTAAGTACATTCTAACAATTTTACCTAATCTAAACTCTAAAACTAGCCATAACAAAATCTCTAACACTAATTCTAACTTCAACTATAAGCTTTAATCCAATTTTAATCATAACTAAAATCCTAACCCTAATTTTTAAAAACCCAAATCTAATTATTTCTCTAACCTAAGATGATGCTAAAATTAACTATATATCACTAATCCAAACCCTTACCATGGTGTAAATCCTCAACCATAAAGCCTAACGTTGACCCTAGCCATAACCCAAACATAAAACCTAGATACGTCATTTTAACCCAAACCTTATTCATGACCAACAATGATATAAACCCTAACCTTAACCTCAAATAATATTTTCAAACTATATGTAAACCTCAACCCAACCAAATTCTAATTCTCTCCCTAACTAAGAGATAATATAAACACTAATCATAACCCTATCCCTAATCAAACCCATAACTCTAACCCTACATGGTGCATTATATGAATCCTAACACTAGCCTTTATTATAGCCTTAACCATAAACCTTGACCTTAACTACAATTTTAATCATAACCAAATTTATGCTGACAATAATCCTAAGAAAAGTATTACTCTAACCTAAGAATAATTCTAAACCTAACTATATCACTAATACAAAACCTAACCCACACCTTAATCATGATGTTAAACCTAACCTTGACCCTAAAGCTTAATATTAATAGTAGCACTTACGCTAGCCATCCCCAAACCCCAAACCTAACTATATTTTTATTCCAAATTTTAACTCTAATTTTCTAACCATGATTTAAACAACCACACCATAACCTCAATGCAAAACCCTAAACCTAAACTTTATCCTAGTATGCATATATATATATATATATATATATATATATATATATATATATATATATATATATATATATATATATATGATATGTATATTTTCACATATATCATGTGGGTGTGTGTGTGTGTACGTGCATATGCACAAACACACACACACATGATATATGTGCAAATATACATATCATGTGTATATGCATATATCTATATATACATATATATGCATATTTACTTTGTGGACCTAAATTACACTTGACAAGTTTATGTGCACATGCATGTCTAAAACCTTTGAACATTCAATCTAACTTAGATAGAAATATAACTTGCCCACATACTTCTTAAAAGGTCCTTGAGTTAAAAACATCATATATAACAACATGTGTGTTTTAAAATTTAGTTTTTTTAAGGTAAATGTTCATTTATGTTTTAGGACTTCCATATATATGTACAAATGCACACATGTTTAATTTTATTAAAATAATTTAGATTATTTTTTAATTTTGTCAAACTGTACATGTATGGTAATATAAATTTCAAGTTTATTAAATGTCATACATTTTAATTTTAATTTTTAGGTTTACACATTATACATGCACCTACATACATTGACACATGGCTGATCAACAACCTTCTATCCCCCCCAAGCAGCCTATCCCCCTTGAGTAGCCTATACCTAGGCCTGAGTAGCCTATCATGGGCCTTGAGCAGTAGCCTATACCTGAGCTCGAGAAGCCTATCATTGGCCCTAAGTAACAACCTATCCCTCTGAGCAACATCATGTCCCCCATGATCAGCTACCTATCCCACCTCAGGAGCTCTATGATCACACTAACCAGGAGATTCATAGACTTCAGGAATCCCAGACTAGTGGCACATGCTCTAGTGTCTATAGTGGTACATGCTAGAGTATCTTACATAGAGTGACATTTATCTGAGATGAGATTCATGGTGCTGCCCCATATTCTACATAGACTATATAGATTGTCCTTGATAGTAAGATATGAGAGGTCTCCTCTGGTCTTTCACTCTAGCAGGTGTAGGGCTTGGTGCCGAAAGATTTCTTGAAGAGAAATTTTTTCCCTCATTATCTTTCAAAAAAGTATATGAAGGGGTATTCTCCCCTTAATTGTATAGATCCACAAATGGTTGCATTGATATACCCACACTTCCTTGCTACCCATGGTCATTATCCAAATAATGACCAAATTCCACTCTATTTTGCCTAGCAACTTTATATAGAGGTTCACTTATGTAGGGCAATGAACTACATAGATTTACCAAGACATTTAGGTCAGGAGCATGGTAGATTGGCTAATAGGTAGCCAGGTCATCCCCCACTAGCACATAGATTGATTGTTAGAGAGAGGGTGCCTACTATTTCCCCTATGTTAGGTCCATCAGCTAATGAGGCCATGCATAGCACTCAGTTATGTGGGGTCATTCAAGGAGTTGGAGAGATTGTTGTAGTTGTCAGATCTATTTCAAGTGATGAGGTTGGTTAGTATTTGATGTCTCGTTGGTGTTCTAGATCATCATCCTAGGCTTCATCTTTAGGAGACTTGTACAGTGCAGTAGACATCCCTTTAGTGGCTAGCTTAGAGGGCCTCGCTCAAGTGTTAGCATGAGGTACTATGATTGGTCTAGCTAAGCATCTATTAGATACATATAGATTTGTATCAGAGCATCTTGGCATACCCATATCAGATGTTTGAGATCATTTCCATGGTAGTACTAGGACACATCCTCAGCCATATTCCTCTCATAGATTAGGTAGTGGTCATGGTGGTAGTGCACATGATGATCCACCTATTGACCACTCTTTTGCTCCAGAGAAACATATACATATCATAGACCCTTTAGCTCATGTTATAGGGTACGCTCAGAGTTTAGATGTGGACCTTAATGATGTTGATTTGAGCTTGTCGACCACAGGATGAATGGACTTGTTGACATGTGATGATTCTATTTCTATGCCATCTCATCTACATAGTCCACTTTGCTCATCATTATTAGGATGTGTGCCAGTCACTAGTCATGGGGCTCATGTAGATGTAGAGATGGACCTTGATGTGATGTAATGAAATTTGGATGCATTAGTGGACACAATTGATGCTAGGTAGTCTGAGTATTATTAGATGCCACCATCTACATAGGTAAAAAAATTTTTGTTCATTTAAAATTTCAATCATTTGAAACTAATTTAATTTACACATGTGCATGCGTGCACATGTATGTATATCATGCACACATATTTGTAATCATAGAGAAATTTGAATTTGATGTGTTGCACGTGCATATGTACGATGTAGGGGGATATGCCTCTTTTTACTCTAGCTTTGATGCCAAATCATGTACATCATCGAGACTCATTGGATGATATCAATAGTGGTCAGGTAATGTTTATTTATGTTTTGATTATGTGTACATGTATTTCAATATCACTTTCTCTTGATTAAATGTATGTATGTATTGATATCACTTTCTGTTAATTTATATATAGGGGTTAGCACATCCTAGTGAGCACCTTGATAGTCAGTCTTCAAACCGCGTTGTGAGGAGGCGTGGCGGTGATAGTCCTGCACCTGATGATCTATAGTTTTTTTTATCTAGATGATTTATTCTAGACTTTCATCTAGAGAGACATTCATATATTAGATAGACACTTTATATACACACATGCATGTTATATTTATATTTGATTTGATATAGATGTACCTGGATCTGCATGTCTACATGTGTGCATGCTATTTATATTTGATATTATCTTCTAATAGATCTCTAGATAGATACATGTTTTTTTAATTTTTTCTTGAGATGATTGATACATGTTACATTATGATCTAGTATATTATAAATTGTTTCTAGAAGATATGTAAGTAATTTATTTAGATATGTACACATGTAATATTTTGATTAAATTTAGATATATATTATAGTTCATGTAATTTAATTTTTTGGTAATATATCATGTATTAAATGTTCAAGTATCAGGTAATTAGTTGTACATAATTCCTAACTTGAGTAAATCTATAGAACTCATCCCTTTTATTTGTACACATATCCTAGAATTTTATCCCCTTAAGCCCAATGTTCTAATTCAAGTCCAACTTAAAACATGTACATGTTCAAAATTTAGTTAAAAAAATCACAATTTGAACTTGAAAGCTCACATGTCAAGTAATTAGTTAAATCAAAAGCTCATATGTCCTAAAATTGAAAGCATACATGTGTTCTAAAATTGACAAGTTAAATGAAATAGAAAGTTTAATATAATAGAAAGTTAAATGAATTCAAGACATTGAGTTAAAAATGAAAGAGTAAAAGTTCAATTTAGAAAATTAGTTATTCCACCAAATTTCAAATTGATCAAATGATTGTTCAACCAAATTTCAAATAGTTTGAACCAAATTTCAAATTGTTCTTGAGTTACATTTCAAATTTTAATCATACTAAAATTTTAATTTGTACACATATCCTAGAATTTTATCCCCTTAAGCCCAATGTTCTAATTCAAGTCCAACTTAAAACATGTACATGTTCAAAATTTAGTTAAACAAATTGTAATTTGAACTTGAAAGCTCACATGTCCTAAAATTGAAAGCTCACATATTAGGTAATTAGTTAAATCGAAAGCTCACATGTCCTAAAATTGAAATCACATGTCCTAATTAGTTAAATTGAAAGCATACATGTGTCCTAAAATTGACAAGTTAAGTGAAATAGAAAGTTCAATATAATTAATTTTACAGACTCCTAATTTCATCCCCTTAAGACAAGTGGTGTTCGAATTTCTTTCCCTCAAGGTGCACATGTTAGGTAATTAGTGGACACACATACATATAAGTTCATAATTTCTATAATTAGTTACTTTATGAAAATTTGAATTCAAGACATTGAGTTAAAAATGAAAGACTAAACTTTCAATTTAGAAAATTAGTTATTCCACCAAATTTCAAATTGATCAAATGATTGTTCAACCAAATTTCAAATAGTTTGAACCAAATTTCAAATTGTT
The DNA here is from genome assembly GCA_028749045.1 of Cupressus sempervirens. Taxonomy (NCBI): domain Eukaryota; kingdom Viridiplantae; phylum Streptophyta; class Pinopsida; order Cupressales; family Cupressaceae; genus Cupressus; species Cupressus sempervirens. The sequence goes on along the minus strand of CM053792.1, from coordinate 977,900,092 downwards.
CTTGAATTACATTTCAAATTAGGAGTTGTTTCTATCTCATATCAAGTGGAGTAGCTCATTCTTGGATAGCATTTAATATTTTCTCATGATCATCAATATGGAGCCTCCACTTAAGTATTTCAGGTCCTTTGACTGGATGAAGAGTTAGACCCGTGGCAATAACATGGTTACTATATTGATATACCTTATTGTTAGGTTGATAATTGGTGAAATGAATCCCATTTTTAAGTACTTTTCTTTGCTTCAAATTTGTTCCCTATACAACAACAGAACCTACACATGTACACATTTAAAAAATACATCAATCTTGAATTTAAGTCAAAGAATTTGAATTCATAAAAAACATAGATACTTGACATACATGTACATAATTCAACTATATACTAACCTGTGGGGAAAATAATTTCATCACTTATTTTAGTCTTTCTTAGCTTCTCTCTTTCCATGGTGCAACATAATAAATAATAGCTAACACCTTCTACTTTTTTTGATTTTTCCATGATTGCAAAAACATTTCCTACACAAACTTATATATGTCAAAATTCTAGATACATGTCATGTACATAAGTACATATATATAATAAAAATTAACCAAAATTATGAAAAATTTATACATGTACATGATCCAGGTATATATATAGTTCATACATACCAACTCTAATCAATCCTAAAATATGGTTATAATCACTAGAAATCAACGGAATATCATTATAGTTTTCGTCCTCAAACTCATTCGTATTAATAACATCTAGTGGCACCAAAGTCCATTCACCCACATATCCACATTCTTGATTTATGCAACCATTATAATCTTCATCAATACAATCAAGACCAAAACATGAGTATTCTCTTGTGTACAATGACCACACATTACTATTTATACTCATAATTGAATGCAAAGATCGTGTCTTCTCTACCCTCTTGCATGCATGCATTGATCTTCTATCAACACCTAAATGTACACAAGGTCCATAATTTAGTTAGAGATCATCTAAGGTAACATATTAAATATAAATTTAAGATTCAATTTAAAAATATGAACAAATTAATTTATATATACCTGATACCTCCCAAAACACTCTAAATGGTATGACTCAATCTGCTTGTGATGATGTGTTATCTATATTTGTTGGCACCGAAAAATGTGTTTTGCACCACTCAACCACATCATGAGCATTATTAATGTGATATCCTTTATAGTCCATTTGATACTTTCTTAAAGCACATTTGATACAAGCTCTTGCACCATCATGCTCACCCTTTCCATGTCCACTCTCAAAAAAACTCCAAATGTGTGGTATATTAAGGTATCAATGATATCTACATAATGCATAAAATGGTCTAGCTGATTTAAACAGTGTTGCACATCCATCTGACCATACAAAATATTTTTCTATTTTAATGTTTTTGTTTTTCAAATATTCAAAAAATGTCTTAAAACAATGTTCCACAAAATGTGTTTCATGTTCTTTGTCATCACTAAAGTAAAAGTGATACTCTTTTTTAATGACTTGTGCTTGATCTGTACTTTCCACACCATCCAAATCAATTTGTGCATGTCGATAAGACATTTGACCCATAATATAACCTACTCTATATAGTAGTATTCTAGTTTAAGTTGTTTTTGAGATACGAAAGAGTAATTCTCTACAAAGTCAACAACAGATAGAATTGTTCCAAGTGGGAAAGTTTCTCTTAGTGTTTGAAATTTTTCTGCTTGCCACTTAGCAAAAAATGCATGGCGTATATATGGTTCAATCAATTTACAAAAATTTGACATAAATTCTCCAGCCAATATCTCATCCTCTACATATTCTAACCTTGTTGATTCTTTTCCAACTTTTGTTTCTAACTTTCTGTACTTATATCTCTTACATTTTACCATCCTTGTCATATTAGTATCTTCTTCTCTCAAAGGAAATTTAGTCAGGTTACCACATGTTTCACAAGTTCCTCTTATGCAATGTATTTCACCTATTGCACAATCATTTGGTTTGTCACATAAGATTGATGTTATGAATTGACTTGGTCCTTTAGGAAAAGTATTTTGAGAAGTTCCACCACTTTCTTCTATCATCTTTTGAAATCCTTCATAGTATAGATTAAATCAACATGACAATGACAACATGTTTCAAAAGATTTATTTATCTTCACAAAATAGGGCTTCAATATTTCAAACATTGTTTGTCCAATCTTTATATTAGGATTTAAATTACAAAATGACAGATACAATTCATGTTGAGTGACATCCAACCAATTTTTTTTTGTGTTGAATATATTCCTTAGACCCAATCCTCTGCTTGATGATATCTCTTCTATTTGGTGAAGCTCTTCTATTTGGTGAAGGATGAGTATTTTCAATCCAAAATTGAATAGCTAACTGCTTAACTATTTCTCCAATCCTGTCAGATTGAGGAGCTCTACGCATTAGTGCCCAATTGCCTTCTAATGTACTGTCATTCAAATTGTTCTCCTTTTTAGATAATGTAGTATTGTCTTCTAACTATACCTGAAATGAGATGATAATGAAGAGATCTGTCTATTTTGTGATGTTTTCTTATTTAAAATAGATGTTAGTATCACTCTTCATTCAATGGATTTATCTACAGATCTAGTTTTTTTTCCAATGGAATGTAACCCTTCCTTAACACTTTCAACAATATCTTTTTCTAGTTTAGAAGTCCTCCTCTTTTTTATACTTGTATCTATACCCAATAGTCTTAGTGGCTCTTTTAATTCATCTTTAAGAAGTGAAATTTATAATAGTTGAGTTTTCTCCACTGTTGATAGATTCTCAAATTGTGCAATTATGTCTTTAGACTTTTTATTCAATTTCCACTGCATAGTATTTGTAGGTTGATTAGCATATTCTCTCAATTTTTCCACATCTATTTCAATTAAATGATCTATGTTTCTATGATTAATTTTTCTCTTCAATCTTTGAGCTAGATTAACATTCTCATTTGTTGTTTGATCTCAGGTTGCACAAGAAAAAATGAAAGAAAGTCTTAAGATGCAATCTCTTTAGGGAACATATATGTATACATATATACATGTTTAACTTGAGTGAAATATTATGTACTTGATTAAATTATCTAACCTTCAGATGGTTCTTCTTCAATATCCATTGCTTCATCTTCGATTTCCTCATGTCCAACATTTTCATCATCTACTAGAGTTGCATGTGCACGATATAACAAATAAAATCAAGTAAGTTTATAAGGGGAAATATCGCTCGCTAAATTTAAAAATTAAAGATATAAATTTTGATAGAGACCTAGAAATCTAGAGAGATCTATATTATATACTTGCAAGAGATGCACATGTACCTATTTGAACTTGGGATGAACCTTCTCCAATGTCGGTAGGTTGTCCTAGTTGACTACGTCCTAAAAAAATTCATTTATTTAAATTTAATCATAATCTAATAAACCTTAATGGACTATAAATTATTAACATAATGGAATAAACAAGGTAATTCGCATGCTAAATAAATTCATAATTTAAATTTATTTATAATGTAATATTTACCCTAAGGACTAAATATGGACATAATTGAATAAACCCTAATGGCCTAAATATGAACATAATTTCAAATAAACTCTTACTATTAAGTTAATAGTAATGCTAATTTAAGATAAATATCATATTCCTAATTGGATTTAAACCCTAATCCTAACTAAATAAACTAATTAAATACATTGGAAAAAAGATTGTGCATGTGTACCTGATCTAAGATAGTATCTTGCTAGCATTTTTCGATGATTTTCATCTTCTTGTTCCTTAGTTATTCTTCATGCATATTTACTTGCTCTTTTATCTTTATTTCCCATGTCATAAATTCTTCCTCCAAAATTTGAAAATAGGTTGAAGTTTGTCAAATATTTCTTTCTTCCTAATTCAAAAGCCAATAACTTGATTTCACATAAATGTAAATTGAAAAAAATGAAACTCATATTTATATAAAAAAATTTTCTTTAAAAAAAAACCTTATTAGCCGACTAGGGAAAAACCCCTAGGGACTAACTAGAGAAACACCCCTAGGGGCAGACTAGACAAGATCCCACGCTATCTTTCCCTAGTTTCGATCGAAACTACCACAATACTTTTGATCGAAATTAGAAAGTAGTTGGTTAACTACACGGTTAAACCACGCATAGTTTTGATAGAAGAAATTTTGATAGAAACTAAGTTTCTATCGAAACTAGCTAGATAGAACGTTACATGAATGGTTTGAAGTTTTTTCAATGATTTCTTTTCTTCAGAGCTGAATTACCAAGTTCAAATGGAGCACTCAAGACCTAAAATTTTGCATGACTGAAGTACTCTAAACTAGCTTTCTAATGACTATGAATTTGGTGCTTTTTAATTTTTTTAGGTATATATTTTTTAACATGAATTGAATATAGGTTTATTATAAAAAATAAATTGAGATATTCAACGCTCATGGAAAAATAGTAAATAAAAAAATAATTTTTTTGAAAAATAAGTACAATCTCCGCATTTGAGTCACTTTTCAATTAATTTTTTTCTTTTTGAAATTGGGTAAATATATAATAAGTTACATGTGTCAAAAGCCATGTATGTCTAAATTAGTGTTATGCCAACTTTAAACTACAATAAAATATGAAATACTAATGATAAAGATATAAGACCAACTCTACAATTTAGGTATGGATGTTAAAAAACTAAATTTGAAAGAATCATGTTGATATCTATTGTAGAAAAAAAAGTTATGTGTGTCAAAAACAATGTCACTCTTTAAAAATTAGGTTTTTGATATCATACCAATTTTTGTAGGAGAAAAAATAATTCAATAAATTAAATTTAAAAAAAATAAAAATAAAATATTTAGAATCTAGACACAAAATCCTAAAAGACTCTAGTTTACTTCATCTTCAAATTCTTAACCGTTAAACGGGAATTTGCATTTGAAAATTAAAATTTTCTTGAAAATTTAGAGTTCATTGTCAGTTTAGGCAAAAAAGTGTAACCCACTATTATGGGCTCCATGTTCAAATTATCTACATGTGGCAATACTTTCATATCAAATCCAATATGCTCTCTACACTCTTTAGCTTCTTAATTCTCCTATCCTTCTCAATACCTCAATCACAACCTTACCATGTTGTATTGAAAACTCCTTTATCTCATCATATTAATTCTTAAGAAAAAAACATTTTAGGAACATTATTTTTTCCACTTGATCTTTTGCATCCATTCAAATTCCAATATTTCCACACAAATTTCATAGATAATTAACACATATTGATATCATAATTCAAGTTACCATGACTATTTCAACCTATAATAAGATCTTCCTATCATGTTTCCTAGATTGTTAATGCACTTTGACTTCTCTAATGTACTACTTTAAATCTACCTTATACTTTTCCATCAATCCCAAAATTGCCAACTGATGGAGATACGACCCAAGCACAGAATGGTCACAACAGGAAAGGGAAAATTTTATTAACTGTGAAAATTTGCTAGTACATTCAATATAGAGAAAATAGACTTCAAAACATGCTCTAAGGGCTTACAATAGCATAAATTTGGAGATAAATTCTTCTCCTAGTACCTTCTCTCCAACTCCACTCCGAACTACCTTTTACAATGCCAGAAATGTTCTTAAATAGACCCCAAAGGGTTAAGGATTAGGAATAAATTTTGGAAAGTGCGAGTAGGAATACACTAACCAAATAGAAGGCTCTAGAAGTTACATTAGAAGTTGGCACAAAATTAGAAGAATCCAGAAATGGTAACCGAACTTTTGGGAGGCATAACTTTTGAACTGTAGCTTCGATTGACGAACCATTTAAATTTCCAAAAAGCTCTTGAAGCGCTCTATAGCCCTATGGAAAAGCTTCACTCATATCCCATTTTTTGGCCCTTTTTGAGGTCATTTAATGCCCTTAACCTGACTTTGAATCATTCTTAGGAGGTCTCCAAAAATTGAAAAACTGCGATAACTTTCAAACAGTGGGGCCTTTTGACTTGATTCCTTTTCTGGAATGCTCTAAATTACAATTAAATTCATCTAGCCAATTTACACCTTCTTTTTCACCAAAATTATGGCTCAATTACATACTCCTTTTTTTTGGCATTTACACATATACCAAGGTGTTCAAATACTCTATCCTAGAACACTGATAGTGGAATTGTGAGAGTTGGAACCTTTATTTGACCCAAATGGGTATCTAGAAATGAAAACACATGAAACAGAAACTAAGTCTAAGTACATTTTTTTGGATGACATAGGATTTCCCTTATACCTCTGGATGCTCCTACATCAAACACCCAGGGTAGATTGAAAAGTGACCCTGTCACTTTATGAATGGTAGAGGAAATTCCAAATGGGAAACCTTAGCTGCTAATATCCAAGTTGAGTCCTTGATCGACCATCCTTTCCACTTGACCAAATACTCTTCATACTACCTATGTTTGGTACTCCTACCCACACGATGATCTAGAATGTCTTCTATATCCTCCTTCTTAGAAGTAGGAATTGGACATGGCTCTAACATCGGCTCCTCATCTACACCATCATCATGATACTCTGTTAAGTCTACAATGTTGAAAATAGGAGAAATGTGAATACCATTTGGCAACTCCACCTCATATGCATTTCTTGAGTCATGTTTCTTCAAAATTTTGTAGGGGCCAAATTTCTTCATTTTCAGCTTGTTGTAAGTACTCGCTGGAAATCTTTCTTTTTGTAAGTGTATCATGACTAGATCCCCTACTTGAAATTCCTTATGTCTTCTCCTTTGATCAACCCTAGCTTTATACTCTTGATTCATCTTGGTAATGTGTGCTTGAACCTCCCCATGTAGACGCTTGATATGTTCAGCAAATTCTTCAGCTTCAATAGTAGTCCTCTCCCCTTGCTCTATCTTCCTCAATTTTGGTGTAGTCCTTGGGCTACTTCCATATACAATTTGGAATGGTGATCTACCAGTACTCCTATTTATAGAGTTATTGTAAGAAAACTCCACTTTTGGTAGAATCAAATCCCATCCCTTGGGCTTATCCCCAACTAAACATCTCAGCAAATTGCCCAGATTTCTATTTACCACTTCTATTGCCGTCAGTCTGGAGGTGATGTGTGGAATTGAATTTCAAGTCTGTTCTCAACTTTTTCCACTATTTTCTACAGAAATACCCCAAAAATTTAGTGTCTCTGTTAGAAACTATACTCCTTGGGAGACCATGTAGTCTTACCACCTCTCTGAAAAACAAGTTTGCAATATGGACAACATCATGAGTTTAGTGGCATGGAATGAAATGTACCATTTTGGAGAACCTATCAACCACCACAAATACTGAGTCATTACCCCTTTGTGTCCTTGGCAATCCAAGAACAAAATCCATACTAATGTCCTCCCATGGCTTTGATGGAACATGAAATGACTGATATAGTCTAGTATTATGACTAAATCCCTTGGCAACTTGACAATTTTGACAATTTTGTACAAACTTCTTCACATCTTGTGAAATTTGAGGCCAAAAATAATGTTCTTTGAGAATGGCAATGGTCTTATCTTGACCAAAATGTCCTGTCATCCCTCCACTATGTTTCTGCTTAATCAAATTTTCCCTCATGGAACTCCTTGGAATGCATAATTGACTGCCCTTGAATAACATACCATCCTGAATCAGATAGTCTAACCACTTAGTTCTGTCTATAGCAACAAGCTCTTTACAAGCTTTAGACACTTCAACAAAATCAAGATCCTCAGGGTAGAAATTCTTGAGTTCATCAAACCCAACTTCTTCAACCTGCATTACTATAAGCAATAACTGTCTCCTACTTAGTGCATCTGCAACCCTATTAGATTTTCCACTTCTATGCTTCAACACAAATGTATAGCTCTACAAGAACTCTACCCACTTCATATGCCTCTGATTCAATTTACCTTGTTTATTTAGGTACTGTAATGCCTGGTCATCAGTATACAAAACAAATTCCTTTGGCAATAAATAATGCCTCCATTTCTTTAAAGCCTGAACTATTGCATAAAACTCTTGATCATAAATGAAATACTTCTTCTTTGCATCATTCAATTTTTCACTAAAATATGCAATAGGCTTACCTTCTTGGCTTAATACAGCCCCAATAGCACTACCACTAGCATCACAATCCACCTAGAACACCTTTCTAAAATTTGGAAGTGCCAACACAGGTTGTTCTATTACCTTCTTCTTCAGCAATTCAAAACTTTTCGCAGCTACCGCAGTCCATTTGAACTCTTTTCTATCCCCTTTTATTGTGTCAGTCAAGGGTGCACATATGCCACTAAAATTCTTAATGAACTTTCTGTAAAAACTAACCAGACCATGGAACGATCTTACCTCAGTAGCAAACCTTGGAGTAGGCCATTCCAAGATGGCTTTTACCTTCTCTGGATCTATTTTGAGACCTTCAGGTGATATAACAAACCCCAAGTAGACTAACTCCCTTTTTGCAAAGATACACTTCTTCAGATTAATTAACAGTTTCTCTTCCCTTAACCTTTCAAGGACACTACGAATATGCAATAAATGTTCTTCCAAATTCTTTCTGAAAATTAAAATATAATCCAAATAGACAATAACAAATTTTCCCAAGAACTTCTTAAGTACCTCATTCATAAGCCGCATGAAGGTTCTTGGGGCGTTCGTCAATCCAAAGGGCATGACTAACCACTCAGAAAGATCCTCCTTGGTCTTGAAGGCAATTTTCCACTCATCTCCTTCTCAAATCAGTATCTAATGATAGCCACTCTTGAGATCTATCTTTGTGAATTACTGAGCTCCACTCAAGTAGTCCATAAGATCATCCATTCTTGGCAAAGGAAACCGATACTTGATGGTTATCCTATTTATAGCTTGAGAGTCTATATACATCCTCCACTCTCCATCCTTCTTTGGTGCTAGTATTGTAGGTACTACACATGGATTTAGGCTCTCTTGAATCAAGCCCTTTCTCAATAGCTCCTGCACCTGTCTGTTTAGCTCCTCAGTTCTAGGAGTCATCCTATGAGCAGCCTTGTTAGGCAAACTAGCTCCTGGGACTAAATCTATCTGGTGACTAATTTGCCTTATTGGTGGCAATCCTTTTGGAACATTATTAGAGATAATATCTCCAAACTCACCTAGTAAATCTAAAACTTCAAGTGGTATTTCACTACTACCTTCTCTATCTTTCCTAGGAATCAAAGCATAGCACATACACTAATGTTTCATGCCATCTAAAAACTTCCTTCCATCAACAAGAAAAATCCTAGCACTACTACATACCTTTTCACCTTCCTTTTCATGGGTTTTAGTTTGTGGAAAACTCCATCCTTTGTTAGAGAGTATGTGTTTGCATGACCATCATGCACTGGATGCCTATCAAACTGCCACAGTCTACCCAACAATAGATGGCAAACATCCATTGGAATAACATCACAGAGAACTTCATCATGGTAACTCCCAATTTTGAATTTTACTAAACATTGTTCACTTACTAAGACCTTATGATCATCCTTCACCCAAGAAATTTGATAGGGCTGGGGGTGTTTCTCCCTCTTGAGCTTCATCTTAGAGACCATCTCCTTTGATACCAAGTTATCAATGCTACCACCATCAATGATCACATCACAACATTTATCCTCACACTTGCACCTGGTATGGAATAAACTTCTCCTTTGTCCTAGTTCAATCTCACCACTTAGTAGGACCTATTCATTTACTAAAGTCTCTCCTCTTTCTACATCCTCTAAATGTGATGATTGTGCATCCTCATCCACATGAGCAACCCTAGTTTGACCCTCAGCTCTCCTATCTGTCATTCCTTGTCATTGAGGGCATTCAAAGGAATGATGACCTTCTTCATTGCAATGGAAACAAGTACCACAAAAGCCTCCTCTTCCTTGTCCATGTCCTCTACCTCTTCCTCTTTGATTTCCAAAGTCTTGATCATGGGAGCAGATGAAACCCTCATTCCTCTGGTTCTTGCTAGTACCCACATCTTCATTTTTCTTTTGGGTTTCATTTTGGCCTCTAGATGACCTACCACTACCCCTTCCTCCTTGACCACACCCTCTTTGTCTCCCTTCAAACCTCTTATTTAGCTTCTCTTCAACTCATAGGGAAAATTGGTATGCCTCTTCAATGCTGGTCATTCTTACTAGACTCAAGTCCTCCCGGATGCTAGGTCACAACCCATTGATATAACGAGCAACCTTATCCTTATTTTCTTCTGCATGCTCCACTCTAATCAAAAGTCGATAAAACTCCTCTGTATATTCCTGGACTAATTTTTCTACTTGCTTTAACCCATGCATCTTCTTAAACAAATCAATCTCATAATCAACAGGAATGAACTGCTTCTTCAATTTGTCCACCATACAATCCCACCTTGTGATCTTCTCCTTTCCTCTTCTATTTCTTTCCAATTGAACCTCTTGCCACCAGATTTTGGCACATCCTTTTAGTTTGGACTTTGCAAACTTAACCCTATCTAGGTTCCTGATATCCTCATACTCAAAGTATTCTTCCAGTTCATTGATCCAATCGATCAACTCATCTAGTTTCAAATTTCTTGAAAATGCACCCACATCAATTGTAGGTCTTTTTCCAAACTTAGTAATGGCCCTAAAAAGCCTTTCCTCAGCCTAATTCAGAACTTCCCTATCAAATTCCCCTTCTGGTCTAATTTCTTCTTCTTCATTGTCATCCTCACTTTCATCACCTATAGTAACATTTGTTCCTCTACGGAGCTCCTACTGCAACACTTGTACCTGCCTTTGGAGGGCTCTAACCTGCTCAAGATTAATAGCTTTGGCCCTCACACCATGCTCTCTTCATGGAGGAATCTTCTTAACTCAAACCCACAACCACACAGTCCTAGTGTAGACTGCCTCACAATCGGTGCTTTGTCTACACACTTTGGAAAACTAGCTCTGATACCACTTGATGGAGACACGACCCAAGCACAGATTGGTCACAACAAGAAAGGTAAAAATTTATTAATTGTGAAAATATGCTAGTACATTCAATACAGAGAAAATAGACTTCAAAACATGCCCTAAGGGCTTACAATAGCATAAATCTGGAGATAAATTCTTCTCCCAGTACCTTCTCTCCAACTCCACTCCAAACTGCCTTTTACAATGCCAAAAATGTTCTTAAATAGACCCTGGAGGGTTAAGGATTAGGAATACATTCTAGAAAGTGCTAGTAGGCATCCACCAATCAAATAGAAGGCTCTAGAAGTCGCATTAGAAGTTGGCACAAAATTAGAAGAATCCAGAAACGATAATCGAACTTGCGGGAGGCATAACTTTTGAACCATAGCTTTGATTGATGAACGGTTTACATTTTTGGAAATCTCTCGAAGTGCTCTATAGCCCTACTTTTCCCCCATTTTTCAGCCCTTTTTAAGGTCATTTAATGCCCCTAACCTATCTTTGAAGCATTCTTAGGAGGTCTCTAGAAGCTGAAAAACTACCATAACTTTCAAACCGTGGGGCCTTTTGACCTGATTCTTTTTTTGGAATGCTCTAAATTACAATTACATTCATCTAGCCAATTTATGCCTTCTTTTTCACCAAAATGATGGCTCAATTACATACTCCTTTTTTTTGACATTTACACATATCCCAAGGTGTTCAAATACTCTATCCTAGAACACTGATAGTGGAACTATGAGAGTTGGAACCTTTATTTGACCCAAATGGGTATCTAGAAATGAAAACACATGAAACAAAAACTAAATCTAAGTACATTTTTTTTGGATGACACAGGATTGCCCTTATACCTCTAGATGCTCCTGCATCACCAACTGAACATTTCATAACCTATATTATTTATAATTATGTTACCAAATGTCATGACACTTACTACACTTCTCACTGATCTGGAATCTGTGCTTCTTAATTCTCCTATCCTTCTCAATACCTCAATCACAACCTTACCATCTTGTATTGAAAACTCCTTTATCTCATCACATTAATTCTTAAGAAAAAAACATTTTAGGAACATTATTTTTTCCACTTGATCTTTTCCATCCATTCAAATTCCAATATTTCCACACAAATTTCATAGATAATTAACACATATTGATATCATAATTCAAGTTACCATGACTATTTCAGCCTATAATAGGATCTTCCTATCCTATTTCCAAGATAGTTAATGCACTTTGACTTCTCTAATGCACTACTTTAAATCTACCTTATACTTTTCCATCAATCCCAAAATTTCCAACTTAACATTTCATAACCTATAGTATTTATAATTATGTTACCAAATGTCATGACACTTACTATGCTTCTCACTGATCTGGAATCTACTATATATGTTGTTCAAGAACTCAAGTTTTCTTATTTTTATTAACAACCATGACAATACAACCTCTCTTATTGATCAACCAATTGAGTTGCAATCATGACTATACTAAAAATTAACCATCATGATGGTGTACTTGTCATTGTATTACATAATTCAGGTTCAACCAAGATTACTGCCAACGTGTTATCTTCACTACCAACTAATCATCAACACTTAGTCAATTTCCCACTTTACCAATCACAAAACTTTCTTACCAATTGTATCCTTAATTCATTGACTATGGTAATTGACTATCCCAACTTAGTTAAGCAAAAAGGTAACCCCCCTTGAGTGCCAATAATCTCCCCATCATAATTCCAATAACTTTACTAGGTAGGCCTTGGTAATATGATAAGGGAGATTTTCATGATTGTAGGATGAAATTGGTTGCAATAGAAAAGGGTGGGAAAGAGTTTACTTTGGTTCCCTAAAATAAATAAGAGGGAATAAGTGCAATAAATTTGAGCATTGTGAAGACTAACTTTAGGGAGGTGAATATTGTATAAGATAAATCAAAATTTAGTGTGGAAAAGAGTAATCTTGTGTTTGGAATTGAGAATAAGAGTTTGTTGAGTACTAACAGAGATAAAGTTGAGTAACATATAAGGACTTTGGGTGCTAACAAGATGAAGACTCATATCATATTTAAATAAAATAAGAAGAAAAGTGTAGGTGATAATAATATTCATTTACCATTTGATAGTGTTGAGAAGTATGATGGGGAGAGGAGTAAGTTGATGGACCTGATAGAGAATGGAGAAGATTTGTAGAAAATTGTTAGAAGTCTTAATTGGAAATCAAGATACTAAGAGGGGGGTGAATCATGATCTTAAACACTTTAACCTTTTCAATGATTCTATAATGCATTCACCACATTTACCATATCATATCCAATTTCTTATGAATGCATAACTTATATAATCAAATTATAATAGCATATATATCTAATCTATCATTCACATGCATGAAAAGTAATCACATGATACAAAGATTTTGGTTACCCAAAAACATGTCAAGGTGAAGGTAAAAATAGGGTGGGGATGACACCCAAAAATCTTCACTACTATATTAATAAAGTCTACATGTTAGGGTTACAATGTTTGATCATATCCAATGATCTAGCCTATGAGGGGTCTACCCTATTAAAATCTTTTGAGACTGTTAAATCTCACCCTATTGAAGGATTTTACTCTTACAAAAATGTAAGGACTCTATTAGGAGATTTATAAATATCTGTTAAGACCACTCTATTAAAAATTTTACCTTGACTAAATCTATTAAAACTAATCCAATACCTAATCCCCAATCTACTCTAATGAGTAGGTGTTTGATTTCCTCTTTCCAATTTGATCTAATATAGGTTTTTGGCCTTTGCTTCTTGACTAGGTCACTTGCTCTATTTAGGAATAATAAAACTCTTTATCTCTTCTACAATTCTCATACATTCACACTTGAATCACATGAATAGCATGTTTTTTCTTTCATATCCACATACACCTCACCATACAAAACTAGATTAGGTTCTACCCTATTTAAAGATTTCATAAAAAGTTTTCTATATGCTTCCATATTTCACCTCTCCATCTGATTTTTTTGTCACAAAACATAGAGATCTATGATCCACATCATAAAATGCATAAAAGTCTTTGTAAAATGCTTTATAAGTGTTAAATATTATGTCCATGTCAACCTAAAATGGTTTATCTCAAAGTTTGTATGATTCTTGACTTGAATGAAACTTCTAAATTTCTCAACACTTACTATTTCTAATAGTCGACACTCACCATATGTTTTTGATGCTTGGTCTCTACTATGCTCAACACCTCAATGTAACTTAGCTTCAGTGTGCTCAAACAACTCAATTGGTTAACATTAAAATCAACTTACGTTGAAAATACTTGGCAATCATATATTTTCTTGACTCCTATAGAGCTCGACATATACATGTCTTTATATAAGTATATCTCATGACTTGACCTCTATAGGATAGCTCAGTCATAGTGATGATCATCTAACTTTACATGGTATATGACTAAGTGTTTGATGCTAATAGACAAAAACAGGTAGAGATGTCAACATAAACTAAGAGTTGTAGATAAAGAGGATATTAGGATTAAGCATGAGTATGGAATTTATGTCCTAGATCCTATAAGATTTTCATAAGCTCCTCTTGTGGAATACCTTCTAGTCACCTAGATTCTCTAATGCAAGAGAATCCTTGTGTCATTGGCAATCCTTGATCCAAGGGATGAAAATTACTAAAAAGTAAAATGTCCCCAATGCTCCAAGAATCAACATCATTACAAGTGTTCACAATTTTGACTCCAACATAACTTGAATGATCAAAATTGGAGTTCAAGTGCAAAAATTATGACTGGTCAAAATTTGGTCAAACTGGGACCAAAGGTCGTAAAAGGGTGAAAAAATAATCATCTCAAAAGTATTTGACAATGGGTTCCAAATGAAAGAGCTCGTCAAAAGCTTTCCAATGGCATTCGTTTCATCAAGAACGGAGATCGGATATAAAAGTTATGATGGTTTCAAATTCCAGTAAAAGTATGGATTTCGATGACATCAACATGACATCACAAAATCATAAAGAGAGGGAAAACATTCAAATTTGAATTAAAATAGCTATTTAATTCAAATTAAAGGAATGAGATAATGGGAGTTGAACTCCTAACCATTGGCCTCCTAAAATTAAGGCCAACCAATGGGCTATTTATGGCATATGTAATATTAAGGGAAGAGTTGTTATCTATTCATAACAAATCCGCCCAAGCTTATTTAATTAGGGGTATTTGTTGAAAACAAACCCTTAATTTTGCTGTCAAATCATATCCAAATAATGGTAAAAGGGGTAAATTCGAAATATGTAACCAAAATGGGGGATTTTGTTAGTTAATTGTTTTAGCCCATTTTTGGCTAAATTTGATGTATAAAATGGGGGTAGTAGGCTTTGGAAAGGAATCCAGGTGATGAGAAGGAGATTATGATTTTGGAGACTTGATGATTATTCCTGCACATTGGAGAGTAATGCTGTAATTATGCTTGAAGGGAAGATCTTGAACACTTGTAATTGATTTTGGAGCAAATCGGATTGTTCCCTCTATTGGAGCAGGACCCAGAGATGTAGTCCTACCCGCGGATGAACTCTGTTATCAATCGTGTTTTTCCTTATGTCTCTCTACTCTCTTTCTTTCAGTCATTGCCTTTTTATGCTTTGTTCATTTCAGCATTTAAGTTGTGTTAATTTGCTAATTAACGCTTTGAAATTTTACTTTATGAAATAATGTTAAGCATTCCTCTGTAATAGTCCTAGATCCTAATCAGATCAATCCTGCATCACCCAAAAATATTTCCTTTAGGTTGGCTTCTTGTACCATCAAGTAAAATGGAAGCTCTTAATTTTGAGACCTTTTTAGCCCTACTTGGTGTTTTTTGGTCCCTTTTTCTTCTTCCAAACTTTCCCAAATCTATAGGTCATCACTTATTTTATGCATGGACCTAATTAGTGCTAATTTATCATCTTTTTAGTTGTATCTTCCTATGCTTTCATCATTTCTTGTTTCCTTTCACACTCTCCCCAACACCTTTCTTGATCATCCCTTCTCAAGATACCCTCAAGTATACGTCAATATGGTCAATCTATACCTAGAGGGATTATGGTCTTAGGACCCATGTTGTCTTAGGTGTTTAAATTATTTTAATTCATGCCTTGTTTGGCTTGCTTTATTTTTTATCCTAGAGACTAGTATATAAGGAAGCTTTGGCATTTCATTTTCACACATGAAGCATTCAAGATCAAGTATACATGCACACATGAGATATCAAGAAAGAATTCTCAAGACAGATATCAAGAAATCTTCAACAATTCATTAAGATATAGCATTTTCTTCTTGCATAAAACTTGTTTTGTCAAGGTGGTAGTGTGATTTCCTCCTATGAAGGAAATCTTCCATTCACTCATTAAAATTCTTCCATTCTTCATCATAGTAGATCAAAAACATTCCCATTCATAAGGTTTTACTTACATACTTTCCTTTTGGTTTTTGTGTTAATTCAAGACTATTACATTGACATACTTGGTTACATATTGAATTAAATTGCATCTACAAAGGTAATTGTATTCCTCATTGTTAGATTCAGTTATACTACTTGGTAGCATTTCCTTTATTTATTATCATTTCAATTTCATGGTTGATTTCTCAATCTAAGGCTTGACCAAGGCACACCATCCCCCAATAAACAAAACAAATTTTCCTTGTATGCAAGAATATGTTATTGGAATTATGAATCCAAATTCAAAAACCTACATTCAAGAGCTATCAGTAGAATTAGGTTCAACTGTAATTTTTCCCTTGAGGAACATGGCCATTAGGTGGAATATATACCTATATAGGTTGACCAAATCAACTTGTATCCAAAGATTTGTAATATTTAGGGTTTTTTGGGTTTTTTATCTTGATTTTAGATTTGCGGTCAATTTTCATATCGTAGTTTCTAATGATTAATTTTTTGATTAGAAAGGTGTCTTATGTTACCCCTTTCTAAGGTGAGTCATTTTCTCTCTCTTTCTCTTGTGTTTTAGATCTAATTTCTTGCTTTGTCAAGATTTTGAATGTGTTTCTTACATTTGAATTTTCAATCTTAAGAAACTTAATCAATCAAATACTTAATCAATTAATTCAATTCAATCACATTGAAAATATAAGGTTAATACACATTGCATGAAAGATGACTTACTTGAGTACTTTCTTAGTATAGTTTGGGTTTAATATTGACTTACCTTCATCTTATTTGGGTTTTACTAATCCAACTTGAGTTATATTGAGAATTACATTTGGAAGCCCCTCTTTCTCTTATATTTGAATGTTTGGAAGTGAAATTTTCATTTGATACTGATGTAGTTTAAGGTAGGAGAATCCCCAAAGGAGATGTCCTAGCCCCCAAAAAATAACCATACAATAAAAATACAATAACAATGCAAGATTTGAAACCAAATCACAGTAATTTATTCATAGATATAACTAATTACATGCAATGTGTTAGGCTATAAGGCCTTCCCAATTATGACCAAATCAAAAGAAAGTAATAGTTTTGCAAGATCCAACCCCAACTCTAGCTAGTCTAGATCCAAACATTGGTAAAAACCTCCAAGGAAGATCTTAACTTGTGCTTGCAAGCCCACCAAGCAATATCCTTCTTTTTGAAGCCACAACCACTAGCCTTTGTCAAAATTTTCTCCTCTACCACCTCCTCTTCTCCAAGATGGATGAATAATCATAGTTCTACTATAAACTACCTCACATTTGGTGCTCTATCCATAAAATCAAGAAAAATTCACTCTCTAGCTACTCTCCACACTCAATCCCCCAAATGAATGAATGATTAATGACTAAAAACGTCACCACACCCCCTACTTATACTCAACTAAGCCACAAGTCAACCCAATAAGATAAAAATTAAATATCCCCTATATTAACTACATGAAGAGCCACAAGTCGATCTCCAATAGAATAATAAATTTAAAGGCTTACAACACTTATTAAATACATCAAAATTAATTAACAAAGACCCAAATAGGTCCACTTAACTCCATCAAAATATCCTACTTATGTAGGATGTCCAACTACCCCAAGATGCTCCTACATCGGACTCTCTAGGTGTGAAAAGGAAAGTGTGTCACATACTTTGATGCCCATTGAAAAATCCACAACCATCTTCATCTTTACCAAAGGCTTCCACTCCAACAAGAACAAGAAAACCAACATGAAAATTATTTATAGCTATATCACTTTGTCAAACACCAAAAGCTCAATCATCCAACCAGCATGCTCACTCCCAGGAACAAACTGAACATATAATTATTCAAGAGCAAAACCTCATTCACATTAGCAACTAACTAATCCACACTAATAGAAACAAACCCTAAATTAGCAGTAATATTTATATCCCTATCAACACATTCCAAACTCACAACACTAGTGGTATCATCACTCACAAAAAGATGCTCTGTAACATAAAACTCACAACTAATAGCAACCAGATCATCCATGACCAAGTTCTCTGAAATCTCTATTTTAAACTTGACCAACTAATCATGAAAATAAATCTCCATCCCAGCATCAACAAGATTAGGAATATCCTCAGTAAGAACCTCCAATTTCTTTGTAGGTTCTATATTAGAATCCACAAATTGGTCAAAAAAACCAAATTGTTCCACCTTGACCTTATGATGCCATCTTCTCTCTTGAACAAGTCTTCTAATTAGCCAAACAACTCACTTCTGGATTGGTAGACTCCAACTCCACAAACATCCAAAGAATTCCTTCCTCATACAATCATTAACTTGATTAGTCAAGCTAGCTTCAAATTGAGAAGAAATCTTAGAAAACCTCCTCTCCACCACATTATAGAGATTTAAAATCACCTTATCATCTAATCCTCTCAACATAATCTTCCAAGATCTTTGCAAATCCTCTGCAATAAATCACCAATAGATCAATCTTCCTAAATAAGACCACTCTATTAAGAAATTTACCTTGACTCAATCTATTAATTTTGATTTAGTACTTGATCCTTTATCTACTCTGATAAGTAAATGTTGGATCTCCTCTTTCTAGTTTGATCTAATATAGCACTTTGTCCTTCACTTCTTGACTAGGTCACTTGCTCTATTTTAGACTAACAAAACTCTTTGCCTCTTCTACAATGTTCACACATTCACACTTGAATCACATGAATAACATGTTTGCTCCTTCGTATCCGCATACACTTTAGCATACAAAACTAATTCTTTCATCACAGAACATAGGGATCTATGATCCATGTCATAAAATGCACAAAACTCTCTATAAAAAACTTTACAAGTATTAAATATCATGTCCATGTTGGCCTAAAATGGTTTACCTCAAAGTTTGTATCATTCCTAACTTGAATGAAACTTTTGCATTGCTTGGCACTTACTATTTCTGATAGTCAACACTCACTATATATTTTTTGGATGCTTGGTCTCTACTATGCTTGACACCTCTATGTAACTCAGATTCAATGTGCTCAAACTAATCAATCAGTTAACATTAGACTCAACTTACATTGAAAATACTTGGTGAGCATATACTTTATCAACTCTTGTAGAGCTCAATATATACATGTCTATATATATAAGTCTACATCATGACTTGACCTATATAGAGCAACTCGATTGCAGTGATGATCATCTAACTCTGCCTAGTATATGACTAAGTGTTTGACACTAATAGACAACAATAGCTAAAGATATCAAGATAAATAAGAGTTGTATATAAAGAGAATATTTGGATTAAGTATGAGCATGGAATTTATGTCCTATATCCTATAAGGTTTTATAAGCTCCTCATGTGGAACACCTTCTAGTCACCTAGATTCTCTAATGTAAGAGAATCCTTGTGTCATTGGAAATTTTGCATCACCCAAAAATATTTACTTCAGTTTGGCTTCTTGTACCATCCAGTAAAATGAAAACTCTTAATTTTGAGACCTTTTTAGCTCTACTTAGTGTGTTTTGGTCCCTTTTTCTTCTTCCAAACTTTCCCAAATCTACAGGGTATCTCTTATTTTATGCATAGCCCTTATTGGTGCTAATTTATCATCTTTTTGGTTGTATCTTCCTATGCTTTCATCATTTATTTTTTCTTTCCATACTTTTCCAAGGACCTTTCTTGATCACCCTTCCTCAATATAACCTCAAGTATAGCTCAACATGGTCAATCTATACCTAGAGGGATTGTCATCCTAGGATCCATGTTGTCTTAGGTGTTTTAATTATTTTTTTCATGTCTTGTTTGGATTGCTTTATTTTTTATCCTAGAGACTATTATATAATTAAGCTTAGGCATTTCATTTTCACACATGAAGCATTTAAGATTAAGTATACATACACACATGAGATATCAAGAAAGAATTCTCAAGACAGATATCAGGAAATCTTCACGAATTCATTAAGATATAGCATTTCCTTCTTGCATCAAAGTTGTTTTGTCAAGGTGTAGTGAGCTTGCCTTCTAAGAAGGATATCTTCCATTCACTCATTCAAATTTTTCCATTCTTCATCATAATAGATCAAAAACATTCCTATTCATAAGGTTTTACTTACATAGTTTCCTTTTGGTTTTTGTGTTAAGTCAAGGCTATTACATTGACATACTTGGTTACATATTAAATTCAATTGCATCTACAAAGGTAATTATATTATTCATTGTTAGATTTAATTCCACTACTTTCTAGTATTTCCCTTATTTATTATCATTTCAATTTTTGTAGTTGGTTTCTCAATCTAAGGTTTGACCAAGGCATGACATCCCCCAACAAAGAAAACCAATTTTCCTTGTATGCAGGAACATGTTATTGGAATTATGAATTCAAATTCAAAAACCTAAATTTAGGAGCTATCTATGTAGAATTAGGTTTAACTATATTTTATTCCCTTGGGGAACATGGTCATTAGGTAGAACATATACCTATATAGGTTGACCAGATCAACTTGTACCCAAAGATTTTTACTATTCATGGTTTTCTAGGTGTTTTCTCTTGATTTTAGATCTATAGTCAATTTTTGTATCATAGTTTCTAATGATTATTTTTTTGAGTAGAAAGGTGTCTTATGTTACCCCTTTTTAAGGTGAGTCATTTCTCTCTCTCTCTTTGTCTTGTGTTTTAAATCTCATTTCTCACTTTGTCAGGATTGTGAATGTGTTTCTTGCATCTAAATCATTGAATCTTAAGAAAGTTAATCAATAAAATACTTAATCAATCAATTCAATTTAACCACATTGAAAATATAAGGTTAATATAGATTGCATGAAAGAGGAATTACTTGTATACTTAGTATAATTTGGGTTTAGTATCAAGACTTGCGTTCATCTTTTTTAAGTTTCACTAATCTAACTTGAGTTCTATTGAGAATTATGTTTGGAAGCCCCTCTTTCTCTTGTGTTTGAATGTTTAGGAAATGAAATTTTGATTTGATACTAATGTATTTTAAGGTAGGAAAATCCCAAAACAAGATTTCCTAGCCCCCAAAAAATAACCATACAATGGAAATACAATAACAATTCAAGATTTGAAGCCAAATCACAATAATTTATTCATAGATATAATTGATTACATGCAATGTGTTAGGTTGTAAGGCCTTCCTGGTTATGGCCAAATACAAAGCAAGAAATAGTTCTACAAGATCCCTCAAGATCCAATTCGAGCTCTAGCTATCCCAAATCTACACTTTGGTAGAAACCTCCAAGGAATATATCAACTTGTGCTCACTTGTGAACCAAGAAATATCTTTGTTTTCCAAGCCACAACTACTAGCCCTTCTCAAAATTTGTTCCTCTACCACCTCCTCTTCTCCAAGATGGATTCATAATCATATCCCTACTATAAATTGCCTCACATTCAAGTGCTCTATCTATAGACTTAGGAAAAAATCACTCTCTAGCTACTCTCCACACTCAATCCTCCAAATGAATGAATGAATAATGACTAAAGACTTCACCACACCCACTACTTATACCCAACTAAGCCACAAGTAAGCCCAGTAAGATTAAAATTAAATATCCCTTACATTAACTACATGAAGATCCACAAGTTGGTCTCTAATAGAAATTAAATGCCAAATGCCTTTAAAGGCTTACATGATGTAGCACTAATCTGGATGTATCCCAAAATGAGGTGATCTAGAAACCAACAAACAAACACTCAAAAAAAAATGAACAAGAGGAGCAAGATCCAGATCTAGAGAGACAATAACATGCTCGAATGTATGGCCTTCTAGGTTATGACCATTACAAAGAAGAATACATCTTTCAAAGAATAACAAATCTCCAAACTCAACTATGAACTTCTACCTCTAAGCTACTCCACCTAAGACTTCCCTATGTTCCACCTAAGACTTATCTACCAAACTTAATGATTAGGACTCTACCCAAGATCCCTACTTATACTAATCCAAGCCACAAGTTGGCCTAGAATGCTAAAAACAAAAAATTAAATACTTGAAGAGCCACAAGTCGGCTTGCATCAGCAATTAAATGTCCAAAAATTGATATTCAAGACTAATTGCAATATCTCCTAGCTCTGATTGAATTAGAACATGCTCCTTGAACTAATGGCATTAATTTAGGTCCTCTACAACCCCTTAGATGCACATAGGTTGTCACAAAGGATAAGTGCACATCCATCCCCAAAGTCAAGCATAGAAAACTGTCACACAATACTACCAAAAATTGATACTCCAAGATAATTTCCAAATCTCCCAAATCATGAAGTAATAGAACTGGTTCCTTTGATAAAATGAATTAATCTAGGCCCTCTTCAATATCTAAAAAGACAATACTCTCATTCATTGAGAAAAATAGTTACATAGCTTGCAACAAGTACCCAAAAACCAGAAAAACACAGTTCTAGTAGCAAGGTAAAAATAGCTCAAACTTCAACTCAATCTATCCAATCTCTATGAAATCATGAGGAATGGTTCTCTAATGTGTCTCCAACACATCCCTAACCATTAAAAAATCATAACTTCACCAAAATCCAAGCTCAATGCTCCTGCATCATTACAACACTTATTAAATACATAAAAATTAATTAACCAGGACCCACATAGGTCCACTCAACTCCACTAAAATCCTTTAATCATGTAGGATGTCCAAATACCACAGGATGCTCCTACATAAAATTCCCCAGGTGAAAAAAGGAATTTGCGTCCCATACTTTGATGCCCAATGAAAAATCCACAACTATCTTTATCTTTACCAAAGGCTTCCACTCAAATAGGGACAAGAAAACCAACATGCAAATCATCTGTTAGAGTAAATATTTAATTATTTATTTACTAATTATTTATTCTATTAATTAAGATTACTTAGGTAAATGCATGTATTTAATAGTTGTAGTGATGAGTGTTTGAAAGCATGAGAGTTTGTTCCCTTCTAGCATGTTCCACCTTTTTGTGGAAGTGTGCTTAGTTGTCAACCTTATCTTCTACCACCTTCCAACTTGTTCTACAAGCTTCCATGAGGCCTTTATATTTAGGCTCTCTCATTATATTTTCTCAACTAATTTTTCATTGTAAATGCATTTTCTTTGTTTTGCAATATTTTCTCTCAAGTTCGTTTAGGGTTTTTCCAAGCTCCACATCTTCCTTCTTGGTTTCCCTTCAATAGGTTATTTGCATGTAGGTGATCTTGGTGAGCAGTGGAGTTGGATTTCACCAACTCCTACATGGTATTAGAGCCTCCCTACTACTTCTTGGTTGAAGGTTTTTTGAAGCCATGATTCAAACACACAAACCCTATTTTGTTTGTGCATTTTGCTTCAATCCAGGGGAAGAGCATTTTTTTAGAGCACTTTGGGCCCAAATAGATGTTGCCATTGGATCTAAAAGGCCGTTTATGGTTAGGATTCATATAAATTTTGTTGATTTTGGAGAAAGTCACTTCAGGAGGCAAAAAATTTTGGTTGCAAGTCTACAGTACAATCGTACGAATGATTTGATAAAAAAAAAATTAAAATCATTTTTAGGCCACACCACTATGGCATTGCCTAGTAGCCATTGTGGGGCTACCCGCACACCACCAAAACCTTGCTGATGTTAGTCATTCCACCCTCATGATGCACGGCCACCTTCTTAGCCCATGCGGCAATGCCCCCTAGTTTCTCCACTGGTGGTGCACCTCTTTCCACCGCCTCTATCAGTCTACTCTACTCATCCACTGGTTTTGCTCCTGCACTTCGCTCTAGTGCCACCTTGCACTATTAGCACCTTCTTAGCCTACCCATGTGGTAGTTTAGTCACTTTTTTGCATAGTTGGTAGTTTATGGGGATGACACATTGCATGGGTGCCACATTGACATTTTCCATGTGGCCCCTACCACGTCACCTGCCACATCTATAATTTTCCATGTGGCATCCACATGGTATTGCCATGTGGCCCTTTTTTTCTATGATGAACCCTAGGCCATCAAATTTTTTTCCATAGATTGCTGATGTCAAGGTGACATCAACACTAAATCATCAACCCTCATGCACCTCTCTAGGGTCTTTTTGACCTACAGTTTATTTTTTGGCCATATCTTGAGCATACAGAGGTATTTTTCCAATCCAAAAGAATTACCAAAAATCTAGTTCTGAGATGGAGATATTGGTGTAGGTATTTTTAGGTTTTGATGCAGTTTAGTTGCTCATTTTTGTAGTCAAATGTCCAAAGTTCTATTTTTGACTCCAACAAGCTTTTCTTTTGTGTCCCATGTCTATTTTTCGAAAATGCTATATTTTTGGAGAGCTAGTTTTGTCATCTTTTCAAAAATACTATCATTTCTTTCAGATTTTGCCTCATGCTCTTTCTATCATGTTTTTGGAATTTTTTTCTCTATGGTGGATATCTTGGGTGTCCTAGGTATGAGGATCATTTTCTTGGCATCGGATCCTTTTTTTGGGCTGTACTATCTTTTTTATCAACTTTTTTCCTTTTCTAAACATTGTAGCTATCATTTGTAAGAATTTTCATGTATACACATTGAGCTAAAGTGCCACTCTTGCATTTCAAGTTCATGAACGTTGTTTTGAGATATTTGTACTTGCATTATTTTTATAAAGCACCCTGGGGGGATAGTTTTTATTTTATTTTTGGCCTTCTTCCTTTTGTTTTCCCATGTATTGTCAATGTGACCATGTCTTTATAAGTGTTTACACCTCTTTCCCTCTCTCATCATTCTTTGTTCTATCTGTAGAGAATTTTGGCCCACCTTCTCAGTTGCCTATCATCTCACCCCATCTACATTAAGAGGGGGTTTTTTTTTGTTCTAATGCATCCTTGGTTCAATTTTTTGATAGTGTGAGCTATATATTCAGTGGTTGATCCTATATATGAAGCGATTGTAGTGGCTAGCTACCTATGCATTTCAATGAGATGGATCATCTACCATATAGACATGCTCAGTTTGTGCCTTCTTCTTCCATGGAGGTTCTTCAAATCAACAATTTATTTTTGATGGCAGAATCTATAGATTCTTCATGCTTCAATGATGCTCTTCATGATCACTTTTTATTCCTATTTTATGGGATACTCCACTAGTTGGAGGCTTCTTTAGTCCTTCACTAGGTAACCTCTTTTTGGGGGAGGGTTTTTCCCATGAGGTTTTATCTCTTTCCTCATTTCCAAAGGTTTCATCTCTTTGCATTGTACATTGGCACCTAACATGGTCATTGTTATCAGGACCCATCCTGCATTTTCTCTTAGTTTTTGTGAGCTTAAGGAATTCCCCTAAGTTGAACTTAAGGGGAGGTGTTAGAGTAAATAATTATTTATTTATTTATTTATTATTCTATTACTTAATCTTACTTTGGTAAATACATGTAGTTAATAGTTGTAGTGATGAGTTGTTGACAACACGGGAGTTTGTTCCCTTCTAGCATGTTCCACCTTTTTGTGGAAGTGTGCTTAGTTGTCAACTTTATCTTCTACCACTTTCTAGCTTATTCTACAAGCTTCCATGAGGCCTTTATATTTGGGCTCTCTCATTGTATTTTCGCAACTCATTTTTCATTGTAAATAAATTTTCTTTGTTTTGCAATATTTTCTCTCAAGTCCATTTAGGATTTTTCCAAGCTCCACCTCTTCCTTCTTGGTTTCCCTTTGATAGGTTATTTGCATGTAGGTGATCTTAGCAAGATGTGGAGTTGGATTTCATCAACTCTTACATCATCCACATCTCCATCACTCTTTCAAACACCAAAAGTTTAATCATCCAATTAGCATGCTCACTCCCAGGAACAAACTAAACATGTAATGCTTCATTAGAAAAACCTCATTCACATTAGCAAATAATAAATCCACACCAACAAAAAAAACCATCCATCAATAATAATATGTAGATCCTCATTAAAAGATTCCAAACTCACAATACCAATGGTCTCATTGCTCACAACAAGATGCTTTGCAACATACAACTTGCCACATGATGGATACAATTAATTAATTGTGTGTTGTCTTTGATGTTATGCAAATGTCATATCATTATCAGTTAGTAAATGCCAAGAACACTTGGGCAGTGAAGACAATCTTTTGTGTCTATCGAGAATTCTTGTGTTTGCCTAGTTTAGAAGGCAGTGTCTACCAAGTTCACTCAGGTGTCAAAGGAAAATATGCAGAAAGTGAGTGTTAGCTGAGCTCACTTGGTTAATAAAGGAAAGTTGGATGGAACTAGTGCTAACTAAACTCACTCAATTTCCAAGGGATTTTTGCAAGTTTGCAGTGTTAACTGAGCTTTTGTTGGTTAACAATAGAAATTAGTTTTGAGTTAGTTTCTACTAAGTTGGGTTAGCTAATGAAGGATTTTCTTATTTTGACATATTAAGCTTAATTGATTTATCTATTGATTCTAGATGACTAAGGTGATGAATACTAATTATTTTAAGTTGTATTTGAGCTGACTTGACAAAGTGGAAGATATAAGTATAAGGTGAAGTTGTGATTTCAAAGTGTGTGTGAAAAAGAAAGATGTTATTGAATATCTAATGATGAAAAGAGGAAGAAAATTTGAAGGATAAGTAGAATATGCTTGTGGAGTAGTCAAGCTATATTCAATATGAAAGGATCAAGTACAAGCCAGAATAGAGATTTCTAATCAAAAAATTAGTTGCATTCAAATTAGGTCATCTCATTGTTACTCTCTAACCATTGTAACAATGACCTAAATCTCTTAACAAAGTTGGTTTAATAGCTATTTGCAAATCCTCTAACAACATGGAAGTTCTATTGAATTGTGTTAAAACCTCTAACAAGGCCATTCCTAATAGGGTGATTAAATCATTTAATAGGGTCACACCTAACAATTTTTTTTGTAACCTTTAACAAGGTTGGCTCCTAATAGGGCTCACTTTAAAAGAGTGAAAAATAGTAACTAGTTGCAATTGGTGGTTTTTCCCAAATTGGGTTTCCATATTAAATCTTGGTGTCTACTATGTTCATGTTATTTTATTTCATATGTTTTCAACTTAGTTAACATAATGGTAATCATAGACAACATCTAAAATTTTATATGTTGAGCATTTACAAAGCTAATTCAATTATTATCGAGTTACAACATTTTATGCATATTTAATGAGCTTCAATAGTATTTACTTTTCAATTTGTATTTCTATACTGACATCTAAGGGATCTGGGATTTATTTTAGTAGTAACTAATTCACCCCTCCCCTCTTAGTTACTCCTCTTATATTTCCAACAACCACCAATAGCAACCGGATCATCCATGACCAAGTGCTCTGCAATCTCCATGTCAGACTTGATCAAATGATCATGAAAACCAATCTCCATCCCAACATCAACAAGATTAGGAATATCCTCAGAAACAACCTTTAGTTTCTTGATAGGTTCTATATCAGATTCCACAAATTGATCAAGAAAACCAAACTATTCCACTTTGACCTTGTGATGTCATCTTCTCTCTTGATCAAGTCTTCTAATCAACTAGACAACTCACTTCCTAATCAATAGACTCCAACTCCACAAACATCCATATAATTCCTTCCTCATCCTATCCTTAACTAAATTAGCCAAGCTAGAATTAAACCAAGAAGACAACTTAGAAAACCTCCTCTCCACCACATTATAGATATTCAAAATCACCTAAGCATCCAATCCTCTTAGAGCCATCTTCCAAGCTCTTTGCAAACCCTCTAAAATAAATCACTTACTAATCAATCTTCCCAAATAAGATCAACCTCCCAACTTTACAAGCATAGATCCATATTCATGTCCTCCTTAGATCCTAGTGAAAACTACCTCAACTTTGGTGATTTTTCTATAAGCTCAAGAATGATTGTGCTCTGATACCACTTGATGTAGTGCAAGGTAGAAGAATCCCCAAAGGAGACATCCTAGCTCCCATCAAATAATTGTACAATAGAAATGCAATAATAGTACAAGATTTGAAGCCAAATAATAATAACTTATTTATAGATATAATTGATTACATTCAATGTGTCAGGCTCTAAGGCATTCCTAGTTATGGCCAAATACAAAGAAAGTAATAGTTCTGCAAGATCCCTCGAGATCCAATCCCAACTCTAGCTAGCCCAGATCCACATTCTAATAGAAACCTCCAAGGAAGATCCCAACTTGTGCTTGCAAGCCCACCAAGCAATCTCCTTGTTTTCCAAGCTGCAACTATTAGCCCTTTTCAAAATTCACTCCTCTACCACATCTTCTTCTCCAAGATGGATGAATAATCATAATCCTATTGTAAACTACCTCACATTCGGTGCTCTATCCAAAGACTTAGGAAAAAATTACTCTTCAACTACTCTAAAAAATCACTCCTCAAATGAATGAATATATAATGACCAAAGACTTCATCACACCCCCTACTTATACCCAACTAAGCCACAATTCGACCCAGTAAGCTAAAAATTAAATATCCCTTACATTAACTACATGAAGAGCCACAAGTCGGTCTCCAATAAAAATTATATACCAAATACATTTAAAGGCTTACAACATTTAATAAATACATCAAAATTATTAACCAAGACCCAAATAGGTCCACTCAACTCCACAAAAATATCTTAATCATGTAGGATTTCCAACTACATCAGGATGCTCCTACATCAAATACACACATCTTATTGAGTGTGTCCATTTTTTCACCTAAACATTTATATTTTTTAGTTTGCAGTGTTTCTTATAACAAACATTCAATTTATTGATTTAGTTGTTTCAAATCTAGGAATATATTCTAAACATAATTTTGGATCATTTCCTAGGATCGCACCTCAATGTCGTGTCACACATGAGTTATGATAGACTCTTATTGGGTTGCTAATGTTCTTGCTAGTTTCATTATTAATTTATGTTTTTATAATATTGGAAAGCTATTTCCCCATCAATAAAACATGTTGGCATGAATCTCAATGTTCTTAGATCATATGTGGACTTGTATCTTTCATTGCAAAAAAAATTATGGCTTATGTCAAGAGATTTATGTAATTTAGGTCCTCCCCTATATTTCCATATATTTTCCTAATTCTTGGAGAACAGAATCTATTCTAGGCCAATATGTGTGTCATGAAGTCTTTATAAGTATTTTAATTGATTTATAGAGTGGGTGTGTGAAAGATAGTATGAAGTGAAGTCTTAGACCAAATATTTCCAGTAAGATTTCTATTTGTAATCATGCATGTTTGTCTAGAATGTAAGACTACATGTTGTAGGCCTATTTGATGCAAACCCTTGATTTTGTGATAATGCAAAGATTGGTTTAGAATGTTGGATGTCTATTATTTTATATGATTTGATTATTTTTCTTGTGTTAATGTCATGTCCCCTTTTCAAATAATAAAAAAATAATAATCTTTGCTAAGGCAGGCAGGCCCAAGAAAGTGAAGTTTCGGAAAAAGGGGGTTAGTCTTTGGAAACCGTTGGACTAATAAATGAAAATTATTATTAAAATATGTTTAATTAACCTCTCTTGGACGTGAGTTATGGTTATGCCCTCTTTTAAGGGGTTTGGAGGTATTTTGGGCTGATTTTTGAATTTGATTTTTGCTCAATTCTTTGTTATTCTTTAGAGGCTGCCAAACCTGTGGAGAAGGAGACCCAAGAACGGGAGTTTGCAGTTTTCTAGGGAGACCCAAGAACGAGAGTTTGTAGGTTTTCAAGAAGGCTAAGGATGGGAGTTTGAATCCATTCCATGTACATGCTCATACAGAGTTTGCCTATGTGCTGAACAGTGCAGATTTGTGGGTTTTCGGGTGTGTTTTTTGTATGAGTTTGATGTCTTCAGTTGAGTATTTCATATCAGTTTGGGTTGCTGCTGTATTTTAGACTTTAAGGTGTTAAAATAGAGCTGAATATATTTATTGAGACATGATTAAAATTTTGAGATAGATTATTAGTGTTTTTTGTGGTGTTTCCGGGCATTTTGGTGTTAATTTCGGGAGCCCGATGAGCATAGTTTTTGTCCTACATTTGTGAACTATTTTGTAAAGGCTATATGGATCTGAAAATTTCATTTTGTAGGCTGTTATGCTGCTCAAATTTTTTTAAAAATTTCCACTTTCAGATTTATTAATAATAGGTGAAGCTGTGAAGCTTTTGGCACTATTTCTGGCATACCCAATTTGGGGTTTCTTGAGAAATTTGGAGGATCTTTGTGATATTAGTTGTTTGATCTTAAAAATATGATTATAGGTTGGAAATATCATACAAAATTAGAGAAAGGGACATTTCAGTGGTATCAGAGCCATGATCTTGCCAGCCTGAGGGTTTGTAGAAGCTTGCATGTCAGTTTTGACAACTACCCAGATCTTGCATGTCATAATTTATGATTGCATGTTGCTTCTAATAAGATACATGTAAAAATTTATGGTTGCATGCTACTTCTAATCATTTTCATGTTAGTTCTTAGTGAATTTTGTGGTTGTAGAAGTTTGCATGTTAGTTTTGACAACTACCCAGATCTTGCATGTCAGTTTTAACAACTACCCAGATCTTGCATGTCATAATTTATGATTGCATGTTTCTTCTAATCAGTTGCATGTCAAAATATATGGTTGCATGCTACTTCTAATCATTTGCATGTTAGTTCTTGGTGTTTTAAGAAGTTATATCCTATTGGGGTTACACTGTACTTTATCTAGAATGGACAGGTATAGTACAGAGTCTCAGAGGACACGATCTTGGACAATTTATATCCAAAGTCAAAATAGTAGAAAGGATGGTTATTTAGACATTCAAGATAAACTTATAAAAATAAGCCATGACATTTCTAAATAGTTTTTTGAGCACCACCATATAATGAATGACATGTTGTCCGACCCAGCTAAGGTGGATAAGTTGACTGGATTTCTATTTGGCAGATTTTCTCACAGGGAAAATGACACAATTACCAAGAACTTGCATGAGGAGTTTGAAAAACTAGTTGATAGCTAGGTAGAGGTCTCAGATTCTACTCTACCATAGGAGGTGGTGGGAAAGGATATTACACAGATTGATAGTAACGGTCAACTTGATACTCAAATTGAGACAATTGTTTACAGGTCGTCAAAGGGTGATGCCATAGGTATTCAGGATGGTATAGTTACAACAGATAGTGACTACAGTGTAGTGGGTTCAGATGATGATTATGAGGATGTTGTTGTGTAGGATGGTGAGATACCTGGTAGAGATGAGTAGATATTGAGCATTCATGAATTTTCTGAGAAAGAGTACTAGGCACAGTTAGATGCTTCATCACATGAGGTTGAGGCTGGTAGTACTTCACATGATTTGTCCAGCCAGCTGAAGGTGAACAAAGATAGTATTGTGACTTCATTATCTCATTATGATAGGTATGTGGAGTTAGTTGGTATTGGTCATATTACTCAGGTAAGGAGTTTTCTTGAGTTACCAGTTGATTCTAGTTTACGGATATGCACTCAAGATTGTTATATTGGCATTTGGAATTCAGTTGACTGGAGATCTTTAACACTTTTTGGTAGTAGTGTTTGTTTGGGTGCTATCATGGATTTGATTAGCAGATTACATGGTGTTGTCTTTTCTTGTGCTAGTATCTTGTCTGATGTTGGTATTAGTTTTTATACACCGATGTTGGGCTTTGTTCATATATCCAGTCGACCATACTTGCTGGAATGTGTTGATGATATTTTATATTTGGCAGTGTGTATAGATGAGTCCCATGATCATATTGGCATTGATGAAATCCAAGAGGATGCAGTGGGCAGTTTTGAAGAGTATAGAGGAGTTGGACAAAAATGCTAATGTTTTTGATACTCCGTATGTTGATATGAGCTTTAGATTTGATTCACAGGATATGGATGGTAATACTCTAGAGACTAGTAACTTTGAGGATACTCCTTTAGACAGTGCATCAGAGGAGGTTTGTAGGAGATAGTCAAGCTAGTGCCATCATGTGTCTAATTAGTTGAGAGTTAGTGACTGAGACATTGCTATCACTTGCCAGCATTTTGATGCTGCTCATCAATTGTTAGCAGTTTATGGATGGGGTTCTCCTACTAGTAATGAGCAGGGAGGCAATTATCTTTCCTTGACAAAGTTCCACTCTTTATGGGAGGCTATTCAGATTTTGAGACAGAATTATATGCAGTTGGTAGTCGACAGAGATTATCCTATGGAGTGGGGTAGTACAGCATATGATGCATTTTTGGCCAAGGAAGATGAGGTGAGTGAGCTTACTGAGCAGCTTGAGGTGACTTTTGAGATTCTTGAGAGTACACAGTTGGCTTTCATGGAGTCATAGTTTCATTTGGCTAAGGTGACCATGGAGTTAGAGCGACTACAATCTTTACCTGATTCTATACAGTCACAAGCTGTGGTGTTTGGTGATCCAAGTATGTCCATGGCCGAGATTGTCAGAGACAGTGGAGATGGGCATGCATCCATCCTTGATACTAACATTGGCATATCAGGTTCATTCCCACTAGAGTTAGGCTCAGTTGAGTTGGGTGTTGTAGCAGATTGTTGTATGCTAGACATGGTGGTGGCCTCTAGTACTGATGACATGAAGACTAGAGATGTATCAAAGATCATGTGTGATGTTGGTGAGTCGGCAGTTGGCATGGTTCCTACTAGTAATACTACTCCCTTGGTGATATCTTCGGAGGTAGTAGTTAGTTCCAACATGGTTAATGATCAATTGCAATTAGTTTCATTTAGATTATAGTTTGAGCCACTGACTGAGATTGGTGAATTTTATCGGCATTACACTGTGAGGTACGCTCATCAATTTACCTTTGATGACCATGTTGATGAGATGATGATACAGAGATGTACTTTGGTTCCTAGTGCTTATCATCAGTTATGGGACAGTTTGATGCCTCAAGATGAGAGTTGTGATGGGCATGACATGGTGATAGGTTCCGCAGTTGACAGCTTGATAATATGTGACTTAGAGTAGGAGTTTGGGAGTGATTCTTTAGTGGGTGTTGTTATTGATTCTACTCCTTTAGCCATGACATCTCCTGACTTAGCTAGTGATCAGTCACAGTGGGTTGTATCACTTGTTCATGGTGAGCTGTTGACTGAGGTTGGTTTTTTTAATCAACATTATATTATAGGGTATGTACATCAGTTAGCATTTGATCCTTTTTTTGAGGAGTTGATGGTAGGCAAATTTGGTTTGGATTCCATTTCTTACTCTTTATCTTGTAATGTCTTTTCACCATCAGCAGTGCATGGGAGTTATGGTTATGAGATAGTGGTTGGTGATTTGCAAAGTTGTGTTGACTGCAGGAGTTGTACAGTGTGTGGATTCTCCATACTTGGTACAGTTTCATTCGAGAGCATTCACCATTGTTGCAGAGTTGGATTGTACATTCTGTATAGGCCAGTGGGATGCG
Source organism: Cupressus sempervirens (assembly GCA_028749045.1). Taxonomy (NCBI): domain Eukaryota; kingdom Viridiplantae; phylum Streptophyta; class Pinopsida; order Cupressales; family Cupressaceae; genus Cupressus; species Cupressus sempervirens. The sequence goes on along the minus strand of CM053792.1, from coordinate 977,866,335 downwards.
TTGATGGTATTTACTGTGTTGGTAGTTTGATTTGTCCACTTTACTTGGGTTCTGATGTTCTAAGAGTTTGTGTCTCATGGGTTTTTGACTATGGTAGTGGTGATTTTAGAGTTTGGTTGAGCTATAATTGTCATTTTGATTATGGATTCCTCTTGGTCATATTGCAGAGGATATTGCAGGAGCCTGTGTTAATTGGTAGTAGTATAGTTCATGACTACATTTGGGATCCAGGTGGATTGATTGGTTTATTGTTCAGCCATTGCTTGAGGAAAATAAATTTTTGGGAGGGGAGGACTTGTCATGTCCCCTTTTCAAATAATTAAAAAATAATAATCTTTGCTAAGGCAGGCAGGCCCAAGAAAGTGAAGTTTCAGAAAAAGGGGGTTAGTCTTTGGAAACCGTTGGACTAATAAATGAAAATTATTATTAAAATATGTTTCATTAACCTCTCTTGGACGTGAGTTATGGTTATGCCCTCTTTTAAGGGGTTTGGAGGCATTTTGGGCTGATTCCAGAACTTGATTTTTGCTCAATTCTTTGTTATTCTTCAGAGGCTACCAAACCTGTGGAGAAGGAGACCCAAGAATGGGAGTTTGTAGGTTTCCAGGGAGACCCAAGAATGGGAGATTTTAGGTTTCCAAGAAGGCTAAGGACAAAATTTTGAAGCCATTCCATGTGCATGCTCATAAAGAGTTTGCCTATGTGCTGAACAATGCAGATTTGTGAGTTTTCGAGTGTGTTTTTTGTACGAGTTTGGTGTTTTCAATTGAGTATTTCATATCAGTTTGGGTTGCTTCTGTATTTCAGACTTTAAGGTGTTAAAATAGAGCTAAATATATATATATATATTGATACATTATTAAACTTCTGAGATAGATTATTAGTGTTTTTGTGGTGTTTCCGGGCATTTTTGTGTTAATTTCGGGAGCCCGATGAGCATAGTTTTTGTCCTACATTTGTGAACTGTTGTGTAAAGGCTATATGGATCTGGAAATTTCATTTTTTAGGCTTTTATGCTACTGAAATTTCTGTAAAAATGTCCACTTTCAGATTTATTAATAATAGGTGAAGTTGTGAAGCTTTTGGCACTATTTCTGGCATACCCAATTTGGGATTTCTTCAGAAATTTGGAGGATCTTTGTGATATTAGTTGTTTCATCTTAAAAATCTGATTAGAGGTTGGAAATATCATACAAAATCAGAGAAAGGAACATTTCAGTTGACTTGTGCTACATGGTTTGGACCACTCCTATCATGATTGCATCAACTAGGACTTCTAGATATCCTGTGTGCACTCTTTGCCACCAACCTCTATATATTTAAAATATTATATAAGTGTAATGATGACATTGTACTACTCTGGAGCACATGAGGAAATTGTACCCATCTTTTGGGACTAAATACAACAAGTTTGACATCAATGACAACATAAAATTCATATATGCAAGAGTAATTTGAAAGACCATGTGTCTTCCCAATAATAGAGAAAAAAGGGGAAATATATTGTTCATATCAGGAAGGAGAAAAATAAGTAAGTAGGCATTTGAGTTCTACACTAACTATATTGGTAGAACAAGTTGCAAAGTTTATGCTTGCCAGTGCTCTTAGCATCAGGAGGGAATATGTTGGATAATGATGACAAGCTTAAGTTCATTAAATTCTAAAAAAAATTCTAAATTTTTTAGCATGCTATCATTGATTCTACAAGATCCATATTTTATAAGGTTTAGTCGCTTCCAAAGATATGCATGAAAAATCATATCTATGTTTACTATCTATCTTATGGATTGTGTTCTCTATATATATTCTCCTTTACTATTTATTTTATGGGCTTAAGGGACACCTCTATGTATTATGATGTAGTTCATCTAATCAATTTGAATCAGTGAATGATTGTGTGTTAAAATAATTTATATATTTTTCATTATAACTTTAGAAATTTACACTTTGCATCAATGAACCAATCTCCTCTACAAGAATTATTTCTGGAAGATAAGACAAAAGCCCCAAATAGCTCTAAATGATGAACACACAATAATTTAATGCCATTTTACTATATATATATTTGTATTTCATCTCATCATACCCATTATAATTTTTTTTTAAAATTTTTGATGTAGATCATATATATTAAAATGTAGCAAATTACATCTATAAAAAGATAGTGAGAGGCTAAATAACAAGAAGTGAACAGGGGACAAAGCTTCTAACTATTCCCATAACAAAAAAGTTGATTTACAAGACATTATAAGATATAAATAAGGTCTAATTGCAATGGGTCTTATTTTATTATCATCAATTAGCCTTGGCTTTTATTGATCAAATCCTTACAAAACCTAGGGATCTCTTCCCATTTAGGTTCTTAGCTATATAGTGGTTACTGTATTTCACATGTTTATAGTTCATGTACTTCCTTGGATGATCTTCATCTATCAGTTCAGCAAATGGACCCAATTCTACTCCATAATTCGGAGAATGAAATATAACAATTAATAATATTTCCATGTCTTTGTTTGTTACTACCCTGTGCTCAATACTCTTATACTCTCCATTTGTCAAAACCTACAAAAAATTAAAACTATTATTATATTTTCAAAATTCATATGAATTTTTGGATTTGACCTAAGAAAGTGTAATAAAAAAAATCTAGTGTATAAAACTGTAGAATTGAGAAAATTCACATGACACAAAGAAAAATTTGACAAAAATATACCAGTAAAAATGGTCAATCTCTTAACTTCTATTACTCACAAACTTTCATTGTCAAGAAGTGTTCAAAATGTATAACTATAAACAATCATGACTTCTAGTTATAGATAACAATCTAATTGAAGAATTTGAAAATAAAAATCACTTACTAAAATTTAGTAATTTTCTAAATTTAGTAAGTATGATTCTTACAACTACATGTTATACACTTGTTGAAATTACTATTGTAGGCAAGCTGCCTACAAGACTTACCATTATGGTAAGTCAACACATATAAAGCTACTAATTATGGTAAGTCTCAAAATAAAATTGTGCCTACAAGCACACTACATTAGCATTTGGATGACCCAACTTATTTTGATAACTCAACCATAATTAGATGACTGGATGGATGAAATTCACATTCCAACAAAGAGTTTAATGAGAAGTAAGATAAGAGATCATAGAATGTGGACAACCCAACCCATTTTGATGACTCAACCACAATTAGATGACTAGATGGATGACTTCACATTCCAATAAAGAGTTTAACAAGAAGTAAGATGAAAGATCATAGAATGTGGATGACCCAACTCATTTTGATGACTCAACCACAATTAGATAACTAGATGGATTTCTTCACATTCCAACATAAAGTTTAAGGAGAAGTAAGAAAATAGATCATACAATGTAATCTAAAAAATTGACACTTAAAAAAACATTTAGACAATCAAAGTAAAAAATTACTTCAAATCAACATACCTCCATAGTGTCCCCTATGATGATAAGTAGAGCACTCAGGATTGGCTCAACATAAATCCACTAGTTTTGGTGAAGAACCTACAAACCTACATAGTTTTCATCTTGCAAAAAGGTAGTAAGAACACTTCCATCAAAGTGTGCACTTAAACCTACAAATAGATCAAGCCTTGGGCAGGGAGGGTAAAAGTTTATCCTCATTCCCTCAAAGTTCTCTCCAAACATCTCCTCAAATATAGTGGACCTTAAGCATAGGTTCTCAGCCATGTCACTCAATAATTTTCTACAAAGTTTTGCCACTTCCATTAAATAAGCTTCCATTGTATCACTACAAAATTCGTGCAACAAACTATGCACTATCAATATCTCATGTCATGATTATCATTTAATTCACCTTTAGCAAACTGAGTCCAAGAGTTTTGGCATTGTAATTGTTTCAAGATTAAGTTTCCTATCAAAATTTTAGATTACACTCTATAATTCTTCTTAAGATTAAGTTGTGAAAGTTTTGTATCAATATTTTGGATTACACTCTATGAATCATATGTTATCAGGATGAATTAGAACAATGGAAGGAGGAGAAAATTGTTTCAATCACATTATCATTAGGATATAAAAGCTGAAGGAGAAAAAATTCTCCCTCAGTTGTTCTATCTCATCTTGATGACATTTGATTCAAAGAGTATAATCCATAATATTGATATAAAAATTCTCACAACTTAATCTTAAAAGTACTTACATTCATCTGTAGAAATCTGGCAAACTTCATTGAATCTAAGAATTTAGTTCAAATTACAATTTTTAGGATAGAATACAAGAAAAAAATTAGAGACAAACTATCCACATTAAATGAAAAATACTTCAATGGCTATGCCCATTTTTTTGTTCCTTAGAAAAAATTTAGTTAGACAAAATGTGCATAGATTAATACCAAAACTCTATGGGTTTTTTTGGCCAAACTTTTTGTTGTGAAGAGCATTGGACCTAATTCCCAAGGCCATCATGTCACACCAATCCAAATTCTAGTCCTCTAAGAAAATGAAAGCAAGGCCATATCTATGGATTTTGTGAGGAATCATTTCATACTTCTCTTTTTCTTCAACTACAAACTTGAAGAACTCCCTCCACACCTTCTTTGCCATCTCTAGTAGCTCCACCTCAATTTCTATTAGTTTTGAGTAGCTTGGATAGTTTTTCATCCATATGTGATTAATTAGAAAATAATTGTTAGAGTTATGAAAAATATTTGTTAATTAATTGATTTCTTCTAGAAGCCACTAGTAACCTATTGCTTAGGTCTTTTTGATCAAGAAGCAACTAGAAACTTCTTGGTTGAGTTGTCTTGATCAAGAAGCAACTAGAAACCTCTTGGTTAAGTATTATAAAGGGGGGTCAAGGGAGGCATTTGGAGAATAGAATAGAATAGAGAACAACAAGAAGTTGTAGAAGCATTTACAATGTTGGCAAATGAGTTTGCAATGATAGAAAATAGTCTTGATGTGTTAGCAAGGGCGTAGTGATAGTAGTGGAGAATACCAATAGGAGAAATTAGGAGGTTGTTTGAATTATTCTAATGAGAGGGAAGGAATTTTGTATCTCTTGATTTTCTAAATTTAATATATTTTCCATTTGCAAAACTAAATTTCCCTTAGGGTTTTTCCAAGGAAAATTTATCTAAAAATATTGTGTTCTTTGTGTTCTAAATTTCTTTACATATTTTATTGCTGAAGTTGTAGTTGTATTAATTTTTATATTAGTTGAAAATTTATTTTCGTCAGTTCAATAATCATTTACTATAGGAGATTAATAATTAGTGACTACAATAGTGTTAATTTTCACATGGTATCAGAGCATTGTTGAGGGTAGAAGAGTTTTGCCCTAGGAAAGAAATTAAGGGTTTATATAACCTAGATTGCTCTCTTCAAAATTATTATTGCTTTAATCCCTTGAAATGGCTTCAGCTAGTTTGAGAGATCAAGATAGATTGGATGGTGCCTCAAATTTTGGTGCCTTGAAGGACAATATTTCTTTATTGTTGGAGGAGAATAGTATCAAGGATTATGTTACCAATGTTGTACCTATACCAATGGATGCAACACAAATTACAACATATAAGAAGGATGATGCCAAGGCAAGGAGGATTATCCTTGATGGTGTCAAGGATCATATTGTTCCACATATCTTAGAGCTAGACACAACAAAGAAGATGAGGGATGCCATTTTGAATTTGTACTAGAATGTTGCCACCAATAGGAAGATGATTCTCAGAGAGAAGCTAAAGAATACTTGAATGAAATAGTGAGAAGATCTTACAAGTTACCTCATTAGGCTTAGACTTGTCAAGGACAAGTTAGAAGTTTTTGGAGATAGTCCCAATGATAACGAGCTAGTGAGAATAGCCCTAAATGGGTTTTCTAAATAGTGGAGTGTCTTTGTTCAAGTTTTAAATGGATGAGATACCTTACCAAGTTGGGATAAAATATGAATTTATTTCATTGGGGAGGAGTTTAGACTAAGTCTTGTCAATGGGGCCAATAAGAGTCAGGAAAGTGAGGTGGAATAGGAAAGCATTGTCGTAGCAAGGAAAGGAAAAGTAAAGAAGGGGTCTAGCCAAGGATCAAATTCATAAAGTGAAGAGAAGAAGAAAGGCCTTTCTAAGGTCAAGTGCTTTGGATGTCATCAGTATGGTCACTATGTCAGTGATTTCCCAAAAAAGAAAAAGGCAAACAAGCAAGTGGTAGCTTCAGCAAGTGCAAAAGAACTCTCTAGTAGAATGGAAGATGAATTTGCACTTATAGCTTGTATGGTGATCTCAACCTCACAAAATTCTAGTATATAGATAGTAGGGCATCATTTCATATGATAGGAGTTAGAGAGTACTTCTCCAATTATTTTGGATTTAGACACTAATATCCAGATTTCTATGGGAAACTTTTACAAATGCAACCCAATTGGGAAAGGGATTATTCGGTTTCAAAGGGAGAATGGAAAGATAATTCCAATTCATTATGTATTGCATGTGCCAAGATTAGGTATGAATCTGATTTTTGTATATGTTCTTTAGGATAGGGGGTATAATGTACTCTTTAGAGGGACACATGTGTTGATTAAGAACAAGAATTGGAAATCACCCATAACTATTGGATTTAGGATACTCCTAAGGTACTCATGATTAGTTGTAATCCTAGAGATATTGGAGAGCTATGGCATAGGAGGATGGACCATATTCATCATGGAGCACTAAAATTACTTCGTGAGATGGTGACATGAGTTCTAGAGGTGAGCACAGAGCATGATGATGTATGTAAGGGATGTGTGCTGGGGAAGTTTGCAAAAGCATCTTTTCTAAGGAGTAACACTAGATCTGAAGGTGTTCTTGAGCTAGTACATCTAGATGTATGTGTACCAATGTTGACAAAATCTATCAGAGGATATGAGTACTATGTTACTTTTATCAATGATTTCTCTAGGAAGACCTGGATATACTTCTTAAAGACCAAGGACGAGGTTTTTAGTTGGTTCAAAGAGCTCAAGGCTCTAGTAGAGAACTAGACAGGAAAGAGGATAAAGGTTCTTTGGTCGGACAATGGAGGCAAGTACAAAGGAAATAACTTATAAGAGTTCTGTACTAGGTAAGGAATTAAGAGAGAGTGGACGGTTCCTTACAATCCATATTAGAAGGGAGTTTCTAAGAGGAAGAACTATTCTATATCAAAGGTGGCAAGAGCTATGCTACATGACTAGGATATGCCCCACTACTTATGGGCAGAACCATGTAGTACAATAGTCTACATTTAGAATAGGGTTTCACACAAGGCACTAGGGAGGATGACACTAGAGGTGGCTTTCACAAGTAAGAAGCCTGATGTTAACCATTTTAAAATATTTGAAAGTTTGGCATATTGTCATATTCTTGGTGATATATGTACAAAGTTAGATCAAAATACAGAGAGGGGGTACTTTGTTGGGTACAATGAAACCTCAAAGGTATATAGGATTTTTATCCCTGGGACTAGAAGAATTATTGTCAAAAATGATGTAAAGTTCATGGAGGACAAGGCATTTAGAAGGTCTAGAGATTTTCTAGTAGACGATCAGAGTGAGTAGCTAGTAGAAGCTCCAAGGCCTAGTCAAGGACAACAAAGCACAAGTATAGTTACTAGTGCAAGTGTAGACTCAAGTAGTGAATATTCACAAAGCATGGAACAATAGGTGCAAGAGGAAATGCATCTAGAAGACTTAGAGGTTGATATTTCATCCTCTACAATTGGTAATAGAAACCACAAGGTTAAAGAGACACTAAGGGATACTCAGGAGTTTGTGGGAGCTCCTAGGAAGAGTACTAGACAATGGAGAGAACCAGCCAAGTTCAATGACTATGTGGTATTAGTTAGTCAGTTGGCAGATAGTGAATCTTCTAGCTATCAGGAGGCTATAGAGCATCAGGTATGGTGGGAAACTATGGTTGAGGAGTATTCCTCAATAATGTAGAATGATGTGTGGGAGGTAGTTCCTAGACCAAAAAATATGGTAGTAGTTTGATCATGCTTGATCTATAAGATAAAGCACGGTGTAGATGGTAGCATCAAGAAATACAAGGAAAGGTTCATGGCCAAGGGGTTCTCTCAGAAGGAGTAAATATACTACAAGGAGACATTTTCTCTAATGGCCAAGTATACTTCCATACGAGCTGTGATTTCATTTACAACACAAATGGGATGGCAGATCCATCAAATGGATGTCAAGACAACATTCCTTAATGCTAAGTTAAAGGAGGAGGTATACATAGAGCAACCAAAAGGATTTGTAGCACACAAAAAAGAGACCCACATGTGCAGATTGATCAAATATATTTGAGGTGAAGGTATCAAGTTCATGGGCTATATTGGTGTAGATTGGGCAGGAAGTACAACAGACAAAAGGAGCACTTCAAAGTGTTGTTTCAGTTTGGGATCAGGAGTTGTATCTTGATTTAGTAGGAAGTAAAAATCTGTGGCTTTGAGTTCAATAGAAGTAGAATACATAATAGCTAGCATGATGACATGTGAAGCTATATGGCTTCAAAAGTTCTTAATAGCCTTGTTTGGTCAGAAGGTTGAGACTATTGTGATACATTGCAACAATCAAAGTTGCAACAAGTTGTCTAATAATCTAGTGTGTCATGATAGGTCTAAATATATAGACATTAAAAATCATTTCATCAAAGATTGTGTACAACAGGGGGTTGTTTAGCTACAATACATACCTATAGAGGAGTAGATAGCAAACATTTTGACTAAGGCATTGGGGAAGGTGAAATTCGTCTTCTTCAGAGATAAGTTGGGTGTCATGTAGAATAGCTTCCTTGCTAAGAGAGAGTGTTAGTTTTAGGTAGCTTGGACAATTGTTCATCCATATGTGACTAATTGGAAAATAATTATTAGATTTGTGATAAATATTTGTTAATTAGTTGAATTCTTCTAGAAGGCACTAGTAACCTATTGGTTGGGTTGTTTTAATTGAGAAGAAACTAGAAACTTCTTGGTTGAGTTGTCTTGATCAAGAAGCAACTAGAAACCTCTTGGTTAAGTAGTATGAAAGGGGGTCAAGGGAGGCATTTGGAGAACATAACAGAATAAAGAACAACAAGAAGTTTTAGAAACATTTGCAATGTTAGCAAATGAGTTTGTAGTGATATAAAATAATTTTGTAGTGTTAGCAAGGGCATAATGATAGCGTTGGGGATAGCAGTGGAGAATATCAGTAGGAGAAATTAGGAGGTTTTTTGAATTCTGCCAATGAGAAGCAAGGAATTTTTTATCTCTTGATTTGTTGAAGTTAATATATTTTCCATCTATAGAACTATTTTCCCTTAGGGTTTTTTCTAGAGGCAATTTCTCTAAAAATATTGTGTTCTAAATTTCTTTCTATATTTTATTCGTGAAGTTGTAGTCGTGTTATTTTTCAATATTAGCTAGGAATTTATTTTCATCAGTTTAATAATCATTTATGATAGGAGATTAATAATCAGTGACTACAATAGCATTAATTTTCACAATTTCATGATTCAACACATAAAGGAGAAGAAAGAATTCTCAATTAAATTAGTATTTTGCACATTTCAAAAGGATAATGTCAAGAGATCACTTATGCAACTAAAACAAATTAGATTTTGTTTTAGTTCCTAGTGAACTCTTTGTGAAACATTCAACTTCATTAGTAAACCAAAGTGCACATGTATGCTCATATTGAATTCCTAAACCTCCGTAAAAAATATTTTTAGAAAGAAGAAATTGTTGAGAAGAGAGCAGTTTGTAGTTTTTCTACAAGAAAAGTGGAGGTCTGTTGTGTTTGAGGATTTGTTCAAAAATAATAATAATTGGCCAAGATTATAAATTATTTTTGTGAGATTTTTTCAACTAAGATATATGTCCAAGTTAAATGGAGAAAGTTTTTTCTTCTTTGAGTTTGAAGTCAAACAAGATGAATTAGGGATTTTATATAACTTTGTAATTAATGATAGATAAAGAAAAGATTTGATCTATAAGCATTATGATAGATCAAAGAAAGAGATATGATCTGTAAGAATAATGGTAGAAGAGATCAAAAGATCATGTAGTTACTTTTATCATGATCTGGTATGGGTGACTTCCAAAAAAAGTTTTAGTGTTTTACTTTTGTGAGCATTACCTAGATGCAATTAGTGTTGTTGCAATCATTTTGGTTCATGCTAACTACTTATTGATGAAACATGGATCAATGAGTTTGACTCAATTGAATCCTAATAAAAATATTACAATTGGACTTGATGAAAAATATCTCCCACTTATTTATACCATAGCTAAAGAATATATTGGCATCAATTTATATGAAGATTCTTAAATCGCGTGAAAGCGATAAAATTAGATGTTGTATGTTCTTCTTACCATAAAGATTCTAATCCATTAGGGGATGAGGTCCCCCATTTGCAACCTTACCAGTTCATAGCTCCAAATAAAGTGTTTACCCCACTTTTGAAAAATAAATAGTCAATAAAAGATTATTTTGTGTGTGCAATAATTTCTTCATATCTTTCAAATTCTTCATATTCAATATTTGGATTCCCTAGATATACAAATATTAAGATTTAAGTCAAGAATCGATAGCTAATATCAATATCGCATGTCTTTATAGCTCCAAATAAAGTGTTTACCCCACTTTTTGAAAAATAAATAGTCGATAAAAGATTATTTTGTGTGTGCAATCATTTCTTCATATCTTTCAAATTCTTCAGATTCAAAATTTGGGTTTCCTAGATATATGAATATTAAGATTTAAGACAAGAATCTACACCTAATATCAATATCTCAAGTCTTCATAGCTCCAAATAAAGTGTTTACCCCATTTAAAAAAAAAAAAAAAAAGTCAATAAAAGATAATTTTGTGTGTGCAATAATTTCTTCATATATTTTAAATTCTTTAGATTCAAGATTTGGGTTCCCTAGATATCTGAATATTAAGGTATAAGTCAATAATTTACAACTAATATCAATATCTCATGTCTTTTAAAAAATTATATTTTGCATTCTATTATACTTATATACATTTTGAAGACATATTATTAAATATAATCTAAAATGATAAAAAGAAATCAAAACACAATCAAGTCAAAAACAACATCAAAATTTATTGTTAGAGTATTCATACTAACAAGCTTGTATATGAAGGTTTGGAAAAATTTTCAAGTGCTGTGTAACCTGTTACCGCTCTTCCAAATTTTGAATTTGACTTGGTTCTTGGTAGGCCCTGAGCCTTTGAACCCTCCACCCTACCCTGATCTGTAGATGGTGTTAACTCTGTACAAAAATTTGTAGGTCACGACAGACTGGGGTGGGACCAAGGTGGTGGATAGGAAGAATCTATTTGACCCTACTCTTTTGGGAATAGGTGAAACTACTGGCTACCTAGTGGGAAGTGGACAGAAGATGATAGATGGGACACTAGGAGGTTGGAAGTGGGTTAGTGATCTCCCTCCTAGATACTTGGGTGGACCACATTACCTCTAGCCTAAAACTATGTGTGGTAGGGAGATATGTGGCCTTCAAACCCATGATAGAGATGGTTCATAAGTGGGTTAGAAAAAAATGGAAGATAAAGGATAGTGTTGATATCTTTGCTATGTCGAGTGGCCTCTTCTATTTTAAATTATTCATGGAGGAGGATTTCAATTTAATTCTCTTGAGAACTTGGTATTATGGGAAGCATTGTCTTGCACTAACAAGGTGGCACTTGGGATTTGATGCTAACATAGAACTTAATAAGATTAATTCTATCTAGGTAAGGCTACCTAGATTACCACTAGACTTTTGGGATGAGAAGATCCTAAGGTGGATAGGGAATTCCTTTGGTCACTTTGTGACTGAGGACAAGGTGAAAATGCAAAAATCTAGACTGGTGTATGCAAGATTCTATATGAATGTGGTATTAAACCGAGCTCTCCTGACTATGGTTACTCTACAAACTAAATGGGGAGAGAGATACAAACCCATAGATTATGAGAATTTAGAGCTTTTCTATTAGAAGTGTGGATAATTTGGACACCTTATTGTTGACTATAAAGCCCAACTATAGAAAAAGAAACAAAAAGAAGGATCCCCAGGAATAGTAAAAGAGGTTGTTGGGAACCTTCAAAAGATCCAAGACCGGAGGAGAGGGTTACTAATGTTTAAAATATGGAGGATAACATGATTCAAGATACCACTGCTAAGGGACTTGGGGGAAGAGAGAACTTAAAGTAAGGGAAGCTCTAGAGGATAATAGGAAAATGGAAGAATACCCATTTAGATGTGAGATAGAGGAATTAATAAGTTCACCCTTAGGGGGACTTAAGGAAGGAGAAATGATGGAGGAAGGTGAAATAGTGGCACACCACTCCCTTCTTAGTTCCCCAAAAAGTCAGGGTGACATGTACTTGCAAGAACATATAGAGGTAGACCATGTTGCCCAAGAACGGGTTTGCACTCCTCTAAGAATGATAAAGGTCTCCCCAACCAAGATTGTTACTAAAGTGATGGCAAGTCTAGAGAAAGCTAAAAAGGAACTAAGTCCTACTTAACCACAAGAGGATGATAATGGGAATGGGAAGTTCAAAAAAGGAAGAAAAGTGGGGGGGGGGGGGGGGGGCGTGAGAGAGAAACCAAATATAGGAACTTGTGGGACAGCTAGAAGACCAACTAGTAGAGCAACTAGGACTAAATAGGCAATAAGAGACATGGCCAGTGGTAAAAGGCTTACATTGGAGACTATAAAAAGAGGTAAGAAATGAAATTCTTTTCTTGGAATATGAGGGGGATAAATAACCCCCAGAAGAAATATGCTCTAAAGTAGTGTATATTTTAGGAAAAGGTTGATTGTGTGTTAGTTCAAGAAACAAAAATGTCTAGTGCTAGTTTTGTTAGACTAGTAAGTCATGTCTGGCCAGGGGCTACTTTCATACATATGGATGTTGATCGAGCCTCAGGGGGTATTACAACTATGTGGAACCTATGCTCTTTGACTGTGATTGAGATATGGAAGGAATTTTTTTTTATAATAACTGAGTTTCAAACTAGTAATAAAAATTGGGGGCTTATAAACATTTATGCTTCTAATAACAAGGTAGGGAGGAAGGAAACTTATGGAAAGTTGGAAAGGATTATATAAACCATTAAAGGATAAATAGTTAATGTGTATGGGAGATTTTAATACCCCACTCTATCACTTAGAAAAATTAGGAGGAAGCAGAGATAGCCTTGAAAGCTTGCAACATCTTCATGATTTTATGGAAGAATGGATTTAATTGATGTTTATTTAAGAGGGAACCCATTCATGTGGACTAATAATAGAAAAGGAAAAGATCTCATCCAAGTAAGACTAGATAGACTGATGGTGTCAGGGAATTGGAATCAGTTGGGTAATTCCCTTCTAGAGCATCTCACAAGAACTACCTCTGATAATTCCCCTTTAATTTTTCATTGGGAGGATGGTTTAAGAGGAGGACCAAAACCTTTTAGATATGAAATTATGTGGCAATTCCACCTAGAATTCAAAGATCAAATCCAAGAGTGGTGGAATATAAGGATAGATGGTACTTCTATGTATAGACTAACACAAAAGTTGGATAATATAAGTAGGAATGTTAAGGGTCAGGCTAAAAGTTCCTTTGGAGATTTGTTCAAAATCAAAGGGGAGGTGGAGGAAAAACTTAAAAAGCTACAAAAGGAGATTGTTGAGGGTAATAATCTAGATACTACTACTCTAGAAGAGGAAGAAATAGAAAAAAATTGAAGGACATCATATTAAGAGAGGAAATTTTTTGGAAGCAAAGAATGAGGGTTCAATGGTTAACTAAGGGAGACAAGAACACCACCTTCTTCCATAGTTCAACAAGTTCCAGTCATAAAAGAAGAGACACAATCAACAGGTTGGAAGGTGAAAGGGGAAGAGAATACAAGGATCAGGAGAAGATGGGAAGACATGTGGTAGAGTATTTCTGCAAGGCTTATAAAAAGGATAATAGAATAGGAAATCAAGTTATCAGAAGAAGTTTGATAAATATGATCCCATAGATGTTGGGAGATGTGAAAAATAATAGCATCCTAGGAAACATCACGTAAGAGGAAGTAAAAAGGGTTTTGTTTTCCATGAAAGCCTATAAGGCCCCAAGACTTGATGGTTTCCCCCCAACATTTTTCCAACAATTTTGGGAGGTCATTAAAGGTGAATTGATATGGGCTACCAAAGATTTCTTCAAAATGGGAAAGCTACTAAAAAGGATAAATAAAATCTTTATTGCCTTGGTCCCTAAGACTTTGACACCCATGAGTCTCCTAGATTTTAGACCTATAAGGCTTTGTAACATAGTATATAAGATATTTTCAAAAGTGTTGGTCAACAGGATTAAGCCTTTCCTTGAGAGCATCATAGGAACACCATAGAAGGCGTTTGTGCTAAGTAGGAAAATCCTAGATGTAGCGATAACTACTCATGAAATCATACATTCTATGGAAAGGAATAAGAAACCTAGTGTGGCTTTCAAACTAGATATCTCTAAGGCATATGATAAGATAAAGTGGGACTTCCTATATGATGTGCTTGAAAGAGTGGGATTGAATGGTAGTCATAAATCTTATCAAGATAATGGTGGGGACGGTCTAGTATGCGATCCTTCTAAATGGCTCTCTTTGGGGAAATTTTGATGCGAAAAGACGACTAAGATAGGGTGACCTACTATCTCCTTACCTTTTTATTACGGTGGCAAAGATGTTGGGGAAATCATTTTATAAATTGGTTAATTTAGGATGTGTTAAAGGAATAAAACCTACAACTACTACTAATACTGAAGTATTATAACAATTTGTGGATGACACATTTCTATTTGGTGAATCCTCTATAATGGAAGCTATGGCATGGAAGAATATACTTTGACATAATGAAGATAGTTTTGTGGCTCTCCAGGGAATTCCAATATATTTCTTGTCCCTATTTAAAATTAACTAGAACATGGCTGATGGAATAGAGAGAATATAGAGGAACTACCTTTGTTCAAGAATGGAAGACAAGAAAAAATTAAACTTGGTCAACTGGGAGGAGGTTTGTAAACTAAAGGAGAGGGGAGGATTGGGAGTTAGAAGACTTCGAGACCTGAATAAGGCTCTCCTTAAGAAAGTTGGATGGAGATTGGGAGAAGACAATACTGATTGGAGCAATATCATGAAAGCTAAATATCTCTCAAACTTCATATTCAAACATAACCTCTTTAATAATGACCACCCAAGAGGTTCCAAAATTTGGATAAATATTGTTAGGAGAAAAGGTCTACTGAAGGAAGGGGTAAGATAGATTATGGGAAATGGGCATAACATCAGGTTCTGGGAGGATAACTAGATGGGAGGGAAACCACTAGTTTACAATAAATTTAGAGGACTAATGGAGAAATTAAAGGAGGAAATGGGACTTAGAGTGGTGGATTATATTAACTTGGGAAGGTGGAAGAAATTGTAATATGATACATTTTCCTAGGAGTATATTAAACTTCTTAAAGAACTGGAAGAATTGATGGAAGCACAAAGAATTCCAATACTAATATAGGAGAATAAAGTGGTATGGGACTTAACTCCTAGTGGCAATTTTACAATCAAATTGGCCTACAAGCATCTATAGAGAAAAGGGTTTTACTCCCTAATATGGAGTAAAGTTTGGATAAGTAATCTCCTTCCCAAAATCAATTTTTTTTGTTGGACTATTCAACATGGTAAAATTCTAACATTGGAAAATCTATAAAAAAGGGGTTTTTATACCAAACCGATGTTATCATTGCAAAGAAGAAGAGGAGAATATCTCCCACGTATTCCTGAAATGCCCTTATGCTTTAAAGATTTAGGAGCTAGTATGGGAGAAATTGGGACTATGTTGGTTGTTGAAGGATAACTTATGTCAATTTGTGGAAAAATGGGACTGTCCCTTCTATCACCCTAAGCTAATACTCCTATGGAAAAGCGTCCCACCATATATTTGCTGGCATATTTGGAAAGAAAGAAATAATAGAATCTTTCAAGAGGAGGAAAAAATAGAGGAGGTAGTTATGGGAATTATTTAGAAACTGATGAAGGAAAATATAATGATTACCAAATGTAAGCTTCCAAAGGAAGAACCAAGTAGAAAAGAAAGCCAGACAGCAAAAAGATGGGGTATCCAAGGGGGTTTTAACTATTTTGATAACTCCAAGGTTTTAAAGAGGCAATAAACAAGATGGAAACCACCAACTTTAACACAATTTAAGCTAAATTTTGATGGTGCTATAAAAGGGGGTATAGGAGTGGTGGGTGGAGTGTTGAAGAATGAAAATGGCAAAGTGTTGCTAGTTTATGTTGGGAATGTTGGTGGAGGAAGTAATAATCTGGCTGAAGCAATGGCTTTACTTTGAGGTTTGCAATTGATAAGGGAAATGCAGTTAAAGTAAATAACTATAGAAGGTGACTTCAAATTAATCCTTCATTTGGTGAAGAGATTTTCCAAACTAGGTTGGAATATCCGAAATGTTATCATGGATATAAGACATATCATAGACAGGATGGAGAAAGTCCAGTTGTAGCATATTTATAGAGAAGGAAATAAGGTGGTGGATGTTGTTGCTGACATGGGATTTGAATTAAAGGAATTGACACGTTGGAGAAACATAGAAAGTCTGAAGGAGGAAATTAAGGCCTTGATTGACAAGGACAAGGAGGGGAACAAAAGTTAAGTATGGTTAGGCAAATAAAGGTCAGTGCCAATTTTGGCAACATTATACCTAGGAAGATGAAATTTGCTAAATTTAATAAAAAGTTTAAGGGGAAGTTGATAAGACAACAATGTATAGATTGGATCATAAATGGAGGTGGTTTGAGGTCATAGTTATTTTTCCATCATGGTAACATAAAGCAAATTTGAATTCCTTCCTTTTCAAAAGTATAAAACACTTTAGTACCAAGGCTGTCAATGAATTCAGGGATGTTAAAATAATGATGCTAAGTATGTGTGAATCCCATCATAAAATTGATTCAAATTTTGAAGCATCCCAAAAACTGGTTTGGGAGATGATTAAAACCTGTGTAGGTGTTAGTTGTATCATTGTTGTGTTGTTGGTGTTTAATATTCACAACAAGTCTGATGAAAAGGAAGTTCAAATGCAAATTACTGAGGTTGGAGGATCAAAATTAGTGGGAAAGAAATGGGTGGAGACTTGAATAGACTAGAACCATCAAATATTGAAAATTTTAAAGACAGAATGGCAACCTAGTTTCTGTAGAAGGAGGGGAGATATCTTCCCTACATGTAGGCGGTCACAAGATATGATGAAAATTGTGCACTCCAATTTGTGAATGGGTGGAATGATTGCAAGGTTACTATAAATGGAATTACTTTTCAAGTTAATGAGGAAGTAATTACAATGGCCATAGGGTTGTCCATGAATGGGAAAAAATGGAGGAAGGTCACAACAATGGTGGACGAGGCTAGTATGATTAATTTTTTTGCAGAAGATGAAGAACCAATGTGTTATAGGGGAGGATTCAGGAGGGATAAGCTACTAGCTCCATGGTACAATTTCAACTTGGTGATCATGAAATACCTTACGCTTGAAGGTAGGTTTGGAGTTTACTACTACTATCACTTTCCCCTACTCAATCATTTTAGAAGGAGGGATTTCATTTCTATTCCGTATTTTGTTTTACATTCTCTGGAGGATATGATTAGTGATGTTAGGGAAAAAAGGAGTAAGGGTCAAAATTTTACCATTATCCACCAAGGCCTTATTTTTAGACTATATCAGTTCCATCTTGCCCTCTGCCCCCCTAGGGTTATGGTGGTTGAAAACCAATGCCATCACCAAAATTCACCCCCAAGTACCAGCATAGGTACCAAAATCTACACCCTGTGCCCCTCCCCTAGTGGAGATAATAAGAAAAAGAAAAAACTAGAGTCATCCATTGAACAAAAGGGTTGTAAAAAAATTAAGGCTGAAAAACCTATGGAGGTGGAAGTTGAGGATTTGAAAGAGGAGGGAGGAGGTAAGGGTAGGAGAAAGTTAGGAAGGTGTGCTAAAACCCAAGCCAAATCTAAACAAAATTCCAAAAGATATAGGGTGGAAGATGAGGAAGAGGAGAGTTCTGAGAACAATGAAAGGGAGCTAGAGGAGGAGAATTTCTTTGAATCCAAGAGAGAGAAAGAGGAACAGAAAAAAGAAAAAAGTGAGAACTTGGTGGATAATACCCATGTGTCTGTTGGTAATATCTAGGCGTCGGTTGGTAAAGACATTACCATTGAGACTCATGTGTCAACCAGCTTCACTCTCCAACCCATTACTTTCTGTGAAGATAGTATCAAAGTGGACACTTCCCCCATCACAATTTCCTCTCCAATAAAGGAAAAATGTAATTTTTTTACTAACCCTCAAGTTTTGCAGGATGAAAACCAACCAGAAAAGACTAATGAGGGGACTAGAAAGGTTGATAAAGAAAGTAAGGAAAAAGAAGAGGAAAAAAAGGAAAAGACTACATAGCTAGAAACAAGAGTCAAAACCTTGGAGGAGGGATTCTACACATTCCCTAAATTTGCACTGAAGGTCACTCATGCACCTGCTACCACCCTCCAATTGCTGGCACAAGAGAATGATGATTCAAGGATGGACATGGAAGATAATAAGCTCCTCTATAAGTTTCTTACCAATGACTGGGCTCAGGTTCTTCTGGCTAGAAAAGGAAAGGAAAAATATGAGAAATAATTTGGCTATTTTTCTGGGGGGATCTAATGATCGTAGTTTCTTTTATTTTCCACTGCTACATAGTTTGTTGGTTTATAGTTATTACTAAGACTTGGGTTGGCCTGTTTAAGCCAATAGTTTTTATTCATAACTTTATAGTTTGTTTAGTACTATAGTTAAGATGTTGCTATTAATGGTTGTATATTTTTTTGGGTTGGGTTGGCTTACTTTTTCTAATAGTGTTTATTCTAAACAATCTTAGTTGGTTTGATCATTACAAGCTTTTGCTATACTTGCTTACTTCTTACTTGATTTTTTGGTTAGTATAGTATGTGGTTGTGTTGCCTCCTATTTCATCTATAGGTGTTTGTTGGTTACCAACTTTCTTTTTGTAAGGGTCGACCCCCTTGTTTTGGTCGCTTCATATTTCAAAAACAATATCAAAATTTCAAATCATAGTTCTAACACATATATACCTGAACAAAATGCCATTCTTTTTTATGAATAGTCTATGTTCTATTAATTAAAATATTAAAGTTACATATCACAAAAAAAGTCCACAATAAGGCTGGAAAGCTTAAACCATAGATTATAGAATACATTAAAAAAAAAACCATTTGTAAAATATTCATACTTGAAAAGAAAAAACCCTATTCTTTACAAGCCCAAGCAAGCTTGTCCATCTCAAGTTGTCTAGTGGAATGGTGCAATGAGAATATGTTGGCCATGTCAATGAGAGGGACATGAAGATCAGGTGGAGCACTCTGTGTTAAATCCAATGGTCTCTTTTGCAAGTTGAATGTATCTCTGGTACATCTTTACTCTTCAACTTTGAAAGCTCCTGCACATCAGCAACCTCGAAACATGTGCCCAATATGGGAGCTGAAACAACCATAATCACAACTATGCTTATACTAATTACAGTCTTTGATATACTTCATACAAGTAGTTTTTCTAGTATATATAGGCCAACAAGAATGAGGGCAATGATAAATATTTACTGTTTAATTATGTTTGGACATAGATATAAAGTTTTTGCAATCGTTTATACGAGTTTAGTTTTTTATAATTGATTATATGAGTTTGTTTGGTGTCAACATCATTTACCATTAGTAAATAAAATAGCTATCAGATTATGACAATATAAGTGTGTAGAGATATATGGAGTAAAGATTCTTTGAATTTTTAGAAATCTTACTATGTAAATTTTGTTTAATTGATCATATGAGTTAGTATATATAGGCCAACAAGGACGAGGGTAATGATAAATATTTATTGTTTAATTATGTTAGGACATTCTAGATACATGGCTTTTACAATTTGTAATGTTGGAATTCCTAAAGTTTTTGTAATTGTTTATTTTAGTTTGTTTGCCCGATCAACATCATTTATCTTCATAAATAGAAATAACTTTAAGATTAGGGCAATATAAGTGTCTAAAGATCTATCGAGTAAAGATTTTTTGGATTTATAGAAATCTTAATATGCAAAGTTTGTGTTATTGATTATATTATTTTGTTTGGGCTCAATATTATCCATCATCAAAAAATAAATAAAATAGCTATTTGATCAGGACAATTTTGAACATGTAGAGATCTATTGAGTAAAGATTCTTTGTATTTAAGAAATTCTATTATGAAGGACAGCTGATTCTAGTCTATGATATTTCTATAAAATATGAACTTTTTCAACTTTTGTGTTTAATCGAGTAATCATTATCTGATACCAATGTTACATGATAGAATACAAACCAATAAAAAAGACATTGTATCTATAAGATAAAATAACTTTTTATATTTATCAAAATCTTATTAGAAAGGGACAAAATCATTCCAGTCTATACTATTTTCATAAATTATTAATTTTTTGACTTTTAAATTAAAAAATATTCTTATTATTTGATCTATGCATCTATTACTAATTTACAATTGATGGTTACTAGCTTTAAATAATAGAAGGAAAAATCCAATAGAAAAGACACCAAATTTATGATGAAAATAAAATTATACGATTTAAGAAAAGTTTAGGTAATGCAAAGAGTAAATACATTAAAATATATACTAAAAAAATAAGTAAAATGGAAAATATAAAATTTTCACATAAAAACAACAATTGATCAAGAATTACCTTTTTCAAAATCATTATTAAATTTGATGGATTGTAATTTTTTAATAAGAAAAAAAAAAGTATGTATAAATGTAATTATCATAAATTATTAAATTTTAGACTTTTGCATTTCAAAAAATATCTTTATTATGTAATCTATGCGTCTATTACTAATTTATCATTGATTCCTAAACAACTTTAGATAATAGGAAAAAAACAATATGAAATATACAAAATTTATGATAATTTTTTAATCATTGAGATCAAAGGATTTAGGTAATACAAGGAAAAGAGACACTAAAATATATACTAACAAAATAAATAAAATGACAAATATACAATTTTCACATTAAAATATCGATTAATTATGAATCCATTTTTTTAAATCATTAAATTGTAATTTTTTAATAACAAATTAAATTTATCTATAACTATAATTATAAAAATATTGAACCTTAAAGATACAACCTCGTTATTGGAAGGGCTAAATTACAATAGTAAAGATGCCACCTTACCATTTAACAAATAAATATTGTCTGTCAGTAATTTTGTCTCTATAAACATTATTTTATCTTCTTGTTGTTAATGTGCTATGAATGAAGATTTGTCAAACAAACAATAATCACAATAATAAATGATAATCAACCATAATAAAAAATATGCAATAACTCATCAAACTTGTTCATATGAAAGGGACCACATTACAATTTTAAAATATTGAATTAGTCTACTCAAGGTCATCCAAACAAGAAGTCGTCCTTGCCTAATTTTCTTAAAATATTGAATTAATTTCCAACGATTAAAATTTTCTTTTTGGATTAAAATCAATGAGAATCTACTGCCTCAAATAATGAATGCTTTCTCGCTAGCTTCAATTTTTAACGAGCGTTTAAAATTTTTATGTAGTGTTTTATATTTTTTTGATGAATAAAAAATTCAAAACATGAATGTGCAAATTGTGAAATACATACCTTAAGCTCTCTAAACTACTATGGACAAGTAACTATTATTGGTAACTTTCCTGTCATGGTCCAAGGTTCCACAATTTTTAGATCTATTTGAAAGGCTTGGGACCATGTTAGGAAATTCATCACTAACAAGGATTTTCATTGTAATGATCAACTCCATGGGGAAAGATCAATTTGGTGGAATCTTCACCTAAATGGTAAACCTTTGGCCCTTACCCAAGGGTGTTCTGCCAGAGTGTGGGCTAAGAAAGGTATTAAACAGTTCATAGATCTCTTTGAGCATAATCAAATCACTCCTTGGGATGAGCTTAAAAATATATATGATATCTCTGATTCCCATAAAAGAACTTATAACATGATTGTGCAAGTTGTTAATGGTCTTCCCACTATATGCCATGTTGATTCTAAAAGGCACCTTAATTGTAAATGGCCTGGTGGAGTTGTCACGAATCTACTTAAGGCCAAGAATATATACAGAATCCTTGATTGTAATACTAATATTATTGATCATGTCAATGTTGTTTGGTACTCTTCTTATGATGCTGATGCTTGGAAAAAATACTTTGATATCTTGTGGAAAAATTTTGTGGAGCCTAAAATTAGATGCTTCAGATGGTTAGTCATGTTGGACAAGTTGCCTATTAAGAGAGATTTTTCTAATTCTAATTTTTGTAATTTATGTAGAGTTCCTGAAATTGGTAGACATATTCTTTTAGATTGTACTTTTGCTAAAGAAATATGGAGAATGTTTGACATTGTTTATCCTATTGATGTTAATATTCTTGATATTATCACTGGTCATATTAATGGTCTTCCTAAAGATACCAATTTATTTTGGAATATATTGTCATCTAACATTCTCTAACAGATTTGGAAGTGCAAGAATGAGGAAAGGTACCAAGGTAAGCCAAGGGATCTTACTGAATTTTTTTAGAAAACTCACTTATTTTAAAAAATTTTTGCAGGTGCAGGCTACTATGCTAATCGAGTGGGACAAGATGAGAAGGTTCCTTCACGATGGGCATGCTTCTTTTTTCTACTACGAGTTGAAGCAAGGATACCAATGGCGTAGAACCTTGGATGATCTGCAAGCTTTTGAGCATGCTTGCATTGGGCTAAATAGAGAAATCAGTAAGAAAGTGAATACTAAAAAAGAAGATTTATTCAGGCTGATGCAGATTCAAGAACGTAAAAATATCATTTGGATGGAGGGTCCCTTTGGTTGGACTGCTTGGGTGGTCAATTACTATGATGTTCTTAGTTAGTTAGTCCTTCTCCTCTTTTTGTTTTTGTGGTACAACTGAGTCTGTTCTTCCTTTGTGAAGCTTGGCCTCCTTGATTTTTGTGGTGGTACTTTGGTTGTTCTGTATTTTCTGAAACTCTTATATCTAATAGAAAAAGAAAAAAAATTGAAACCCCACACTAAAACGTTGACACACCCGAGTTTTCTAAAAGAAATGAAAATCTTAGTCATTTCTCTAATAACATAAATTTATAATATTATAGATAAAAATAATGTAAAATTAATAAATAATGATATATTAATAATATATGCTTAAGATATTTAGATGAATTATGTTTCTATATTAAGCAATACATTTTATTTTAAAAATATTCAAAATTGATATAAATATATTAAATTATTATTATAGAAACAAATTACTACATATTAATTTTAATTGTTTTTAAAGACAATCTTATTAAAAATATGCTATCATATATATATATATATATATATATATAACATTAGAAATATTCATATTTTATCATTTCAAAATATTTTAAATAAATTTGTATTTGTATCATAATATTTTGTAGACATCTTTTTTTTTTTAATGAATAGTCTCTTTTCTATTATTAAATTAATATACTAGTTACAAATTCACAAAAAAAAAGGTGATGAAGGATACATAATCACCCCACAAAAGTTCACACGATCGAAGCTAGAATCAACAACTATTCATAAAAAAAAACACATAAGCAACTCCCTCAGACTACCAAAGTAGTGCCAGTTGAGGGAGGTGGATCATCATGATCATTATAACCCCAAGGATCCTTGGGATTGGCAGGAGGACTAGGAATAGTCCAACCATCAACAAAAACTTTTTCCTTGTCTTTCTCCTTCGCCCGCGACAGAGAAATAGCTAGATCCAAGTGGGGGAAAGACCATTTGGAGCCACCAGTGCTAGGAGAAGCAATTAGAAAGGGAACCACAAGAACTAGGGACTAGCCAAAGCTGCAGCAAGGTGGAGAAGTTGAGCGGCACTGCCAACCAACTTCACCACCACTAGGAGACTAGTGGCAGGGAACCTACGAGTGACGAGTAGAAGAACTGTGACCTCAATAGCAACCTTGTGGCAGAGTGTGGTTAGCCAAGGAGTTAGGAGGAACTTTGGAAATTGTGCAAGGTGTGTTACCCGAATGATTGAGCAATTCCAAAAGGTGGGCCACCTCCAGTGCCACCTTGTTTGCTTGGACCTAAATTTGCAACATGGCATTATTACAAATGCATGCTTTAGTGTACATAACAACATTGATATGAAGAAATTTGTGAGTGAAAAGAACAACATTCCTATCCTTCCATAAAGTAAACAAAATCTCCATCCTAAAAGTATGCCAAATCTAAGAAAATTTCCTGAAAATCCTAGGGGAGTCATCCAGCACAATCATGTGCCAAGAAAAGGACTTTGGCCTGAAGGGCTTAAAAAAATCATATATCCATTGCCAATAATTCTTAACATGCCTACATAACCAAAAAAAAAAATGCAAAAATGACTTAGGATGCCCACAAAAAGAACACCAAGGATCTGAAACGCCAATATGTTTGAGCCATAGCCCAAGGGGAAGCCCTTGAAACAACAAGCACCTGGAAAAGTGGGCAATCTTTGGCTCAGTGATAGCACTTCAAATAGTATCAAATAGCATCCTCCAATGATAAGTAGAAGACTAAAGATACCAACATTGGTTGAGAGTATCCACCATAGGAAGATGTGAAAAATGCCAATGATATCTTAAGCTAGGCTTGTAACTAGTGAAGGGCATGATAGGATACCACTACTAGCCTTTCCACCAAGGTTGCACAGGCTGGATGCCCACCTTGTGAATCAAATGATCTGGAAGGTCAGGGAGCAGAAGATCAAAAGTATGTCAATTTGGACAAGAAAGATGGAACTGGACCTGCATATCCTCCCAAGATCTAAGACTCATAGATATCTTGGAAAAAAGATCCTTAGGAGTCTTGATGCTGTGTTTAAAAAAATGTAGAGCACTAGTGCCTTGAGTCTTGGCCAGAGGAACACCTTGAATGGAAAACAACGAGGACCACCAAAGATTCTGTTGATCCAAAGAAAGCCCATCACAAAACCCATCACCATCCCAACACAACCAAGGCTTCACAACTTCCCAAGCTTTCCAAATTCTTTTGATAACAAAGGAGCCCTGGATATGAACAAGTTCGTGGATGATAAGAAGGGTCCAAAGACCAATCCCCTTCAACACAAGCCTATTAATAGGGAATCCAGAAGAGATACAATGTTGAAACAACACGTTCCAAGCTTCATCACTAGTGAGAGCATGAATAATCCACTAAGTACAAAGAGGGAGCCCTTGCTTCTGTGTGGAAAGAAGGCCAAGGCTGCCAGGCTCTTTTGGGAGACAACAAAAATTCTAGGCAACCTTGTGAAAACCATGATGACCAAACCCAAAAGCCCAAAGAAAGTCACAGAGAAAACACTCTAGCTTGAGATAGAAGGCTTTGGAAGGAGCCCAACAAGAAGAGTAATACACATGAGTAGCCACCAACACCTTAGACAAAACCTGTAATGCCTACCCCTACTTGACTTTTCTAATTGTATTATCAGATTCTTTTAGGCAAATTTTTTATTGTGTTTTATGTTTATCGGTACTTGGTTATTGGATTAGATTAAATGTATTTCATATTTAGTTGATATGTGTGTTGAGTTACTAAGTTAATTCAGTTATTTCATGTGTTTATGTTTACCCTTTTCAATAATGATATAAGTATGTTCAGTTAGTGATTTTAGTTATCTCATGATGGTTAGATAGATGAATTATTTATATGCAGTTTCTATGGATACTTACCCCATACTTGCATGTGTATCATGTGCAGGTATGTTTTCTTTATGTTTGATGTTTCTGGTGTGGTTGAGGAAGAGAGTCGTAGTCACCTGCTAGTGCGATCTACACGATGAACCACATCCTGCAATTGCCTATTTAGTTTAGAATATTGTGTTTGTACATGCGTGGATTTTATGCAAATTGTAGGTACCAGGTATCAACTTCCCTGAATTGCCAAGATGAGGATACCCTATCATAGTATTTCAATGATATAAGTGGGGAGATAACTCTCGAGTCTAAATTCCAACCTAAGCCAATTGTCCTAGAAAATAGGACAAGTATCTGAGTTAGTTTCACTTTTTTAAATTTGTCAAATCACATGAATTTGTGACTTTGACCCTATAGTTTGACTTTGTTCTTTGACTTTCAATTGGGTTGTCGTATTTGGTTTTGTGGGTCTATTGTGATTTTCTATTATAATTAAATCAAATTAAAATATAATTTAATGATTTAATTTAATGAAAAATTTATAAAGAAATTCAATATTTAATTATATTTAATTAATTGAAAAATTAATTAAATAAAAGAATTAAATTTAAAATATTATATTTAAGTTCCATTTTTGATGTATTTATATTTATTTAATTTAATGATAATTATTTTGGAGTTTATATTAGTAATAAACTCTAAATAATGTTATTAATTAAGTTAATAAATATATTATTAAAAACCTATCATGAATTAATCAAATAAAAGAATGAAACTTAAAGATAAAGTTATAGTTCTAATTTAGGTGTAATTATATTTATTTAATTTAATAATTATTATTTAGGAGTTTTATTCTAAATAATAAACACTAAATATTATTATCAGTTGAATCAATAAATATTATATTAAAAGTGTCTCGTGATTTAATAAGAGAGAGAAATCAATTATTCAATAAGGTTTATTTTAATTAAATTGCATAAAGCATATGTATGAATTTAAAATATAGTAAATTAATTAAAGAGAGAAAGCTAATTAATTTAATAAAGATATTTTAAATTGTTAAAAGTTTGCATGAAGATGTAAAAGATAACAAGATAATTAAGAGAAATTGAAATTGATCAATGAGTTCCCTTGTGTGATTGCACAATCAGAGCCCCAAATTAAGCGAGAACTCTTTATTAGAGATCTAGAGCTCATTTTTGCAAATACACAGGTTTTGGAGGAGCAATTTCAAAGAAGGAAGTTTTTAGAGAAAGGAGATTGTTTTGTGTGCTTCGTCCGATTATTGTTTTAGCATCAAATCCAAGTAGGATCTCATGGTTTAATTGTACAATGGATTTCCATTCTTCAAATTCCTATCTTTTTTGTGTCTATAATAAGTTTGTTTTTAGAATTTTAGATTTGCTTGAAACCTTTGTGTTGAAATTTCCTATTTTCTGTTCTTGATTTTGTCTGTGAACAAATTAATTAAATTGAAACCCTTATTTGTTAAATTGAAATTGGAAACACTCGTTCGATTTAAATTGGGTGATTCATAATAGATTTGATTAAATTCGAGATAGGGGTATTGAAAATAAAACTAGTTTTAAATTACTAAATTTAATTGTTTAAATTTTGTTGCTTTATCAGATCTAGTTTGGAAAGTTTCCATTTTTTGTAAGTAATTTTCATTTTTAGTAAGTTTCTATTTTTGAAAAGTTTCCAATTTTGTAAGTTTCCATTTTTGAAAAGTTTTCATTTTTAGTAAGTTTGCATTTTTGGAAAGTTTCTATTTTTAGCAAGTTTCTATTTTTGAAAAGTTTTCGTTGTTAGTATCCATTTTAGGAAAGTTTCAAATTTTAACAGGTTTCCATTTTAGGAAAGTTTCTTTTTTAGCAGGTTTTTATTTTTGGAAGGTTTATGTTTTTTGCAGGTTTCCATTTTTTGGAAAGTTTCTATTTTTAACAAGTTTCTATTTTGTAGAAAGTTTCTATTTTTAGAAGGTTTCTATTTTTGGAAAGTATTTTTGTTTTAGTAGGTTTCCATTTTTGAAAATTTTCTACTTTTAGCAAGTTTCTATTTTCTATTTTAGAGAAGTTTCCAATTTTGTAAGTTTTCATTTTTGAAAAGTTTTCATTTTTAGTAAGTTTGCATTTTTGAAAAGTTTCTACTTTTAGCAAGTTTCTATCTTTGGAAAGTTTTCATTGTTAGTAAGTATCCAATTTAGGAAAGTCTCAATTTTGAATAGGTTTCCATTTTAGGAAAGTTTCTTTTTTAGCAGGTTTTTATTTTTGGAAGGTTTATGTTTTTAGCAGGTTTTCATTTTTGGAAAGTTTCTATTTTTAATAGGTTTCTATTTTTTGGAAAGTTTCTATTTTTAGAAGCTTTCTATTTTTGGAAAGTTTTTTTGTTTTAGTAGGTTTCCATTTTTGGAAAGTTTTTATTTTTAGCAAGTTTCTATTTTTGTAAGTTTCTATTTTTAGCAAGTTTTCTTTTTAGGAATATTTTTCCAAAGTTCAATAAATTTAAAATTATCATGATAATAATTGTTATTAATAATTTTAATAAGTATTGTTAAAATTTGAAATTTAATTATTTGAAAATTTGATTTATTACTTTATTATTTAAATATAATTCTAAAGTAAATTGAAAATCAAAGAAATTAATTGAGAGAAAATTAATGTTTCATTTTATAAACTTGGATGTGTTTATATGGTTTAGATTTACGAAAATGATTTGTAATACTAGGAAAATTTTATTATTCAGAAACCTTAGTAATTACAATAGTTTGAGAAAATGAAAACTAAAACCCTTGCTTTCAACATTGAATCTTGTGTTTGTTTTGGTAAAAAATTAAATAATGAAACTATGTTTAAGTAACTTTATATGATTTGTTGAATCATCTAAGATTCTAGTGACCTTGAGAAACCTTAGTGAATCTAACAATTAGAGAAATGAAATTGAAACTTGGATTGAGATCAAAAAACATTGTGAACTGATATACTTGATAACAAAATTGAAAACTTAAAAAACTATAAGTGAAAATGGAACTGGTGTATTTTCTAAACCTAATATTTTGTGAAAGTTACTTTTGCAAGTACTCTATTTATGACGTGTGATTTTACTATTGGGTGTCAGGATGACTTAATACTTTTACCAAATCGGGATGTTTACCAAAGGCTTGAGAGTTCTATTTTGTGATGTCATGATGATGTTTTGATTACAATTTTTCATACTCAACCATGGTAATGTGTCTTGTATGCTCTATGAGATGTTTGATCTATTGATTGTTATTGCTTTCCAGTGTTCTTGTGTGAAACTGCGGTGAATGGTGTGACCTATCTGATATAACCTTTGTGTCTTTGATCAGTTGTTTTTGGATTTCTCTTTAGTCACTTGTATAGGACTGAGGTGTTTGTATGATTTGTTCTTGGTGATGTCATGTTATGACATGGATTGGTTTATGTGTACTTTCTTGGATCAGTCCTGTTAGGATGATCGTATTAATGATGCTTGTATTTTGATCAGTAATTTTTAGTACTTATCAGTTGCTTGTTTAATAACTGATGTATGGTATGTGGTCTTTTGTGATCTTTTGATTTTACTAAGCTTAGGGTAGGTTATCTATATGTCATGTTGAGAAGTGTCTTGCAATGGAGGTTGAGGCCCTAAAGAGGCTGATGGGCAACCCATTGTAGATTATTTAATAAGTGATAACATTTCATTAAATGAGTTTAAAATGAATTAATAAGAGTCATTGTTTTCCTTGCCCATTCCATGAGTGCTAGTATAAGCTAGGATGGGAGTAGAGAGGATGTTTGGTTTTAACCATGCTTCATTAGTATGGCTTCTTAGTATGAAAGGATACTAGTGCTGCATAGAGTCACTAGGGGGCTGAAGGATTAAAAGACTAGTAGGGTAACCTTAGAGTTGGTTCATTGGATGAAACTTGCCCACATGCATAGTAGATTTTTTATGTGTTTGTGTTGCCTCTGGCATTAGTTGATACTTGTGTTTTGGTACCCTTGAGATAGTTTTCTTTTAAGTGAATCCTTGAACCTAGATGTTGGTTTTGACTTGTGAGTTTGTTATCCAATTTGAGACTTGAGACTATCTCCTTAGCATGGTGGTAGTGGACCATTTTGGGTTCTACGAGGTTGGGTTGTGGTGCTTTTTCTTATACCATTGAGATCTGATCATCAAATGCCGCTACTGTATGTGTTTGTGCAGATGTTCACTTCTATCTATTTCCTATATTTATATGATGGATCGTTATACTTAGTGTATTGTATTTGATTTCATAGATCTTACAAGATGATGTAATCTATTTCAGCCCTTCATACCCTGTGACCTATATAGTGGATGATGGTGCATTATGATTATTGCCAAGTGGCATTCGAGATGATTGTATGTTATTTAAATGGAATCATACTTGTACATTATTCTTTGATGTGCATTTATTATATATTGGATTTAGTGTTAATTAAAAATTAAATGTGATTCAACATCATGGGACCCTTAAGAGTTCTAACTTGTTTATGTGTTGTTGATGTATGAGTGTATGTTAATTGCTTCTGCTATTCTATAACTATTGTTGCATCTTTATCTTTAAAAAAAAAAAAAATTCAAACTTAGTAAAACTTTAGGTTAACTTCTTTTGGGTCACATGGCGGGGCGTTACAAAACTTGAAATTTCCCAGCAAGAGAAAGGGGTTTAGTAATCTAGTAATGAAGTTGTTTCTCAATTTTCATGAGTACAACATTCGAGAATTCCATCTGAGAAGCTTGAAAGGTGAAGGGGATGTCCAAAAAGAGGAATATCTTGCTATGAGTAACCCATTTTGACTTGAATTGAGCAAGCCAAGTGGCACCATAAGGAAAGATTGCTTGTAACAGAGTGTCATGTACCATTGAATAGCCAAACCAGAAGATTGACAAAAAGTGTCCAAGAATTGCATGGCATTAGTGATATTTTTCTCATCCTCTAAGAGAGTGAGAAAAGATTCACCAACAAAGTGACCATTGACAAGTTGAGAAGAAGACTCAAGAAAGGAAATTCCACAAACCAAACTAGCAGAAATAGAGTGGGCTAGTAAGTAACCAAACCCTTTAGCAACAAGAACATGCAAAGCCGAAGCCAGAGGGAAACCCTACTGGATAGATCAAAAGAGCTTGAAGGCTTTAGATTGAGAGCTATTATGGTAATACAAGAATTAGCATCACCAAAAAGTATTTCCATAGATAGAAGAAAGTTAGGGCCAAAACCCAAAGCCTGGAGCATAGCCAAAGTGAAGGGCCATTCAATTCAATCATAAGCTTTTCCAAAATCAATTTTCAAAAATAGAATCTACTGATTGGACTTGCAAACCCACTCCATGCCTTCCCAGATAGTCATGATGTTGTCAAGAATATACCAAGACTTGATACAACCAATTTTCTTTGGGCATACAATTAAGGGAAGAAGATGTCAAATCTTGAGAGATAAGGCCTTAGCAATGATCATATATGACACATTAAGAAAGGTGATGGGTTGCCAGTTGCAAATTGTGTGCTAGAAAAATGTACAAATTGCTGGAAGCCTAAGGAATCAAGCTAATTTAAAGGAAATTCACAAAAGCAACCAACAAACCAAAATTCCAACCACCTCTACTAGTCCACAAGGGCAGCTATGTGTAGCCATTGTTGGTGTATCTTTGATGGAGGGTGTGTTTGGTATGCTCTCACAAACACAACAATAAGTAAATCCCTTGTGTGGAAGTGCAAATGTGAGTGTGAGTGCAAAGTGAATGTGCAATATGATCCTAGACTATATGAAAAGAAGAATACTTTCAAGATATGACTATAGAGGAAGTCACACTCAAAGGTACTCTATGATGCAATGAACATGAAATTATGAAAACTATCTATGGATGCAAACTATAACTAGAATGAAAACTAAAACTAGAATGTAAACTAAATATGAATGCACAACAAAAACTAAGATACAATACAAAATGTAAATCTTACCAACTATAAAATCACTAATATGAAACCTATGAACTCCATATGAAAATGTAGCTATAATGCAAGCTCTCAATGTAGTGATTCTAGACTCAAAGCGACGGTGTGTCAATGTAATCCAATAATCCTCTATATTCAATGCTTGAGACAATGCTTCTATTTAAAGACTCTCAGGGAACATCTAGAAGGTGTCTAAAAGATAAGGATAAGAATTAACAATTAAGCACCTTATCCCATGTCCTTAGTTGGGAGGATAAAAATGAGGTGGCACATGTTTGTAGAAAGTTCTCAAGTTGTAGACACCATGTGCTTAAAAAGAAATGTAAACCCTTATGATGACAACTCATAAGAGTACACATACTCTTAGGCTTATGGATATAGATTAGGATAAATATTAAATTAAATGAAATTTAATTTAATCAAAGTTTAGAAGAAATTAATAGGATATGGAGGATTTAAATAAATAAAATTTATTTAAAAAAGGGAATAAATGGAGAATCATGTGTTAAATTAAATTTAACACATTAAGGCTAGGAGGTATTTAAATTAAATTTAAATACTTAGGCCAAAAATGAACCTATTTAATTAAAATAATTTTAATTAAATAAGTAGAAGAATGTGACCATTATTAATTAAATTAATAAAGTCATTCGGGACAATTTTTAGTATCTACATTTTGCCCCTCTTTGATGTGGTGTCGGCACGACATCATATCAAAGAAAATAAAATGCAGGTTGCCCCAGAGAAAGAAGGAGAATCCTGATGCCCCCTCACAGAAATTACGCAAGAAATACAAATTTGGAAAATTTTCATGAAAAGGTCTTGGAACGGAAAGAAGGGAAAGAAAGAAATGAGAAAAACAGGATAAAAATATGGAGGAATCATGAGACAGACATGGCTCAAAGCGGAGAAGGGCGCAAACGGGGTCCACAGGACCTACATAAGCCTCCAAGGGACCCATAGGAAGGTCATTGTCACACCACAAGAAGAGCATCCAGAGCAACTATGGACCTGATCGAGAGATTGCAGCTTGGTGAGTGCGTTCGAGAGCACTAGAGACCAGCTGCGATGGGGGCATTGGTGAGTCATTTGATCCTCCTAGTAATTTGATAGCTAAACTAGGTTAGAGGCATTTATGATGCCCTAAATGCGGCAAAAACTGATCCTGGGTGCAGACGACAGTCTCCACCTCGTCGTCTGCGCAGATGAAAAAGAAAGGATACCGGTGCCTACGGAGCCGACAAGGAACATCCTGTCATCTGCGCAAACGCTAAGACCGCGACAAAACTAACGAAGATGACAGACCATAGTCTGTCATCTGCGTGATAGGGACAGCGGTGTCAGAGACGACAGACCTTGCCATGTTGTCTTCGAAAGCAAAGCGGAGATGACAACACATGTTTTACGTAAGCGTAGACCAGCGTCTCTGCAGATTGCGTTTGCACTAATCAGCATCTCTACTGATCAGCGTCTCCACCTGACGCAACAGAAATGAGAAATGGCGAGCATGAAATGCCCCATTTCTGGGAATGAAATAACTGACTTACCACATGTCCATGTTGCAAGAGGGCACGGTGCTTTTTAAGTCAGGGGAGCACTATCCACCAACCATGGTTATACAGGAGAGACTCACAAACATAGATTGGGGACATGTATGGTTGTGTGGACTAGCATGTCCACGAGTGGCCAGACTTGAGAGCTCACACAGCACAGCTATCGGCTCTCAAAGAGTGATGGCATACACCCATAGGGAGCTTCCATCTACCAACAGGGGAGGCTACCGTCACTCTCCTGGATGTATGGCGAATCCTTAGAGTGCCTATCAGAGGCACATATCCAGAGTATGTAGGTGAGGGAGCTGATCCCTTCCTGAGAGAGTGCTTCGGTAGGCGACGACAGAGACTACCAGTACAACGATCCTGGCTATCCTGGCAGGGAGACTTGGAGCAGAGACTACCTAGACTGGCAGTATTCCTAGCCTCTTTGATATGGCAGATGCTACCAGATCATGCAGGAAATGGGTGGCCTATTGGGTGGGCACGAGTGTTGAGCACCCTATTACAGGAGGACGGCAAGGTTTACTGCTGGGGATAGACCATCCTAGCAGAGTTGTATCATGACTTACATATGTGTGCATACCGGACACAACGCATGATGGGACCAGGACTGACACTACTGATGGTCTGGTCTTGGGAGCACATTGGGGTTACTCAACCCATCACACGGAGAGAGACCAGGCAGCCTAGAGAGCCATATGCATGTAGATATCAGCCTCCTATCTAGTATACATCGACAGAGTCAGTGGGATTCTGGCGCAGGTGCCTTGATGAGATTATCATGTTTGATTGGACTCCTTATGATGAAGTGGAGCACTGGGGGAGAGTATAGGTAGAAGGGGGTGAGGATGATACAGAGGATTAGATGTATCTCCCATTTATATAGATCGATTACTGGATTATTGGTCGATTTGTTCATGTGATCATGCGATATATGCCTTCTCGGGTGCGACGACAGTTTGGGCATATCCAGGATGTGGTTCCAAAAAAGTTCCTGTATCTTGTAGTGACTCGTGAGTATGGTCAGCTGTGGGATCGAGGGACGATGCTACAATTTTCCCGAGCATCATGGTTACCAATGGATAGAGTGCCATGGGTTCATGGTCAGGACAGGGGAGATGTTGGTATGACACCAACATATACGCAGTGGTGGGCAACACACCAACCAGTCAGACTAACAGTGCTTGGAGTGGTTCCACTGACAAAGCAGGCACAAGGAGAGGGAGATGGCATAGGAGATGGGGGACAGGCTGCTATGGTAGCAGTACCAACTCAGGGAGCACAGCATGGACCTCATGGCCATAGGATAGTTTCCAGGAGGGGTGTCGTAGCAGCACAGGTGCCACCATAGAGGGGACCTCAAGTACAGGCATAGGCACCTCCATAGGGATAGGTACCGGGAGAGGAGCTAGACATAGTCAAGGCTGAGCGGGCTAGTCTATGGGGAGAGGTTGCTAGGTTATAAGTAGAGGTACAGCTGTAGAGAGTCAGAGCAGATAGCACACAGGAGGTACTAGCAGTTTTACAGGCACGCATGGATGCAGGGCATTTTGCGGGTATGGTAGTGCATGTTGACACTGAGGAGCTAGCGAGGTTACGAGGAGAGGTGTCTACCTTGCATGCCGAGTAGGCGACATATCAGGCTCAGATCAATGAGTATTGCAGGCAGCAAGACATAGCGAGATAGATGGTTACACCAGGGGCTAGTGTGACAGTGATGCAGGAGACCATCTCAGCCAGGCAATCTGAGGCACGGGCAGTACAAGAGGCAGCCTATTATAGGTCACTGTATCATGATGTCGTACCTGCCGACTAGTGGTAGCCTAATTTTGAGAGAGGGGCTAGTTCCTGGACCATGGGTGGCAGAGCTAGGTTAGAGCAGTCAGTAGGGCAGGGCCGACCACCTCGAGGGGGTGACACAGGAGGAGCAGGACCCTCATAGCTTGGCTCCTAGATTTTGTATAGAGATTCGATATGTTGACAGATATGTGCAGATGATGCATTTGTACTATATGATTCTATATGTATTTGGACTGTACAGACATTGATTCTTTTGATATATATATATGACATGAGTCAATGATTCTATATGTGTATGAGTGTTTATGATGCATATGTATGGATTTTATGTGATGCTTATGAGACTAACGTTTATGATGCAGGATGTGATGTATCTTTTCTATATACTATATGATGCTTAACATGTGTG
This sequence comes from Cupressus sempervirens, assembly GCA_028749045.1. NCBI lineage: Eukaryota > Viridiplantae > Streptophyta > Pinopsida > Cupressales > Cupressaceae > Cupressus > Cupressus sempervirens. The sequence continues at coordinate 977,830,767 of CM053792.1, read as the reverse complement.
ATGCAGATTGGCTAGCGATTATGAGACTTATGCATTATGATATGTATGTGCCCCTAAATGTAATGCTAATGCTAAAATGAACTAGACTATCTAATGAGCACTAAGAAATGTAATTTGACGAGTAAACTAATGCAATCTATATTGAATAATTAATGTAACTTAAAAGGATGAAAAATGAACACTCCACCTAAAGATGCGACCTAATGAATATCTGTCAAAATCATCGCCTATAAAGATCCAGGAGCATAGCATAGGAGGAGGACATAAATAGAACCTTGTCTCAAGCACGACTCAAATGAAACCCTATATTACATGGACCCTAACTAAGCGAAATCAAGGGATTCTGTTGTGTTTATGTGGAGAGCATACCATTATTTTTATTTTGCAAAAGAGTGTATGCATTATATGCTATAGAAGCATAAATGTTAAAAGCTCCTTTGTGTAATTGCCCCCATTGCGGCAGGCATTAATATCCAAGACACACACATAGTAAAACCATAAAAGACATAAAGAAAATACGACAAACCAAACAAAAGAGACTTCATGACCAAGTAGTCATTTATCTCACAGTTCCTGCCAAGAGCCTTAAGTTTGGAAAAGTGAAAGTCCCCATATCGCCTATAGGAAGGACTCAACCTACAAGGAAATGTTGAATCAAGTTTTTTTTGATAATATGATTGTGTGATTCTGGCAGGGGTTGGTGAAATGAACAAACTTCTCGAATCATTTAGCCTCTAAAAGGTGATTTTATGCGTATCCAAGTGTGGTCACTATCGTAAGAGTGTGCAATAGAATGTAATTAAAAAACCATTTGACAGGAAGCATGCAAGAATGGAAATGAAAATGAGGCCTCGCAGACAAGAGGTCTTTTGTTGGATTTAGCAACAAGCGAAAGACTAAGTACTACTCTGCACAAATGGGAAAAAAAAGGAATGATGGTAGGACATGAAAGGAATGGTTTGGATAGACAATGGATTGGCATTTTTTTAATTTATTTATTTATTTTTTTTTTTTTTTGGTTTTTTTCAGGACTTTTAAAGACTGTACAAGATCTACAAATGCTCAAGCATAAAAGTGCTTGAGATTAAAGAGATCAGATTTCCACAATCCATTGCATAATATATATTTGTTTCTGGATTTGATTGTGTAGAGATTTTTTACCATCAACATTTCGAATCACACTATGTGATCCATCATCAGGATGAAAATAGAGCAAAAGATGTAAAAAAAATATATATACAGGTTCAGGGAGCGGATCCCCCTCAGGTGTAGCAATCTGATATGCCCCAGAACCATATTTGGCTGTAACAACGAATGGACCTAGCCAATTTGCCTCAAATTTTCCTTTCTTTTCACGGTTCTGGAGATTCCTCATATTATGTTGTAGCACTAGATCACCCACTTCAAATTCTCTCAGCTGGACCCTCTTATTATATTGTAGTTGGAGGTGATGTTGATACACGCAGAGGTGGAAAGGGCGTGGAGGCGTCTCTCATCAAGGAGTGCCAACTCTTGCAAGCGAGCAACTCAGTATTCTTCATCGGATATGAGGTTTTGTAGAGAGACTCTAAGGGAGGGTAACTCAATCTCAATGGGTAAAATGGCTTTAGAACAATAGACAAGGGAGAATGGAGTGGCTCCTGTGGGGGTGCGAATGGAGGTTCGATAGGCCCAAAGTGCGGGAGCAATCTGGAGATGCCAATTACGGCCAGCTGCATCAACAGTTTTCTTTAGGATTTTCAGGAGGGTTTTATTTGTGGCTTTAGCTTGGCCATTGCCTTGAGGGTAGTATCTGGTGGAGAAATGATGGGTTATTCCAAATTTTTGGCATAACGTGGCTACCTCTTGGTTTTTAAATGGGGTTCCATTATCAGTGATAATATCTTTAGGTATACCAAAGCGGCAAATAATATAGTTTAGGATAAATTTAGAAATTTGCTTGCCGGTGATGTAGGTTAAGGGAATAGCTTCAACCCATTTCATGAAATACTCAGTTGCGGCAATAATATACTTGTGGCCATTAGCAGAATTAGGATACACTTGACCAACAAGATCAAATCTCTAGTGGGAAAAGGGCCATGGTGTGATGGTAGGTTGCAAGTCTTGGGCGAGAGCGTGTATCAAATCGCCATGCTGTTGACAAGGGATACATCTTTTCACAAAATGATATGCATCTGCTTCCATAGTGGGCCAATAATAACCTATCCTAAGAAGCTTTTTCGCTAACTTAAAGCCACTAAAGTGGTCCCCACAAATCCCTTGGTGAACCTCTTCTAACACCGTTTTAGCTTCATCTAAATTGAGACATCAGAGGAGGGTTCCATCAAAGTGTTTTTGGAAAAGGGTATCACCTATAATGGTATAGCGAGCGGTTCGGTGAATAAAGGTCTTACTTTGGTTTGGAGTGAGGGTTATGGGAATAGTTTTATGACATAGATAGGCAAAAATGTCGGCATACCATGGAGACTCAGGACCAACGATCTCGCACACCATTTTAGAATCATTCTGCTCATAAGATGGAGTAACAAGATTCTCAACGAGAAACTCACATTTTGGAATATATTCTGGCATGGAAATCATAGAAGCAATAGTGGCCATGGCATCTACTACTTTATTGTTAGCCCTTGGAACTTGTTGAAAGACAATTTCTATAAAGTGTTGCTTAAGATTCTCAACTATTCGGCGGTAGGGCAACAATTTCTCATCTTTGGTGTGATATTCATCAGTCACTTGTTTAATAACCAGTTGTGAGTCTCCAAAGACAAGAAGATTCTTAATATTCCATTTAATGGCTTGACACATTCCTGTCACTAATGCTTCATACTCAGCTATGTTATTTGTGCAAGGGAATGAAATTTTCTAGGACTTAGGAATTAAATCCCCTTGTGGCGTTACAAATAAAACTCCTGCCCCTGATCCCTTTCGTGTGAAGGATCCATCAAAAAATAGTTTCCATGATATACTAGGGGCTATAGTCATAATGGTATCATCTGGAAAGTTTGCCACAATAGGGTGACTGCCTGGAAGAGGTGCTTCAGCTAACTAATCTGTGATTACTTTTCCCTTAATAGCTTTACAATCCTTATGCACAATGTCGAATTCACTTAGGATTAAGACCCACTTTGCTGCTCGACCAGTGAGGGCGGCTCTTGAAAATAGGTATTTGAGTGGATCAATTTTGGCAATGAGAAATGTAGTATGATTAAGCATATAATGGCATAGTTTCTATGTACAAAAGACCACGGCCAAACATGCTTTTTCAATAGCAATGTAATTCAACTCATAACCAACTAGTGTTCTACTAAGGTAATATATGGCTTGTTCATTTCCATTATCATCTAATTGTGCTAGGAGTGCTCCTAAGGCAATTGAAGTAGCTGAAATGTACAAAATCAATGGTTGTCCTGCTACTGGAGGGACTAAGACTGGAGGATTAGTCAAATATGCCTTGATTTGTTCAAATGCTTTTTGGCACAAGCAGTCCCATTGAAACTGATTTCCTTTACGAAGCGAATGCTGAAGGGGATGAACTTTATCAGCTAGCTGTGACACAAATATTTTGATTGATTGTAATCTTCCTTGAAAACTGCAAAGCTCTCTTAATTTGGTAGGAGGAGGCATATCCATGATGGCCTTTACTTTTGCATGGTCTACTTCAATTCCTCTTCTGGATACAATGTAACCTAATAATTTACCAGATTTGACCCCAAATACACAGTTTTTTGGATTAAGGCACACTTTGTACTTCTCCAATCTTTCAAAAATAGTAGTAAGGACATCAATGTGGGCTTCTCTAGTCTTGGATTTTCCTAAGATTTCATCAACATAGTCCTCCATTATGATGTATAGAAGATCATGGAATATGGTAGTCATCGCGTGTTGATATGTGGTGCCAACATTTTTCAAACCAAAGGGCATGACTTGATAACAAAAGATTCTCCAAGGCATGATAAATTCCATCTTATGTTGATCCTCTTCTGCAATCTTGATTTTGTTATAACCGGAAAATCCATCCATCAAAGACAACATCTCATGTCCAGCTGTCAAATCCACTATGATGTCTATGTTGGGTAGTGGAAAATCATCCTTAGGGCATGTGAGATTCAAATCTTGAAAATTAGAACAAACATGAATGCGCCCAGATGCTTTTCCTACAAGAACAATATTGGAGATCCACTCAGGATAGTCAATGGGTCGAATGAACTTTGCTTCTAGCATCTTTTGTAATTCTGCCTTGACTAGAAGTGCTACCTTAGGATGTATTTTACGCAACTTTTGTTTTACTGGCTTGATTTTGGGATCAACTATCAAATGATGTACCACTAAATCTGTATCCAATCCAGGCATATCCTTATAGGTCCATGCAAAGTTGATCTTTCCTTTTTTCAAGAATATTGTCATAGCTTTTTGTTCTTCAGGACTCAAGGTGGCAGCAATGTAGGTAATTTGTGGATTATCTTTTGTTCCCAAGTTTATTGGAATAGTGTCTTCATTCAAAATGGATGACTTTTCTGGCTCCAAGGATCTGAATGGAAAATTCAACTCTCCCTCTTCTAGTGCCTCTACGAGGTTTTCACTAGAAGATGCGTCCTTTATTTTATCTTTTTCATCATCCAAAAGCGCCCTAGAAGGGTTTTCACTAGAGGATGTTTCTTTGATTTTTTTATTTTTGTTTTCCTTTTCATTTTTGTGACTAAGAGAGTTGATTTGGCTACCAAAGTAGGCTTTTTCATCATATTGGATCTCATTCTCGTAATCTCGAAGATTCTTAAGGCCAAAGAGTGCCATCAATGCCTCATAAGACTTACAAATGTCCAAACTTGGTGGCATATCTTGAAGGTCCCAGTCTATCATGTCAGGGTTAGTGAGGGGTAGATCAATGAATGAAAGATCATTTACGGTAATGGTATGGACATGATTATTTAGGTCATCTTTGACGTATTGGAAAGGCACTTCGAAGAATTCCTCCTCTTCAGTCTCAGATTCAGGTTCGGCCAAATAGTTGTCAGCAAAGGTAACCTTAGGTTTGAGGGAACCAAAACTTCATCTTTTAGGATAGCTATTAGCTTCTAAGGGTTGTCTAATTCTATTTTCATTTCAGCCAAGACCAGTACCATGATATCCCATGCTTTCAACAATGGGAAGTGCTTTGACATATCTGTCCTTAGGAAACTCCACAGGTTCGTCTTTGCCATCATAATATAACCAATCCAAAATATTATCTTCCATGTGTTCATCACTAAGGGAACTCCAATGTTCAAATGTCATTTTTTTAACTTGCATGGTTTCCTTATTAGTAGAGGATGGTAATTGTGAAGGCTTTCCAAGGGAACGAGGGGAGAGTAGTAATTGTCCAACACACAAGGCATTTTCGAACTTATACTCTCTCATTCCCAAGTTAGTAAAGGTGGTCTTTTTCCCTGTAGTGCTAACTTTAGCATCTTCAACTTTCTCTTTTCCTTTACAGGAATTTGAACTCTCATGGGCTGCTTTCGGTACTGTAGGGGAAGCAGTTTCTTTAATGACAAGAGGCTTAGGTATGACTACAAAAAACTCACTTATGGGACAAAGATTTGCCAGAGTACCTTCCAATCTTCTACAAAATTCAAAAGGTCTAGGATCCCCTAGAATTTTAACTTCTCATCCTTGGTGTGGGAATTTCAAACATTGGTGGTATGTGGAAGGCACTACTTTGAGAGTATGTATCCATGGCCTACCAAGCAAGATGTTATATGGCAACTCTAAATCTAGGACATGACATTCAGTATTGATAATGGCTGGTCCAACTTTGAGAGGCAACATAATAACTCTTTTTGATTCCCTTTCTCTTTCATCATATGCCTTTATAGTAATTCTTTTGCTAGAATCAAGGAGATCCTTTGGAAGTCCCAGGAAATGAATCATCTTGAATGTGCAAAGATTTAGACCAGATCCATTGTCTATGAGTACTCTTTTTATTTTATGTCTTTGTATAAGGACTTCAATATGGAGCGACATATTATGGTTGGGATTGGGAGCTTGGAAATCTTTATCTGTGAAGACCAAATGTTGTTGAGCGGCAAGGTTTCCAATCATGGCAGTGAATTGGGCGGCATTAATATTATCAGGGACATAGGACTCTAAAAGAGCCTTTTCCAAGATTTCCTTATGTATAGGCGAGGTGGTAAGAAGCTCGAGGATGGATATTTGTGCAAGAGTCTTACCTAGTTGGGATAATACATCATAGCATAAAGTGGGCCTTTGTGGAGTGGACGGCACAACAGGCGCGTGTGGAGCTGGTGAATTACTATTATTAGGAGTAGCTGCTTGCAAAATGAGTCTTCCACATCCAGTGGTTGCATCACAATCAGCTGCTTGTAAGACAAGGGTATTCACATGAGCATCTACCCCTTCAATGTGACCACATAAGGAGTCGAAACCACATATATCGTTGGTATCTATTTTTCCACACAAGGAGTCAAACCCTAATATGTGGTTAGTAGAGTAATCATAAGGTACAATGTTTGATGTGGAGGCTTGATTCGTATTATTGTTACCATTGTTGTGATCGGGAAATGGCTTTTGAAATATTTTATACTTAGCATTCTTAGAGGAAGGACCTCTTTCCACTTCAATTTCTCCATTATCAACAAGGTTTTGGATAAACACTTTGAGTTTGAAACACTTATTGGTATCATGTCCTTTGACGCAATGGTATTTGCAATATTCATTTTCTTGATACCACCTAGGTTTTGGTTGATTTTGATCAAAAGGATGTGTATTAGGAAACACCATCAAATTATGATCTACCACCTTTTGAAAGATGGCTTTCAATGGTTCACGGAAGTTGGTGAATGTCCTATTTTGATCATAATCACGATTGTAATTGTCACGCGGAAAGAATCAAGTTTGCTGATTGCCCTGGTTGTCTTGATTTGAGTTATTGTTGTTACGGTTGTGGTAATTATTGTTGCTACTTCCTCGAAGGCTTTTGACATCAGTAACACCACCGTGCGTAACACCCCTATTCTTAGACCATGATCTAGGCTTGTTATCGTTGTTCGATTCATTATGGGAAGATGAAGAACTATAATGTTTGATGGTGCCTTTTTCTAAAAGTCCACTTTCAATGTTTTTACCCTTTTTGATTAGAGTAGGAAAGTCCTCAGGACTCGCCATTTTGAAGTGAAAGGACATTTCAGGTATCAAATTTTTGATGAACATATCTACAAGATGAGAGTCCTCAATTTTGTATGGCATACGACTAGCAAGATGTCTCCATTTCGTTGCTTAGTATTACACAAGTCACTTAATGAAACCTGATTGTCCGTGTTGTAAGAGTATTGTGCTATGAACTTATTTTCCAATTCATCAAAGGTAGTATGAGAATCCTTAGGCAAATTTATGAACCACTCAAATGCAGGGCCTCCGAGACTTCGTGGAAAGAGTCTCTTAAGGTAATCATCGCTGTATGCCACCTCTTGACACAAAATATAGAACTCCCTTACATGTGTGACAAGGCATGTTTTTCCCATATATTTGTCAAACTTTGGCATCTCAAAACCAACCGGGAATGGAGTAATAGGAACAGACTTATCAAAAGGAAAAATCTCATTAAGAGACAAGTGTTTTACCCCTTTATTGTTTGTGCTGTGAACCTCATTTCGTAGTTCATGAAACATTTGAGCGAGATGTGTTACTTCAGAGTTCGTTTGTGCTTGTGACTGTTGGGGTGGTGGAGTTGCTCCATTTGAACCACCCTGTCGATATGCACTCACTGCATTTGGCACGGATGTTGTTACCATGGTCGTAGGCACATGCAACTGAGGTGAAGGTGTAGGCTATGTAGAAATGACCATTGGTTGAGTTGGTGCTTGACTAATACCAAGGCCTCCTACATTTGAAGTTGTTGAGATGTTTTGTGGAGCATTAGCATATGTGGCAAGATTAGATAGAGCATTGATGAATTGTTGAAAGATTTCAAAGTTGGCTTGAAGCGTTGGTTGTGGTAAAGTGCTAGATGTGGGAAAAGCACTAGTTGTCATCGTAGGTTCTTTTCCTTTTCCTGATGTTGGTATTGCACTTGAACTAGGTGCTAAGGGAGCACCAACTTTCTTGACTTGAGTAAATAGGATGTTCTCATCAAAACTTATAGGAATGTTAACACCATCCTTGATCAGATTTAAGAATATGTCGGTCTTGTTTGCCTTAATGGATTTCTCCATCATCTCTACATTGTAAGGGTTTGCAAGGAAGGTCTTAACCTCAATAGAAATATCAACGAAATCAATAGGGTCTTCATCTTGGTATACTTCTTCATCATTAACACCTGGATTGCTATTATGAAAAGGTTGCTGTGGCTCTTGGATATTAGGCATACCAAGATTCGGATTAGAGGGAACCACATCCCCTAATGAAGTTGCAGCTAAGGGAGGAAGATTCTCCATTTCTAATTGCTTTGTTGATTCCCACAAATGTGTTTTGGGGTTGAATGTAAACCTTCCTGATCGTGTGTTTACCATACAAGAATGGCCAAATTATGAATGAAGGCTTATGAGAGAAATAGAAAATGAAAATGAGAGCTCTTAACCTTAGATGATCAGTGGGTCAACTACCCAAATTTGAACAAGAGACCTTAGTTTAGCAAACAAAATGATATTGAAAGATAATAGTATCCTTTTATTACCAAAGATAGTCAAATATGATCTTGTAGGCAAGATAAGACACCAAATGGATCACTTACTATTTGGAGACTGACTTGTGGTCCCAAATAAGCAAGGTAAGGTATTGAGTGGACTGCTTACTATTTGGAGATTGACTTGTGATCCCAAATAAGTAAGACTTGAGTACCTTTCTCTCACCAAAGATAGTCAAATATGATCTTATAGGCAAGATAGGACACTAAATGGATTTCTTGCTATTTGGAGACTGACTTGTGGTCCCAAATAAGAGAATGTGATTAGGATAAGGTGTTTTCTTATGGATGTAAGGTCTAATGTCACAATAAAAAGATGTTTTTAGGTTTTTAGCTCCCTTAGAAGAAAGTTTGAAGATGGAAGAAATGGAAATGAATAAGAAAGATGAATGTATGATGGCCACTTATACGGTTGATTCAATTTTCATTTACAGGAAATAAGAACCTTGGGTTTACACCTGGGAAAGCAGACAAGTTTCAAAGTTTTTCGTTATAGGTGATCCTATCGTAGCGGTCTTGCTTAGCTTCTTCTTTTTGAATGTCCTTGATCGCGTAGCTGAATTGTTTGTCACCGTGTGTTAGTCTCTTCCTTTCTTTGTAGACAAGTGGTTTGGACAGTTTCACTTTCTTATGCTTTGTTTGGTTGAGTTTTTTGGTCATGGCAAGAACAAAACAAGACTCAAACCTTTTGACATCAAAAATAAACTCAACCAAAACTCAAAACGTGACTCTAATGCAAAAACTTCCAAAAGATGACTGTGAGTCAAACAGACCTCACCTAACCTATCTTACTGCAAAAGTTCCCTTACAATTTCACTCATTTTTTGGCTTGTTTGAAGTTTTTGTTTTGTGTTTTTTTTTTTTTTATTATTATTATTTGAACAAACACACCAAACACAAAAAAAATCCTAATAAGGCTGATACTAGGCTATACAAGGCTTAGCTAAAGGTCGTCCTCGATATACACTAGGTACGTGAGGCCCAATTCTGTAGATGAAAGGAAATACTGCCACACAGCCAGGGGGAGATGGTAACCCAAATCTCCTCCTTCACTTCCCAAAGGTATAAAGTTCTTTGGGCCTTAGCTAAGAGTGACAATATTTACACTTCCAAGAGAGGTGTCTTTCAATTCACCTCTCGATTCTTATACTCCGCCAGAACGCTAGAGTTGAGGTCATCCCAAGGGGTGATGAAATCCCCAAGCAGGCCTCCTAATAAAAATGAAAAATAAATCCACTTATTTCTTGTGCACCCAAGGTCGCCCAAAGGTGCGAGGGGAGAGAATACATAAGTGGACTTGGGGTTTAAAAGACACTTGTTTGTTATCCACAAAAATTTAAGTTTGCTACTCTAATTGAAGACACGCGTGTTTAGAGCATACAAGGTTCTTTCCAACTTTAAATAGCAGAAAATAAAATACTAACAGAAAATGCTGAAATGAAGTTAATTTTCCTTAAGGCTTTGGATGTGATTTCATTTTAAGGCCCAAATCCAAATGTGCTCTATACTAAATGTACCCATTTAAAACGCTCCAATTTCAAATGTGACCAAGCCTTTTACACTCTAGTTTGTCCTCTAACATAAATCCTCGACCTGCAAACTCACAAAATGCTCAAAAAATAGTTAACCGTTAGTTTAAACCTCAATAGTGGCAGATGCTAATAATTGAAGATGCTAAAACACGAAGACGAAAAAGCACAGAGTGCCGATGCCAAAGTGCAGAGCGCAGATGCTAAAGTGCAGGGCGCAGACACAAAAATGCAGAGCACAGATGCCAAAATGCAGAGCACAGATGCCAAAATGTAGAGTGCAGATGCAAAAATGCAGAGTGCAGAAGCCAAAATACAAAGTGGAGACGCCAATTTCGGATCGCAGACGACAGATCACAGTGTGCAAACGACAGAGAAATCAGTGCAGACGACAAAACCCTAACTTAGATGACAGAATAAATTAGATGAAGACGCAAAAAAAAGAACCTGATTTTTTTGGCGACGGCATAGACGCTTGTTCTCGAAGACGCTGATATGCATAGACGCGCAATGCAGACGACACTGAGACTATCAAAGATGACAAAACGCTAATCTGAACTGCAGAAAGTTTTATTAGCAGACTTGTGAAGTGAGATCAAGGGCGTGGGTCCCATCGAGCGTACCAAAAATGTGTGCTGGAAAAATCTACAAATTGCTGGAAGCCTAAGGAATCAAGCTAATTTAAAAGAAATTCACAAAAGCAACCAACAAACCAAAATTTCAACCACCTCTACTACTCAACAAGGGCAGCTATGTGTAGCCCTTGTTGGTGTATCTTTGATGGAGGGTGTGTTTGGTATGCTTTCACAAACACAACAATAAGTAAATCCCTTGTGTGGAAGTGCAAATGTGAGTGTGAATGCAAAGTGAATGTGCAATATGATCCTAGACTATATGAAAAGAAGAATACTTTCAAGATATGACTATGGAGGAAGTCACACTCAAAGGTACTCTATGATGCAATGAACATGAAATTATGAAAACTATCTATTGATGCAAACTATAATTAGAATGAAAACCAAAACTAGAATGTAAACTAAATATGAATGCACAACAAAAATTAAGATGCAATACAAAATGTAAATCTTACCAACTATCAAATCACTAATATGCAGCCTATAAACTCCATATGGAAATGTAGCTATAATGCGAGCTCTCAATGTAGTGATTCTAGACTCAAAGCGACGGCGTGTCAATGTAATCCAATAATCCTCTATATGCAATGCTTGAAACAAGGCTTCTATTTAAAGACTCTCAGGAAATATCTAGAAGGCATCTAAAAGATAAGGATAAGAATTAACAATTAAGCACCTTATCCCATATCCTTAGTTGGGAGGATAAAAATGAGGCGGCACATGTGTGTAGAAAGTTCTCAAGTTGTAGACACCATGTGCTTAAAAAGAAATGTAAACCCTTATGATGACAACTCATGAGAGTACACATACTCTTAGGCTTATGGATATAGATTAGGATAAAGATTAAATTAAATGAAATTTAATTTAATCAAGGTTTAGAAGAAATTAATAGGATATGGAGGATTTAAATAATTAAAATTTATTTTAAAAAGGGAATAAATGGAGAATCATGTGTTAAATTAAATTTAACACATTAAGGCTAGGAGGTATTTAAATTAAATTTAAATACTTAGGCTAAAAATGAATCTATTTAATTAAAATAATTTTAATTAAATAAGTAGAAGAATGTGACCATTATTAATTAAATTAATAAAGTCATTCGGGACAATTTTTAGTGTCTACACAAATATCCTCAGGCTCATCATCTTTAGGTATTAATTCAATGTTTCCTTTGTTAATGATGGCTCCTAGACTCTTAGTGTGGCAAGCTTCAAGATAGACTTTGTATAGATCTTGACCAATAGACTCCTAGAGGTATTTGTATAGGTCTTGACAAGTCACACCCAAGGGACTTGTCATCTGCCATGGAAAAGACAACCTCCTTGAGGTCCCTAATAGTGAGAAGATATTCATAGAAAGCCCGTGTCTTGACTGCTAGGTGGTTTGGACTAACATAAATACACTTTCTAAGAGCTTTCTCCTGGGCAATCGAATTTCCCTGTGAAACAAAAACATTTTCATAATGATGTACAAAAGCTTGCAAGATGTTAGGGAGATTGGAAAGAATTGTATTGCCCTATTTAATATTTTTAATCCCAAAGTTGGTATGATGAGCTCTCTTGAGCCTGGAATAATTCTTTAGAATCTTTATTGCCAACCTCCAACCAATGGAGGCAAGATTTGATTTGGGCACCTCAAGCAACATAGTTATCAACAATCTATTTATCATGGAGAAGCTTGGCAAGTTGGACTTGCAAATCACAATCAAACAGGTTTAGGGTAAGAGCTTTAGAAGCCTTCCTAAGAGCCTTGGTATTGGCTTCATAAGAATTTTTTCTGAAAATAGTTTGTTGGGACTAAAAATTGCATGGTCAATTTTGAGAACCATTGAAAAAATCAAGCCCTTAAATGCTTTTAAATGAGATTGTACTTGGTTGTCAGTCTGAGGCCTAAGAGGTGTTTAATGTTTCTAACACCTTTCATTTAGTGCATCTATGTGTTCTATGAAGTTAAACTAATATTTCGAACCATTATGTGAAGTCCCATTTTGAGCTAGTGTCAAAATTTGCAATTCTATCCAGGTGTCAAATAGCAATTAGAGGCCCAGTTTTCCTTTGAATATCTTATTCTCAGGAATGCGTCATGACCTACCACTTTAGGAGTGTTTAGTGTCCATAATAGAGAACCTATTTTTCAATTTTCAAGTCATTTCAAATCTGTTTGACTAAGTTTTGAACCCCTCAAAGTTGGTCATTTATTATTTTTGTGCATTTGTGTAGTTATTCACAATTCTGGGAAGCCCTGTTCGACCAATCATATCTTTGACCTAGTTGACCCAAATGAAAAAATTCTTTTTGCATTGTGTTTCAGGGGTCATACACTTCATATGTTCCAATTTTGAGATCACGATGAATCCATTTGATCAATTTGCTAACATGATCAAAAACCTAGTTTATATTGTTTTGTTATGACTAATGTATCCAGATTGATCTGTACCCCTATTCGGCACATTATAAATTTGATCCTATGATTGGCTAGCCTAAATGGATTGTACCATTGTGTTGTGTCTTGGAAATCCTTGAAGTATGCTAGTTCTTAAGTTGTGATGAATCCATTTGCATATTTTCATATATCCGTACATTCGCCAAAAATTACTTTTTGACACATTTCTCAGTTAAAATTTCCAAGTGCCTATTTTTGAAAATTTGCCAAATGTGCCCTGTGATTCGTCATGAGCCCAAAACATAAAATTATATTCTCTTCATGGCAAAGAACTTATATCCTAGTTTTCAGAACCCAAGTGATCAATAACCTAGTTTCTAATGCTGAACTTGAGCCCAGTTTATGTTTTTTTTTAACATTGCTTGCAAGATAATTCAAATATGGATGTTCAACAATTAAAATATTTTGATTGGGAATTCCTCATGGACTGAGAATTTGTAGTATGATAGAGTGTGTAGGATTGAACACTCATGCCGATTTTTGTGGCCTGGTTACTTGATTGAATTAGTTTTTAAGGCCAGTTGGTAGGCCTCGGGACACAAATTCCAAATTTTGCACAATTGATTAAAAGTGAGTTTTAAATAATGAATCAATGATCAAATTTGAATCTTGTCAATCTGAGATGTCGAAATGGATCAATTTGATGGATTAGTTGTTTGAAACAAAAAAAAAATTTAGTCAAACCTGCTTTGGGGCTCGACTCATTTCATCAGATGGATAAGCTACTGGGAAGTGAAATAGAGCAGAAGATGTTTTAATGACTATGATCATTAAATGGATCATTAAATGATTGTGATAGGAAGTTGGATAAAATGGATCAAATTTTTTGAAGTAACAAGGAGAAAAATGGCCCGCAAAAGTCTTGATAAAAACAAATTTAAGAGAAAGTTGCTCATAATCAAAGAGGCAATATAAAACATCCATGTTCCCAATGTTACAAGATTATGAAGGTGTAGATGCAACAGCTTAATGAGCATTGGATTTTAGAAGCAATATTATAATATATTGGTTGTCAATATGTGGAGTTGATAATTGGATTTATTACAAGTATGTTTTGAGTGCTCTAGGACTTCATCTAGAGCTTTTCTTTTCCAACCTTTCTTTAGAATGCTAAATTTTTAAAACTATAATATCAAGTGGTTAATCAGCCAAACTTTTCATACAACCCAAGCTCTACGCTGTATTGGAGATTTGTACATGATTTTTTTAAAAAAAATATGTCAACAAGTACAATCAATGGAATATTGGAGAAAGTTACCAGAAAGGATAAGGATTATGAGCAAAGATTCATTTAAAGCAGATAATGAATTAGAGGAAAAAGTAACATATGTCGTGCTTCAACAACTTGATGCTGCAGCTAGTGATGTCTCTAAACTTGCTATAAAATGCCTTGTTCTATTGGTTAAAAAAGTTATGTGAGGATGTAGTTGTTGAAATGACAAGTACATTGTGTAATAGATTATTGAATGAAAAGCAAGCAATTAATTCAGCTATTGACAAGAGTAGACCCACGCAAAGAAAAAGAGAATGCAGGTAGCACAAAAGAGATCTCATGCAAAAATAAATAAAGGAGAGAGAAAGACAATGCATTGGGATGTTTCATCTGCAGCTTATTGTCCATCTTTGGCCTTTTGAACACCCAGTATTTTTCAAGAACTGGGAGCTAATTATCTCTTGCCAGCTCCAATTTCTTCATCAAATGAGCTTGTTCTTGTATGGGATCCGAAAGTGGGCTAAACCAATCCTTGTGAAAATATCTACCTTTCATCAGTAAAGTCACTGACTCAATGCTTAAGGGAGGCACGGGATGCACAAGACGAGTCTCAAAAACATGGCAAATCCATTATACAAATAAAGAAGAATGTGCAGGAAAGCTCTGATGAATCAGATTCATAGTAGAGGAGAGCATGGTTATAAAGTTTTGTCCCACATTACCCATGCAAGGATGTCTTATTGTATTTAAATACTCCTCATTACATAAAGCTAAATGTCTTCAAGACAAGGCCTTTTGAAGGTAAAGCCCACGCTTGACAGTCCCAGCCAATTTTATGATGACATCAGCCAAAGGAATTATAAAATAAAATTTTGAACAAATATGCACATTAAAAATGATGACATTAGTAGATTCAGGTCACGAGAAAGTCAAAAATCTGGTGCTTGCTAGCTGAAAAATGTTAAAAAATCTAGCTAGCGACTTGGCAACTTGCCGAAAAATTTCAAATCTGGCTGAAAGGTAAAATGAGCACATGGGTCCTGCTTGGATATGGAGTAGCGAACCAGTGAGTGACAAGTGACAGCTGGCGATGTAGCACTGACATGTCATGATGAGATGGAAAAATCCAAAGGTGACATGTGGCGAACGCTTCTTGACATGGCATGCTTCCCAAGGTGCTAATATGGTAGAGGGCGACACGTGTCACAAGGTCACTATGTTGCTATTGATGTGGCAAATGCTGACATGTTACAACGACATAACAACTATGACATGGCAATGATGACATGGCGACTAGGGACATGGCCATGAGATGGAAAAATCTGGTGATTACACATGGCACCCAGTTGGAGGTGTCTAACAGTTGTGCATGGAAGGAGCAAATCAAAGTATGCCATGTGTCAAGGTCGGTCAACCAAGTTTGACCCGAATAGAAAATGGTGGAGAATTTGAGAAATTTCAAATTTAAATATTTTATTATTTCTCCCATTTAAATAATTTTTGAAACTTTAATATAGTTTAAACTTTAGTAAAAGTTTAAATTTTTGCAAAATGCAAAGGAAGCCATGAACAGGACTAAGAACTTCAGAAGGCTATAACAAGAGCAATTTTTAACCAAAATAGGTGTTCCAATATACCGTCGAAATTGGGAAGAGCTGAATTTTTCATTTTTGGAGTGATATTATGCACATGTATTCATCAATTCATGTTGTAGGTCAATTTGTGAAATCAGGGGCATTGGCAGTGGAATGAGTAGATTTCTTCATTGATGATAAAAATTAGTTACAAGGCAGTTCTGAAGACCTTTTGAAATCTGAATGTGAAGAAAATCAAACTTAATCAGTTTTCTTGCATTCTACAGGCATTTTCAACTGATTTGTTACTTTTACCTGGTGACTCATTTTAACATCAAAAATCAGTTACATTCTCATCACCAAATATCTTATTTTCTTTATGCTTCTAAGAGCCAGAATCATGGGATTTGATTTTTAGTTAGAAGGAGAAGTTAGAAAGAGGTTTTTGATCTTCTTAGGAGGGAATTTTGAAGGGACACATGTCAGTTGCATATCAAATCCGAGAATTACTTCCTCTCTATTTATGCTTTCTTCTTCTTTTTTGTAAGGGTTGGAAAATGTTGGAGAGTCTTTGGAATGAGGGCAATTAGTAGAATTGGCCTTGGAATTGATGAAGTCTAAGTGGAAGACCTGGGATGTGTTGGTTCCAGACCATGAAGCTATGCTTTGGCTATGATACCCCCTTCCCATCCCATCAGCTTCACATTCCCGCCAATTTCTCTCTTGTATGATAGTATTTGTTATTATACTGTCTAGTTTATTAGGTAGCTGGTGAGTCATTTCATGTATTTTCATGTGTTATTTCAAGAAAATTAATACAGTGAGCAGCAAGTGTTTAGTTTCAGTCTAAATCTTGTCTCCATTCTCAATTGATCTGTGATCTTTTATGGTCTTTGAACAAAGAGCCTCGATCATAAGTGCAGTTCCTTAAAGTTGTATGTTGCTTCATTGTTGCTTGTAATTCAAGGAATTGTGTAAATGCTTCATAGATTTAACAAGGTTGCAATTTTATTGAGGGGGATATCAGGTAAGAATGAGATTTAGATCGAACATTGATGTCTATTTCCAAGGTAAATGGATAGATCATATATCTGAATATATAAATCAGTATCAAATATCTAAAATGCATGAGGTAGATTCATAAGTTTTCCCAATGGATTAGGCACTGATTAGATACAAGGTCATTAAGTTGTTGATTCATACTTGGTTTTCATCCACTTTCCCCCACCCACATAAAATCAAATCAAATTCAAATCATGTTTACATTTTATGTTAAAGAGCTAGAATGGTCAAACCCTCACTTAGCTTCTACATTACATAGATTTTCATTCAACTATTGTAGATCTCTATCATTGCATTAAGTCATTAGGAGATATAAGTGGTTTCAATCAGCTTATTAGATTCAGGGATATGTTTTGCACTGGTATGATATCAATTGAATCTCAGGTCCACCTGCCTAGGTCTAGAAGAGCCTAAAGTAGAAGAAGGGTTTAGCCTTATAGTTGGCCCGATGTTTGAAGTGGCACGTTGAAAATGGGAGTTAGTTGCCCCTAGATGTGTCATATTTTCATGGGGATAATTGAAAACCCTCCAATATTTTCAAACACCAACATAGTCAATTGTTGTCCATAGATGCAAAGAAACCTAGTGTTTCTGGTAACAACATCATTCCAAAATTGAATCTAACCTATTTGAGAATGTAGATGTGGCTCCAAATTTTAGACATGTAGAATGTGAGAAATAGTGGAAGCATGCATCATCACCAATGTGTTGAGGAAAAATTGGCTTATGAAAAATTGTTGGACATTAGTTTGCCAAGAAATGGTAAATAAATGTGATAGTGGTTTGACAACATCACATCAGGCAAAGGAATGATAGCTAGCTCTCGATCTTCAGACAAGGAGAAAAAAGATTGTGTAGTAATCATGGTATGATTGAGATGTTTTAATATATGATCAGAGCCAAATCAAAAATTAGACCAAGTATGCCAGAACACACTCTATTTTTGGTGGTTAGGATTGGGAACAAAAAGGCCTAATTTATTGTGCATGTAGTACAATGCTTCCCTTTCCCCAACTGTACAACAAAAAGGGAAAATACCTTCCTTTTTAGAAGCCAACTCTACCATATTAAAATTGCTGCACATAACCCAAGTAGCTAGAGGCAAGTTGTCAGCCATCCAACACCAAAATTGAGATATTTCTACAATATCTTTGGGAGCATACATTAACTATACCAAATGAATTATTATTGATAGAAAGAAGAATCCAAATAATTTTGTGCATGGTGTTAGAACCATGCAAAATAATAATAGAATGAAGATGAGGTGATAGGAGAGTAACTACACCACCTCTACTAGTTTCATGTTGAGAAGAAAACATAATGTCATCTAGCCAAATGACAAGACATGTAGAAGAAAGCATGAAACTAGAGATCTTAACCTCTTGCATACAGAATAAATCTAGATTACCAAGTCGATGATAGGTATCTTGGACATAGTACTTTTAGGAGAGGTCTATAAGACCTCGCACATTCCATGATAAAAAATTCATGAAAACTCTTCCATATCTTCTTCGTCCTAGAGAGGAGTAGCTATTTTGCAAAAAAGGTAGAAATCGGGTTGAAACTAGAGGGAAACCCTCTGGGAGTGATGATTTGTTGTTTCTCATCTGGTTTCTTACCACATTTAGGAGGACTATGAGAATGCTTCAAATTCTGAACGTCAATGGAGGATGCAACAAGTGGAGTACAAACCACTACGGGAATGGTAGTCCTCTCAGCCACCTTGATCCCCCCTAAAACAATAGGAATTGACTCTAGTGAAACTACCATCAACCCTACAATGGCTAATGTTTGCACTCCATTTTGAATAGGAGGAGCAAAAGCTAAAGCAACATTTGACTATTTGGGGGTCGAGGAAGCCTTTCCCATGCACCCAATAGTGGTCCATTCCTCTTTTTGTTTTCCTTTTGCTAGCTTAATAGGAGAATCCTTGGGCAAGGGTTTAACCTTGGACACTTCCAAAGGGAAATCCTTAATCTTGTGTTCCACTAACTAACATCTATAATAGGTGTTTGACATGTTCAAATAAAGCACCTTCTAAGAGAAGGTGTGGGAATTGATCTGAATCTCCACAAAATCCTTGAGATTCTTGGAGAGATCAACCTCAACGCAAATGTGTTTCTAAGGGTGAGTATTGAAAAACTTATTGTGTTCCTTAGTAACAACTTTTCCAAGAGTGTTTGCAATGGACTCAATAAATGGCCAGCATGGTAGGGGGAGACCAAGAAACTCAACCCAAATAGTAACCCTAAGCTTTTTTTCATCAAAGATTGTAAAGTATCATGAAAACGTTTGGAACATAAGAAAGGAGGAATGAATTGACCAAGGGCCATTGTCAAAGACTACATTGGCCTAGGATGGGTTAGCAAAGTAGAATAAAAAAAACCTTTGGTAAGGTTTTGTGGAGCTTTAAGGTAGGCTCCATGAGGAGTCCAGCTCTTGGTAACCCATTCTCTGAGCATGGCTTTAGGAGGAGTCCTACCCACCAAATACCTTATCAAAGTATGTTGTTCTAACCATTCACATGAAGCATCAAATTCTTGTAGAGGAAGGATAATATTATGATTACCTCATGGAAGACCTTCGAGATGAACTTACGAGGATGTTTGTTCAATAGAGGTGGCATGGCTATCTGAAGTAGCAACATGAATACTAGTATCAACTACTAGGTCATAACTAGCTAGGGCCATTATAAAATATCCCTAAAAACTCCTACACTAAATGTGGTTTGACAAATGGAGAACACAGAAGGAAAGATCAAATAGAGACTCATAAACAAGAGATGCATGAAACCCTAGCCAGATTTCTAAATTTGATTAACTATATGACTTGAATTTAGTCATCTTCCACACTAACATTATTACATTATTAATTAAATAATTACACACTATATAATAAAATATTTTTATTTCTTCTAATCATGTTTAAATTAATTAATTAATTAATTTTTTTAGCCTAATTAATTAATTAGTAGAATAATACTCATTTAAATAATCAATTTCTCCCTCTTCCATTCACTTAAACAAATAAATCTATTTGTTTAAATTAATTCACTTTTCCTATATTTCTCTCATTTGATTTTTTTTAATAAATTAAATTTTATTTGAGAACATGATTTCTAACCAATTCTCCTTCCACCTCACACTATACTCTTAATCTCCCATTTAACCAACTTGATGGAAACCAACATAAAGATGAGACTCTACCTAATACCCAACACACAAAAGAGACTAAAATACCATACAAGAATTGACACAATTTCAAGCAAGTGATTGATTTTGATGTATGTGGTTCTGATGATTGAGATCCTCCCTTGGCTAGCACTGCTCTTGCAGCCTGATGGATTTTTTTATATGCTCTATTTTATTTATCAGCTTGTTTTCTATCCTAAGGGCTTTGTGTGTGTGTGTGTGTGTGTGTGTGTGTGTGTGTGTGTGTGTGTGTGTGTGTGTGTGCACATGTGTGTGCACACGTGCGTGTGTCTGTAACTAAGTTTCTAGCCTCTGGCTAATTGAACTTTCGTGGGGTGACCTAGTATCCCCCAACCCCCTTTTTATGAATATGTAACTTTATTATTATTTTAATAGAAAGGCAATATTCGTAAAAAATAAACACAGACTCAAAGTTTAAATTTTCATTACTCAATGGAGAACCAATAGTACATACACAACCCATAGACTTACTGCTAACTTAAGAACTCTCACAAGACTTCACCCTGCCCTCATTTCTATTTAATCCCTTCATTTTCATTCACAATTTAATCCATCAATAATTTATGCAACTTGAGAATGTCATTTTTAATTTAGAATTTATCATAATTTTAGTATACATAGTCTTGCATTTTATCCATAATCTTTGCATTTGCATAATCAAATCTAGCTTAGCATCTCTTTATCTTAATCTTTTACATCCACTTCATCATATCATTTTTTTAGGATTAGCCACAAACAAAATTAAAAATTACATGAAAATATAACTAATATCAAAAAATAGAAAAGTGCACAGAAGAGAACACAAGACACAAAGATTTAACGTAGTTCACCCAATCCTTGGGCTACATCCACCAACAATAATTCCAATATTATTATTATCTAGTGATTACAATCCATGATCTATTACAGCTCAATACCATTGCAAGAAGCTACAATATCATCATACATTCTGAAATCCATAACCCTAATCCATTTTATAAATGCTTTTTCTGCCTACAAAATTAGGGTTAGAATAAGTCATCCAATAGAAAAATAACAGTCGACACCTTTTACAATAGTAGATTCATTTTTTGCTTTAAGGGTGTTACCCCCAAACCCCTGCAGGGTCATTTCCCCTCAACCCCACCCTGTGCTATGATAGGGACTACACCTAGGGTGCTACCCTAGGACCTTGCAAGGGGTGCTACCCCATGAGCCTATCTTGGGGGCGCTACCCCCATAGAAATAATTTGGGGGGAAATTGTGCAGAATAAACCTCCAAATCTAATTAGGCTCCACATCACAAAAATCTCCTACTTGGAGATTGATCATAGTACAACTAAACTTGTAGCTCCCACTAGAATATAAAATTGCCCTGGACTTTGCTATACTTTTATCCTATTTAGCCTAGAAAACCAACTGAATCTAAAGAGGAGTTCAACTTCTCCCTTGTGACTGCCTTTGTAAACATATCTACTATATTATCATCTATATCTATCATCTACAGCTTTAACTATCCATCATCCAAAACTGACCAAGTGAAATGGTACTGCAACTATATGTATTTTATCTTTGAACGTAGTGTAGAATTTTTAGCAAGATGAATGAAACTCTGGCTATCTATAAACAAATAATTATCCCTCTATGGGTGTCCCAATTCTTCCATGAATAACTAAAGCCATATCATCTCGTTGGTTGCCACTATAGAATCAACATACTCTACTTCTATAGTGGATAAAGCATTAACCTTCTGCAATTAAGAAACCTAGCTCACTATTGTCCCACAACCACATATCCTATCTAGTACTCCACCTAGTATCAATATGCCCTACCAAATTTGAGTCAACATAGCCTTGTAAATCTATAGTAGAGCCCCTGAAATGTAAATATTTACTAGATGCTCCTCTCAAATATTTGAGAATCCATTTTACCACATTCTAATGCTCAATTCTAGGATGACTCATATACTTGCTAACAAATCCCACTTCATGTGCAATATCTAGCCTCGTACATACCATAGCATACATCAAGATTCCTACAATTCAAGCATAAGGTACCTTGGACATCTTATCCTTCTCTTCTTGTGTCTTTGGACACATCTCCTTAGTCAACTTCAAATGACTAGGTAAAGGTGTGTTGACAACTTTGCCATTCTCCATAGAGAAATGTTGTAATACCTTCTCAATATAATCAACATGAGATAATTTCAATTTTTTGTTCTCTATCTTTTCAAATTTTCATGCCAAGGATTTTTTTTGCTGCCACCAAATCCTTCATATAAAATGAATGTGCTAACTATTGTTTTGACCCCTTATACTACAACATATGGGGTCAAATTGTGATGAAAATTTGCGATGACAGTCTAATTTGTGGTGGTTTTCATTTTTTTTTGAATTTCCCCAATGTCATCACAATACCAATGTGAGTGTCATAACTGTGATGCCCCCATAAGTATTAAAAAAAATGACATAAATCATTCCTCTATTGTTTTGATTGTGGAGAGTTGTGTACAAAAGAAGGTGGAGAGCTCCAAATGAGGGTAGAGAGCTTTGAATGTCATCATGCCCTTGTGCTTGGTGCATTTCATTTCTATGATATATCTCTACATTTTATTTTTGTGCCTTTGCTCTACAATTTCTTTGCTATGATCTCTACATTTCATTTCCATGCCTTTTCTTTGTGATTTTTTTTTGTGCCCTTGTGATATCTATGTTTTGTATGCATGCCCTTTCTCTGTGGTTTTGTTGTTGTACCCTTGTCATCTCTATATTTTATTGTAATGCCCTTGCTCTATGATTTCAGTAACATGCCCTTGCTCTACGATTCTATTACCATCTTGTGCCCTTGGTCTATAATTTTGTTTTCATGCCCTAGCTCTATGATTTTCTTCAAGGGTATGCAAATGTTGGCTTATTTTCCTTCTAAATAGGTATCTCTTTATATCTCCCTCTGAATATGTATATTTAGAGATATTTTTAAAGGTTCTTATTACATCTTAGCTACACAATAGAAAAATTGATCCTACTACATACATATTCTAGAATCCAAATAAATAAATAAAACTCACTCAAACCATGTTAAGTGACATACCTCAAGATCCTCCACAAAAATAATGAAAACCAAGAAAAATGGGCAGAGTTCACAAGAAATTTTAAAAAAACTTATCATAATAGATATTTTTAGAAATAAACAAGCCATAACTAGTTAAATGGATCTAGTTGTTGATTAGATGGGTTGATATATATGTATATTTAACTGGGTTATGGCTTTGGCAAGGGAATGAGCCTCGCAATTATGCATATGTGCTTGGTGCATTTCATTCCTATGATATATCTCTGCATTCCATTGTCATGCCCTTGCTCTATGATTTGTTTGGCATGCCTTTGTCATCTCTGTGTTTCATTTTTTGTGTCCTTGCTCTACAATTTCGGTATCATGCCCTTGCTCTATGATTTTGTTGCCATGTCGCGCCCTTTCTCTATGATTTCATTGTTGTGTTGTGCCCTTTCTCTACAATTTTGTTGTCATGCCCTAGCTCTGTGATTTTCTTGAAGGGTATATAAATTTTGGTTTCTTTTCCTTCTAAACATGTATCTCTTTATATCTCCTTCTGAACTTGTATATTTAGAGATCTTTTTTAAGGTGCTTATTACATCTTAGGTACACAATATAAAAATTGATACAGCTACATACGTATTCTAGAATCCAAATTTAAAAAAAATAAAACTCACTCAACCAGTGCTAATTGACTTACCTCAAGATCCTCCAAAAAAATAATGTAGACTAAAAAAAATGGGCAAAGTTTGCAAGAAATTTTACAAAAACATATTATAGCAGATATTTTTAGAAAGAAACTAGCCATAACTAATTAAATGGATCTAGTTGCTAAGTAGTTGGGTTGATTAAAAATTCCTATCGAACTATCATTAGATTAGATACAATAGAATGAACAATCAAATGTTCCCAGCTAGCAAGATCAAATACAATTTTCTAAGGTTATAAAATTGCATATGCATGGAATTGAAGAATAACTTTAGTGAAGAGTTGAGTGTAAGGAGTTGAAGAAGAATGTTCTTCTTTTGTGTAAATTCCATAATCACAAGGTTCATTCCCTTACAGAAGCCTCTGCCACAATGACATTACCTCTAAACCATGCAAAGGATGTTGAAGTGGTTCCCAACCTTGAAACACTCTTATAAGAATTTTATGCTTGGATTCATCATAGGGAGACTATCTCAATACTTGAAACACTTTTATAAGCATTTGATATTTGGATTGTAAATTGTGAAAGACACTTGCAAGTGATTCCAATGTTATAGTACCTACCGCAACACTTTCCTAGATTCCATCTAGTGGCTCCCATAATATCATCTATGTTGTCTAGCTATTGCTTTTGTCATGCAGTCTCCTTCTAAAGCCACTCTTTCTCGTTCTCTTTCTAAAGCTACTCCTTCTCCTCCACTCTCATGCCTTAAATTTTTAGTATCAAACTTCTAAATATCTATCTCTACCTTATCTGAAATCAACTTCATAGTGTGTTGTAACTCTTGCATAGGTGTTTGATCATCGATAGATTTCATTTCAGAATTCAAGATTTCAATATTGGTCAACACCCTTACTTACAGACCTCTCATGTCAAGCACTTTTTGTACTGTTTCAACACCATGTTATTTCTTTTGAGCTAACAGTTCTTTAGATGTATTTTCTTGTAAAATGTTAATTTTCTTGAATAATTGTAAACTCTTAGAAAGTGCATTGTTGTTTTCATGTATGTATGTATATATATGTATATATGTATGCATGTATGTATGTATGTATATATGTATATAGAGAGATCTTGTGGATTATGGATTATGGATTATAAACAAAAAAGAAAAGAAAACATGAGATTAATCATTCCCCATTTTTTTGATTGATTGTGGCAAGTTTCACACGAAAGAGGGTGGAAAGCTTTGAATGAGGGTGGAGATCTCTAAACCTTGGTGGAGATCAGTGGAGATCTAGGTTTTTTTTTTTTGTTTCCTTCTGATCTTCGTGCCCTTTCTTTTCAATTTTCTTCAAGGGGAGAAGACGTACCTATGTAAATGTTCTTTTCTTTTCCTTCTAAACATGTATCTCTTGTTCATATATAATAGCCTTGATCAGATTCAAGGATAATTGATTATGATGATTGTATGCATATGTGCATATATGTATGTAAATTAGTTCACTATGTGAACTGCTTTACATGCATACATACACACTTGCATAGTACTTGTGCTAATTAAATTAATCATTCATGTCTTGAATTCACACAAGAAATTATCCTTGCATTTGATCAAATTTATTCATGCCAAACTAAGTATGCATAAATCTATACTTATAGATTATATTATCTCTTGGAAATGGAGTAAAGATCTTGTGCATAATATCATCTAGGTAATGATCATATGCATTCACATTAAGTGATAATAGGATCAAGTAGATGATCCATTTATGTTACTTCATACTTGTTTTATTGAAATTTCTTTTAACATAATTGGTAATACTAGAATTATACAGGTACAACTAGTACTCTTGTTTATTTTATTTAATCATATACATTTAAGACTATTATTTTTCTTAAAATTAGACTATATATTTGTTATCACTAAAATACAGATATAGATATCTGATAGTTATCTTTTTTAATGTATTTAATAATTTAATAATCTAATAATTTTTTATTTGAGGTAATTTTCTATTATGAGATAGAGACATCATTTAATGGAACTAGTGGCAGTGGATCTAGGATCCTTAAAAACCTCATACTCATTGTCTTCATCATCTACATCATGTTGTGTTTCTGTTGCATATAGATGTTCATTATCCCATAATTTGATAAATGTTTCATCCTCATGCAAGTCTTCAAAATCTGCAGAGGTCTTAGGATCATCGAGATTCTTCCTCATTTCCCAAAAAGCATTACTTTTTCTATTGACACTAATGTACAGCTACACAATCTATATTTATGGTGTCTAGAAGGTGTTTTTTTACTTGAATGACCTGTTATCTGGTAGAAATTGTAGGATGACATGGGCTTCACTTTTTCTTTCTATTTGTGAAATTCTTTAACTGGTGTTGACAATTCTTGTATTGAAATATTGTTTTCACTACCATGTTTCTC
The DNA here is from genome assembly GCA_028749045.1 of Cupressus sempervirens. Classification (NCBI taxonomy): domain Eukaryota; kingdom Viridiplantae; phylum Streptophyta; class Pinopsida; order Cupressales; family Cupressaceae; genus Cupressus; species Cupressus sempervirens. The sequence continues at coordinate 977,804,302 of CM053792.1, read as the reverse complement.
CATCACTATTTTGACCTCTTCCCATGAGTCCATGTTTTTAAATATTTTAATCCATCTCATGTTGACATTTTCTTGCAGATTTTTTGTTTTGTACATGCTTTGTACTAATTATGTTTAGTGGATCATACTACTAGTTCCTAGCAACATAAAATTTAAAAACTATAAAAAATTCCTATACCACAGTGAATGCTCTTCTCTCAAATGTGAACACTCTTCATCATATATGCAAGGCAGGAAAAATGGTTTTCTTTTGTTGACCATGAAAGTGTACATCTTCACTTTCCATGTGCCATATATATTCTAATATAAATACCCTTTTTGTGACAAGTATTAGAATTTTGTAGGGTTATATAGCTGAACCGTAAAACATTAATATGGTGTACTCTTCCATAAAGTACCATTTGGCCAATTAAATTTGACTTCCTAGTTGAATTAATCATTTACAAGATAGAGAAAATCTACGCATTGAAGTGCTTATAATTTTTTGATCAAGTGGTGACAAAAATAAGTCTACAAAGTGGTTGTAGTTCCCTTGGGGATCACCCATTCTAATCATAGGTGTCCATTCAAATATTGGTTTATCAAACTTAAGTTAAATCTTCTTTATTGCAAAAATTTGATGGTGCTTTGATAATAAAAGATAGCACAAGTAGGTCATCTATCTAAACATCTTCTGTGATAGTAGGTCTGACCCTCTTTTAATCATTAACAATTGTTCATGCATGTGATGTACAATGTGCCCAATATAGTTATATCTTGCATATTTTTTTAGATAATAAATATTGAAAATCATTTCCAAAATGTTGGCACCTACTTTCTTGTTTCTTTCCAAACTAAAACACATTGCAAAAAAAATCCAATTCATAAGGAGGATTATTATCACAAAGCAGATTGAATCCATCTACTAACCTTCTAATATAACAATTTTTTTATCTAGTCCTAACTTTTCATATATTTCTACCATCTTTTCCAGGTCAATGTGGGTTGGGTTTTGAGATTCATAGCCTAGGTCCAATAGTCTACCAAATTCACTCTATGTGATCAAAAAAATTACCCCCTATGTATTTTGATTGATAATTTCCTTTCTATTTTCATCATGGTTTTTGGCACAAACCATTACAAATTTTAGACAAGGGAATACTAGAGAGAACTCTTAGCAAACAATTCCCTAAGTCATTACAAATTTTTTTACAGTGCATCCTATCATGTTATTGTATTTAATATATTTTGACTCCTTTTCTGAATCATTATACTTATCTTCAATTGCATATTTGATTGCCTTAATACTCCTTTCATAGATGACAAGATCCCAAATATTGTGGAATTCATTAGTTAAATCTAGCATTTTTACTAGTTTGTGCAAGTCAAAATATGGTGTCTCAGTCCCCCGTATTTTATTTTGGGTTGTAATTCCACTGCCAATGCCATTGCCATTCCTCTTGTATATTTTTGTCATCTTTGAAATTTTTATAGAACTATACACATACAAATTACAATTTACAAATGCAATTAAGAGTTAAATCCTAAATTGTATTTCTAATATTTAACTTTGCAAGTTACCTAGCCACTAGAAAGTAAACAATTTAGGCTTACAATGCACAATAAATTGAAAATTAAACCCTAAATTCTAAAACTAATACTAGTTACTAAATTGATAGTAAAAAAAATTATTTAAGATCTTATCCAAAAAGTCAAAAGTCAAATTGATCACTATTTTTTGTGACACTATGAGCTATCTTGGAAGACTGGATCTACATTATAACTTGCAAATTGTGATTCATAACCCCTTTCTAATGCTCCAAATGCTTTTACTAAATCTTGGATTGGTAGTTTGTGTAGAGATCCAAGATTGAACAAAGAAAATTAAACATTATGGTCCACACAAAAGTAAGTTTTACAAATTGTAAAACCAACAGAGTCAAGAATGTGTTTCATATTAATTTTTTTGTACATTGTATAGTGGATAGTTGGTATTATAATTAATTTTGAAACCATAAATGTACAATGTTATAGTATAATTGAGGATTAAATCTAGTAATTATTGTGAATTTATGAAGAGTTGGTGACTTCTTTCTCAAGATTTCTTTTCAAGGAATTTTTTTTAAATGAGGGTAGCCAAAATTGTAGGAGTTGATGAAATCCAACTACATCGCTCACCAAGATCACCTGCATGCAAATAACCTGTTGAAGGGAAACCAAGAAGGAAGAGGTGGAGCTTGGAAAAACCCTAAACAGACTTGAGAGAGAACATATTGCAAAAATAGGAAAATGTATTTATAATGAAAAATGTGTTGAGAAAATACAATGAGAGAGCTCGAATAGAAAGGCCTCATGAAAGCTTGTAGAACAAGCTAGAAAGTGGTAGAAGATAAGGTTGACAACTAAGCATCCATAAAAAGGTGGAACATGCTAGAACGTAACAAACTCCTATGTTATTAACCACTTATCACTACAACTATTAAATATGAAATATTAAATAAATGCATTAACCTAAGTAAGCTTAAGTAATAGAATAAATAATTAATTATTAATTATTTACTCTAACACCTCCACTTAAGTACAACTTAGGGGAATGCCTTAAGCTCTTAAAAATAAGATGAAATGCAGAATGGGTCTTGGAAAAGAGGCCACGTTAGATACCCATGTACAATGCAAAGAGATGCAACCTATAAAAATGGGGAAAGAGAGAAAACCACATGGAAAAAACCCTCCCCCAAAAAGAAGTAACCTAGTGAAGGACTGAAGAAGGCTCCAACTAGTGAAATGTCCCATAAAATAGGAACAAAAAGTGATCATGAAGAGCATCACTAAAGCATGAAGAAGTCACAAAAATTTCCATCAGAAAGAAACTACTGATCTAAAGAACCTCTATGGAAGAAGAAGGCACAAATGGAGCATGCATATATGGTAGATGATCCATCTCACCAAAATGCATAGGTAGCTAGCTACTACAATCACCTCGTATATAGGATCAACCACTAAATACATAGCTCACACTATTGAACCATCAAACCAAGGATGCATTAGAATAACAGCATAACCCCCACATTAATGTAGATGGGGTGAGATGATAGGCAACTAAGAAGGTGGGCCAATATCCTCTACAGACAGAACCAAGAATGACGAGAGAGGGAAAGAGGTACAAACATCAATAAAGACATGATCACACCAACACTGCATCGAGCTAATGTCATGGAAGGGACACTAAAATGACAAAGGAAGAGGGCACAAAATGGCAACAACTATCCCCCATGTTGCTTTATAAAAATAGTGCAAGTACACCTATCTCAAAACAATGGTCATGAACCTGAAATGCAAGAGTGGTACTTTATCTCAGTGTGTATACATAAAAGTGCTTACAAATGATGTCAAAAATGATTAAAAAAGGAAAAAATCTACAACAAAAGATAGTACAGCCTAAAAAAAAAGAAACCATGCTAGAGAAATAATCCTTAGACCTAAAACACCCAAGATATCCACCATAGAGCAAAAATGCCAAAAACATGATAGAAAGAGCATGGGCCAAAATCTAAGGAAAAAGACCACATTTCTGAAAAGGTGACAAAACCAACTTTCCAAAAATATAACATTTTCAAAAAAATTGATATGGGACACAAAAGAAAAGCTTTCTGGAGTCAAAAAATAGAACTTCAAACTTCAACTAAAAAGGGGTAACTAAACTACATCAAAATCTAAAAATACCTACACCAATGTCTCTGTCTCGAAACTAGTTTTTTAGCACTTTTTTTTGGATCAAAAAATACCTCTGTATGCTCAAGTTATGGCCAAAAAATATTAGTAGGTCCAAAATGACTCTAGAGAAGTACAAGAGGCATGTTGATGTAGTGCTGATGTCAGCAAATCACTCATTTAAATTTGATGGCTTGGGGGTTGTTGTAGAAAAAAAGGGCCATGTGGCATGCCACATGGAAAAAGGATGATGTGGCATGTTTTATGTGGAAAAGTGCCACATGGCACCCATGCCATGTGTCGCCCCTACAACACGCTAATTGTGCATAAAACTATAGGTGTAGTGTTGACATGGGTGTTAACTTCATAATGGTTTTTGACACTTGAGTGCCAATACACTTACCTACTTTCTATATTGGAGCTGAGTACACCATGAATGTTGAGCCACAACATGAGCTGAGTTAGGAAAGACTTCAGGTGCCGAGTGATCTTCATGTGTCAAGTAGTTTTCAGATGTCGAGTGAAGATCAGGTGCTGAGTAAAGTTCAAGTGCCAAATGACTTTAAGTGCTGAGCAGAATAAAGTGCCGAGTGATATTCAAGTGCCGAGTCATAGATGATGCTGAGTAATACAGAAATAAAACAAGTGTCGAGTAAGCCATTTTTGTTGCCAAGGAAATAGCATGTGCCAAGCATTAAGGAATGCTTCAAGAGTCGAGTAACTCAGAATATCAGCATAAGAGTTTGTAATTGCACAAACTATGATGCAAACAATTTTTTTAGCTGACATAAGGTAAATCTCAAAAGAGTAAATGATAAGATCAAATCTTTTATTTATCTTATGCAATCTACATGTAGCCAATGAGAAAAATGATGAAGGCATGCAACCAATGGAAGAAGTGCAAATAATGAGTAGCAAATAGAGATTGAATATGAATCGTAGATCCATACCTAACTCTAAATCCTCAAATGTCTTTATAAGGAACACGAAATTTTATTGTAAAACATACAAGTGGATATACAAGGGTGTATAAGGAAATCTACTTTCAGAACAAGGGTTATCAGATCACAAAGGATCAAGACCAGAGAGAGCAGAACAAGTGCCTACATTCAGCAATCAAGGATTGTAATCTATCAGGTTCATTGTACCTAATACTTTCTAGCAATTATATTAGAATAAAAATCCTATGGTGATAGGTTAGCTTAATAGCTATTTTGTAGATCCTTTAAATAGGTGATTAAATCCTTTAACAAGGTGACACTTCATGTAAAGTGTTTGTAAATCCTCTAACTAGGTCACTATTGACACAGTGTAAAGCCTTTAACAGGGTAGACCATCAGAAGTGGTTGAACAATATTGCTGTAGTAATTTTTGTGGGTATCATCCCCACCCCAATTTTACCTTCTTATTCTTAGAGGGTTTCTGGGTTACCAAATTCTAGTGTTATGTGTTGTTGATGCATGTCTTAGTTTCATGTTTACTTGATGTATTTGCATGCATGCAATTTACTTCCACCTAAAAGTTGTATTGGTTAAAGTATGATACTTCTGATTCACCACCCCCCCCCTCTCATAAGTATTCTTCCTACTTGAATATTCAAACAATTGGTATCAGAGCATCTAGGTTCTCACAAAGAAAATTTTGACAACTTGGAGAAAAAGATCTAAAGATGAAAGTTTTTAAACTTGGAAAGATCATTGAAAACCAGGTGATTGATGTGCATCTCACTCTACAAAAGGTAGAAGAAGTAAGAGTGGAATTAAGAAAATCTTTAAAGAGAAGAAAGGAGATAGCCATAGCTGAAAATGATATACACTACAAGGAGGTTGATACCACACAAGTGTTTGCCATTGGAGACACTAAAGAATTTGATGCAGCAATAGCAGAACTGATGGAGAAAAACAAAGTTCAAGCAAAGGAGATAAGATCTCTCAAGATGGAACGTGAATCACAGGCCATAATGATATGTGAAATTACTAAACAAAAGAAAAGAGTAGTTGAGGATAAAGTCATGATGGAAAATGACAAAAGAAATCTTGCAAAAAGACTTGAAGAAAAATGTACTGAATTGACAAGGATCTCAAACATGTAGATGGATACACTTGCCCAAATGATGAATCTTCATCATGAACTCAATGTGAAAAATATTGAAATCTCCACTTTGAAGATGCAGAATGAATAAATACAAAATGAATTGAACAGAGAAAAAGAGGTAGCAGAGAATCTCAACAAGTCAAGTGAAGCCATCAAGTATTTTGAACAATTGATGAAATTCCCAAGATCCGCCCATGATACATCAGGACTTGGATACAATAGCACTAAAGTTGAAGAATCATCAAAGAGTGTTGAACAAAGAAGTGACAAAGGCAAGGATTCAAAACCCACTTGTCATTACTGTAATAAGAAGGGGCATACAACTAATGTTTGCAGGAGTAGAAGATTCAATCAATTAAACACACCCAAGAGTAAGAACTTTTGTCACAAGTGCAACATGCAAGGACATATGACACAAGATTGCAGATCCAATGTTACAAGGACTCAGAGATTTGATGGACATTGTAATAATTGAAAAAAGTATGGACATAGGGCATCTGAATGCAGATCAAAGCCTATGTGGACATCAAATCAACCAGTAAAATCAAAAGGGAATGGAAGTCATTATCATTGGGATTACAACACCAGGTATAGCTGTCATTATTGTCAAGAATATGGACATATGCCCCAAAACTACATAAGAACACATTTCAAAGGGAACTACAAGAGATGGTTGAACCAAACCACATGTTTCAATTGTCTGAAAACTAGTCATACCAACAGAAATTGTCCTACAAGGTCAAAGGCACCCAAGACTAAAGAAAATAAGGAGAAAGAAAAGATTGATGTTGATAATATAAGAGGGAAAATGAATAAAACTTGAAAAAAGAAATATGAGTGCAACACATCAAGTGGAGGGATCACTTCACCCAATGGGTCAAGTGATCACACTTTATCAAACTAAGCATGAGAAGTATACGGGACTAATATACAAAGCTATATCATACATCAGTCCCAAGACAAAGAAGTTATGCAAAGTATAAATCTGCATAAGACAAGATGTCAAGACAAAATCTAAATGATGTTGCCAAGCTATCTTTGATGCCGAGTTGAGCTCCAACACATGCCGAGCTCCTAACAGCGACCAAGTTGATAACTGATGCCAAGTTAGGTCAAATTTTTTTTCAGAAGCTGAGTTAGCAGTTGAGAATTTAATGCAATGAAAATAGGGTATATTATCATGATTTTAATCAGTTTTACTCATCGTGATCAAGAAGCAAAGAAGAGAAAAAGAGCAGAGCAACTTCATAGCAAAGAATCCAACATTTCAAATAGATTGCAACCTCTCCCAACATGTTTTCATCGATCTTGAGGTATTTTTCATTTGTGCCGAGCTATGCAATTTTATATTTCATAAAAAGGAAACCCTAGTTTGCATAAATGGTATCAAGTTCCAAGAAAACCGAAGACAAAGAGTCATTTGAAGTTTAGTTAGTGTCCAATGAGGTCAAGCAACCTAATTTTCATCCCATACCTAAAGTTGCATACAAAAACAACCCAGTTAGAGCTCTCTCCCAAATACCCCCAAAAGTTGTAATGGCTCAAGATGTTAGGAAATGCTACAATTGTAAGATAAGTGCCCTAGGAGATATGGAAATAAGGCAAGCCTATGAGAAATTGTGCATAGATGGAGTCTTAAGAGATGAATTCAAAATTTTTGAGAAAAAGGGTTTGACCCGAGTTTTGAGCTTTCCCACCGTATTCAAGACAGAATGGGTTAGACTTGTGCTAAGCAAAATTCATGGAGGTATTCTATGGTTAGAAGATATTCCCATCAAATTAACCAAAGAAATCATACATAGAGTAACAGGGTACCCAACACTAGATCGGTTCAAAACCTTGAGGAGTGAATCGAAGGAGGTTATTGAAAAGAACATTGGTGCTCAGTAGACTAAGAGAGGAGTAAAAATTCACACCATACAAGATCCTCTAGTTGAATTTGCTATTAGAGTCATCTCCCATAAGTTCTACCAATCCAGTAGACTCAACAGTGTACCATGTATTGTAGTAGATGTAGGCTACAAATTGGTGAAAAAAGATCATACTTATGATCTTGCAGAACTGCAACTACAATAGATTAATGAAAACCTAGCTGCCATAAGAAGGACAAAGGGCACTCAATGCAAATTTGGAGCAATTCTAGTTTGTATATTCTTCTATGTTCAAAATGATTTTCCCTCTTTTGGCAAAGTGACATGGAGGAATGATAGAACAATCATTGCCCAAATCAATGAATATATAGAAAAAATGGGAGAAAATTTTGATACCCTGATGATAAGCTATTTTGAAGATTTCAAGAAATCCATGAAACAATGGATGAGAATACCAGATACTTTAGTAGAAGAACATGTTAATGATATATGTTTCTTGGTTGATATTGACTTCACATACATCCAAGAAGCAATTCCAAGAGAAAGATGGCTAAGGCCATTTGGATATGAAATCAATGTTGATGAGGCATCTGCAGCAATAACTACATTATTGGCAGAAGAAACAGATAAAAGTGCTCCACATTTTGGCACTTATGATGTAGTAAGGTCAAAAGTAAACATGGAATTAAAGACTGATTCCACATTAAAGAAGAAAGATAAATTGTTAAAGAAGATTAAGAAGAAATTTGGTGAAGAAATTGAGGCTGAAGCAGAAGAAGAAGAAGATGACAATGATGATGAAGATGAGCAAGAACAAGGCCCCATGAAATTAAGTCAAGGACTGGGTGAAGACAAGGAGGAAGGTGCAGAAGACAAAGAAGCCAAGGAAGCACCAACTGAAGCTGAGTCAAAGAAAAGAAAGGCAACAGAATAGCTCCAGGTCAGCAAAAACCAAAGAAATCTGCCATGCCATCACCTTAGAAGCCTACAACACGAGCTACAACAAGGGCCTGCACTCAAAAGGCTAATGAGGAAGTTACAAAGAAGAAACAAATCAAGGAAGCATAGGAAGAGCTAAGGAAAAGAAGAAGATATGTGGCTCAACCTGATACTGATGAAGAAGATCAATCTAAAAAGGTAAGCCATTCTTCAGTTGATATTTTATGTAAAAAGATTGGAAATGGTGATTTAGGCAACTTAGATAAAGTTGATTTCAATAAGTTTACCAAAGAAGAACAGAATAGGATAGAAGAAACAGTCTATGGAATAATGGCACAGTTCAAGTACACTCCACTTGAACTAGATGGACAATTGCCAAAAGAACTGTCTAAAATTGTAGAAGACAGATGGCATTTTTGTTTGAAAATGGAAAAGGAGATGAGGGAATCAACTCTAGCGAGTGTATTGCCAAATTTGACTAAGGAACAAGTAAAGAAAGTAGTCAAAAGGCATAATAATAGGTTTACACCTAAATACATGGCATTCTTCATACTCCAAAACAAGATGGAAGAAATTGTTCAAAGAAAAATGAAATCATGGAAGAACTTGTACAAGAAGATTAAATATTTTCTTGAAGAAGAATACAAGGAAGAAGCTACTGCTCCACTAGAAGAGAGGAGAAAAAGGAGAGAAGAGAAGATAGCAGTAGAGAAGGGAGAAGAAGAAAAGAGAGTAGAAGAAGAAAAGAAGGGAGAAGAAGCAAAGAAGAGAGAAGAAGAAAAGAAAGTAGAAAAAGAGAAGAAGATAGAAGAAGAGAAGAAGGAAGAAGAAAAGAAAGATGGAGAGGAGGAAGAGACACAAAAACAAGATATAACGGCAACAGCTAAGCAAGAGTAACAACCAGATCATAGTGTGCAAGACACATAATTGCCACCCTCTATCCCTCCTCAAGTATCCATCACACCTACAGAAACTGTAACTATTATTGATGTTCTTGATACTTCTAGTCAGAATATCAATCCATTAACTATAGAATATCTCAAAAGAATCCTTGACCAATCTACACAACAAACATTATTATGTGCAGATCCAGTATTGGTCAGTATGGATGAATTGCAAAAACTAGTAGAAAGCACAGTTAGAGATAAGGTGAATCCACAAGAACCACCTTCCATCATCTCTACAGCTACTAGTAGTCAACTTCAAATGCCAATAGTTATCTCAAGAGGCATAGTTGATACTACAATACAGAAGCCAAGTGCAGCTATAGAAGAAGGAACAGAACAAATAGGACAAACTATTAAATCTAATCCTATAGCACAAACACAAGGTGCACTTCCAAAGATTACCATAATTGATCAAGATAGAAGATAGTAGGAGGAAGAAAAAGTGGAAACCCCTAAAGAGCAAGAGGCAATACAAACATTGATAAATTTGCCTACCTCGGGAACTCCTTCACACCAGCCATTGCAAATATTTGTACCAACATCTAGTACTACAAAAGTTGCAAGGGTGCTTCACTATGGAGACCCTGAATTAGATGAGGAAATAGTCATACCAGGCTATGACTCAAAAACTATAACCATTGGTCAAATAAATGAGGTGCAGGAAGCACTGAATAGGAGAAAAAGACAAGAGATACTCAGGAAGGAGTATAAACAAAAGCAAACACTACATGAGATTAAGGACATCTTTATGGATGCCTTCAGTTTGCAATCACCAGATGAGTCAAAGCATATCATAGAGCAATTGATAGATATTGTTGACCAGGTGACAAATGAAGACCAAGAGACAAATGCAAAACTTATGGAATGGTCTGAAAGAAAATTCCAAGGAAAAGTAAATGAGCAAATATCAAGTCAAATTGCACTTTCACAGGTTGAATTGGCAAAGCTAATTGACAAAGTGAAAAAGGTACTTGAGAATATATTCTCATTGTACAAAAAGTTGTATGACTTTTCATACTTCACATAGGAGACTAGCCAAAAGACAATGAGCTTGGAAAGAAATTTAAGTGCCTACTATCTATAGTTCTGCCAACGTAAGGATCGATCGGTTGTGCAATGATGGCGCCATTCCGCCCTATAGAAATAATGGGCGAAATGAAGATTGATGGCGCCCAGCCTGCAAAGGGCAGTTAGCATGCAGCTACCTAAAGATCCAGCTCAAAGTGAGAAGCATTTTACCTAGATGCTTTACACTCAAAAGGAAATAGCTATGTTAACAGTAGAAGAGGCCAATATCAAGGAAAAATTGATACAGCTCCAGTCCTTCATCACCCCACATTTAGAAATACTCCATAAAGAGCAAGTCTATGCTGAAACTATTCTCAAGAAATACCCTAATCTTTCTACATCAGATGGACTTATTCATCTTGCTACAGAGACTATCATCTAGCATAAGTCACTAGAAATTGCTTTAAACAATTGAGATGTAGCTCTCAGGATGATTATGGAGGTAAACAGCACACTTTTGGCTAAATATGGTCTTAACCCTTAAAAATTCTTTGACATAAGTGTCAAAAAAGGGGGAGAAGAAAAAGAGATATAATAGGGGGAGATACAGATATTATGAAGATAAATTAATGGGGGAGAAAAGATAAAATCAAGAGCATGATATATAGGTAATGGCTTAATCAACTCAGGGGGAGTTACAAAAATTTTGAGGTATATATTGTAAGTTACAAATTTTGATCAAGTTTTCTTTAAACTCTGTATATATCGAACAGATTAGTAAATGTCCTCATAAGGTCAGTTAAGTGTTTTTGTCACTCATGTTAAAGGGGGAAATTGTTAACTTCATAATGGTTTTTGACACTTGAGTGCCAATACACTTACCTACTTTATATATTGGAGCTGAGTACACCATGAATGTCAAGCCACAACATGAGCCAAGTTAGGAAAGACTTAAGGTACCGAGTGATCTTCATGTGCTGAGTAGTTTTCAGATGCCGAGTGAAGATCAGGTGCTGAGTAAAGTTCAAGTGTCAAATGACTTTAAGTTCCAAGAAGAATAAAGTGTCGAATGATATTCAAGTGTTGAGTCATAAATGATGTCGAGTAATACAAAAATAAAACAAGTACCAAGTAAGCCAATTTTGTTGCCAAGGAAACAACATGTGTCGAGCATCAAGTAATGCTTTAGGAGCCGAGTAACTCACAATATCAGCATAAGAGTTTGTAACTGCACAAACTATGATGCAAATAGTTTTTGTAGCCAACATAAGGTAAATCTCGAAAGATTAAATGATAAGATAAAATCTTTTATCTTTCCTATGCAATCTACATGCAGCCAATAAGAAAAATGATGAAGGCATGCAACCAATGGAAGAAGTGCAAACAATGAGCAATAAATAGAGATTGAATATGGATCATAGATCCATACCTAACCCTAAATCCTCAAATGTCTTTATAAGGAACATGAAATTTCATTGTAAAACATATGAGTAGATATACAAGGGTGTATAAGGAAATCTACTTTCAGAACAAGGGTTATCAGATCACAAAGGATCAAGATCAGAGAGAGTAGAACAAGTGCCTACATTCAGCAATCAAGGATTGTAATCTATCAGGTTCATTGTACCTAATACTTTCTAGCAATTATATTAGAATGAAAATTCTATGGTGATAGGTTAGCTTAACAGCTATTTCGTAGATCCTTTAAATAGGTGATTAAATCCTTTAACAAGGTGACACTTCATGTAAAGTGTTTTTAAATCTTCTAACCAGGTCACTATTGACATAGTGTAAAGCCTTTAATGGGGTAGGCCTTTAATAGGGCAGACCATCAGAAGTGGTTGAACAATATTGCTGCCATAATTTTTGTGGGTATCATCCCCACCCCAGTTTTACCTTCTTATTCCAGGAGGGTTTCTGGGTTACCAAATTCCAGTGTTATGTGTTTTTGATGCATGTCTTAGTTTCATGTTTACTTGATGTATTTACATGCATGCAATTTACTTCCACCTAAACGTTTTATTGGTTAAAGTGTGATACTTCTGATTCACCCCCCCGCCCCCCCCTCATAAGTATTCTTCCTATCTGAATATTCCAACAATGGGCACTAAGTAGGTGTTAAAAGGGCAAGGCTATAGACAAGCAAAGCACTATTGTCAGAGTGGCGACAAACCTAGGTGGAGTGGTGAAAAGTGGTGGCTCCATAGTGAAGTAACCTAGGGGTGCCACCAGAGGAGTTATGATGGAGACTGAGTGGGTTCCAAGAAACTCTGCTAGTGACAGAGGGGTGCAGATTAAGTGTGAGTGGCCCCATGGTGGCCGCTAGGTAGTACTATGATGGTGCACTTGAATATATATATATATATATATATATATATATATATATATATATATATATATATATATATATATATATATATATATATATATATATATATATATATATATATATATATATATTGAACTATATGTCCATACGACTATATAGTAGGACCTGCAATCAAAAATATTTTGCCTCCTGGAGCTCTATCTCCAAAATTGACAAATTTTATATGAATCCTAACTATAAATGACCTTCTAGATCTAATGGAAATTTTTTTGGGCCCAAAGTGCTCTAAAAAAATGCATAAAAAAAAGTAGGGTTTGTGTCTTTGAATCATGACTTCAAAAATCCTTCAATGAAGCAGCAGTAGGGTGGCTTTGATACCATGTAGGAGTTGATGAAATCCAACTCCATAGCTCACCAAGATCACCTACATGCAAATAACCTATCGAAAGGAAACTAAGAAGGAAGAGGTGGAGCTTGGAAAAACTCTAAATGGACTTGAGAGCGAACATATTGCAAAAATAGGAAAATGTATTTACAATGAAAAATGTGTTGAGAAAATGCAATGAGAGAGCTTAAATATAAAGGCCTCATGGAAGCTTGTAGAACAAGTTGGAAAGTGGTAGAAGATAAGGTTGACAACTAAGCATCCACAAAAAGGTGGAACATGCTAGAAGGGAACAAACTCCCATGTTGTCAACAACTTATCACTACAACTATTAACTAGTAAATATTAAATAAATGCATTAATCTAAGTAAGATTAAGTAATAGAATAATTAATTAATAATTAATTATTTTCTCTAACAAAAATTAGCCTAAAATAAATCTCGAGTCATCAATCTTTGATGCTTTAATGGTGGTAGGCTCATTGATCACCACCTCTTTACATGTCTTGTCACTACACCATGATCCCCATCAATGCCATGTTTCTTCTTTCACCCTTGATATGTGTATGACATGTGTCTTCTTTCCTTCATATTTGAGAAAGAAAGACCACACTTGCCAAAATTGACCCAAAATATGACTAGGGCCATTTGATCTTTGTTGATCAAATAGTGTATAAAGGATGTCAATGCCTCAATAGATGTAACATCAAGTATGCCACATGTCCTTTTTCTAGGGAATATGGTAATACAAATCAATTGTTGCCAAAATTGGCTCAAAATTCATTTGGATTCATTGATCTAAGTTGATTGAATGGTGTGTTGGTTTCTAATTTAATAGATTTAAAATTAATACCAGGGAACAAAAAATTACATAATACCTAGGTTTTAGCTACTTCCTATGCTTGGTACGTCCTATTTGAGTCTAGGCCAACTTAACAAAGCATTTATGCTTTCTACTCTTTAAGCTCTACTAAATCAAGGTGGGCCAACCTAAGGATTTGACACTTCTTATACACTACTTTGTATTACAAACCCTTTACAACAGATTTGGCCTTGAAACTTCTTGAAATTGTAATTTAAATGAAAAATTTATATTAGCCAGTAACAAACTTGACAAATTATTGCAACAAGTGATCACCAACTTTATATCCCATAATGGCAACAATACTTAATGATTTTGATTTGTAAATTTTGATTTATGGTAAGCTAAGGTTGAATTGCTTGATTTTTCAACTAAATGGATGGTGCCTTAATCCATTGCCACAATAGAGTCATATCAGTCGATATTAATAGATCTATTTAATTGGCATGCAATTAATTGTATCAATTATTGACCTCCAAATTCTATACTGACAATATCCCTTTCATACCTCAAATGATACTATCATTCCAAGAATCATTTACTTTATTTCTTGAATTAAAAGAAACAATGAAATGATGTATCAATCACTTAAATTGCATTTGAATAAAATGAAACTTGTTCATTCATTCTCAATATCTTAAATGCATGAAGATGGAGATAGAGTTTTGAGAAATAGATATCCTGTAATGTTCCCTGTATTAATCTCTTGAGAATGATACATATTTTTGACATGAGACTTCTAACAAAATGTGAGACTAAAACCAACATTTAATTAGCTCCAAAACTCTACAGAAAAAAGCTTAAACACTTCAAGACTTAATGCAAACTACTAGACTAGTTCAAAATGATAATATTCATCACATAGTTAGAATTTAGACTCTTCTTCCCAATCTTAGAAATCCTTTTATTGAATAAGGATTGCAACAAGCTTCAGATATGGGAAGACTCATGTCATTACATGACTCAAAAAAAAATTTATAAAGAAGAAAAAAACCATTTTACAAACATTCTTTGCAACTAGACTAATTTGGGAAGTAGCTCAAAATTTGATAGCTGACATCTTCATATTCAGGTATAGTCTTTGTTTGTAGTGTAGGTGTATCTACAATCAGTAAATGAAAAGGTAACATACATTGATATGATTCTTGTCCTTCCTCTATTTTTTCTTTATATGTCTTCATCAGCATGTCTTGTAACTACTTGCCATGGGAAAGGCTTTTATTTCACCAATTTCCTCCCACACATAAATCTCTCTTTTTGTTGGCCACTCAGTTCCTCTGACAGTTTTCAAATCATTCTGGCATCTATGATGACTTTTGATTTAGTTAAAAATATATTCATATCCACTTATATTTTAAACAAAGAATCAATTAGATCATAAAACAAGTTACCATCAACATTCCCTTCAAAAATAGTTGCAACCTTTTCCAATGTTAGGATGTGATCGAAATATTTTGACCACTCTTTCCAATCTTTCAACTTATTTTCATTATCAATGACAGGGGAATAAAAATATCAATGCATTCATTAATTATCTTCACTTTACCTTGGATCACCTCTTACTTGTCTGTAAAGAAAACAATCAATTCTTTCACCATTTCTAACGTCTCTTTTACTATGAAGATTTTGTCAGAAAACTCTAGCTTCTTAACCATCAAAATAATTAACTTATCAAAGAATGGAATGTATGTGCCCCATTGATTAAAGATAGAGGAGATTAATGTTAGAGCTTCTTTGTACACATATTATGCCATTTGTAAATAGATGAAGACAATGTGAACATGCTAATATACTCTTTTCAACACCTCTAATTTTGTATTTAACATTCCCTTTAGTGCATCCACGTTCAGTTGATCATTATGACTTGGAGCTTTAGCCTCGACCAAAATAACTATCTGCTATGTCCCAACTACTTTATCTTCTATCATGGGAGCAATTTGTTCATTTTATCCTTTTGATTCCTCAGCCATCATCTCACTTTTTCTTTCTTCCATAGTTTTTAGCTACTCCTTTAAAGTGATAATCTCACTTTATAACTTTTTTATTTTATTCTCCAGCTCCTTCACCCTTTGTTCTAATACATAGCTCTTCTTGAGCTCTTCTTCATATAATTTTCTATTATCAATGTATTCTTTGAAGGTCTATGAAATTTGTTCTTCAATATGTCCAATCTTGGCCTCATTTGTGAAAGAAAAGTGCTTCAAAGCATTTGAGATTTCACTACCAATGGTAGAATCCAATGTCCATATTATGGCACTTCTCTGAGTTCTATCTTGCACATCCATCAATTAGAGATGATTTATTTCAAGAGAAAAGCTCCATGTAGATAATTTTCTATTGTCAATATTGAAACTAAAGCCTCTTTGTAGACCTTGTGCACCAAAAGCTTCATAGGAAATTGATTTTTCTTACTTTATTATCTAATCCAACACAAAATATGTCCCCAAGTACCAACTAGGCACCACTAGCATACCACTCCTTTGTACAAGGTCTCTTGTCTTTCTCATTGTCATGGTTTCACTATCAAGTTCATATGCTAGTAGCTTCTCAATGAGTTCCTTGGTTTTTTCCTTTGATTCCTAGTTTTAAAGTGAGTATTAGTTCACTTTGTTTGACCTTTTATAAGAAACTTTTAAATTCTTTTGATTTGATAAATTCATCATCTTCTAAAATTTTCTCTTCTTGAATGATCCTATCATCCAACCTTGTTGTAGTTAATTGTAGGCTTGTCAAGGAAGTTTTAGTTGCCTTGACCCTTTCTTGAAAGAATCTTTGCCTCATGTCAATAGAATATTGTCTCTTGCCATAAATTAATTGCAAAGTCCTCTCCTTAAATTTTTTAGGCACGTGGAAAATTGTTTTCCTCTTATTTGCTTTGGCTACCCATGCAGATGTTTCAAATTGATCATTTGTTTCTTCTAGAACTACATTTAGTTTAAGAGAGTCTAGATTTACTGTATTTTCATCTCCTAGTTATTGTGGTATTTGAGACATAATAGGATAATAATTTTATAGTAACTTTTCTAATAAAAAATGGTAAGAAACTTCTAAGCAAAAACCCTTGAAATCAAGGCCACTCTTCTTCAATTCCCTTTCTACCCTTTGAATGTCTTCAAATTTTCTCAACCTCTTATCTACATTACTCTCAATCAAATTATTTCTAATTATATCCTCTTGAGGTAATTATTTATTTAGGGAGATTATATTTTCTTATTTCTTTTAGGGCACTCCTAACTACATTTTTAGGATCATATATTCTAAATGGTGTAGAAGATAAATTATAATGTCTCAAAAATTCATGAAATTGATCAATAGCTTCCTTCCTGTTAGGATAAACCACGAACAGAAATAAAAACTACATGCAAATATAACCAATAACAGAAAATAATAGAACACACAAAAATGAACACAAGGCACCAAGATTTAACGTGGTTCACCCAATCCCTGGGCTACGTCCACCAAACAGCAAGTTCGATCTTATTACAATCCAGTGATTACAACCTAATTACAATCTATAATCCCTTACAGCTCAATACCACCGCAAGAACCAATTTCGTATCACAACACATAAAAATACCCAACCCTAAGCCCTTTTTATACAAGTATTAAACCACTTTAGGGTTATAACATGTCGGCCATATGTCGGCCATAATCTAACAATCTCCCACTTGGGGACTGATCAGGCTCCACACTAAACAACAATGTCCCACTTGGAGACTGATCTTGTAGCAATACAACTACCGCATGGGGCTCCCACTGGATCAAACCACCCTAGACTTTGCTGTTCTTTTATTCACATTTAGTCTAAAAGACCAACTGAAGCTGAAGAGGAGTTCAGCTTCTCCCTTGTTACAACCTTTGTCAACATATCTGCTAGATTTTCATTGGTATGTATCTTCTCCAGCTTTAACTGTCCATCCTCCAAAACTGACCGAATGAAATGGTACTGCAACTGTATGTGTTTGGTCTTAGAATGTAGAGCTGAATTCTTAGCAAGATGAATGGCACTCTGAATATCTGTGAACAAATAATTATCCTTCTGAGGATGTCCCAATTCTTCCAAGAAGAACTGAAGCCATATCATCTCTTTGGCTGCCTCAGTAGTAGCAACATACTCTGCCTCTGTAGTGGAGAGAGCATTAATCTTCTGTAGCCTAGAAACCCAGCTCACAGCTGCCCCACCAATAGTAAAGACATAACCTATAGTACTCTACCTGGTATCAATATCCCCAGCCAAATCTGAGTCAACATAGCCCTGTAAATCAATAGTAGAGCCCCCAAAGTGTAAACACTTATTGGATGTTCCTCTCAAATATCTGAGAATCCACTTGACAGCATTCCAATGCTCAAATCTTGGATGACTCATATACCTACTAACGACTCCCACTGCATGTGCAATATCTGGCCTAGTGCATACCATAGCATACATCAAACTTCCTACAGCTGAAGCATAGGGTACCTTGGACATCTTATCCTTCTCTTCATGTGTCTTGGGACACATCTCCTTAGTCAATTTCAAATGACTAGGTAAAGGTATGCTAACAGCTTTAGCATTCTCCATAGAGAAACGTTGCAACACCTTCTCAACATAATCAGCTTGAGATAGTGTCAATGTTCTGTTCTTCCTATCTCTACAAATCTTCATACCAAGGATTTGTTTTGCTGCCCCCAAATCCTTCATAGCAAATGCATGTGCTAATTGGCATTTCAGCCCCTTAATATGATCCATGTTAGACCCAGCTATAAGCATATCATCAACATATAAACATAAAATAATGTAGCTATCATCATCCAACCTCTTAAAATAAACACAGTAATCTGAATGACACCTATTATATCCATGCTCATGCATAAAACTGTCAAATTTCAGATACCATTGCCGAGGTGCTTGCTTCAAGCCATATAAACTTTTCTTCAATTTGCACACTGAGTTCTCCTTACCTTTGACCTCAAAACCCTGTGGCTGAGCCATATATATTTCTTCATCAAAATCACCACGAAGAAAGGTTGTTTTAACATCCATCTACTCTAAATGCAAATCTTCAGTAGCCACAAGACTTAAAACAGTACGAATAGAAGTCATTTTAACAATAGGAGAAAATATCTCATCAAAATCAATCCCTTTTTCTGTGCAAATCCTTTTACAACTAACCTAGCCTTAAATCTTTTCTTACCTCCTTCCTCTTCTTTCAACCTATAAACCCATTTATTCTGTAAAGCCTTTTTACCTACAGGCAACTTGCACAAACCCCAGGTCTTATTTTTTAGCAAAGAGTCCATTTCATCTTTCATTGTAGACTCCCACTGAATCTTAGTATCCACCTGCACAGCTTCATCATAACTTTCAGGTTCACCAGCATCAGTAAGTAAAATAGAATACAAAGAGGGAGAAAACCTTTGTGGAGGTCTAATTGGCCTTGTTGACCATCTAACATTCACTGGTGTGTGTGGTATTTTTTGTTGCAGTTGTTGCACATCATGAGGAATGGCTGGAGCATCAGCTTTTGGAGTATCATCCAGCACTACATAATCATCTTCTTTCTTCTCATGTTGCTGCAACAGATCTTTGTACAACACTTTTTCATTGAATATGACATCCTGGCTTCTTATAATTTTATGATTTTCAAAATCCCAAAGCCTATAGCCAAATTCATTTATGCCATATCCAAAAAAGATACATTTCTTTGATTTAGCTTCTAGCTTGGTTCTATTTTTAGAGTCTATATGAGCAAAAGCTTCACAACCGAAGGTCTTGAGAAAAGAATAACTCACCTGCTTACCAGTCCATGATTCCTCTGGAATACCATAGCCCAAAGGAGTAGAGGGACCTCTATTAATCAAATATATTGTAGTATTGATAGCCTCTGCCCACATGTGTAAGGGCAACCCAGCATGCAACCTTATGCTCCTTGCGCGCTCCATTATAGTCCTGTTCATGCGTTCAGCCACTCCATTTTCCTGTGGAGTCCTTGGAATAGTTTTTTGTCTATGAATACCATTAGTGGAGCAATAATCTTCAAATTCATAACTGCAATACTCACCACCATTATCAGATCTGAGACATTTTAATTTCTTACCAGTCTCATTTTCAACCAAGCATTTCCATTTCTTAAAAGTTTGAAATACATCAGATTTTTGTCTAAGGAAATAAACCCATACTTTTCTAGTTGCTTTTTCAATAAATGTAACATAATAATGAGAGCCACCAAGGGAAGATACCTGAGCCGGTCCCCATACATCTGTATGCACAAGCTCTAATTTCTCCTTTTTGTTTTCCTTCCCTGTCTTTACAAAACTCACTCTCTTTTGTTTTCCATACACACAACTTTCACAGAAATCCATATTCACACATTTTAGACCTGGTAAAACTTTCCTTGAATGAAGTACTTTCATACCTTTCTCACTCATGTGCCCAAGTCTATTGTGCCACAGCGTTGTATCAGAATCTACAACAACTATTTATTCTCCCTGCTCAACTGCAGTAATTGTTCCTGAATATTCATTTTTCTCTGAAACAATCAAAGTAGAAGGAACAATATGACCTATACAAAGATATAAGGTGCCTACTTTCACACCTTTTGCTACTACAAGGGAACCTTTTGAAACCTTCCAATTTTTATCATTAAAAGTAACTACACAACCCTCATCACAGAGTTGCCCTGCTGAAATTAAATTTCTACTTAGTTTTGGAACATGTCTTACCTCATGTAGTAGCCAATGATTCCCATTCTGCAACTTAATCTTAATTTTTCCCTTTCCAACAATCTGACAGGGTTCATTATCCCCCAAATAAACAAGCCCAAAATCCCCTTAGACATAATCAATGAAATAACCTCTATGAGGTGTAGCATGAAAAGAAGCACCAGAATCTAAAACCCATGAATCATCAACACTCTCTAAAGATAGAAGCAAAGCATCCTCTTCGGATTTGTTACTTACCACATTTTCCTCTTTGTCTCCATCTGATTTATCTCTTTCATTTTTCTTTTGAGTCCAGCAATCTTTCTTTTTGTGCCCTGGTTTCCCACAGTACTAGCAATCATTTGGTCCTCTCGATTGAGACCTCCTCCCCTTTGACTTTCCTCTTGATTTCCCACGATTTCCAGAGTTACTTCCTCTTTCAGTCATTCTGCCCCTGCTTTGTGCATTTAAAGCACTTCCTAATGTAGATCCACCTGAGGATTTTCTACGAGTTTCCTCACTTAAAATAACACCGATCACATCATCATATTTTAGGGTACTAGATCCAGGAACAGAATTACTCACCGCCATTACCAAGCCATTCCATCTTTCAGGCAAAGAACACAAAATCAAGAGAGCCCTAATTTTTTCATCAAAATTGATACCCACAGAAGATAATTGACTAGTAATAGTATTAAACTCATTTAAATGATCTGCAACAGATCCATCTTCTGCCATTTTCATATTAAATAAACGCTTCATGAGAAATACCTTATTTGAAGCGGAGGGCTTTTCATACAGTGTCACTAGGGTTTTCATCAAATCTTCTGTCATCTTTGCTTTTGTAATATTAAATGCCACCAATGGTGCCAAGCATAACCGAATGCTTTCGAGTGCCTTTTTGTCCAAAAGATCCCATTCAGCCTCTGACATTGTTCCCTGATTCTTGGCTTTTCCTTCCAACGGCTTCCATAAATCCTTTTGATATAAATAGTCTTCCATTTGTATCTTCCATAACTGGAAGTTCTGCCCATTAAACCTGCCAACCCTCAACTTACCCTCATTTTCCATCGCTCCCACTCAACTGTGAGACTCCCACTTAACCGTGAGACTTTCCTGCAGAGGATAACTGAAAGACAACCTTGCTCTGATACCACTTGTTAGGATAAACCACGGAAATAAATAAAAACTACATGCAAATATAACCAATAACAGAAAATAATAGAACACACAGAAATGAACACAAGGCACCAAGATTTAACATGGTTCACCCAATCCCTGGGCTACGTCCACCAAATAGAAAGTCCGGTCTTATTACAATCCAGTGATTACAACCTGATTACAATCTGTAATCCCTTACAGCTCAATATCGCCGCAAGAACCAATTCCGTATCACCACACATAAAAATACCCAACCCTAGGCCCTTTTTATACAATATTAAACCACTTTAGGGTTATAACATGTCAGCCATATGTCGGCCATAATATGTCGGCTACCATGTCGGCTACTTCCCCCACTATTTATGAAGTATGTACAGTACTTTCCTGATCAGTCACCACAATCTAACACTTCCCAATTAAGAAGTCACCAATCTTGAAACATCAACATAGAAAATTTCCTTTATGTAACTTAGGCCCTAGATATTCCCTATCCATAATCATGAGATGTCACAAGAATTCCATTATCCCCAGCCTAGTAGGTATATATCTTGACAATATATGTGGGGATTGAGGACAAGCATAAACTCTCATGACTGAATTTTTTTGAAACCAAAATGAATCCCCCTAGTTATGATCTAACTTAGAATCATCTTTTAATAATTTAGGCTTCAAGACTCTTTTTATAAAAAATTAGAATTCTATCTTGTTAGGCACCTAACATTTTCATAACAATAGAACTAATATTATTGAAAAATGAAATAGAGCTAGAGTAAGGGTGATGCCTATCACATACCTGGGTCCAAAGTTGCACTAGAAAATATCCATCAAGATCTAAATCTTGGTCTATGAGTTTTGTGCTGAAGTAACCAATATTCTTGTATAGAATCAAATGCATCAGCAATGAATAATTATGGAATTTAAAATTCATGAATTCTCCCCTCTAGACAACTCCAATTTGTTCTTGCATCTTCTCAATGATATATTTCACATAATCATACTCAATTTTTTTGAAAGGGTCTTGAATATTTAGCTCCATGAGGTAAGGTCCTACATACACCATATCAGAACCGTCGCTCTTAATTGCCTTGTGCAAGCCATAGATTATATTCTACATATAATTACAAAACATTTTTATTGGGAGAATTTTATCCATCTTCTTTGGGATGTGTCCAACTAACTTGAGATCATATGGAATGTGGTGGACCTTCACTTTTCCAATATAAAACCTCAAAGTTCTTCCAAACTTCTAAAAATCTTGGATGTCAACCTCTACTATCATTTGGCCTTTGAGCCTAAACACTTAATGAAAGAGGCACGATCATGTGTACATAATATGCTCCCATCCTACTTATGAAAGAATTTTTTTGCAGGGTTATAAGATGTTATGATGGTGTTTAGTAGGTCTACATTGACATATACTACTAGGAATATGAGCTTTCCCAAATTCCTTTTCCATGGGTTTAAGGCTAGTGGATTCTTGAATCTACTATTGTAGAAAAACATGAAAAGCTCATACCAATTTGTGTCTGGGCTTGTGGCATATCTACAATACATATATGGGACCTTGAAATCATGGTCATTTTTTGAAATAGCATTTGATGACCTAGGTACGAGTCAAACCCATTCATCTGCATATTTATTTGGCTTTCTCTAGCTAGTTTTTCTT
Source organism: Cupressus sempervirens (assembly GCA_028749045.1). Classification (NCBI taxonomy): domain Eukaryota; kingdom Viridiplantae; phylum Streptophyta; class Pinopsida; order Cupressales; family Cupressaceae; genus Cupressus; species Cupressus sempervirens. Next base: position 977,780,670 of record CM053792.1, on the reverse strand, counting down.
ATTTTTAATGTTGATGCTTGAACTATCTCCACATCCTTGGATTGACCCTCATCACTTCCCATCTTAGACACTTTTACTGCAATTAAAAACTCAAACTCTACAATTCACAAGAAATAATTTGGCAATTCGATGGCTTGAACACTATGCAACTCAATATTTTCCCTAATTTCAACAACTAGTACTTTTATTAATCATAAATAATATCTTTATGAGTAAGCATGCTTTATCAACTTCATTTACTCTATTAAATGTCTACATGCAAGAGGATTCAAATTTTAAGTATGAGTGTCACTTCAAATTTTGGTGACGTTAACAGCCAACTAAGCTTCTTTTTTATATTCTAGTTTTTGACTGATTGGAAACCTTTTTTCTTTTCTCAATTCAATGAGGTCATTTTATGCACTTTTTTCCTATTAGGGTTTTGATCTTACGCTCCCTTGAATTTGAATTTTATTGTAACCCTATGAACCTTACTACTAGACTCTTCCAATCTTAAGTTCTACAGCTTATTGTATAGTCAAAGACCCTAACTAATATATCCTCTTTGAAACCGCGAACTTACACTTTGTGGTTAATATCATCTTAGATAACATCGAGACTATTAATGTCACCTTTGGAAATGATCCTCAGATCTTACACTTCACTTCAATCATAGCTTTTTAAGACCTTGAAATAAACCTTACAGTCTTACATTTAACCTTTAATAATAGCATTTGAAGACTTCATGCCCTATGAAAAATAATTTTAGGAATTTATGCTCAATCCCTAGCCATAGTTTTGGATGACTATTGCAAGACAACCTACACACTAGAGATTTCCCTTTATTCATATCATTGGGACTCACTTCAAGATTTAAGGACTTTGACTTATAACATTACACTCAACTCTTGGAATGTATGATCGGGAGAAATTTTTACCTTTTAAGAGTAGACTTACACTAATACACTTGAGTCTTAGGCATAAGGGTAGGACACTTGATTCATAGCCCTTATGACTCTATGCTCCATACTTAGTCTACAGATCAGGGAAGAATAAAGAATGTTCCTATTATGACTTATGACTTCCTGCTTGGGAAGAAGACTTAGGAAAAGATAAAGTGTCAACCATAGGATAAAATATTTTTGGCTAGGTGAATAACATGGTTAAAACATTAATCATAATGTTAAGTTATAAAAGATAACTTAAAATCTTAATATGACCTAGGGCATGGGTTAACCAATTTAGGGTTTCTCTGCTAAAAACTTTGTAACAAAATACATGAAAACCCTAATTGCATACATATGTTGGAAATCTAATTGAAAAGATCATTATTGAAGAAGAAAGATTGTCAAGAAGAAGGAAGATGGTTGATAAAGAATGTTTTCAATCATTGTTTCATCACTAATGTCAAACCTACTATTTGTTGGAATGGCAATTGCTTATAAGATCCAAGTACTATCACTTAGTTGATTGATGAAAAGGATATAATCAACAAGATGTAACAAATGTACCTAAGGGAAAGGTTGAGATATGGTTTTGTAATGAAGTGCAAGGATCAGTTAAGACAATGGTAAAATGATGTATTAATAGTATACTTGAAGATATAGATGTTGGTCACACTTAGAAATACTAGAAGAATAAGTTGTAACAAGGTTGTCCACAAAGCTTAACCAAGTTCATTAGTTAGTGATGAGCAAGCTAGTTCATGCCAAGTAGATTTTTAGTTAGTGCCAAGAAAATGCAAAATCCAGTGTGTGTCGAGTGATACAAAAGGAGTCAAGCAAGTTCAGGTGCTAAGAAAACTTCAGGTGCCAAGCAATAGAAAAAAATAGTGGATGCCAAGTGAATCCATAGTAGGTTTTGAGCATCAGTAAAACTAGCTGATGTCAAGTAACACAATATGTGTTGAGCACCAAAATTTCAATAGTGCTGAGCTGCTACATTATTTGAAAGGTCAAAAATTTTCTAGATCTTAGCTAACAAGGTTGTTGCCTTGAATTATGTAAACTAGATGGAGGATAAGGATGATGAGCTGGAGGCACATAATTTTAGATAAACCATTTTTAGTTGAAGTTAGGAGGATTCTTCAAGATGTTTCTAGAAAGAACAAGATGTGGGTTAGATTCATTGAATCCTACCTAATCCATTTGAACTAAAATTGAAGGAGGGAAGAATCAAATTGGAAAAATAATCCAAATATTCTATTTAAGGAGTCAAAGGCCAAGAAGCAAGAGTTGCTAGTGTGCCAAATTGCAAAGTGGTTGAAGGGTGTTAAGGAGAAGGCATCAAGGAGAAGAAAAAATAGAGCACAAAGACTCTACTTCGATAAGTGGTTAGAAAGAGAGAATTGCATTAGCATATCGAGCATGGAGACTCAAGGAGATAAAACTTAAAAGAAGGACAAGCTATCAAATTTGTAGAGACTAAAAGCTAGGCAAGTTGTGAAGAGCTAAATAGAGATCTAAAATCTATAACTTAAGTTGTGAATTGTAATCAGGTCAAAACTGTTAGGATAAACCACGGACAGAAATAAAAACTACATGCAAATATAACCAATAACAAAAATAATAGAACACACAAAAATGAACACAAGGCACCAAGATTTAACGTGGTTCACCCAATCCCTGGGCTACGTCCACCAAACAGCAAGTCCGATCTTATTACAATCCAGTGATTACAACCTGATTACAATCCGTAATCCCTTATAGCTCAATACCGCCGCAAGAACCAATTTCTTATCACCACACATAAAAAATACCCAACCCTAAGCCCTTTTTATACAAGTATTAAACTGCTTTAGGGTTATAACATGTCGGCCATATGTCGGCCATAATATGTCGGCTACTTTCAAAAAAAAAAAAATTTGGGGTGATGCCCCGAACCCCACTATTTATGAAGTATGTACAGTACTTTCCTGATCAGTCACCACAATCTAACAAAAACCACTTATTATTACTCTCTAGCAATTGTATCAGTTAGGATAAAATTCTATGGACTTAGGTTGGTTTCATAACCATTTTTAAATCCTTTAATAGGGTGGCATTCCAAGTGAATGTTCTAAAGTCCTATAACCAAGCCCACTTCTAATAGGGTGGTTAAATCCTTTAAACAGGTCACATTTAATATTGTGTTGTAGCCTTTAATAGGGTAGGCCTTTCACAAGGCATCACTTTAGAAGAGTGAGAATTGAGTTGCATGTTATTGGTGGTTGTTTCCAAATTGGGTTTCCATGTAAATCACAATGTTATGTGTTGATTCTTCATATGTTATGCTTGCATGTTGATTTACAGTAACTTGCTAAGTAGGAAAGTTTAAGCTTGGATGAATGAATAGTTTGATGGATCACTTTACTTGATGAAAAAGTTTTCATTGGACATTTAGACCTTGAATAACTGATTCACCCCCCTCTTAGTTATTATAAAGTATTTCTAACACTTGGTATTAGAGTCATCTGCTAATTTAGTTTAAAGGTACTATAAGAAGGAAGATCAAGATGTCCAAGAGAGAAATTCTCAAGCTCAACAGAGATAACTTTGTTGCATGGAAAAGTCTAATGAAGTTGCACCTTGGATCAATAGGTGATTATGAAAAAACCTTAATTACAATGGAACATGTAGATCTAGATGCAGTCCTTACTATGGATGATTTGAACAAAAGGAAGGAGCACAATCAGACAATGCTAGAGATTGCCTCTACAAGAGTTAAGATGTGTAGTAGGAAATGCACTAACTTTTGAAGGGATAGTAGGAAGACTTACTGCATTTGAGTTGTCTAATTTTGATAACTACAGACCTGAGAATCTTGAATATTCTTTCAAGGCCAAGCTGACATTGAGAGACACTAAGGAGGTGCAATCAAAAAAGAAGAGTGGAAAAGGAAAACATGCATCTAGTGACAATAGCACAGATGAAGAAGATGTGGAACAATTGGAAGCATTATTGGCTAGAAGATTTCATAGAGACAAACATAAATTCAAAGGTAAGTTGCCTATCATTTGTTTTAATTGTAATGAGGTAGGACATATTGCTACAAAGTGTACACAGAAGAAGAACTACAAAGAAGGAAACAAGTACAAGAACAAAAGAGAAGATGATAGCAGAGATTACAAGGACAAAGGCAAAAGATGCTACATTGTTGAAGAGGATTCTGATGAGAATGATGATGAAGTAGTCTATATAGCCATGAAGGATGGATCAGATGAAGATGAGGCAACAACACTAGTAACCTATGTGAAGAAAAATGACAAGTGGATCATAGACAGTGGATGCTCACATCATATAATAGGAGACAAAAGTAAATTTATTACCTTTACTCTGTATGATGGAAATAGTGTTAGATTTAGATATGATGCTCCATGTTAAATCAAAGGAAAAGGTTCTATTAAACTTATAGAGAAAATTTCATGTGACAATGTATACTATGTTGAAGGATTGAACTACAATTTGTTGAGTGTATCATAGTTAGGCAATGTAGGTTGCAAAGTAGAATTTGGAAACAAAAATGCCAAAATCTATGACACTGATAGAAATCTGATAGGAAAATGTGAACAAACTAGGAGTAATCTATTTTACCTATCTTATTGTTAGATTTGATGATGTTTGGTTATGGCATAAAAGACTATGTCATGTTAACTTTGATAATTTGATTAGTATCAACAAAAGGAAGAAAGTCAGGGGGTTGCCAAAACTGAAGAAGCCTAAAAATACAATGTGCAAACAATGTCAACTAGGAAAGATGACCAAGTCAAGTTTCAAAAGAAAAACCTACACTTCTAAAGAAGTATTAGAGCTAGTCCATACAGATCTATGTGGCCCAATAGAAGGGAAAAGCTACCAAGGAGAAAGATACATAATTTTCTTTTGTAGATGACTACTCTAGGATGATGACTGCCACATTCTTGAAGCAAAAATTTGATGCATTTCAAATGTTCAAGTGATATTTGGCCAAAATTGAGAAAGAAATAGGAAAGAGTTTAAAGTGCCTAAGATCAAATGGAGGAGGAGAATTTACATCAAAAGAATTTGAGACATTTTGCAATGATAAAGGGATCAAGAGACAAACATCAGCACCAAGAACTCCACCACAAAATGACATTGCAGAAAGAAGGAATAGTTTAGTAATAGACTATGCTAGAACATTGTTGATGGAGAAAAAGTTGTCCTAAAGTACTGGAGAGAAGCTGTAAGTACTATAGTTTACACCCTCAATTGAGTCCAAGTCAAGAATGTAAGGAAACCTGGCAACAAAGAATATAACCGTTTCCACATAACCCATAATAGATCTGAAATAAATATGAAATTAAAATCCACATGCAAGAGAATAGACAACATACCCACAAATGTGACACAAGATATACCCTGGAAAACCCTCATTGAGGGAAAAAACCCAGCCTCCAAAAGCATCCATCACCATGTATTATTCAGCAAAAAATACCATTGCCATACAACCATGGAAGCCTTCATGGCCATAGCCACAATTGAGCAAACTATGTGAACAAGCATGAATCCACACATCTCATGCCATGCTTTCAGCCTTCACAAATGCTCCCTTGGCTAACCTGTCAAGCCTTGTCCCGCTTGACTCTTGCCTTTTGTCTTCTCCTTGTCACTCTCTCTATTTTCTCTCTACAACAACTAACCTTGTGGCTGCTTATATAGTAGCAAGTCCCGCAAAACCACTAAGTGTTATTACATAAACCATGTGCTAAAACCATGTGCTACCTAACCCACTAACCCCACATTTAATATTGGGCATTTAATTCTTTTCCCCAATATTAAATAATTACATGAAATATTTTCACAATGTTACAATACAACTCATCAAGAATATTCCATGAGAATCTTTACATGTTGCACGTCCATCTAGGTACAACATTACATAATAAAATAATAAAATAACAATATTATGCAATGTGGGCAACACCCATTATCTCAACAATCTCCCACTTGTTGTATACATTGCATAGGGTCAATCCGTAGCCACATAAACAAACAAGGGAATAATCCCTCCTAGCACATCCACCATCATGGATCAAAATACACCAAGTGCTCCATCCTGGTACCCGCAACAAAATCAAAGTATCCAGCATCTCGAACATGAATGATCTCACCTCCTATTATGCCACTCCCACTGGACATACATAGAAGCCATCCAAAGAGAAAACCACCCAACTTGTCGCATTAGAAGATCATAAAATTTTGTACCAACTGAAATTCCAAGCACAAAAAAAACTTGATCCAAATGTAATCACATGTATTCGTAGTTGTCAAAATATCCATAGCTGAAATAGCACCCACAGCAAAGTGCCAAACCCATCCAACTATCCATACCTCAAAGGTATAACAAGTGAATCTCATATCACTGACATATCCAATCTATAACCTGCAATCACAAGCCTCAAGAGTAATACCTACCACATATATACCAAGAAGCTCCCACTGCAAAGGATAATGTCAAATCTATAACCAATCCACTCAACACATCTCAAAGAAGTGAATCCATGTAGTATCAAGGACATCCACAATACATAAACTGATATCCTGCAAGAACAACTCTCATAACAAGTCTCCAATGCTCTCCCAAGTTCACCACAACCAACAGAGGAAAGAGAAAGAAATAACCATGTCATCTCTCACATGACATACATGAGCACAAACCAGTGATCACAATCTATAACCAATGTCAAATCCAATGCAGGAAAAACTAAACATCCAGGAAGATAACCAAGACCAGAGAAACCATGCAAATCATAACCTGTATCATGTCCTTCTACACACACCTCTAGATGTAAACTGTGCAAGTATGATCTCCTCCATAAAACCCTAACAAGAAGCCTCAACAACACCCAAACCATACCATATAACTCATCATGGATGTAAGCCTCTCACAAGAAGATTAAACTCAATAAAACCATTCCTAAACCAAGGAATAACCATTCCTAATCCAAAGAAAATGCCCAATATAAAACCATCTCCCAAACTCAACCAGCATAACAACATGTGCACATGGAGATAACCAATGCTAAACCATCTCTCAAATGAACCCTCCAGAACTAAATCATGTACCATAGCTCAAGATCCATATCCATGAAAGACAAGCATAAATATAGTGCAACTGAGAGAAACAATGGGCTATACCTCTCAAGTAGTAAATTGCCGAGTAGACCAAGAGTGGGGAATGAGAATGCTCATCAAGATACCCAAGTCTCCAACCAAGACTCATCTAAGAACAATCTCCTCTCAAGTCCATATCAGGTGACTGCCCCTCGGATTTCCTGCTGAAACTATTAACCATCCCAACAAATACTTCTCTAATCCAAGAGAAATTAGCGTCACCACCGTCTCTAAGTATCCATGAGCACCTATAACCAATCAATTCACGCCAACTCCAAATGCAACATAGCAATATCATGAAGTATCCAACTTATGATCAGTGTACTCAATATCAAGAAACTAAACCAACATCAATGTCAAAGTTCCAACCATGGCCTCAGGAACATAAACATGACAACATGATCTTACCATCTCAACTAAAAGAGATAACATGCTCCACATGAACATACTATAACATGTCACAACTCTAAATGCGTATCAAGAGTATACCATGACATAATAATGAAACCATCCTCACACCAAGGATAACATGCCAAATAAAAGTATAAACCACACCTTTGCCAAGAACCCTGTGAGTCCTCAAGATGAAACCATCTCCACACACCATGAAGAAAACCATCTCCACATACCATGAAGAACCATCTTCACACACCATGAAGATAACCAAGAACTCCATGAGTCCTCAAGATTTAACCATCTTCAAACACCATGAAGATAACAAGTGCACCATGCAAATGTCAAAGATGCTTCTGCAGCAACAGGATCTAAGACAAACCTCCAACATCTGCAAACACTCAATAAACAAATCAATGCCAACAACTCCCACTCAACTATGGTACCAAGTCACCTATGGCATCATAAAATCCATCTCCTATATGAAGATCCAAACTAAACCAGGTACTAATCCTGCACTGTCACCTCATCACTATCACAAGCTCCCACTAAACCATGTATCCAAGCTATCCATGACATAGTGATGAAAAAATCCATCCTCTAACCATGAGAATCAACCAAGGCATCAAACCATCAAAGAACTCAAAAGTGCACATCATGAGCTCTTCAAAAGAAACCAAATAACCATGATCCTCAACCAAGAAGATATACCACCATAACCAAATCAGAAAATCCAAGCTAATGAACATCAAGGATGTACCTGTATAACCAATCATGTCATGCCAAAATCCATGACACCATGATCACATCCATGAACCAAGCATCTGGTTCTCAATATGTCTAACCTGTCAGCATAGTCAACCACAATCCTCTGCCATGACTGTACTTGGTAACAACATCTCATCCCTTCTACATGAAGAAATCAGTAAATCATGTGACTTAGGGCATAGACAACCCAAATCCAAGCCACCAATCTGAATATGCATCAATAATGAAAGATCAATGGGCAAAGACAACCCATAACCAAGCTATAAATGCAACCTATAAGTATAGACCACTTACAACACTGCACAACTTGTAGACCCAATAAGTCATCATACATATCCAAACCAAACACTGATAACCATATCATCATGAGACCAATTTGAATATGAACTGAGCATATAATGACATCAAATCTTAAATTTCCAATGCCATAAACTCACAATGTTACCATAGTCAAAATATACCTATAAACTGTTCAGATAAATATATCATCAAATAAATCATGCCAAACCTACACCAAATCTAAACCAATGTCTAGATCTCTCCAAGAGCTTTCCGTTGACTACTCGAAGTCCAAAATCTGACTCTGTATGCCCAAGTTATGCCCCAATCCGTGCTCAAAATAAATAACATCTGACTTTAGGGCTCTTAAAACTTGACAAAATTCCAAAATCATAGAACCAAACCTACACCATCTTGTAGTGCTCTGAATTAGCTTTTCAACACCTATAAGAACTCTGAAATCCAATATTCTGAGAGAAAGTTATGGTCGTTTTACTAAGATAGTCTTTTTACTATTTTCAGTACGATTTTTCATTTTTAATTTTTTCAGTGACGAAAATTTCGACGGGATTAAATTTGACGGCCATCATGGGCTGAAACCAAAAAACTCTTTCATTTCCTCTTAACATGGCCAAACTAGGGCATATTATATATCAAATTTTATGAAAATGTCGACCCGGATCCAATGGTGAGGTCTGTTTTTACCCAGGAGGTCATTTCCGCAAGCTACCCACCAAAACCCTCATTTAAATGAAACATCCGAAAAACTCTTTTGTCCAACAATTTCACATGCCCAAATCTTTTAACATCCCATCATAACAGCAAACCCAAAACCTTTAGATCTGCAATAAATCATTCATATATCTTGCCCTTTCTTTTATCCTCTCATGCATTCCCATGGATTCAATCTAGGGTTACAAATAATAAAACCATAGCTCTGATACCACTTGTAAGGAAACTTGGCAACAAAGAATATAACTGTTTCCACATAACCCATAATAGATCTAAAATAAATACGAAATTAAAATCCTCATGCAAGAGAATAGACAACATACCCACAAATGTGACACAAGATATACCCTGGGAAACCCTCATTGAGGGAAAAAATCTAGCCTCCAAAAGCATCCATCACCATGTATTATTCAGCAAAAAATACCATTTCCATACAACCATGGAAGCCTTCATGGCCATAGCCACAATCGAGCAAACTATGTGAATAAGCATGAATCCACACATCCCATGCCATGCTTTCAACCTTCACAAATGCTCCCTTTGCTAACCTGTCAAGCCTTGTCCCGCTTGACTCTTGCCTTTTGTCTTCTCCTTGTCACTCTCTCTATTTTCTCTCTACAACAACTAACCTTGTGGCTGCTTATATAGTAGAAAGTCCCACAAAACCACTAAGTGGTATTACATAAACCATGTGCTAAAACCATGTGCTACCTAACCCACTAACCCCACATTTAATATTGGGCATTTAATTCTTTTCCTCAATATTAAATAATTACATGAAATATTTTTACAATGTTACAATACAACTCATCAAGAATATTCCATGGGAATCTTTACATGTTGCACGTCCATCTAGGTACAACATTACATAATAAAATAATAAAATAACAATATTATGCAATGTGTGCAACACCCATTATCTCGACAAAGAAAGGTACAAATGCAACACCTTTTGAATTATGGTATGGTCACTCACCTAATGTAAAACATTTCAAAGTATTTGGTTGTAAATGCTACATTCTTAAAGATACTAGAAATGGCAAGTTTGACACAAAAAGTAATGAAGGCATATTCCTTGTATACTCCACTAGAAGCAAAGCATATAAATGTTTGAATACTAACACTAACAAGATTGTGGAGAGTGCAAATGTAAATTTTGATGAGCATGCAAAATCTTAAGTTGATGAAATTAAGAAACCAGAAGAGTATAGATCCTTTTTATATTTCTATGAATGAATGCCTATTGGAGATGAAGCTACCAATCAAGTTGGGAATCAGCAACAAATTTTAGTATCAATTAAGTCACAACCAGTGAATGCCAAGTTGCATTTAGATGCCGAGTTGTAGAATAAAAATAATGCACATTCTGACTTAGAAGTCAATACACTTGAAAGAGATGATGATATACCAGATATATGAGAAGACATCACCCTGTAGAACAAATCATTGGTGATAAGGATGTCAAACCAATGACAAGGAACAAACTCAGAAATGAATCATGTTTAATGAGCAAGATTGAACCTAAACTAGTAAAAGATGCACTACAAGATGATGACTGATATAAAGCTATGAAAGAAGAGATAGATCAGATTGAGAAGAACAAAACCTAGACCTTAGTTCCTAGACTAGTTGATAACAATGTAATCAATACCAAATGGGTATTTAGGAGCAAGATTCATGAGAATGGTGAGATCACAAGAAATAAGGCTAGATTAGTCTATAAAGGTTATGCACAAGAAGAAGGACTAGACTATGGGGAAACATTTTCCCATATTTTAAGAATGGAAGGAGTGAGAAAATTACTCGCATGTGCTGCCTAAAAAGGCTTCAAAGCCTATCAGATGGATGTGGAGTATGCTTTTCTGAATGGTATATTGGAAGAGAAAGTCTACATAGAACAACTAGATGGATTTGTTGATGACAACAACAAGGATATGGTTTGCAAATTGTACAAAGAACTCTATGGTTTGAAGCAAGCACCTAGAGCATGGTATGAGATACTACACAAATATCTTGTGAAGATAGGATTTGAGAGAACAAATGACAACAACAACCTATATATCAAGGCAGAAAAAAGGTAAAGAGATTCTGATATCTGAGATCTTTGTTGATAACATGAGTTTGAAATGTCAATTTTTGGAGAAATCAAATTCTTTTTTGAATTACAAGTCCATCAACTAAAGCATGGTATATTTGTGACCCAATCAAAATATGTCAAGGAGATACTCAAGACATTTGGTCTAGAAGATTCAAAACCAGTTAGTACACCAATGGTAAATGGACATAAATTATCCAAGAATGATGATTCAGTTGAAGTAAATTAGAAAATCTATAGATCAATGATTGGAAAGTTATAATATGTTGTGCATAGTAGACTAGACATTACATTAGTAGTTGGAATAGTGGCAAGATTTTTTGCAAATCCAAGATAAGATCATGTTATGGCAATGAAAAGAATATTGAGGTACTTAAAAGGTACTAATGAATTTGGCTTATATTATAAGAGGAGTGAAAAATTTTAGTTGAAAGCCTACACTGATGCAAATTGGGGAGGTAATATTGATGATAGAAAAAGCACCAGTGGAGGAGCACTTTTCTTAGGTAAAAGATTGATTACCTAGACTAGTAAAAAGAAAATTTGTAACTCATAGTCCACAACAGAAGTTGAGTATGTTACAGCTACTATCAACTACACCAATATTTTATGGATCAAAAATCTATTGCAAGGTATGAAAGAAGAGGTAACTGAACCTATGATACTCTATTGTGATAACACAAGTGCCATCAACATATCAAAGAATCCTATGATGCATGTCAAAACAAAGCATATTGCAATTAAGTATCATTATGTGCTTCATAAAAGAATTACCTAAAGATGCATTTGAGTATCTTAGCGATAAGTTAGGGGTGATACCACTAGCCAAGGATACTTAAGTAACAACATAGATTTCCCTGCATCAAATGAATTGATTGTTAAAATATTACACATTGATGCAGAGGATACTTACTTTAGGATCTCTACCTAAAGTAATCAAAGTGCTGAAGTTCCAAATAAGTCACAAGCAAGGTGATAGATGGAGAAATTGGAGTACCTACAAATGATATACTTACATGATTAGGATGCTGAGATAATATGTCTTTGGCATTGTTGTCAAAGAGAGAGAAATAGCAAGAAACTGATCAAATCTATAGGATCAAATGGATAGAGGGAGAAAGAATGTAAGAGGAAGTTAGGAGAAGTACAAGATCAAAGTGAATAATGGGAAGCCATAAAAAAGAGGGAGATACAAAAATATAGCAGAAAGGAAAGAAAAAGGAAACAATAGCTAAGAGGGAGAAGTAGAAGTAAAGTAATCAGCATAACAGATCAAAGAGGAAGATGTGAAAACTAATGGTAACACAATTTCTTTTTGGCATTTGATTTATTGTTTTAACCTAGTTAGCATTTTGGTAATTTGGTTGATCATTTTGGTTTGCCATCAATGCCAAGGAGGGAGATTGTTGGAAATCTGATTGAAAAGATCATTATTGAAGAAGAAAGATTGTTGAGAAGAAGGAAGATGGTTGATAAAGAATGTTTTCAATCATTGTTTTGTCACTAATGTCAAACCTATTATTTGCTACAATGAAAATTGTTTATAAAATCCAAGTACTATCACTTAGTTGATTGATGAAGAGGATTTAATCAACAAGATGTAAAAAAATTACCTAAGGAAAAGGTTGAGTTATGGTTTTGTAATGAAGTGCAAGGATTAGTTAAGACAATGGTAAAATGATGTATTGATAGTATACTTGAAGAAAAAATATTGGTCACACTTAGAAACGCTACAAGAATAAGTTGTAACAAGGTTGTCTACAAAGCTTAACTAAATTCATTAGTGAGTATCGGGCAAGCTAGTTCATGCCAAGTAGATTTTTAGTTAGTGTCGAGCAAATGCAAAATCTAGTGTGTTCCAAGTGATATAGAAGAAGCCAAGCGTGTTCAGGTGCCAAGTAAACTTCAAGTGTTGAGCAATAGAAAAAATTAGTGGATGTTGAGTGAATCCATAGTAGGTGTCGAGAATCAATAAAATGTGGTTGATGTTGAGTAGCATAGTATGTGTTGAGCACTAGAATTTCAATAGTGTCGAGCTGCTGCATTATTTGAAAAGTCAAAGATTCACCAAATCTGAGCTAACAAGGTTGTTGCCTTGAATTTTGTGAACCAGATGGAGGATAAGAATGATGAGTTGGAGGCACAAAATTTTAGATAAACTGCTTTTAGGTGAATTTAGGAGGATTCTTCAAGATGTTTCTAGAAGGAACAAGATGTGGGTTAGATTCATTGAATACTACTTAATCCATTCGAACTGAAATTGAAGGAGGGAAGAATTGAACGAGAAAAGCAATTCCAGACTTCTATTTAAGGTGTGAAAGGCCAAGAAGCAAGATTTTTTGATGTGCCAAATTGTGAAGTGGTTGAAGGGTGTTAAGGAGAAGGCATCAAGGAGAAGAAAGAATAGAGGATAGAAACTTTGCTTTGATAAGTGGTCAAAAAGAAAGGATTGCACTGGCATATCAAGCATGGAGACTCAAGGAGACTATTACTGAATTTTTACTCATGTCAAAATTTAGTTCTAAACAAGGTACATATTACTGATATTCAGTGCATTTTTATTGCCAAAAAACATATTTCATTCAGAACAAAAAGCATAAATGTTCTTTGTATTACACATTGAGATATCTGATATACAAGTAGTATTTACAAAGTTGTAATAAAATGAAAGGTTGAATGTAAATGTTCTCCCACACAAGACTGTGAGAGTGATCTTTACTATTCCTATGCAAATATAGAGTACGAAAGTACTAATAGAAATGCATATGTACAAAGGGAAAGGAAGCTAGCCATTGCCTAGTCTTGAATGGCTAATGTAGATCATTGTCCTCTTTGCCTGCATGTGTCAAATGTGCCTTCCAAGATTTCCATGACCTACAAAATTAAGAAAAGGAAATAAGTTAGATCTTTATGATCTAAGCAATGACTAATTTCCAAAAATCCACATACCTCTACACTTATGATATTCATTCATGATCTTATTTGAGCAAGAATAGTAAAGATCAAAATTAGATTTAAGAACAATCAAAAAAAACAAGAATATTGCAACCAGTATGTGGACAGGAATATTTCTATACTGATAATGAGGCTACAGTCACATGCTTAAATTAAAGTAGCTAGATGAGATAGAGCCTTGGATTTTTCTGGAAACACATGGTATTGGCAACCCCGTGATAGGTGGAAATCTACAGAAAATGGTTACATGTGAATATTTTCAAATACCACCTAGCATGAACTCGCATGATTGTATCAATACATTGGTACTAGGGAGGACAAATTCCATTTCAAAGGAGACTATACAAAATTATGTTGCACTTTATAGTAAAGACAATTGGTTCTTGGAGCATGCTATGGGCCTTTGAGTGCCAAGATTCATGTTGGAGTAAGGTTAGAAGAATGGAGAATTAAGCAGACTGACACAAAAGATGAATTGAAAAATACAATGATTGACTTACACTTTGAGGGTATTTTTCATGCTCATCCTTTTGCAAACAACTAGGTAGTAGAATATAATTAAAATAGTTGAGCAGAAGATGAAAATATCATGGGCAGTCAAAGCCAAATGGGTAGATCCTGATTACTGTGAAAAGATGCTAGTTGGACATTTAAAAAGTCTACAAAATAGGCTGTTATTAGTTGTAAAACAATTTGGCAGGAAACGCTCTCTTAAAATTGATTGATGCTCATGTTGATGGAGTCAACGACTTAGCATTCTCTTATCCAAACAAGCAACTTTGCATTATAACATGTGGAGATGATAAGATGATTAAGGTTTGGGATGCCTTAACTAGTCACAAATTGTATAGCTTTGAGGGCCATAAGGCAGTTGTATTTTTTGTGTGCCCCATCACAAGGAAAATATTCAATTTATCTTTTCCACTGACATTGATAAAAATTTAAAAAAAAAGCCTGGTTATATGACAATGTGGGATCATAGGTTAACTATGATGCTTCTGGAAAATGGTGTACAACAATGATGTATAGTGCTAATGGGACAAGGTTTTTTCTTGTGACATGAGCAAGGAGGGAGAATCATTCCTGTGAATTAGTACATACTGAAAAGAAGGAAAACCCTCATTAGCAAGAGTTGTAAAACAAGGGGGTCTTTTGTTTATATAGAATCTTGTTGTCGAGGAGCATCAATCAGCACAAATGCATGTTAGCCTAGCACGAGTTATGCTTCTGATAGGTTTTATAACACCAAAGATTGTCTCATCTAATAAAAGCACATTCAACTTTTGATGATAAAAGCACAAACTTGGAAGATAGGCTCTTCCTTCTCTCTAAAGAAGCCATGTACGATAGAACCATACTAGTAATAGTTTCTCTTGGGGAAATTCTTTATACTAGCATTATATCTTCAGAACAAATTAGAGGCCAAGAAACTACATGTTATTGTAACAGCATCCAAAAAGTCTTCAAACATCATCCAAACATTTGGAAAATTCATGAATGGTAATTTTTCTAGAAAAACCCAAATGGGAAACACATCAATGAATTTTTTAAGACCCTCAGCCTCATATAGCCCCAAAAATAGAAACCCTCAGCATAGCATAAAATAATAGCATATTCAAAGATGAAACCTATATAGCAGTGAATCCATCTTCAAAATACAAATGAAAAATTGTAAACTAGGATGTATATGTAAAGAAGCACTAATAATACAGTAATTTTACCATGGCGGCTTCAAACCTCAGATTCAACAATGGCAAATACTACTAAAAAGTGTAGAAAATATCCTCATGGCAACTTGACATAGCTAGAAGTGATAATTGATATTCAAAAAGAAATATGGAAATATCTTTCAAGCCTCATATTACATGAATGTAGCAAAAAGAAATTCACATAAAACTAAAAAAATGCATACCTTCTAGCATCAAGCAAGTATAGCAACTCAAAACATCTCTAGCAAGCTTAGTCATGGCAGCATCAACATTCATGGCAGCCATCAGACAATAGTGAAACCCTCAAATTTCTCAAGACTTCCAAATGTAAATGTAAGAATGAAAGAAGTTTTAGGGTATTCAACAACATATAACGTGCCCCTTTTCCATTTTTCATATTCTTTTCAAATTTACAGGCTGGTATATGGGATTTAATCCCTTTTAAAAGTTTTTTTTTTTATTATGAAGAAGTGGGGGGTGGGTTTTCTTAGTTGTTGACTAAGGGGTTATGTATGGGACATTTACCTTTTTTTTACATAAGTTATATTATTGTAAAGAAAGAATATTTAGATGATAAAATTATTAATCATTTAATATTTTTTCTATTTTTGATGCAAAAAGAAGACAAAAGATTCATTTCATGTTCATGGTCTTTAAGGAAGCAATCAGTTTGAAAACATTAAGAGTCTTTTTAGGGGCCTGTCTGGGGTTGAATTTAAATTTTCCCTAGCAGTTGAAGGGTATTTATTGGCTTTTGGAGCATTTTTAGGGCAGTTGTGAGTGACTCATTGGGTTCTTTATGGGGTAGTGGAGTTTTCTCAAGGGTAGGACTTCATTTTGTAGTGATTGAGTCCTTGTTTTCATGCTACCTTTTCTAGATTCAACCCAAGTGTTGGGTTTTGTACTTAATGAGTTTTGCAACTCATTTTTCTAGAGTTTTGATTATGCA
This sequence comes from Cupressus sempervirens, assembly GCA_028749045.1. NCBI lineage: Eukaryota > Viridiplantae > Streptophyta > Pinopsida > Cupressales > Cupressaceae > Cupressus > Cupressus sempervirens. Next base: position 977,763,699 of record CM053792.1, on the reverse strand, counting down.
AAGAAGTGGATGTGACTTCTATTTTGAGTCCTTATTATTTTTTGTAGAATTTGTAATTCATCTTGGGAAATTCAATACAAGTGACAGAATTGTGTTCATGTTATTTTGGTGTTACTTATTAAGCCTTCTTTCTTCCTACAGTTTTGTGTGTGTATCAAAATGATTTGATGAAGTAATTTGTGAGCTTTTAATTGTTCCTTATTAGTTTGTCTCATTTTAGCACCTGGGTGTAGGAAAGTAAGTCTACCTAGAGGTTGTAGTTTGTGTTTCAAAACCTTATTACAAATTATTTATGCAGGTCTTTATAGAAAGATGTGTTTTTTGCATAAACTCCAAGTAGCTGTATGATCCTTCTCTATTAAGTTTGTTTAAGTTTTCCATATCATTTTGGTGTATCAGCATCTCCTACTTTAGGCTATAAGTTTAGGTTCATTTTCAGCAATTTCTTCCCTTTTCCCTGAAGTTTAAGTTAGGATTTCGGAAATATCACTGAATATTTTGTTGGTGTTCTTTTTGGTAAAGAACATACCAAGTAGATTTAAACCTGATACCAAGAAACAAAGACTAGGGACATGCCTAAGGATGAGCTAAATCCTATATTCAACAAGGCTAAATCTTAGTTCTAGGCCAATTAACAGAGTCATATCAGGACTCACTTCACTTTAGGCTCTGGAAACCCAAGGTGGGAATACCTAAGGGATTTGTCTAATTTTTCTTGATACTTCATTACAAGACTACCCTCTATAGTAGATATGGTCAATATTCTTCTTCAATTTGATGGTAAATCTCTTGATCATAGTAGCTAATCATAACCAAGGAAAGTAACCACAAATAAGCCATGACCTACACTTATAGTTCTTCAAAACATAAAATGAGAAAATAATATTCATTTTGATTTGGTTTCTCAGCATAATCAAGTATGCAACAGCAAAGAACATGCATCCTTCAAGCTTACCAGTCCCTTATCCATTGGGCACTAACTAAATCTTCACATATAGATGGATACCTAAAATATACTCATATATTCAGGTATATGGTCTATCTGCTTGACTTGCAAATAGACATCAATATTCATTAAAACTCTCGTACTTATGGTAATATCCTTCTAGTGTAACCTGCAATCCTATCAGTATAAACAAGCATTTATTTGGAGCTTTGTTCCAACAGATAATCTATTCTGATATACAACCTTAAGGGGATGTAACTGGGTTCAAGCTCTTAGTTCTTAAACATAGAACATTGCAAATAACAAAAGTAGGAGATGAGAATCAGAATGAAACTAAGAAAGGTGAAACTCTTGCATTAATTTCCTTGGAAACAATACATCATCTACATATCAAAATTCAAAAAATACACATAGAATGACTATGTAATACAAATGCCTCAAAGGAATACAATATGTTGTTCATAACAAGAAGAACACTGAGAAAAATGGTATCACAGATCTGAGAGAACTCAAGATTGGAACCATGAATGGTCTCATAGTCACAAAAAATTGGAACCCCCCAAATGGAAGAAAGAAAGAATAATATAGCAACGAGATGAATTCCCAAATTGAAACTAAAGACGACAAGTGCCCATTTGGAATTCCATCTTGTGCAACTAAAAACCTCTTTCATCTCTCTACCATTTGATCTGATTTTTCTTTTTGTTTCATCATTATCTGCAACTAATTTGCAAATATCCTAGTTCAAATGATGAAATTCTTTGAATCACCAAAAAATCTGATTGCCCCATGAAAATACTAGTGAAAACTTCATTTTTTATTGAGTGAATGTGACCCCAACTCCATTTTCACTATCTCTTTAACCTATTCAAATCATTACTTCGTTAGATTTCAATTTTGAACTTTCATAACTGAAAACAATTTCCATTCAGGAACCTGATAGAAAACCTCATGTAACTTGAACAAATGGATTTATGTGCAAAAACTAACTTTGGAATCGAAAAATTAAGACTTTCACGATTCTGGCAGCATATGATAAGGCATATCTAGCCTTCCAGAAACTCATGTAATCTCAATTTGAAAAATAGCTTCCTGGCATGGCACTCCCTTGGTCTGCACTTCTTTTGATTTTAAATTTCAAAAAATCTAAAAATTCTTTAAAGTCAAAACTTTATAATATCCCCCTTTTGATTTAAAATTTTATAATATAATGTGAGTGCACTTTTAGCTAAAAATAATTTTAAGATGAAAAATTAATATTGCTTTAATTTTTTCACCCTTTCAATTTCGAAGTCAAACTCTGTTGACCCATGTCATATGTCAATTTCTAATTGATTGACTGCTACCAATAGGCACCACGGGTCGTTCTCACCTCAGCCCTGGCCCTGACTAGATCACAACCTTGGAATTCATCCCGAGCCCATTGCCACATGACACCCGAGCGCTTTCTCACATTTCTTATCTTCCCTGCAACTTTATTTTGTAGGTATGCGCAAGTCACAGGATGCACCACGTGGTGGCATCCTGTGCATCGTCTAAACTTGCTCTTTCCCTTTTTCCCACTCAATCATGTGCGGGACCCGCTGCCATGTGGTGGCATTGTGCTTCCCCGCTTTATTTATCTAGTATGCACCTTATTTTTGCGGGCATGTGCGCACCGCACGATCTTGCCACTTGTCATCATCATTTTGCATCTAGATCTGGGTGACACATCATCACCCATGCATGCTCTATGAAAATTTGGCTTCTGTCTTGATGACGTGATTGTGGGACCCCCAAGCCTACGTGAGCTTCAAAAGCCTACGGATTTGTGATACCATCAATTGTTGTGATGGGGCATTTAAACAAGTTTTAAAAACCCCCGCGCTCCCAATGTGGGACTAAGTGTTTTAATGCCAAACTAATGTGTTTTCTTCATTTTGGCATGGTCTTTCTCTTAATCTACCAACTACTGTGCATGGAGTTCTTTGACTTTAGCTGTGTCAAGTATGAGGAGTTTTAGCGGCTTTCTATCTTCATGTCGTGGGTTGTGTTCCAACGTGGGGTTTGACCCCTCCAATACTGGGCGTGGAAATGGGAAGAAGGCACTCCCTTCTTGCAAACTGCACCTTTTGCTTCCTTGATGGCATGGGGATGGAAAATCCCCATTACGTTGATTTCCCTCTTCATTTGGTTGCAGCTAACACAAAACAAGTGGATCTGCTAATCCTTTCTCCAGCCATGGGCGGCCTCTACTAATGGTGTCTCCATTGGATGTAGTGTGAGTTTCCCCTACCGCAAACTATATTATGCCCTTTTACTGACGTGGGCTACCTTCTCAAAATGTGGATGCATGTTCAGCATATGATGGTTCCTTTCAAGCCCGTGTAGACCCTGCAGATGTCATGGATGCTCCAATGATCCTACTCCCTTAGGCGAGAGATACCCTACACTTGAGGCATGGTTCCTCTTGATAGTCATCCAAAGTTGTAGCTAGGGAAGCCATCTCATCATAATCTAAATTATTCATTATTTTATTATTTCCCATCTGTTCTTTGTTCTTGAAACACAATTTATGTATTTCCTCTCCATTTATTTCAATGTTTTGGAGGCTCCTTTTTTTTCACAAGCATGGACAAAGTGTAAATTGTTTCACTAAATACCTTGAGAAGAGGTCATTGAATGAAGCTAGCCATAGTGAGGCTTAATTTCACCATCATGTTTCTTCTCTAAAGAACCTATTCTCAATATTGGGTTTTCCCTTTGGTTGTCCCCAGATTTGATATGAGAACCATTCTCAAGCACATTGGACACACAGTCAAAGCTTGGTACCATGGCTGCCTTGTCTTAGATCTTCACCATTGTTTCTTTCTTTCTACACTTTCCCAAAATCTATCCCCCTTTGGAAACAATCAAAAGGAAAGAATAAAAAACCCAATGAATCCAATAGGCTTGAAACTTTTTGTGAATCAATCATAATCCCTCCTAGAGAAGAACACAAAGGGGGAACTCAGAACTCCCAATTTTCTCTTTCATTGCAATCCCAAGCTTTTGTAACATGAGCCATAACTTATCCCTCTCATTATTCATACACCCATGATAAAGATTTAAGTGATACTTCTTGTTTAGGAACCATAGCAAGGTTTAATCCACCATAAAAAGGACTAGAAACTTCCTCTTCAAGCTTTGATGCATATTCCTTAACATAGTTGTCCCTTTGGATGGCCATCTCTCCTACCTTGAGCATAAAATTCTCTGCTAAAAATGTGGAAGATCCTTTTTGCTAGCCAATTGCTCTGCTTTTAACTAGATTTGAGGAAAATATATGTTCACACCAAAACATATAATGATGACACCAAATTTTTTTATGAACAACTTGTATCACAAACTAATCTATTCACCTGCTCGGACTGATCAGAATCAATTTTTTTCACTGAACCCTCAATCAAAATCACTTGATCACTTTCTACAACCAGTCAAATTTGATGTTAGGAGGTTCGTTGACTGCCCTTAAAAATTGACCCAAACCTTTGGCCAGTCTCCAAAAATTGGTACACTGACTCTTTGTTCTACATACTTTCACCATGTCAGATCTTGTCTTATGATGAATTCCTAGTTAAAAGATATTCATCATCAAATTTGCCTTCTCAGAATTTTCTGCAAGTAAACAAGTCAGAAAATAAAAAATTGGCTCTGGAATCGGCTTGGAAAACTAGGACACTCATTCTCTGTCATGAGGACATTATGGATCTATGATTTAGGCTCATGATGAATAACTAGATGCGTTTGGCGCGCATCTAAAGTTGGCTACTTGGAATTTTGCAACTAGGAACACTGACTGAATTACAATTTTTTAGAAATGGAATGACCCTGGTAAAGCGTGAAGACGGATTTGTCAAGTTCTAAAAACTAACAAACTTGTAGTATTTCTAGAGGACAACACAAGGGTATAACCCATTTAGCTTGACCAACCACAGATACAAAGATATGACATCTTGAACAGGGGTACAAATCAATCTACAAATGCTAACACCAGTAAAAAGTCATAAATTGCGTTTGGAATCACATTTGAAAACTGATCAAATGGATTCATCAAGACTTAAAAATTGAAACATAGGAAGTCTCTGATGTCTACCATGCAACGCAAAAGGAAATTTAGCATTTTCATTGTCTCTTTAACCCATTCAAGTCATTACTTCGTTAGAATTAAACTCTGAACTTTCATAACTAAAAATAATTCCCATTCAGGTACCTGGTAGAAAACCTCGTGTAACTTGAACAGAAGGATTTTTGTGCAAAAACTAACCTCAGAATCAGAAAATTTAGACTTTCACGATTTCGGCGGCATATGATAAGGCATATCTAGCCTTCCAGAAACTCATGTAATCTCAATTTGGAAAATGCCTTCCTGGCATGGCACTCCCTTGGTCTGCACTTCTTTTGATTTTAAATTTTGAAAAATTGAAAATTCTTTAAAGTCAAAACTTTATAATATCTCCCTTTTGATTTAAAATTTTATAATATAACGTGAGTGCACTTTTAGCTGAAAACAATTTTAAGATGAAAAAATAAAATTACTTTAATTTTTTCAACCTTTCAATTTTGAAGTCAAACTCTGTTGACCCATGCCATACGTCAATTTCTGATTGATTGACTGCTACCAATAGGTGCCACATGTCATTCTCACCTCAGCCCTGGCCCTGACTAGATTGCCACCTTGGAATGGGCCCTAGGCCCACTGCCATGTGGTGCCTGGGTGCATTCCCGCATTTCTTACCTTCCCTGCAACTTTATTTTGTGGGTATGTGTGAATCATAGGATGTGCCACGTGCTGGCATCCTGTGCATCATCTGAACTTTCTTTTTCCCTTTTTCCCACTCAATCACGTACGGGACCTGCTACCATGTGGCGGCATCGCACTTCACCACTTTATTCATCTAGTGCGCACCTTATTTTTGTGGGCGTGCACGCACCGCACGATCTTGCCACTTGTCATCATCATTTTGCATCTGGATCTGGATGCCACATCGTCACCCATGCATGCTCTGTCAAAATTTAGCTTCTGTCTTGATGACATCATTGTGGGACCCCCAAGCCTATGTGAGCTTCAAAAGCCTACAGCTTTGTGATACCATCAATTGTTGTGATGGGGCATTTAAACAAGTTTAAAAACCCTTGCGCTCCCAATGTGGGACTAAGTGTTTTAATGCCAAACTGCTACATTTTCTTCATTTTGGCATGGTCTTTCTCTTAATCTTTCGACTGCTATGCATTGAGTTCTTTGACTTTAGCTGTGTTAGGTATGAGGAGTTTGGGCAGCTTTATGTCTTCATGTCGTGGGTTGTGTTCCAATGTGGGGTTTGACCCCTCCAATACTAGGCATGGAAATGGGAAGAAGGCACTCCCTTGCTGCAAACTTTGGCTTTTTCTTCCTTGATGGCATGGGGATGGAAAACCCCCATTGCATTGATTTCCCTCTTTATTTGGTTGCAGCTGAGACAAAACACGTGGATCTGCTAGTCCTTTCTCTAGCCATGGGTAGCCTCTACTGATGGCATCTGCATTGGATGTAGTGTGAGTTTCCCCTACTGCAAATTTTATTACACCCTTTTACTAACGTGGGCTACCTTCTCAAAATGTGGATGCACGTTCAGAATATGATGGTTCATTTCAAGCCTATGTAGACCCTATAGATGTCATGGATGCTCCAATGATCCTGCTCCCTTAGGCGTGAGATGACTTGCACTTGAGACATGGTTCCTCTTGATAGTCATTCTTGAGACATGGTTCCTCTTGATAGTCATCCATAGTTGCAGCTAGGGAAGCCATCTCATCATAATCTAAATTATTCATTATTTCATTATTTTGCATCTGTTCTTTGTTCTTCAAACATAATTTTTTCATTTCCTCTCCATTTATTTCAATGTTGTGGAGGCTCCTTTGTTGTCACAAGCATGGACAAAGTGTAAATTGTTTCACTAAATACCTTGAGAAGAGGTCATTGAATGCAGCTAGCCATAGTGAGGCTTAATTTCACCACCATGTTTCTTCTCTAAAGCACCTATTCTTGATATTGGGTTTTCCCTTTGGTTGTCCCCAGATTCGATATGAGAACCATTCTCAAGCACATTGGACACACAGTCAAATCTTGGCACCATGGCTGCCTTGTCTCAGATCTTCACCATTATTTCTTTCTTTCTACACTTTCCCCAAATCTATCCCCCTTTGGAAACAATCAAAAGGAAAGAATCAAAAACCTAATGAATCCAATAAGCGTGCAACCATCTATGAATCAATCATAATCCCTCCTAGAGAAGAACACAAAGGGGGAACTTAGAACTCCCTCTTTTCTCTTTCATTTCGATCCCAAGCTTTTGTAACATGAGCCATAACTTATCCCTCTCATTATTCATACACCCATGATAAAGATTTAAGCGATAATTCTTGTTTAGGAACCATAGCAAGGTTTAATCCACCATAAAAAGGACTAGAAAATTCCTCTTCAAGATTTGATGCATATTCCTTAACATAGTTGTCCCTTTGGATGGCCATCTCTCCTGCCTTGAGCATAAAATTCTCTACTAAAAATGTGGAAGATCCTTTTTGCTAGCCAATTGCTCTGCTTTTAACTAGATTTGAGGAAAATATATGTTCACACCAAAACATATAATGATGACACCAAATTTTTTTATGAACAACTTGTATCACAAAGTGATCTATTCACCTTCTCAGACTAATTAGAACCAAATTTGATCATTGAACCCTCAATCAAAATCACTTTATCACTTTCTACAACTAGTCAAATTTGATGTTAGGAGGTCCATTGACTACCCTTAAAAACTGACCCACACCTTTGACCAGGCTCCGAAAATTGGTACACTGAATCTTTGTTCCGCATACTTTGACCATGTTAGATATTGTCTTATGGAAAATTCCTAGTTAAAAGATATTTGCCATCAAAGTTGCCTTCTCAGAATTTCCTACAAGTAAACAAGTCAAAAAACAACAAATTGGCTTTGGAATCGGCTTGGAAAACTAGGCAAATGAGCACATGGGGAAATGAAAACTAGGACACTCATTCTCTATCATGAGGACATTATGGATCTACAATTTAGGATCATGACAAATAACTGGACGCATTTGGCGAGCGTCTAAAGTTGGCTACTTGGAATTTTGCAAGTAGGAACACTAACTGAAAAGCGATTTTTCAGAAATGGAATGACCCTGGTAAAGTGTGAAGACAGATTCGTCAAGTTCTAAAAACTAGCACACTTGTAGTATTTTCAGAGGACAACACAGTGGTATAATCCATTTAGCTTGACCAACCATAGATACAAAGATATGACATCTCGAATAGGGGTACAGATCAATCTGCAAATGTTGACACAAGTACAAAGTCATAAATTGCGTTTGGAATCGCATTTGAAAAATAATCAAATGGATTCATCAAGACTTAAAAATTCAAACATAGGAAGTCTCTGATGTCTACCATGTAACACAAAAGGAAATTTAGTATTTTAGTCAACTGGGTCAAAGTTATAGCATGTCAAATAGGCCTTCCCAGAAATATGAACAAAGTGCAAAAGCATGAAAACAGTAACTGACCAACTTTGATGGATTCAAAACCTAATCAAATGAACTCAAAACAACTCAAAATCTGATACATAGGCTCTTAGGTATGGACACTAAACACTCCCAAAGTGGTAAGTCATGAAACATTTCTGGATGCGAGATATTCACTGGCAAACACAACCTCTTGTCGCTATTTGACACTAGGGCAGAATTGCAAATTTGACAAATGCTTCAAACAAGACTTCGCCATATGACTCAAAAACTCAATTTAACTTCACCAAACACTTAGGCATGCTGAATGAAAGGTGCTAGAAGCATTAAATACCTTAGGGGTCTTAGATGGACAGCCGGGTACATAGGCACTAAAAGCATTTATAGGGCTCAATTTTTCAAGGGTGCTCAAAATTGACCATGCAATTTTGAGTGCCAACAGTGGCTCTATCTGGGGATGCATGTCCCTTGTGGGCATGGCAAGATTTTAGATCTCTGGAGGAAGCAGACCACACACCTGACAGCAAAAACTTCCCCTCAAACAGCTTTATTGAAAACAGGGAAACAACTACAACTACCAAGATTACGTACACACAATGGCCCCAGGCCACCGAATTTCAACAAAATTGTTCACCTCTGTCATAAACATGATTCTCATCTAAAATTTCATGAGGTAAACTAAAAAAATTTCTCCTATCAATTTCACTAATCATATTATCATCATATAAAAAATCACTTGGCAAAACAAAATCATCACTCTTACTTTCATAATGCATATAAAAACTTACTTCATCTTCAACCGTTAGCCCATTATGAAAATATTGATCAGCATGCTTAAACATATTAGACTGAAACTGAAAACTCTCTTCATTGAATGGCTCATACATGCTATCATTCTCGAATATGAAGGCTTCATATTCAACTTGCGGAAAAAGACCACTCATACCTTCACAATGTGTATCTTTTTGTATAACCGGATAGGAATCAAATGATGAATCTGACTAATACTCACATATGTCATCCACATCAGAATCTGAAACTAATCTGGGATCTTCAAATGATTCTCTAAAATCAACAAGTGGATTAGTCATCTAATTAAAATATACATCATAAAACTTAGTACAAAGTGCATGCTGATTTTCAAGAACAACTTTGTCAAACACCTTGTTATCATAATAAAATGCAATATCATGATCATTTTCTCTAGCGAACTCAAAAGAAGAAAATTATGATCTCTTACAGTAGTAAGACAAGGTACCATCATCAAACCCATTCTCAACTAAATCTAAATTTTCCATGTGCTCTTCAAACAAAGGATTGATAATTCCATGAAAAGCACCTTTGTAGACATTAGGACAAGTGATGTGCTGATCAACATCAAACTCCTCACCATATAACAGATTAGTGAAAACTTTAACACCATTTCTAACATCATTGTGATGGATACTTTCAACAGAAGAAGAAGAAAAATCAGAATCATCATTCGAAGACACATCATTAATTCTTTCAACGAAGCATGTAGAATATAAATCAAAGTTACTTTCATTATCTTCATGTATGTGATTCAAATGTCTTGCAAGTGAATAATCTTTAGGTGCTGATGCATTAGCCTCAAAATATTTTCTATACTATTGATTACTACTACATGTATCTTCAAGACATTCATCTACACAAATAACCAATTCCTCTTTATAAATAATCCTTTTATCCTCATATTGTGTACACAACTCTTCTTCACAACTTTCAACCTCAAACTGATTTGCACAATTCTGAACTAGAGATTCACTTTCAAATTTAAGAAAAGAATTCATACCTTTACTGACATAAGAGCACTCACTTCCGTCATTGCTCTCTTCTTCCCAATCAACATCTAATTCACATGAAGACAAACATGTGCTAACACTATCCTCTTCTTGACTTGAATAACCATTCTTGCCATTGTCTTCACATGATGCTTCTTCACAATATGTCGGATCAGAAATTTCATCTTTATCACTTGATACATCACTTCCAGGTTCTTCATCCTCATACTGAAATAAATACCTTTCCTCTTCTTGATTCATTATGTTTTCAACACAATGCAAATCATCAATGGGAAAATGAATGACTGGATTTATATCTTGCATGCATAACTCATCAAGTGAATCAACTCTATCATCTACTGTCATAATACCATGAACATGTGCATTCAATTCAGCACGAATGGAATCATTTCTTCTTTTCCATAAAGAGATTTCATGTTCTCATGTTTTTATTTCTGAATCCTCAACAAAACTATTTACAACAGCAAGGGTACTTCTTTGTTGATCTGAAATTAAACATTCCTTATGACATTGACTTATGCCTTGCACCTCATCTTGTCGGCAAACATTCCTAGAGAAGTGACTCTTGGTTAAGCCATATTTTATGTTATTCTCAATCTCCATCGCTGTCATGAATGCCTAATGCAAAGTCTTGGGTTCTTTATCTCTCAACAGATAACTCATCTTCTTATCAAATGCATTGAGATAAACCACTAAACACATTTGATCATCCAACTTGTAGATCTCAGGAATTTCATTTAAAATCTTTGCAAATTTGATATTAAATTCAGGAACTAACTCACTATTCCTAATTTGAATTTTCAAAAACTTATCAAAATAATCAGAGATGCTTACTCTTTCCCCAAACTGCATCATGAAGGCTGATAGTAATTCATCCCAAGATGAAATTGAGCATGCTGGTAAAAATGAAAACCAGTCCCTAGCATCATCTTCTAAAGTCTAAACAAACAACTTCATCTGAACGTCTTCATGAGCAATTTCAAAATCACCAACCAAGTCACTAAACAACTGAACATGATGACTGGCTGAATTTTCATGGTTTCACCAAACTTAGGCAAATACTTTCTGAGGTTACAAGGCATAGTATTTGGGAAACCATGAATACCATTAAAATTCAATGGCATATACCTCCTAGTAGAAACAAATCTAAAACTTTCACTAACAGGCTGCATACTAGATGAGATGAAACTTGACATTCTTCAAACTTAAGACTCATTCAACATTAGAAACTTTTAGAATTTATTAATTGCAACGGAGTTCTTTCTACCAATTCAAAACTTCAAACATACTTTGACATATAAAACACTTTTGTTGAATCTACTTTCCACAAAGCATGTTGAACTGTACTGAACCAATCTCCTATTTAATGCTATAAACCATTTGATGGAGAAACTTTTGGAATCTTTACTTTCATGTAAATAAAATCACATGAGGATGGAAAATACCTTTTAATATGGATGCCTGCAACTACTTCAATGCTACAAATAACAACAGATTCAAATCTTAACCAAATTTATTAACACTTGCACTACATCTCGTTTGATTCTTTTACCCAGTGTCAAGAACTTGAAATGAATCCTTCAAATTTTCCTGCCCATTTTTGTCCCCTTCATAATAGCTTCACACTTATGAAGCACTGGTGCAAAGATTTTACTTTGAGTCACCACTCACTAAGTGAGAAAAGATTAACCAACTTGCAAAACAAAACAAGATGGTCCAGAACTTACAACTAGTATTTGCAAATTTTATTCAACAACAAGGGAATTTCACATTCTTGACAAACTAAAAGAACATGACATGAACTCCAAATTTTGACAGCAACTTATCAAAACTTCAAGTGACTTTGATATTACAAATTATTCAATTTAATTAAACTTCTACTGTAGATGAATAAGAACACTAGGGTAAATGAAACTTCAGCAAAGAAATAAGAAACACCTCTTGCTATATATCTGCTATATCCAATCTATTTCATGCCAGAGATATTTTTTTTTTTTGTATGCACATTCCCCAGTGAAGTCACCATTTTTTTGGTGTTATTTTTGGTAAAGAACATACCAGGTAGATTTAAACCTGATACCAAGAAACAAAGACTAGGGACATGCCTAAGGACGAGCTAAATCCTATATTCAGCAAGGCTAAATCTTAGTTCTGCGCCAATTAACAAAGTCATATCAGGACTCACTTCACTTTAGGCTTTGCAAACCCAAGGTGGGAAAACCTGAGGGATTTGTCTAATTTTTCTTGATACTTCATTACAAGACTACCCTCTATAGTAGATATGGTCAATATTCTTCTTCGATTTGATGGTAAATCTCTTGATCACAGTAGCTAATCATAAGCAAGGAAAGTAACCACAAATAAGCGATGACCTACACTTATAGTTCTTCAAAACATAAAATGGGAAAATAATATTCATTTTGATTTGGTTTCTCAGCATAATAAAGTAAGCAACAGCAAAGAACATGCATCCTTCAAGCTGACCAATCCCTTATCCATTGGGCACTAATTGAATCTTCACATATAGATGGATACCTAAAATATACTAATATATTCAGGTATATGGTCTATCTACTTTACTTGCAAGTAGACATCAATATTCATTAAAACTCTCGTACTTATGGTAATATCCTTCTGGTGTAACCTACAATCCTATTAGTATAAACAAGCATTTACTTGGAGCTTTGTTCCAACAGCAAATCTATTTTGATATACAACCTTATGGGGATGTAACTGGGTTCAAGCTCTTAGTTCTTAAACACAGAACATTGCAAATAATAGAAGCAAGAGATGATAATTAGAATGAAACTAAGAAAGGTGAAACTCTTGCATTAATTTCCTTTGAAACAATACATCATCTGCATATCAAAATTCAAAAAATACACGTAGAATGACTGTGTAATACAAATGCCTCAAAGGAATACAATATGTTGTTCATAACAGGAAGAACATTGAGAAAAATGGTATCACAGATCTGAGAGAACTCAAGATTGGAACCATGAATGGTCTCATAGTCACAAAAACTTGAACCCCCCAAATGGAAGAAAGAAAGAATAATATGGCAAGGAGATGAATTCCTAGATTGAAACTAAAGACGACAAATGTCCATTTGGAATTCCATCTTGTGCAACTAAAAACCTCTTTCATCTCTCTACCATTTGATCTGATTTTTTTTTTTGTTTCATCATTATCTGCAATTGATTTGCAAATATCCTAGTTCAAATGATGAAATTCTTTGAATCACAAAAAAATCTGATTGCCCCATGAAAATACTAGTGAAAACTTCATTTTTTACTGAGTGAATGTGACCCCAACTGCATTTTCACTGTCTCTTTAATCTATTCAAGTCATTACTTCATTAGAATTCAATTCTGAACTTTCATAACTGAAAACAATTGCCATTCAGGTACCTGATAGAAAACCTCATGTAACTTGAACAAAAGGATTTATGTGCATAAACTAACCTCAAAATTGGAAAATTTAGACTTTCACAATTCCAGCAGTATATGATAAGGAATATCTAGCCTTCCAAAAACTCAGGTAATCTCAATTTGAAAAATGCCTTCCTGGCATGGCACTCCCTTGGTCTACACTTCGTTTGATTTTAAATTTTGAAAAACTTAAAATTCTTTAAAGTCAAAACCTTATAATATCCCCGTTTTGATTTAAAATTTTATAATATAACGTGAGTGCACTTTTAGTTGGAAACAATTTTAAGATGAAAAATTAAAATTACTTTAACTTTTTCACCCTTTCAATTTGAAGTCAAACTCTGTTGACCCATGCCATATGTCAATTTCTGATTGATTGACTGCTACCAATAGGTGCCATGTGTCATTCTCACCTCAACCCTGGCCTTGACTGGATTGCCACCTTGGAATGCACCCTGGGCCCACTACCACGTGGCGCCCGAGTGCATTCCTGCATTTCTTATCTTCCCTACAACTTTATTTTGCAGGTATGCGTGAGTCACAGGATGCGCCACGTGGTGGCATCCTATGCATTGTCCAAACTTTCTCTTTCCCTTTTTCCCACTCAATCACACGTGGGAGATGCTGCCATGTGGCGGCATCATGCTTCCCCACTTTATTTATCTAGTACACACCTTATTTTTTTGTGCATGCGCACACCGCATGATCTTTCCACTTGTCATCATTGTTTTGCATATGGATTTGGGTGCCACATCATCACCCATGCGTGCTCTATCAAAATTTAGCTTCTGTCTTGATGATTTCGTTGTGGGACCCCCAAGCCTGTGTGAGTTTCAAAAGCATGCGGCTTTGTGATACCATCAATTGTTGTGATGGGGCATTTAAACAAGTTTAAAAACCCCCGCGCTCCCAATGTGGGACTAAGTGTTTTCATGCCAAGCTGCTACATTTTCTTCATTCTAGCGTGGTCTTTCTCTTAATCTTCTGACTGTTGTGGGTTGAGTTCTTTGACTTTAGCTGCGTCAGGTATGAGGAGTTTGGGCGGCTTTCTATCTTCATGCCGTGGGTTGTGTTCCAACGTGGGGTTTGACCCATCCAATACTGGGCATGGAAATGGGAAGAAGGCACTCCCTTGCTGCAAACTGTGGCTTGTGCTTCCTTGATGGCATGGGGATGGAAAATCCCCATTGCATTGATTTCCCAATTCATTTGGTTGCAGCTGAGACAAAACACGTGGATCTGCTAATCCTTTCTCCAGCCATGGGCAATCTCTACTGATGGCATCTCCATTGGATGTAGTGTGAGTTTCCCCTGCTACAAATTGTATTACACCCTTTTACTGACATGGGCTGCCTTCTCAAAATGTGGATGCATGTTTAGAATATGATGGTTCCTTTCAAGCCCGTGTAGACCCTGTAGATGTCATGGATGCTCCAATGATCCTACTCTCTTAGGCATGAGATGCACTACACTTGAGGCATGGTTCCTCTTGATAGTCATCCAAAGTTGTAGCTAGGGAAGCCATCTCATCATAATCTAAATTATTCATTATTTCATTATTTTGCATCTGTTCTTTGTTCTTCAAACACAATTTCTGCATTTCCTCTCCATTTATTTCAATGTTGTGGAGGCTCCTTTGTTTTCACAAGCATGGACAAAGTGTAAATTGTTTTAGTAAATACCTTGAGAAGAGGTCATTGAATGTAGCTAGCCATAGTGAGGCTTAATTTCACCACCATGTTTCTTCTCTAAAGCACCTATTCTTGATATTGGGTTTTCCCTTTGGTTGTCCCCAGATTTGATATGAGAACCATTCTCAAGAACATTGGACACATAGTCAAAGCTTGGCACCATGGCTACCTTGTCTCAGATCTTCACCATTGTTTCTTTCTTTCTACACTTTCCCCAAATCTATCCCCCTTTGGAAATAATCAAAAGGAAAGAATCAAAAACCCAATGAATCCAATAGGTGTGCAACCATCTGTGAATCAATCATAATCCCTCCTAGAGAAGAACACAAAGGGGGGACTTGGAACTCCCTCTTTTCTCTTTCATTACAATCCCAAGCTTTTGTAACATGAGCCATAACTTATCGCTCTCATTATTCATACACCCATGATAAAGATTTAAGAGATACTTCTTGTTTAGGAACCATAGCAAGGTTTAATCTACCATAAAAAGGACTAGAAACTTCCTATTCGAGATTTAATGCATATTCCTTAACATAGTTGTCCCTTTGGATGGCCATCTCTCTTGCCTTGAGCATAAAATTCTCTGCTAAAAATGTGGAAGATCCTTTTTGCTAGCTAATTTCTCTACTTTTAACTAGATTTGAGGAAAATATATGTTCACACCAAAACATGTAATGATGACACCAAATTTGTTTATGAACAACTTATATCACAAACTTATCTATTCACCTTCTTAGACTGATCAGAATCAAATTTGATCATTGAACCCTCAATCAAAATCACTTTATCACTTTCTACAACGAGTCAAATTTGATGTTAGGAGGTCCATTGACTACCCTTAAAAATTGACCCAAACCATTAACTAGGCTCCAAAAATTGGTACACTGACTCTTTCTTTAACATACTTTCACCATGTCAGATCTTGTCTTATGAAAAATTCCTAGTTAAAATATATTCGCCATCAAAGTTGCCTTCTCAGAATTTCTTGGAAGTAAACAAGTCAGAAAACAACAAATTCGCTCTAGAATTGGCTTGGAAAACTAGGCAAATGAGCACATGGGGAAATGAAAACTAAGAAACTCATTCTTTGTCATGAGGACATTATGGATCTACAATTTAGGATCATGACAAATAACTGGACACATTTGGTGAGCGTCTAAAGTTGGCTACTTGGAATTTTGCAACTAGGAACACTAACTAAAAAGCGATTTTTTTAGAAATGGAATGACCCTGGTAAAGTGTGAAGACGGATTCATAAAGTTCTAAAAACTAGCACACTTGTAGTATTTTTAGAGAAAAATACAGGGGTATAATTCATTTAGCTTGACCAACCACAGATACAAAGGAAAACACAAGGGTATAATCCTTCTCTTGTCATTCTTGGTTCTGTCTATAGAGAATATTTTCCCACCTTATCAGTCACTTGTTATCTCACTCCATCTACATTAAGGGGGGGTTATTCTATTGTTCTAATGCATTCATGGTTCACTAGTTTGATAGTGTGAGCTATGTATTTAGTGGTTGATCCTATATACAAGGTGATTGCAGTGGCTAGCTACCTATGAACTTCGATGAGATGGATCATCTACCATATAGACATGCTCGGTTCATGCCTTCTTCTTCCATGGAGGTTCTTTAGATCAGCAATTTATTTTTGATGGCATAATTATCAGCTTCTTCATGCTTCAATGATTCTCATCTTAATCACTCTTTGTTCCTATTTTATGGGATATTCCTCTAGTTGGAGGCTTCTTCAATCCTTCATTAGGTTTTCTTGCCTCTTTTTGGGGGAGGGTTTTTCCCATGTGGTTTTCTCTCTTTCCCCATTTTTAGAGTTTGCATTTCTTTGCATTGTACATGGGTACCTAACATGGCTTCATTACTGGGACCCATTCTACATTTCATCTTAGTTTTGTGAGCTTAAGGCATTACCATAAGTTGTACTTAAGGGGGGGTGTTGGAATAAATAATTATTATTTTTATTTACTTAAGCCTACCTAGGTTAATGCATGTAGTTAATAGTTGTATTGATGAGTTGTTGACAACATGGGAGTTTGTTCCCTTCTAGTGTATTCCAAATTTATTTGGAAGTATGCTTAGTTGTCAACCTTATCTTCTAGCACTTTCTAGCTTGTTCTATAAGCTTCCATGAGGCTTTTATATTTGGGCTCTCTCATTGTAACTCATAACTCATTTTCATTGTAAATAAAATTTTCTTGTTTTGCAATATGTTCTCTCTCAAGTTCATTTAGGGTTTTTCCAAGCTCCACCTCATCCTTCTTCGTTTCCCTTTGATAGGTTATTTGCATGCAGGTGATCTTGGCAAGCTATGGAGTTGGATTTCATCAACTCCTATAGCGATGATCTAGTTGTTGATACTAATATTCATTTTGTTTCTTTGAAAAGCGATGGTGCCTCCATTGAAAAAACATCCTCACAAATTATTCTTGAAAATCTTTAATGAGGTAATCCTTATATTATCCTTCCTTTGCAAGAATTTGATGCTACTTGTGATTGGTTAGAACAACATACCTTGATAGGGTATTTTGTGAGTAGGACTCTTCCTGAAGCCATACTTTGAGAATGGGTTAACAAGAGTTGGACTCCTTGTGAAGTCTACCTTTATATTGTGCAAAACCTTACCAAAGGTTTTTTATTTCATTTTGCCAACCCATCTCAGGAAGATATAATTTTTAGCAATGTTCCTTGGTTAGTACATTCCTCCCTACTAGTTTTAAAAGATGGTTGAGATATTTCACTATCTTTAATGACAAAAAGCTTAGGGTTCCTATGTCAGTTGAGTTCTTAGGTTTACCCTTGTTGTGTTGACCTTTAAATGAGTCCATTACCAATTTTCTTCGCAAAGTTATTACCAAGGCACATGAATTTTTTTTTCAATTATCGTACTCAAAAATTCATATGCATTAAGGTTGATCTCTCCAATGATCTCAAGGATTCTATGGAGATATAGATTGGTTCCTAAACCTTCTCCCAGAAGGTGCTCTATTTGAACCTACCCAATACTTGTTATAGGTGCCATTCAACAAAACACAAGATTAGGGATTTCCCTTTGGCTATGCCCATGGTTAAACCCCTGCCCAAGGAGGGCCCTATCAAACCAAAAAAAGGAAAAAAAAAAAAAAGAATAGACTACTATTGGGTGCAAGGGAAAGACTCCCTTGGCTCCTCAACAGTCATATGCAACTATCATTTTAGTTCCTCTTATTTCAACAAAAGTCTAAACCCCAGCCATTGTAGGGTCAACAATGGTTTTTCTGGAACCAAACCTTGGTGTTTTATAGGTTTCAAACCTTGGTAGTTCCTAGGGGATCAAGGCAGCCACAAGGGCTAACACCTTAATTGTGATTCACACCCCTTTTGTTGCTTCCTCCATTGCATATCAAAATGTGCAGCATTCTCATAGTTCTCCTAGACATGCTGAGAAACTAGAGGAGAAATGACGGGCTATTAGTCCTGAGGATTTTCCTTTTGGCTTTAACCAAGTTTCAACTTTCTTGTAGAATAGTTACTCCTCTCTCGAGGATGAGGAAGACATGAAAGAATTTTCATGAATTTTTTATCATGGAACATGTGAGGTCTTATAGACCTCTCTAGAAAGTACTATGTTAGGGATACCCATCATAGACTTGGTAATTTAGATGTTCCTTGTATCCAAGAGGTTAAAATCTCTAGTTTTATGCTTTTCACTGCATGTTGTGTCATTTGGCCAGATGGCATTATGTTTTCCTCTTAGCATGAATCTGGTAGAGGTGGTGTAGTTACTCTTCTATCACCTCATCTTCATTATTCTACTATTTTGCATGGTTCTAACCCCATGCACAAAATAATTTGGCTTTTTCTTTCTATCAACAATCTTTCTTTTAGAGTAGTTAATGTTTATGCTTCTAATAATGTTGTGAAAATATCTCAATTGTGGGGTTAGATGGCTGACAACTTGTCTCCAACTACTTGGGTTATGTGTGGTGACTTCAATATGGTTGAGTTGGCCTCTATCAAAGATGACATTTTTCATTTTCACTAGATAGTTAGGAAAAGGGAATCCTAGTACTACATGCATAATAAATTGGGCATTTTTTATCCCAATGCTAACCATTGCTAGCATAGTGGGGTTTGGCACACTTGGTTCAAATTTTGACCTAGCTCTAACTGTATTTTAAAATATCTCGACCGTGTCTTGATTATGGCACAATCCTTTTTCTCCTTTTCTAAGGATCAAGATTTACCTATCATTCCTTTGCCAGATGTGATGTTATTAGATTACTATCCCATTTATTTTTCCATTTCATGGCACACAGCTATCCAACAAGTTGTTAGGACTCATTTTTTCCTCAATACATCAGTTTTGATGCATGCTTCCACTAGTGCTCATATCCCACTTGTCTAGAATTTGGAACCATGTTTGCATTCTCAAATAGGGTGGATTCAGTGGTGGAATGACGTTATTACCATAAATTCTATATTTCTATGCATCTATGAGAGGTAGTTGGTAGTTTTCAAATAACAGTCTTATGAATCCACTACCACAACTCTCAAGAAATATTTTGAGGCTCTCACCCTTAACCCTTCAGATGTTGATTTGCAAATTCAACTTGCCAAGCTTCATCATGACAAATAGATTATGGATAATTATGCTACTTGAGGGGACCAAATCAAAGCTCACCTCCATTGGTTGGAGGTTGGCAATAAGGATTCAAAGGAGTTCTTTGAGGCTCTTAGAGCCCATCATACCAATCATGGGATTAAAAAGATCAAACAAGGCACTTATGTTCTCTCCAGTCTCCCTAACATCCTACAAACTTTTGTTCGCCATTATGAAAATGCATTTGCTTCACTGGGGAATTTGGTTTCTCAGGAGGAAGCCCTCAAAAAGTGTATTTCTATTATTCCAAACCTCCTAGCGGTCAAGCAACATGCTTTCTATGAGAAACTTCTCACCATCCGAGACCTCAAGGAGGTAGTTTTTTCCATGGCTGATGACAAGTTCCTCAGGTGTAATGGGTTTCCTTATGAATTTTACAAAAACCTCTGGGAGTCTATTGGTCCCCATTGAGTTTTTGTTTTCCACAATGCTTAATGATAGGAATCCTTATGAACTTCTCTCTTGAAAAGCTGATCTGGGACCAACTCCAAGGTTCCAAGCAATCTTGCGACCTACTAGAATCTGCTTAGTAGAAGATAAATGTGAGGTTTTATTAGGAAGCCTTTTCTGGTTAAAACCAATTTTAGATAAGAGGTTAAATTTTTTTTCTATCTTAAAAGAATAACCACACTAAAAGAAAAATATTTTTTCTATTTTTCTATTTTTAATGAATGCAGTTTTAACTATGTAACTATATGAATTCCTAAATTAACCAAGTGTTTGTAAAATAAAATAACAAAGATAGGGTAACAATAAGTTTAAGAAAATGACATAAAAAATAAATCCCTAACTAACATAAGCCATAGAAAAAATACATCTATGAGTTAAGCCTTTGAATAGATCGGTAGGTAACCAATGAAAATAGGTGCAGCACTTCCTTAATTCCACTAATGTAATTGTTGATGGCAGTTAGTAACCATAAGATGTTTCACTTTCATTAGATTGCAAGGCCACAGAAAGTGCACTCATGAAAGACAAAAAGCAATGCAGGAATAATAGGGTGATCTCTTCTCCAACTAAGTATAGTCAATGGAATTTGTAAACACATGGAAAACACTAGAATTAAAAGATTGCACAATAAAAATAACACAAAAAAACTATTGGCTCCATTACACTCCATGAACATACATTCACAAAATATAACACACTCAGGAAAAAATAACTACACTTTGAATGAGAGCACTAATAGCATTTACTATTGAATCAAAATAATGGCCCAAAATACATGTTTAATTCCTTGATTTATAAGAAATCTTCTCCTCAATTTTTTTTGAGATTTAGAGATCTCTTCATGTAAATATGTGCTTCTAAATGAATAAAAAAATTCTATTTATGTACAAACTAACTCTCTAACTAGTGCTAACTAGGACTGCACCCTTATTTATATCATTTAATGGGTGCATGAGCCTCTACATGTCTTAAAATAAAGAAAGCATGAGAAAATAAGAAGAAGAAAGACATTAGATAATGTAGGAGTCTCTAAAGATTCTAAAAATAGAAGCCCAACCTTCTCTAGATGTTTGTAGGAGTTAAACCATCATCATAATGCATTTACGATGCATGGAAAGCTCTAAATTTGGAGCTATTAGTTAACTATCGGCACACCCTTGACTTCTTCAAAAACTTTTAGTGCACTTTTAGATAAGTGCACCTTGGAAGAAGTGCATCTTGTGCACCTTGGGAGAAGTTCACCTTGGAAGATAGGTCCAAAAAATGCAAAATTTTACCAAGTATCAAAACTAAAATTCTATCTTCTAGGTTTTGTTCCCCCTTACACTAGAGCTATGTCTGGGTATTTTCTCTTGAATTTCTCTATAATCTCTATAACTTGGGTTTCATCCTAAAATTCTAAAGAATCATATTTATCCTTTACATTTTTTCAATAGTTGCCCACCTCTATGCGAGTCTCTACAAAATCTCTCGATTTCCCATCTAGTTCTAGCAATGCCTCTTTGGTCTTAAATGTATGTCTAATATCCTCATCAGTAGAAGCTTTTTCAAAATTCTTCCAAAATTTCTCAACAAATACTTGCACATTCATAAGTTTATCCCTTGAATCCTCTTCAAAAATGTCTAAGCAAGCATCGTTGTAATGTCTCTCTACCTCGAAAATATGCTCTTGGGTTTGATCCTTGAGCTTATGAATATCTGCATGTAATGTTTCCATTACTTTATTACCATCCACAATCTTCTCTATCCAATCATTTATCTTATCTAATTCATCTGTAGTATATGCATCCATCAACATCCAATACCTATAACCCTTTATTGACTATAATGCTTGCAAGTATTTATCCTAGGTATGTACTTCATCCATTAACTCAAAATCCTAGTTCAATATAGCTAGCAGATTATCTATATTATTATGCATGTGGTCTAGCAATTTAAGATTTCCTCGTATGATCAACACACCTTTCTCTTCAAAATTTTCATGCCATTGCTGACAAGCCTTCAAAAATGGATCTAATTGTACAGTCTCTGTATCCCTCTTATCAAGTGTCACATTTAAATTATCCTCAAGATTTTTAGGGTTCCAATAGACCAACTACTTCATTTAAATAACCTCTTATTATTTCATTCTACTTATGGAATTTTAGCAATTTAGAATCATCCTATTCTATGTGCCTAAACACTTCTTTGATTCCTGTAGTGACCATCAATTTTGCAATATCCACAGTGGGTTCTCCAAGCAAGACCTCCTTGATTTGATAATCTTTTGGAGTCAAAATCCTCAATATTTACATGTAAAGGAATGGCAACATGGGAAAACAAGTCTTGATTTTGATCACTCATAACAAAGGCCAATTTTTGTCCATAACCTACAGGTGGCTCAAGTTTCTTGAGAGATTCAATTAATTCTATCATTTCCTCTTCCTTAGTACAATACAACTACCTTTTCTATCTAACCATCACCTCTTTTCTCACCCATCTTGGAGTATCTTCCATCAAAGATTTATCCTTACATGAAGAGGGAGGTTGTATCTTTAGGTCTTTTCCTTTTGTGAGAGATCCACATAAAGCATCTCTATGTCTATCGAGGCCATTGTTCTCACCTTTTTATCTTGGGAAGTCTATTGAGGTTCCTTATATATTTGTTCCTCTTTTGATACTTTATTGACAAGTATTTTTTGTTTCTCTTTTTCCTATTCATCTTGTACTTGTTCTTCATTACCCAAAGGGAGAGGAGTAATTGAACCTTTATCCAAGCAAGATAAATCTTGGCTTGATGATGGTGGAGTAATTTTGGGTCCTTGTGGCTGACATGACAATTGACTCCAATCCTATTGTGGAGGTTGATTTGTAGAGATATCCCTTATCTTGTCACCTACTAGCTCAGTGCCTACAAGCATGAAATCAAAATCTAACATCTGAAATACATCAGCCCCTTGGTCTTCTTGCTCATCAATCCACTATTGTAACTCACCCTTTGAAGTTGTAGCCTAAATAAGTTGCATAGGAATGGATGGTGGTGTTATAGTGGAGCTTCTTCTCCACTCTACATCTATACCCCTAGAAAGACAAGTCCTTTGACTCAAGGGAAGGTTATCCTCTTCATCTTTAGCATCCTCTTCTTCCTCCTCTAGAATAAATTTTGGGACTAATGGAAAAGGAATAACTTTTCTTATCACCTTTTCTCTCCTTTTCCTTTTAATCAGAGTTTTTATCTTTCTTTTCTTGATGGTCAATGGAGAGGACTCTTCCTCTTGTGCAGGTGGAGACAATTCCTATGCTTCTACTTTAGCTCCTTTCCCTTGTTCTAATGGTGGCACTAGCAGATTATTCTGAGTCTAGATGACTTCTACATTTTCTACCCCTTCTATATTCTCTACCCCATAATTTTCTGGTGCTTTAATTGCCTCTTCTTCAGGCTCAACTTGTTGAGTAGAAGTTCTTTTTCTTTTGTTTTTACCCTTATGTACCCTGAAGTATCCAACTTCTATATCAAGTTGATGTATTGTTTCTAGCCTTACCAGAGACTGAGCTATGAATGTTGGCACTGTCACCTTCACACCTCTACCTTTTACTGGGCAGGTTGTAGCTTGGAAAACTAAAGTTTGTGGAATTAGATCTAGCTTGAATGGTCTCTTGATCTAATTCTTAGTTAACTAGATGACAT
This sequence comes from Cupressus sempervirens, assembly GCA_028749045.1. Taxonomy (NCBI): domain Eukaryota; kingdom Viridiplantae; phylum Streptophyta; class Pinopsida; order Cupressales; family Cupressaceae; genus Cupressus; species Cupressus sempervirens. Next base: position 977,739,489 of record CM053792.1, on the reverse strand, counting down.
GCCTGACCTTATGATTGATATTTTTATTTTCTTCTCTATCAATCTTTGCATTCATGATAGGCTGATCATTTATCTTATCTTTTTTATAAAAGGGATCTAAGACCTCTTCAGTATCTTACTACACTATCTTTAATGGGGTCTTCATTTTCAAGGAAATGCCTACCAAATAGGGAGTCATCCTAAAATAATCCCTTATTTGGATTTCATAGTCATCCACTACATTCATCCAATGATCCTCTATGGCATCTTCATGTTGTAATTGTTTCTCCACCAAGTACTAAACTCTACCAATGTTATCAAAATAGGGACAAGGAGAGTTATAATCCTCCAAGGGATATTGATCCCATTTCGACTTAGAGGTCACAATATCTTGCTTATGCTTAACACCAAAAAGACGTATAGTGATGGGCCATACCTAAGTCTTCTTATGTTGCTTCCTTACTCTTTCATATGAAGATAAGAGTTGTCATGCAATCTCTATCAATATGAGTCTGTCACATAGATACCTAAGGCATTTGTTTGGATTCACAGTCATAGTCACTACCCTTAAATACATGAATGTCTTGAATTAGATGTAATAGGCACCTATTTATGTAATCTTTGTCAATGCCTCTTCTAACATCCTTTTTGCATAATCTCCCTTAATGAATTAGATGATTGCAAAAATGAAGGAATCATTCACTATTATGTGTTCCTTACTATGATCTAAAAGCTTTTTCCTCACCAACTAGGGGTATACCACATAAGGCCATGCATTAGCATCTTACTATATCACCTAGTTTAGTAGTGTAACATGAATACTAACCATTAAAGAAATCATTAACAAAACTAAAATGAGTAAACACTTAAGATAGGACCAATTTGTTATCACCACAAATGGAGGCAAACCAAGAATGGTAAGCTCCAAATGGTATAACACAATGATGCAATAGATATGTCTCTGATTTAAGGTATTTATTCTCACAAGTATAGCTCAAGCTTAGATGGATGGATGGAGTGAATGAGGCAAGATTTCAACAATGGAGTCATGGAGTGATTTTTCCATTATAATGGTATTTTGGTAGTTTATGAGCTCTCAAAATAGCATTGTAACTTTGCATGGAAGGTGGTTTTTTTAGTGAAGGGAGAGGGTTCAATTTATAGGCCAAGGGCTTGAGGGATGGAGGGTTAAGATTAAGGAGAGATGAAAGCAATAAGAGGGCTAGGATGTATTCAAAGGGGAGCACATGGATTGTACTTTTTTAGTACCAATCAGGGAGTGACACATGTCACAAGGTCATTGGGTGGAGGAAAGGGCAAGGATGAGTCAAAAAAAGAGGCTCAAGGCCTTAAATGGCCCTCATAATGGCGTGTAAGAGCTTTTAAGAGCATGTAAGAACATTGAAGGCTTTGTGGTTGGGATAAAGTGTTATGGTTGGGATATTTTGAGGGAGGAGACTTTGGTTTGGCTTAGGAAAGTCTTAAGCTTACTTAGGGAATGTGACAAGGTTAGGGGGGGGATTGGGCTTGGGTTAGGATTAGGTTAAGGATGTTAGAGATGTGCAAGTGGATGGCATTCATGAGGGTGGGTGAGTTAGTGGCTAAGCTAGGTTAGTATGGGTGGATGGGGTGGATTAGGCTAATGGAGGATTTAGGATAGTTTTGGGGCTATTAGATTTGAGGGCTTTGTTTATTAAAGTGATTTTAATAATTTTGGGATTTGAAATTAGATAGAAGAATAGGATTAATTGATAAATAATGGGTTATTTGATTTATCAATTAGGACTATAGATGATTAATTAAATTACTCAGCTAGGGGGTGGCAAAGGATTAATTAAATAGGAATTTAATTAATGATGCCTTTAGAGATAGCTAAATAGGATTACCAAAGTGGTGTAATCAAATTTCGGTGTCTACACTTACAAGTTGCCCTTTTCAAACAAGCCTAGATAATCTATTGTTCTTGCATCTAATAGGTATACCAAATAATATGTCATATAGAACCTTTAGTTTTTCTTGACTACCACTAGTTGCTCATCTAAATTCTCACTAAGAATTGAGGCCCAATCAATTGGCATCTTTACTATTTTGATGGTCTCAATGAAGTGTACCATCCATATATTCAACTATCCTAATATTGGTAATCCCATGATTCTACTAAAGAGCACTATAGAATGTCCAATATCATCTTTCATATACCCCCTTATCATATCTACTTTGCCTGCTATTTTCCCAAAAGGAGTCTTATCGATGAGATATGAGGATTGGATAATTTTTTATACTTCCTCTCCATGCTCTCTATACCACCTTTTTGCTTGGTGATATGTTAACCTAATGTATTGATATACTCTTGAAAGATGGAATATTTTCTCTATATTCTTAGGCTTTAGATCTAGAATGGTCTCTCTAGTTATTATTTTTACAACTCTCTCCTCTAAAACATAGTTTTTTGTTAATGCCATAATCAACTTAGAAGACTATACTAAAACTGGATGTGACACTTTTCTGCCAATGCCATAATCAACTTAGAAGACTATACTAAAACTAGGTGTGATGTTGTGTTTACTAGTCCTTATTTGATAAGTACATATACCATAAGGATCCTTTCATTTGGCTTGTTTCATAGCACTAGTATCTCAGATTTCTAAATATGCATCCTGGAAGCATGACTTCAATGGAACACCTTGGAATTTGAAGAACATTAGTTTTGGACCCATCTTTGCAGTGAGGGAAGATGAGGAGGAAGCCATTTTATGTTCTCAAAGCAAGCATCCATTAGTCTAGAAGGTTGAAATTTTTCTTTTTTAATAAATCCTGATTAAGACAAAAACATGACCCAAAAATCCTAAATCTTGAAAACTGAGACAAAACACCTAAAAACCCTTTAAAACACCTCTGATGGATAAAAAATAGCACACCTTGCACATCTTAATGGTGTGCTAGGTGCACCTTTCCCTAAGCTAACAAAAAACCATTAAGGTTGTGCACCTAGCACACCTTATGGGATGCACTAGGTGCACACCCTTATAGTGCAAAACTTGCTAAGTGTGAAATGAAAGGGGTGCACACATAGCACACCTTGTGGGGTGCGCTATGTGCACACACTTACAACACTTATGGGAAAGTTTTCTTTTTGAAAGGTGTGCATGTGCACACCTTAGATAGGTGCATATATGTGCACCTTTCACTTAGGTGAAACATTTTGTTTTTTAGGTTTTAAATTTTTTGTTAAGTTAATATTAGCAAAAGGATGCACACCTTGCACATCTTTTTGGAGGTTTTCTTTAACATGTTTATCTTAGGGAGAAAAGGTGTGAACTTTCTAACATTATTTTTTATGTGCAGGTCTCTAAAAATAGCACATCTCTAGAGCTAGAAGGTGCCCTTGTTGAAAACTTTAAAGAAAAAATGAGATAGATGGAAGGAAGGGGTATCAGGCTTTTATAGGCCTAGGATAGAGTGTACCTTTAGGGAAGTTCTCCCACACTAGTGCCCTTAGTGCACTATTGCACCTTTCAAGGTGTGCTAGGTGTGCTAGTATGCACCTTTGCATTGTAAACTCACTTTTCTCTTTAATATCTCCAATTTTTGGCAACTGGGTTTTCCAATGGAGAGTCAGATTAAGCAAAAACACCAGGTAAATACTAAAAAAGACACAGACCCTAGACTAGGGATCTAAAAAGCTAAAACATATACTAGGGGGTCCCTATTTCTAGGAAAAATGGGGCATGCATTGTGAAACCACAACAAATAGCCCTAAAAAAGAGGGAAGAAATGATAAAGGAATTTCTTCATCAGCAAACATTCCTCTAATATGTGTCAAAAACCAACTGGATCCTAAATACTCCAAGCATATTTCAAGTCACCTTGTAGTGAAAACCTCAAAACCTCAAATCTCCAAGTTTAGTGTGTGTTTAGTGTATCCATTTTCTTTGACATCTCAGAATGCAATCTATCAAAAGCTTTCGAATACTTGGAAAAAATCTTCCACCCTTCTAGTCCATTCATCGGGAATCCTCAGGAAAGTTGTTTAGCAATCCCTTGTCTGACCAGATGAGAGAATTAGTCATGAGGGTTGTTAATGAGTTATCACTTTTCTTTTGAAGTCTTAGGTAATATTCTAAATATTTTCTTCACGTAGCTCGCATGGTGGCCTTTTGATTCTTTGAAGAAGCAATTGTTTTGATAGTGAATAGCCTATTTGAAGTGCATATCCCTATAGTCAGATTACCTTTCTTAGCCTTTGTAGAATCCTTCATTCTTAACACCATTTTCCTTTTTTATTTTCTTTCTGTATCCTAACCATGCTTAGATGGTGTAGCCAAGACATTGGTGTCATTTCTCAGATTCAATCTTTAGTAAACATCCCTTGTGTTCCTCTTTCAAGGAGTTTATGGAAACTCTCATGCCAAACAACAATCTTAGAAATTCCTTCAAGAATACCCTTTTGTTTGAACTAGTAGGGTTTGGACTATCCCTTGCTACCATTGACCTTAGTTTGATAACACCTAAGATAATTGATCTTTAAATTTGCAAAGTGTTGAAAACTTGTTGATTTGCAATTCTAAATTTAAGACTGAATGTCCTCTATTACTGTAAGTAACATTTGTTCCTTAGTTGGTATAAGAATCAAAATCATTTAAATGTTTTTACAAAGAAATACCCCTTCCCCAAAATTCAAAACCAAAATGGTTTAAATGAGATACGTCAAAATATAATCTTGAGTGCACCTAACCCTCAAATTGACACAACTTTGAAAGAAAACGCAGTACTAAAAGAAAAAACACTTATAGAAATCAAAACACTTGTAGAAAGGAAATTTTTCATTTTATTTTGTAGGCCTCAAATTAATGTTTTAGAAATCGCCCATTGACTAGCAACGGAACCAATTCCCCTTGTGAGGAACTCGACCTAAAAGTATTTTCTCACAGAATTTCTACAATCTGATAAGGACCAATTCATAAGTGCTGAAACTTAGTGTGGTTGCCTGGCTTTTCTTTTTTCCTTGTCCCACAAAAAAATAAGGTCAAATATTCTAAAAGATTTCATCGTGGCCCACTTGTTGAACCACCTCTTAATGACAACTTGATGTTTCACCATATGCCCAAAAGTAGCTATCCATTTGTCATCCATCTCCAAGAGATTCATCGGTTTGATCTAAACACTATCAGCATCTTCAATGTACCCACTCATGAATTTCAAAATAGAAATCCTAAGGTTAACTAGGAATACTAGCTCTTGTCTGTAGATGAGCAAATATGTAGATGTTCCCATAGCATTCTTGACCCTGACTCGATCTGTCCATAATGCATATTTGAGTTGAGTATGCCAATCATTAGGATTTTCCTTCAACAAACATCTTATTATCATAGTCAAGTTCTTATTTGTAGATTCAACCACACCATTTCCTTGTGGATAATGATTTGAAGAGAACTTGATAATAACTTGATTTTCTAGTACCTATTGATCAGGGAATATTGATGCAAAATTTGATCCATTATCGCACACTAGAAAGAATGACATCCTAAATTTGGTAACTTTGTGTTCTTCCAAGAAGTATGTAACCACCTTTGCCATGTAATATCTAAAAGTCTCAATGTTTGTCAAGCATGTACAATAATCACTAGCTATAAGAACAAAGCTATGTCTAGTTGACGATGGTGGGTTTACTGGACCAATGAAATCTAGCCCCCACTTTTCAAAGGGGCATACCTTGAATATTGGTTATAATGGCATTACAGGATGTCTTTCTCTATTAGCACTATTCTAACAAATGTGGCAAGTATGCACATGCTCAAAAGTATCTTTAAAGATCATGGGCCAAAAATAACCTAATCTTAAAATCATATGGGTCGTAGCCTCTACTAAACCATGTCTTGTACCATACTTATCATGGAATTGTTCTAAAACTTCTTTTACTTCGTTTGCATCTCAAGCACTTTAGGTAAATCCCTTCATAGGTCCTTTTGAATAATTTTCTATCATATAGCATGTAAGATATACACTTCATTTTGATTCCCCTATGTTGTGACCCATTCATCCAATCAAGATACTAATTTTGTAAAAGATAGTAAAAAACATCCTAGTATCAAACATTCATTATTATACCTTGGTCAATATCAACTTGAGATACTATAACCTTCTTCTCATCTTCTACCTCTGTTTCACCATAAAATCTAAATTTATTTTCATCCTCAATCTAGTTATTAGCTATCATTTTTTAATAATCCTTGGCCTCTTACCAACTTCATGGGTTGAATCTCTAAATAAAATTCTTAAAGGATTGATATCCATTTTCCTTTCCTTTCACCTAGTTTATTTTACATCAATAATGTCTTAACCATAGGATCAGGCACAATTTCATATATCTTACTCCTTGGTATATAATAGCAGAATTTCTTCACCACTTTAATTAAAGAAAAAGACTAATTATCGAGGTTAGAATAATTTAACTCATCATTTTTAGAGGGTAACTCATAAAGGCAATGGGTCTTCCATTTTCTTTTTCCTTCTTCTATGTAAGGATCCTGACACATGAATGTTTTGAAGAAAAAGAGTATATTTTGAAAGGTAGTCCATAATCTAGACTCACTAATATTGGGGCTATAGAAATGACTACTTTGATATCCTCAAATGATGTCTTAATCTCTATAACCCATTCTATTTTTGCTTCCTTTTTGATTAAATCATAAAAGGGGTGAACTATCTCTACAAATCCACTTATAAACTTTCACACAAAATTTATCTTCCCAAAGAAAGACTTAAGTTCTTTTCAACTGTGAGGAGGTGACAAGTTTAGAATGGCTTCAATTCTATTAGGATCAATGGAGATTCAAGCTTCAAAGATGATGTGACCTAGGAGCTTTCCTTTAGTAACCCCAAATGAACATTACCTGGGATTGAGTGATATGCCACATTTATGACATGTGTTGAATACTTGTCATAAATCAGCAATGTGATTGCTTCAATTCTTTGAAAAGATAGTTAAGTCATCCATGTAGATTACTATACACTTGTTTATTAATCCCTTAAAAGCTTCATCCATGGCTCATTGAAATGTCGCCCCTACATTAATTATCCCAAAAGGCATTCTTCTATAAGAAAAAGTTCCCCATTTGGTCATGAAGGTCATCTTTAGCCTATCATCTTCATTAACCATTACTTGGTTATATCTCAAATATCCATCCAAGAAAGGCATCATCTTGGAACCATTAACAATTTGTAGAACTTCATCCAGTGAGGGCAAAGGGTAGTTATCTTTCTAAAATGCAAGATTCAAGTTATGAAAATCCACACAAAGATGAATCTCTTCAGTCTTTTTCTACACAAAAACCAAGTTAGCCACCCATGTAGAATGATGAATGGGAAAGATGATCTTGGCATCAAAAAATTTCTTAACATTCTTCATTATCAACAATTCAATAACACAATTAATAGTTCTTTTCCTTTGATGGAAGGGTTTGGCATCTAGTTTTAATAGAATGTAATGTGTAATGATTTGAGAATCATATGTTTTGAGCTCTTCATAGCTCCAAGCAATGACATCCTTGTATTCTATAAGAAATTTGAGTGCATATCTTCCCTTTCTTGAGTGTTGTACACCTTCCTGACCCTTACCATTTTAGGATCTTCATTGGTACCCAAATTATATGAATCACATTCCTCAATCCCATTTTATTTGACCGTTCTCTTGTTAAGAATTGATTCATCATGATCAAAAATGCATTGCAACTCAACCATCCCCTTAGTGATAGTCTTGGTCTTCAAGTTCATCATCCTTAGGTTTTTCATCTAGAGTGTTGTCAATCTCTTTCCCTTTAAAGTGGCCATTGCACATGATAAATTTGAGTATATGTTGATCATCCTAAAAGACTTGGAAGTTTGTAATATTATCTAGGATAAACAAGGAAGCCACCAGTTCTACTAAAAATCTTTTCAATTTTTTTCTCTTGACTAGTTGTAATGTGCTAGCTTAAATAGAGAGGGCATTTGCTACCATGTTTTTCCTCCTTGCAATGAAATTTATGTTCAAAGCTTCAAAATCATCCATTAGATCCCATACTCTTTTTTTTTAGGCAAGCAACCTCCTATCATTGCAAGAATATACCAATTTCACTTGTCTTATAACCAACTAAGAATCTCCCTTGATTGTGAGATTTGTGATTCCTTTCTCTAGTGCAAAAAGAAGTCCTCATATCAATGCTTCATACTCTACAACATTATTAGTACATCTAAACTATAATCAATAAGTTGCATAGAAAGACTTACCTTTTGGGCTAATTAACTCAATACCTATGCCATCTCTAAATTTGCACCTAGAACTATCGAAGTGGATTGTCCAAATCAGATCTTCTTTGGGCTTCCTAGATTTATGCTTATTCATCCTTAGCTTTTCCTTTGCTTGGGCTTGAAAGAATTATTTGTTTTGGATCCACTATAGTCTTTCATGAAGTGGACTTGATGATTTCCCATTGTTACTCCTTGATATAGGAAGCGTATGTTTTTCTTGCTTGTGTGACTTTGATGAAACACCTTGAAATTTGAAAACTAGTGGTCTTCAAATTTCAAGGTGTTTCATTGAAGTCATGATTCTAGGATGCATATTCAAAAATCTAAGATATTGAGCTAAGCCACATTGACTAGAACACATTCATGGTGCTATGCAACAAGCCAAATAAAAGGCCCCCTATGGTATCTGTCATGCCCAAAACTACGCCGCCAAAAACACACAATTTTTTTTTTAATTATAATTAAAATACTCTAAGTTTGAAATGATTTTGATAACAGTTTAAGTATAGGTTCTCTACATTATGTCATAAGTTTACAAACTTGTGGAGGAATACATCGTTAAGATTTTGACACTTTTGTTAAAAGATTGATATCGATCATTAATCACGTTATTACATTTCTTATACAACATTATAGTTAAAATTATTTAAATAATAGTGTAGATGACCTCAAGTTAGTTTAATTAACAAAAAATCTAAACAATTAACATCTACATTAAAACTTATTTTAAATAGCCAATAAACTGATAACATTAAATCTACTTAATGCTCAAATTTAGTTTAACATTAAAATTAAAACTAACTAAATTTTGCATTCTACAAAATTAAACAAACTATATTAAATTAACAACTAACTAAAAACTATTAAAAAATAACAAAAAATTCACTAACAAACATAACTTTAAAACTTAATTTAAAAATAAAACTAATTATCTAAAGCATACCAAAACTAATACTACCATATATATATATATATATATATATATATATATATATATATATATATATATATATATATATATATATATATATATATATATATATATATATATATATATATATATATATATATCTTAAAATTTAAAACAAATATCTATAAACAATAAACAATTAAACAATATACTAAATACATAAGTTATAGCTAACACATACTAAGACACATTAAAACTAACTTTACAAAAACTTTTTAAAAAAACAACACTTACTAAACTAAATAATAAATAACAATTTTAAACAAAAATAATAATAAACTAACTAAATAAAATTATTAACACACAACATAAAGTAATTACAAAGCATAATGTAAACCACTAACTAAAAATTGTAAGAATTTGGCTTAGGCTAGAATTCACCCAAGAACTAAAGAACTCAACAATAGCACACAGTAGACCCAAATAGGCAGAGTATGATCAGAATGATGATATTCATTCAATAATTGGATACAGCCAACATGAGAGTACACTAGGAGTGCCTAAATATAAAGGCCTCAGGAGAGCTTCTATAATGCCTAGAAGTTAGCACCATGACATGTCATACAACCAGGCACATGTCCACCAGATATGGATTATCCTCCATTAAGCATGGGATTAAGTGTGATGATGTGAGCATAAGACTACAATGGTGTAGCACACAAATCAGTGGAGTAGACAACATGTGCTAAATAAGGAGTGTGGAAAACTTTTTTGTCATCATGACAACTCAGTGAATGATGCATACTCCTATGTTGTAGACATGATGTGCATAATTAGAGTTGTGTAAATCAATGAGAGTTCACAAACTCCTAAGTGTCTCACCTAAAATAATAATAATGCAAAATAATTAAATAATGCATTAACCTAAGTAAAATTTAAGTGTAATAGGTAAATACTTATTTACACCAACACCCCCCCTTAAGTGCAACTTAGGGGAATGCCCTTAAGCTTACACAATCTAGGATGAAATGCAATATGGGTCCCGGCTACTAGGCCATGTTAGGTACCCATGTACATAATGACATGCAATCTCCCATAAAGCGGGGAAAGAGGGAAAACCTCATGGGAAAAACCCTCCCCCAAAAAGAGAGATAAAGAAGGATGCATGGATGGATGGAGTAATCAAGTCCCCCCCATTATGACATAAATCCAATATATACATAAGAGAATGATGAGAAGAGGAAGAGAGACGGGATGGGCTCCCCCCCCAAAGAAGAATGTCGAACAGTGAATGCTCCAATGAAGAAGCTAATCCCAGACTACAGAATGGTGTTTCTCCCCTTAGGAAGAAACAATGCCAAGGGTACAAATAAGATGCTTTCGCTGTGTGTGGAAAGAATCCCATGAATAAGTGATGTCTTTGAAACCTACTCAACTGGCTGAAGAACCTGTCCCAAAGAACTGTCTGGCTCTGCAACTAATGAAGAACCCTGCTGCAACTATTGATCATAAGTATCCACATTCACTTCAACCTGTAAGGATCGATCATGTAGAGAATGAACAAGAGAGTCTAAAACCCTCGTGACAACTAAAGAAGGTAATTCTACATCAAGAAGAAGAGGCAAATCATCAATACTATCCCCCAAATCTGTCACTGAACTTGTATCTAGAAGACTGGAAATATCGTGTTGTTCTGGACCTATCACTATGGTGATGTATGCATATGGACTAAACTGATGAAGTGACCTCTCACTGTATCTATCGACAGAACTCCACATGTTTGAAGTTATTGAAGCATTATCACTAGAATCACTATCAGTATCCACACTGTATGATGTGCGAAGAGGAGTAGAGGACAAGCTAGGTAAGTTTCCTCAAAATGTACATCCTTCTCCACAAATATCTGATGTGTCTTAGGATCTAGAAGTCTGTATTCCTTCACACTATCTTCATAACCAATGAAAGTACAAGGCTGAGATGTACGTGCCTTGCGACCCCTGGAAGATCTATTTGCCCATGCAAGACAACTGAAGACTCTGAAGTCTGTCACAATAGGTTTTCTGCCCCACCATGCCTCAAAAGGAGTTTTTCCATCTAAGGCTGGATGAGGAGAACGATTAAGAATGTGAGTGGCACTTGAGATTGCTTCAACTTCTAATGATGGATCTAGAGACTTGGCATGAATCATGCAACTTGCCATAGACTTAAGAGTTCTAATCCTCAATGCTGCAACATTTGTCTTATGCGGACTGAATGCTGAAGGAGTCTGAAGATCAATGCCCTCTTGTCTACAAAATTCCTTAAGTCTTCTATTCACATCCATGTTTCCATTGTCCATGTAGAGTACTTTGATGGCCTTTCTAGATTTTCATTCTACATGAGCCTTGAAGTCTAGAAATGCATCCAAAACTTCACCCTTACTATGCAAAAAGTAGACCCAAGTGAACCTTGAAAAGTCATCAACTAAGGTAAGTATGTAGCGACCCTGGCTAAATGCAAAAGGACCTGCTAATACCATGTGAACCATTTGAAGAACACTTGTTGCTCTAGAAGACTTTCCTCTTTGTAACTTCCCCTCTGGATGCATATCCACTGAATCTGATGAACATTTACCCTTAGAAAAGTTGATTTGAGGTAGACCTTTCACCATTTGGTATGTGCAAAGTTGTTGAAGATAGCGATAGTCAAGATGACCATACCGCTCATGCCATAATTGCATGTTTGAATGTGATTGAGATAACAAGGCCTTTGAAAGAGACTTGGGTACAAAATGTGAGAAAGAGTACAACCTCTTATGATCATTCACTTTCCCTACTGCAACCAAGGAATCATCTTTAACACTATGCACTTTTACTGAGTCGAGAAGGAACTCAACTCTATGTCCATCTCCAAAGTGAGTGACTTGGTAGATTGATAGGAGATTCAAACTTAGATTTGGAACATAGAGAACCTCTTGAAACTCTCCATTTTCCATTTCCACGTTTCCTTTTCCTTAAACTTCCATTTTTCTATCATTCCCCATGAAGATGTGTGGTACCTTTGAGCGATTCAATGAAGAAAAATCCTCTCTTGAAGAACCCATGTGATATGAGGTACCTGAGTCAAATATCCATTCTTTTGAAGAGTTTGCATTAGCCATGAGTGCTTGCCCTTTGCCCTTTGAATCTAAAGAATATCCCTTCTCCTTGTAAGCATTAGGCAATGGAACATTATGTTTCTTCATGATGTTGGTCAATTCATCAATCTTTTTAAGATAGCATTCATGCTCTTCATGACCTAATTTATTGCAATAAGCACACTTCTTTTTCTCCTTATTACTGTTGTCCCCTTTCTTGTTGGAATGTGAGGACTTGCCTTGTTGATTGGATTGAGGTGTTGTCTTTTTTGCATCCTCAGATTTGCTCTTCCATTTCTTCTTACCCTTTCCTTTATTTGAAGACTGTCCAGCTGAATGTTGAGAACCCTCATTGGCCACCAATGCTTTGGACTGAGGTGATTTGAGAATCCCCATTGTTTTCAACTTCTTTTCTTCATCATCCAAAAGTTTTGCATATTCATCAAAAGTGACTTTCTTGTAGGCGGACCCTAAGGTAGTCTTTGAGTTGTTAAAAGAAGATACAAATGTGGAATATTCAAATGGCAGCTTGTTATGAATGAGATAGATCAATCTGTCATCTTTGATAGAATTCCCACAATCAGTGAGCTTTGTCATTAATTCATTCACCCTGATGATGAAGTCCTTTATGGAGTCATATGACTTAGGATCTAAGGAAACAAGCTCATCTTCTATTTTGAATGCATCCTCTTCAAACACTTTTAAAGGTTTTCGAGGGTATCCCAAGCTTCCTTGGATGTAGTACATTTTATGATTTGATACATGATTTTATCATCTACCCCCAAACATATATCACCTAGGGCTTTCCTATCCATGGCTACCCATTCAGAAATTTCACTTGTTGAAACATTATCACCTGCTGGTTTAGGAAGAGTACCATCTACATATTGTGAAACTACATTATGCATTAAGTGATACAACATTTTGATTGACAATGAAGCATAGTTATCAGGAGTTAATTTAGGAAACTTAAAGTTTCTCATAATCCAGAAAAATGAAAGAAATATGCAGAAAAGAGAGAACACAACACCAAGAATACCCCCCCCTTTTCACTAAATCAAGAAACTCCCCCCAAAATAGATGCTTTGGGCACGTTATCAATAGTGTGATTACAATGGGCCACTTGCCAATTTTGGCCTTTGTGGACTTCTAACTTTGCTTGTTACAACCTCTTAATAGAGTACAAATCTGAATCTTTACAATGTGCTACAACACTGAAGCATTACAAAGCAAAGAAAGGCCCTATTGTTGAAAGTGACAATTTTTTCTACACAACACTACAATCTGATGCCAGATCTAGAAAGTAGAGAAAAAAATACACACTTTCAAAAAAAATAGAACCTGTTTTCGACTCTAGATGTGCCCGAACGGAGCGTTTGAAGTTGCAAAATGTAGGATTATCCAAGTATAGTCACCAAAAAATGCAAATTCTGAACAATTCATGCACCAAAACCAAAAAATAGTTGCACCACTGAAAAATTTAAAAATTTTTACCCAATTTCAAAAAAAAATCCACCTAATTTGGAGTCTGGATGTGTGAGTTATGGCCTCTTGAAGTCAGACTGCCAAAACCAAAATCAATTTGGTGAGGGGTTACACCAGCAAAGGATGGGGTTATATTTGACTATCATACAGCTACCGCAACTGTTCAAATTTGGCCTATGATGACATCTAGATAGGCATCAATTTTTGGCTGCTAAAATGATGATGTTAGCAAGAATTCGGCCCTCTGATGATGTGGCAGATGATGTGGTAGACCGTACCATATGGAATTGTACAAATCCATATGGATAACATGCATGGTGCAGTGACATGGTGTACAGTCAAAGGTTGACTAGATATGATGACGTGGTCAATTAATATCAGACTGTGCAGGGTGACTAGGACTTATGACGTGGCCCTATGCTTCAGCATGGGCAATCAAATTTTTGCTGCGTGGCAGACAGGAGTCAGTACTGGTTTCTGAATCACTTGTTTCCATGTGGGAGGATTGATGCGAAATATACCTGATTTGCAGAGATTGGTTTCAGGGTTTCGTAGGGTTTAATCCCACATTGCAGAGGGGTGGGAAGTCTGCACTCTATATAACATAGAGTCTGTAGGCAGCAAAGTAAACTAAATGCCCGCCGGGGAAGGGCTTGACTGCGCTTCTTCGATCGGTCGCCAGTGAATTATTGAGCACTGTTCGCCAGTGGGTTGAGTTGTGCCGCTGGGATGACGCAAAGATGTTTGTGAGATATGCAGGTGGTCGAGTTGCTTACGGTTTAATTGGCCCGCAAATTTAATTAAATAAAACCCTGCGATAAATAATAATAATCCCGCTAAAAATACAAATCCTAGATTTGACCGCCTGGGTCTGTACAAAATTTTTCCGCACAAAAGTATTAATTCCAAAAATACTCAGATGTAATCCGGCAATAATAATATCAAAAAATACCCAAATTGCAGTAATATAATTCAAATTTGATAAAATAAATAATCAAATCATGAAACAATCATACCCAATTTGCAAATTGGGGCCTTCGGGTGCCGGTTTGGAAAAAAAATTTGCCTCACGATCAACTTTCACCCAATATAGGTGAGTTTATAGTCAATCTTCACCGAATCAGTGCTCCGGATGCAATAAAGAGGTCAGATCTGGCTCTAGATGCTCCCAATTTCTGCGGATCATCCAGAATCGAGGTGCTGAAGCATGAACGATCTTGAACGGCTATGTGATGAGAATCCTCCTCAGCTCTGATACCATGTAAGAATTTGTCTTAGGCCAGAATTCACCCAAGAACTAAAGAACTCAACAATAGCACATAGTAGACCAAAATAGGCAGAGTATGATCAGAATGACGATATTCATTCAATAATTAGATATAGCCAACATGAGAGTACACTAGGAGTGCCTGAATATAAAGACCTCAGGAGAGCTTCTAGAATGCCTAGAAGTTAGTACCATGACATGTCATACAACCAGGCACATGTCCACCAGATATGGATTATCCTCCATTAAGCACAGGATTAAGTGCAAAGATGTGAGGATAAGACTACAATGGTGTAGCACGCAAATCAGTGGACTAGACAACATGTGCTAAATAAGGAGTACGAAAAACTGTGTTGTCATCATGACAACTCAGTGAATGATGCATACTCCTATGTTGTAGACACCATGTGCATAATTAGAGTTGCGTAACTCAATGAGAGTTCACAAACTCCTAAGTGTCTCACCTAAAATAATAATAATGCAAAATAATTAAATAATGCATTAACCTAAGTAAAACTTAAGTAAGTGTAATAAGTAAATACTTATTTACACCAACAAAAATAATTTACTAAATTACACTAATTAAACTAACTTAAAATTTAAATCTAATACTAACTAAACTAACCCAACAAAATAACTTATCACATAAACTAACATGCTAAAAAAAATTTTTTAAAAAAAACTATCAAAAAAACTAACCTAACACCTAACCTATCTAACTCTATTACTAATTTTAAACCCTACTCTATCCCTACATCTACTCCATGGGCAGTGCTTCCCAAGCGCTATCCTTGGGATAACACTCTGCCCCAATGAAACTTGCGCAGACCCCTAGATAGGTGGGCGACGAAACAAAAAGCAAAGGAACAAGGATTACTTTTAAAACATTTAACATGCTTGTTTTTTTTAAAAAAACAAATTCACTCCATACAAATCATGAAATAAGCACTCAAAAAGTAGAGGAGAAGATGAGGGATGGGATGTGGGGACAGAATGATGTCACCCTCCCATAAATACAAACTTGACTTTTATAAAACTTAAATACTTTTTAAATCCTATCCCAAAACTGACGTCCACAATGGGGAGATGGGTATGTATTAAACCCATAAAGTTTTATAGGTGAGGTAGGTATTTAAGAGGGTAAGGTAGATTTTTTTTTTTTTTGAAAATTCTTTTGTTATTTTATACATACATATTTATGCTTCTTTCTATTTTGTTTTACTTCAAATTTTAAATATAAGAATATTCTTAAGAATATTCTCTGTTGTAAGGAGGCATTTAAAACTTCAAACCCATACAAAAAATAGAGAGTTTTTACTCTCTTGAAACAATTTTTTTTTTAAAAAATTTTGAGTATAGATTTTACAAGTAATGTGTATATATATTTTTTTTTAGGATTTAAACATAGATCCAATAGTTTGTGTCACAATATTACTAGATTCATTTGATCTCCTAAATAAACTTGAATTGAAGTATATCAACCATATGTTTTTTTTTTTTCCTTAACATAGTTTTCATTTTCAACATATAACGAAACTTGAAAATTTTTCTTAACTAAACCATCTACATTTCATTTAATTTCTTTTGTGCATCCATATAATTGGAAATTATGATTAAATCACATGACAAGTAATTATACTCAATCACCATTATTAGCAAACCTGATTCAAAGGCTCATCCAGGAAAGAACTAGGAAGAAAACTCGACGTCATTGCCACTTACAAAAAAGTTTAAAATACAAATTACATAGGATTTCAATCCCGAATTACAACAATTTAATAGAATTTTCTTCATGACCCACATCAAGGGTTCCATAAAAATTTCTGCAACACATTTCTAACACCATGGAGGGAATAGAATCTGATTAGGTGACCACAAGCATGACCAAGAAACAATTCAAACATGCATATTCATACAAGGCTTTCACAATAGGATTCACAATGAATCAAAATTAGGGAAAGGTGGATTTTTCCAACAGGAGATGTCAGACACAACACCAAACCAGGTGCCCAATCGGGACTATAAATCAAGAACTTTAGTTCTTCCATTCTTACATGCCAAAACTCATACATGATTTGTGCTGACAGGTAGGGGCCCATAACACCCTACCCTCTCTCCCTCTTCTCATCCTAAGAAGAGACTCTACACTGGTTGGAGTCCAACTAAAAAGACCTTTCCCAAAATTGGTCACTTCTGCCCTATCCAAGGGTGAGTAATACCAAAACACCCATACAAGAAAGCTTCAAAATTGCAAACATAAACATGAAAGGAAATCATTCAAAATAATATGGTTTTCAAATCAACACAACATACCCACAAACATACAAGCATTCAAACAACAACAAGGTAGCATAAGCATGAAACAAACATGAAAATCTAAACAAGGGAGATGAGAATTTCTACCTACACAAAGAGGTAATGGAAAAAGAACAAGTTTGAGTAGAGCTTTTCCCTTCCTTGCTTCAATCTTCCAAGACTCCTCTCTAAATGTAGAGATTGGGTAACAACCTCAACTAGACCAAGAAGGGCCTCTAAATAAGCCTCAAACTCAACCACCAAAAGGATCAATAACTTCTCCCACCCACTTACAATTCTAGAAACTCCTAACTCAACCCATACTATGGTTAACCACTAAGTGGAGGTGAGGTGAGACAACTCATGGTAGCCATAGTCAATTTTCGCACAAAGGAAAAAAGAGACTTTTTGAGTGATCTCAAAAGTAAATAAAAGGGGCTTAGGGTTGGAAAAGACCCCCAACCCATACCCATACCCCTTGGGTAATAATATTTCATGTTTTAAAGCCTTAGGAATAGATTTAGAGCCAAACAAAAGCTAGGAATAAAAATAGGACCAACTAACAACTCTAAAAATGTAGATTAAGCACTAATCCAAATTAAGGATGACTAAACTCGATTAAGAACCAAACTAGCAAAAGATACTAACTTAAACCGACTTAGGTCCATGGGTTACACAGCTAACCCTAACTAGCACACTAAGGAGCACAAATAATTCATGAGTGTCAAGCGACACTAAAAGAACATAGTTACGAACATTAACATTCACTGATCATAGGAAAATACACACATACATCTCACAATTAAAATACTTGAATTACAAACAACAAGGTTTCCATAATGAGCACATAGGGATCAGTTGTGTTCCTCCGTCGAGTTTTTTGACTAAATATCCTGCACACTCATTGCACACATCAGTAGCCCCGTAAAATCACATGTACATACATATATATATATATATATATATATATATATATATATATATATATATATATATATATATATATATATATATATATATATATATATATATATATACGTATCAAAAATTCACATAAATTGAAACATACATCAATCAAGGTTTCTTTCATCCTACTTAATTCTTAACCATTTAAAATCTCTTAAATCAAAATATCAATCCTACATTTACTGATTTCATCGAAATACATATACATAAAACATTAAATGACAAACATCAAATATCTAAAAATAATATCACACAGCATAAAATAATATAATATGTTCTAAGCATCAGATAATGTCTCGACATCTCGAGTCGTGAGTATAAAAATGATAAAGTAACAACTAAGGCTACGAAGGGTCGGGGTGAGGCCTCACAGTATCTGCACTTATCAGATCAGGACTAATAAATGCAATGTCACACTTGGTTTCAGTACAGTCTTCTAAGTTGATTATGGCATTGGTAGAAAAGCATGTTTTAGAGGAGAGAGTTGTAAAAATCATAACTAGAGAGATCATCTTGGATCTAAGGCCTAAGAATATAGGGAAAGTATTCCATCTTCTAAGAGCATATCAATACATTAGGTTAACATATCATAAAGTAGAAAGGTGTTATAGAGAGCATGGAGAGGAAGCATTAGAAATTTTCCAATCCTTGTATCTCATTGATAAGACTCCTCTTGGGAAAAAAGGAGGAAAATTAAATATGATGAGGGGCTATATGAAAGATGATATTAGACATTCTATAGTTCTCCTAAGTAGAGTCATGGGATTACCAATAGTAGGACACTTGAATAAATGGATGGTACACTTCATTGAGACCATCGAATTAGCAAAGATGCCAATTGATTGGGCCTCGATTCTTAGTGAGAATTTAGATGAGCAATTGGTGGTGGTCAAGAACAACCAAAGGTTCTATATGACATTTTATTTGGTATACCTATTAGCTACAAGAGCAACATATTATCTAGGGTGGTTCAAAAAGGGAAACTTGCAAGATGCTAATGCATGGCCTTGTGTGGTATACCCCCAGTTGATGAGGAAAAAGCTTTTAGATCATAATAAGGAATATAGAATAGTGAATGATGTCTTTATTTTTGTAATCATCTAGTTCATTGAGGGAGATTATGTGAAAAGGATATTAGAAGAGGCAATGGAAAATATTATAGAAATAGGTTCCTATTACACTCAATTCAAGACATTCAATAGGCACCCAATTCAAGACATTCACCTATTTAAGGGTATTGGGTACAACTATGAATCCAAAGAAGCTTCCTAGGTATCCCTATGATAGACTCATATTGCTAGAGATTGCACAAATCTTGTCTACATATGAGAGAGAAAGGAAGCAACATAAGAAGACCTAGGAATGGCGCACCACTATGGGTTTGTTTGGTGTTAAGCAGAAGGAAGATATCATGACCTTTGAGTCTAAAAGAGATTAGTATCCCTTGGAGGATTGTAACTCTCCTCATCCCTATTTTGATAATATTGGTAGAGTTTAGTACTTGGTGGGAAAATAATTTCAACATGAAGATGCCATAGAGGAGTATTGGATGAATGTAGTGGATGACTACAAAATCTAAATAAGGGATTATTGTAGGATGACTCTATGTGGCAAGCAGTGCCTTGAAAATGAAGAACCTATTAAAGATAGTGCAACAAGATACTGAAGAGGTCTTAGATCCCTTATACAATAGAGATAAGATAAATGATTGGCCTATCATGAATGTGGAGATTGATAGAGAAGAAAACACAAATATCAATCATAAGGCAAGGCAAGTCATCCAATTAACTAAGG
This sequence comes from Cupressus sempervirens, assembly GCA_028749045.1. NCBI lineage: Eukaryota > Viridiplantae > Streptophyta > Pinopsida > Cupressales > Cupressaceae > Cupressus > Cupressus sempervirens. Next base: position 977,719,389 of record CM053792.1, on the reverse strand, counting down.
ATTGGACCAAGAGACCATTCAAGCTAGATCCGATTCAAAAAACTATAGTTTTCCAAGCTACAACCCACCTAGTGAAAGGTAGAGGAGCAAAGGTGATAGTGCAAACATTCATAGCTCAATCTCCAATAAGGTAGGAAATAGTACATCAACTTGATAGAGAAGTTGGATACTTCAAGGCATAGAAGGGTAAAAAAAAAATGAAAAGAACTTCTCCTCAACAAGCTAAGTTAGAAGAAGAAGCAACTCAAGAACCAGAAAACCAAGGGGAAGAGAATGTAGAAGTGGTAGAAAATGTATAAGTTAGCTAGACTCAGGATAATTTTCCAATGTCACCATCAAAACAAGGGCAAGGATCTCAATTAGAAGTATAGGAAATATCTTTGCATGTGCAAGAGGAAGAAACCTCTCCATCGACCACCAAGAAAAGAAAGATGAAAACTCTTATTAAAAGGACAAGGAGACAAAAGGTGATAAGAAAGGTTATTCGTTTTCCATCAATCACATAAGTTATTCCAAAAGAGGAAGAAGAGGATGATAAAGATGAAGAGGATAACCTTCCCTTTAGTCAAAGGACTTGTCTTTCTAGGGCTACAAAGGTAGAGTAGATAAGAAGCTCCACTATAACACCACCATCCATTCATACATAACGTATTCAAGCTACAACTTTGGAGGATGAGTTACAACAATGGATTGATAAGCATGAAGATCAATAGGCTGATGTCTTTTAGATGTCAAATTTTGATTTTATGTCTGTAGGTACTAAGCTAGTAAGCAACAAGATAAAGGATACCCTGACAAACCAACTTCTATAAGAGAATTGGAGTCAATTATCACCTCAACCACAAGGACCCAAAATTGTTCCACCATCATCAAGTCAAAATTTATCTTACTTGGATAAAGGTTTAATTAATCCTCTCCCTCTAAGTAATGAAGAATAAGTACAAGATGAACAAGAAGAACAGCCATAAAAAATACCCACTAATGAAGTATCAGAATAGGGGTAAATATATGAGGAACCTCAATAGACTTCCCAAGATACAAAGGTGAGGATTGTGGACTTGAAAAACATAGTGATCCTTGATATGGATCTCTCACAAAAGGAGAAGACCCTAGAGAGGAGTGATAAGGGAAAAACCCTAGCAATATAAGCTCCCTCTTCATCTAAGGATAAATCTTTGATGGAAGATACTCCAAGATGGTTGAGAAAAGAGGTGATGGTTAGACACAAAAGGCAGTTGTATTGTACTAAGGAGGAGGGAATGATAGAATTAATTTATGCTCTCAATAAACCTTAGCCACCTATAGGTGATACATGAACATTGGCATTTGCTATGAGTGATCAAAATTAGGACTTGTTTGCCCATGTTGTCATTCCTCCTCTACATGAAGATATTGAGGATTTGACTCCAAAAGATTATCAAATCAAGGAGGTCTTTCTTGGAAATCAAGGAGGTCTTTCTTGGAAAACCCATTGTGGATACTATCAAATTTATGGTCACTACGGGAATCAAAGAAGTGTTTAGGCACTTAGAACAGGGTGAGTCTAAATTTTAATCCTCTAGAAGAAAAATAAAATCCTAAGAGGTTATTTAAAAGAAGTAGTTGGTCCATTGGACCCTAAAAATATCAAGGAGACTTTAAATGTAACACTTGATAAGAGGGATAAGGAGACTATACAATTAGAACAATTTTTGAAGGCTTGTCAACAATGGCAAGAAAGTTTTGAAAAGAAAGGTGGGTTGATCATACAAGGAAATCTTAAACTACTACACCACATGCAAAATAATGCAAATAAGTTGGTTGCTATATTGAACCAAGATTTTGGGTTAATGGATGAAGTACATACCTAGGGTAAAGACTTGTAAGCATTATAGTCAACAAAGGGTCAGAGGTATCAGATTTTGATGGATGTATATTTTGCAAATGAGTTAGATAAGATAGATGATTGGATTGAAAAGAAAAGAGAGGGAGAAAACTTGAAGGATAAGCGGGTATCCTTGTGGAGCAAAAAAAATTAATATTCAATCAGGAAGGATCAAGTTTAAGTAGAAAAGAGATCTAGATTTAGCAATTTAATTGTATCACAATCAAGTCATTTCATTGTTACTCTCTAACCATAACGGAGTTGGTTTAACAACTAGTTGTAAATCCTCTAACAAGGTGGAAATTCCATTGAATTGTTTCAAGACCTTTTGCAAGGCCACTCCTAATAGGGTGATTAAATTCTTAAATAGAGTCACACCTAATAGTGTGTTTTGTAACCTTTTACAGGGTTGGCTCCTAACAGGGCTCACTTTAGAAGATTGAAAAATAGTAACTAGTTACTTTGTTGGTTTTTCCCATATTGGATTTCCACGTTAAGTCCTGGTGTCTCTTCTGTTCATGTTATTTCTCTTATGCTTGCAAGTTAATTATTGATAATATTTTAAGATCAACTAAAAGTAATTCACTCTACATTTACTGAGTTACAATAATTTCTATTTGTTTACTGAGCATCAACAACAATCAATTTTCTTAGTCTAAATTTATTGTTGACATATAAGGGATCTGGGATTTATTTTAGTAGTAACTGATTCACCCCTCCTTTCAGTTACTCCTTCTTTATTTCCAACAATTGGTATTAGAGCTTTTGGTGCTTGTAGGAAAGGTTTCAAGGACCTATGCTAAAGATTAGGATGTCTTACAAGATAGAGATTCCAAAGCTAAATAGAGATAACTTTTCAGCATGGCAGGGACTCATGAGACTTCATCTAGCCATCATTAGTGATTTAAGTTGCAAATACCTTGATGAAGAATACAAAACTCCTACTAGTACATTATCTATTGGAGATCTTGCTGAGAAAAAGAACCATAACATCATGATGATTGATATTGCATTTGTTCTTAGCTATGATGAATTTGATGAGATCAAAGACTATAAAACTGCTTTTGATATGTGGAACAAGCTAAAGGATATCTATGGTGGTGATGAAAATGTAAGGAGAGCCAAAGTAGAAAGCCTTAGAGGATAGTTTGATTAGATGAGAATGAGAGAAGATGAAAATGTTGCCAAATGTGTGGAAAGAATCAAAGCTAGTGTCAGTGCAATCAGAGCTTCTAGAGGAGAAATCAAAGAAGAAATTGTTGTAAATAAAGTTCTTAGAACTTTACTCCCCATCTAAGCAATGAGTGTCTGCTATTCAAGAAAAGAGATGTGATTCAAATAGAAAGCTAGGCTTGGATGTCATAGTAGGAAGATTGATAGTTTTTGAGCTAGACAACTTTGACAATTATGTTCTAGCTTACAAAAATGTTGAGTCTACATTTGAAGCTAAACTTTTACTCAAAGAAAAGGGCAAGAAAACAAAGAACAATTAGTTAGAAAGTGAAGAGGAAATAGAGGAAAGTTCTGCTAGTGATCTTGAAGTTTTTGAAACTTTACTTGCAAAGAAATATTCTAGAGGTAGAGGAAATTACAAAGGGAAAGTTTCTTTAATCTATTTTTCTTGTGAAGAAATTGGTCATATTGTTGCCAGGTATCCAAACAGAGAAAAAAAGGATGAGAAGAAGAGCCACAAGTACAAAGGCATTCAAAAATCCTTCAAAGACAATGGTAAGAAGACTTGTTTTATGGCTAAAGATTCTGATAACAGTGAAGATGAAATAGTCTACATTGTTGTAAAAGATGAATCTGATGAAGAAGAAGATAAGATGGCACTTATCTCTCATGTTAGTAAAAATTATACATGGATCATAGATATTGGATGTTCACATCATATGACTAGAGACAAAACAAAATTTGGACACTTTGAACACTATGATGGAGGTAGTGTAAGGTTTGGAAACAATGAACCTTGTTGCATAAAAGGGAAAAGTCGCATATCATTAACCAATGAACTTGTATGTGACAATGCCTATTGGGTTGAAGTACTCAAACATAACCTACTAAGTGTGGCATAGCCAATCAACATTGGATTCAAGCTAGAATTCATGCATGGAAAGGCAAGACTACTAGATGACAAAGGGAATCTGATTGGATCAGGCAAAAAAACAAGAGGTAACCTATTTTATTTTGATCTTGGTGATTGCTTATGTTTTATTGCTCAAATCAAAGAAAGTTGGTTATGGCACAGAAGACTATGTCATGTAAATTTTGATAATATGGTCAAGGTAAGCAAATTCAAAAAAGTAAGAGGTATCTCTAGTTTGAAGAAACCAGATGTTGGTTTATGCAAAAATTGTTAGCTTGGAAAAATGGGAAAGACTAGTTTTAAGAGCAAAAACTATCAATCTAAAGATGTCTTGGAAATTGTGCATAGTGACTTATGTGGACCTATTGGAGTAGAAAGTTATAATGGAGAAAAATTCTTGTTTTTCTTTGTTGATGACTACTCTAGAATGATGACTGTTATGCATCTTAGAGAAAAGTTAGAAGCATTTGAGAAGTTCAAATGGTATCTGGCAAGAGTAGAAAAAGAAACAGGAAAAAGATTGAAATGCTTAAGATTAGACAAAGGTTGTGAATTCATCTCCAATGAACTCAATAATTTCTACATTGAAAGAGGAATCAAAAAGCAAGTATTAGCCCATAGTACTCCTGAGTAGAATGGAATAGCTAAAAGAATAAATAGGTCCATCATGAATTGTGCAAGGACTCTAATGATTGAAAAGAATGTTGCTATCAAATACTGGAAGGAAGCCATCAACACAACCATTCATACTTTGAACTAGCTACAGTTGAAGAAGGACTCAGATAAAACTTCCTATGAATTATGGTATGGCTACAAACCCAATGTAAGTTACTTGAAAGTATTTGGCGGTAAATGTTATATCTTGAAAGAGTCTAGAAAAGGCAAGTTTGATGTGAAAGGTGATGAAGGTTTATTCTTAGGATATTCCTACAGAAGTAAGGAATATAAATGTTTGAATTTTTCTACTCATAAAATTAGAGAAAGTGCACATGTGAGAATTGATGAGTTTGTAGAAAAGGCTGAAGAAGAAAGAAAAAAGGAACCAGAAGATTACAAAAGATTTGTTTACTTCGAACCTGATACATTGCTAAGCATATCTAACGATAAGGAGACTTCACCTCCCGAGTCTTCCATAGTGACTGAGTTACAAGAAGTACAAACAGAGTCATAGCGCCCCACGTCACATTCTGAAGCTACCAAGTCAATTCCTACCGAGTCTGAATGAACTGAGCATGAAGTTGAAATTCAAAATAAAGACAATGCAATTCATTCAAAAGGCAAAGAGCATGTAATGGCCAAGTATGTTAGAAGGCAACATGCACTTGGTCAGATTATTGGAGATAAATTAGAAGGTACTATGACAAGAAGCAAATTAAAAGGTACATGTTTACTTGCTAATTTTGAACCTAGAAGTATTAAAGATGCTCTAGAAAATGAAAGTTGGATTGAGGCAGTGAATGAAGAAATAGAATAGATAGAAAAGAACAAAACTTGGACTCTTGTTCCTAGGCCTAAAGATAAAAATGTGATTGGAACAAAATGGGTATTCAAAAATAAGCTAAATGAAGATGGACAAGTATCAAGAAAAAAAACTAGATTAGTGTGTAAAGGCTATTCTCAAGAAGAAGGAATTGATTATGGTGAGACTTTTTTCCCTGTTGCAAGATCAGAAGGTGTTAGGACCCTTCTTGCATATGTAGCTCATAGAGGATTCAAAGTATATCAAATGGATGTTAAATCTACATTATTGAATAGAATTCTTGATGAAGAAGTCTACATTGAACAACCAAAAGGTTTTGTTGATCTTGACAAAAGGGACATGGTCTATAAATTACACAAAGCATTGTATGGTCTCAAACAAGCTCTTAGAGCTTGGTATGAAACACTACATAACTACTTGATATAGATTGGTTTTCAAAGAACAAATGATAACAGTAGTTTATACATCAAGGAAGGACCAAATAACAAAATTGTGTTGGCAGATATATTTGTGGATGATACTCTATTTATAGGAAATGATGACCTATACAAAGCATTTTCAAAACAAATGAACAAAGAGTTTGAGATGTCCATGTTTGGTGAAATAAAATTCTTTTTTGGATTGCAGATATAGCAGAACAAAAATGGTATCTATATCACTCAATCCAAGTATATAAAAGAGATACTCAAGAAGTTTGGAATGGAAGATTCAAAACTAGTTGGCACCCCCATGTGTAATGGACTCAAGCTTACCAAAGATTATGACTCCAAAGAAGTAGATCAAACATTGTATAGATCAATGATTGGAAAATTATAGTATATAGTTCACACAAGGCCTGATATTTCCTTAACAGTTGGAATAGTGGGAAGATTCTTAGCTAAACCCAGAGAAAATCACATGATGGCAATCAAAAAAATCTTGAGATATCTGAAAGGTACTGAAGACTATGATTTATGGTACAAACTTGGAGGAAACCTAGACCTAAAGGTATTTACTGATGCTGATTGGGCAAGAAATCTTGATGACAAAAAAAGCATAGTGGTGGAGCTTTCTTTCTTGGTAAAAGGCTGGTATCTTGGACAAGCAAGAAGCAAAACTGCACATCCCAATCCATAGTAGAAGCAGAGTATGTCGTAGCAATAGTAAATTGTTCTAACATTATTTTGTTCAAAAAATTGCTAGAAGGAATGAAGGTTGAAATCAAGAAACTAGTAGTCATGTATTTTGATAACACTAGCATAATTAACATATCAAAGAACCCAGTGATGCATTCCAAAACAAAACACATTGCTATAAAATATCACTTTGTCAGAGAACTTGTGCAGGACAAAGAAATCAGATTGGAATATGTCCATACAAAAGAATAAATTGCAAACATATTTACCAAGCCATTACCTAAGGATGCATTCTTGTATCTAAGAAGTAAGGTAGGGGTCATTCCCCTATCTGAAGCTCACTAAATAAAGTCTATTGATGCATCAACAAGAACCAAGTTAAAGATCAATCAATTGATGTAGCATAATCAAGCGAATATTGCATATGAAGTAGTACTCAAGGTACATTGATACAAATTTGGCATGTGTTGTGAAAGAGGGAGAATTTTACTGTCATATCTTTATCTTTATGAAATTTTGTAGAGGGAGAAGTTTGAAAAGAAGTTATGCAGTTCCTTCACAAAGGGAGAATACATCATTAAGAAGTTCTTGTGTAAAATCAAAGAGGGAGAAACTTTCTGTCAGAGGGAGTCTTATTCTCAAAATTTCATTATGCTATGACATGTTTTGTTACCATCAATGCCAAAGAGGGAGATTTTTGGATACAATTGATTAATTGTGTGTTTTCTTTGATGTTACACAAATGTCATATGAATTGATAGATATTGAGCTCACTTGGTTAGTGAAGATAGTTTTCCTTGTCTACTAAGTGTTCACAGGTTTACTCTGAATAGATGGCAATGTCTACCGAGCTCACTTGGGCATCGAAGGAATTTAGGTAGAAAAGAGTGTTAATGGAGCTCACTTGGTTAACAAAGGGAAAGTTGGATAGAGTTAGTATTCATCGAGTTCACTTGGTTGCCAAAGGATTTCTACAAGTTAGCAATATTAACTGAGCTTTTGATGGTTAACATAGGAAATTTTTCCAAAGTTAGTTTCTACAGAGCAAGGTCAGCTTATGAAGAATATTTCTTATTTTGGCATATGAAGCTTAATTACATTATTCTAGCCAACTATGATGATAAATATTGGTTATTGTAATTTGGATTTGGTCTGACTTGACAATCTGGAAAGTACAAATTAAAGGTCAAGTTGAGATTTCTAGTGTGTGTGCAAGTGTGTTGATTGAATTGAAAAGGAAAGAGAGGGAGTGAACTTGAAGGATAAGCAGGTATCCTTGTGGAGCAAAAAAAAAGTAATATTCGATCAGAAATGAACAAGTTTAAGCAAAAAAGAGATCTAGATTCAGCAATTCTGTTACATCACAATCAGGTCATTTCATTGTTACTCTCTAACCATTGTAGCAGTGATCTAAAATATCTTAACAAAGTTGGTTTAACAGCTAGTTGTAAATCCTCTAACAAGGTAGAAATTCCATTGAATTATTTCAAGACCTTTTGCAAGGCCACTCCTAATAGGGTAATTAAATCCTTTAACAAGGTCACACCTAATAGTGTGTTTTGTAACATTTAATAGGATTGGATCCTAATAGGGCTCACTTCAAAAGAGTGAAAAATAGTAACTAGTTACATTGGTAGTTTTTCCCAAATTGGGTTTTCATGTAAAATCCTAGTGTCTCATGTGTTCATGTTATTTCTATTATGCTTGTAAGTTAATTATGATAATATTTTAAGATTAACTAAAAGTAATTCACTCTTCATTTACCAAGTTACAGTAATTTTTGGTTGTCTATTGAGCATCAACAACAATCGCTTTTCTAAGTCTAAATTTATTGTTGACATCTAAGGTATCTGGGATTTATTTTAGTAGTAACTGATTCACCCCCCCTCTCAATTACTCCTTTTGTATTTCCAACACCTACATAGCTTTTTTTCTTGCATAAGCACACTTTTCATGTCCTTGCAATTTGATGAAAAGTAAAACATCTTATGGTTACTGAATTCCCATTGACAATGGCATCAGTAGCATTAGGGACATACTACTCATATTTTCATTGGTTACCTACTGATCTTTTCAAAGGCTAAACTTATAGACGTGTTTTTTCCATGGCTTATGTCCGTTAGGAATTTATTTTTTTAAGTCATTTGCTTAAACTTCTTGTTACCCTATCTTCATTATTTTCTTTTACAAATACTTGGTTAATTTAGGAATTCATATAGTTGCATCGTTAAAAATGCATTCATTAAAAATAGAAAAATATAAAAAATATTTTTCTTTTTGTGTGGTTATTATTTTGAGATAGCAATAAAATTCAACCTCTTATCCAAAATTGGTTAGAATTAGCAAAGGCCTCCTCATGAACACTCACATTTATCTTCTATTGAGCAGATTCCAATACATCACAAGATCACCCAGAACCTTGGATTTGGTTCAAGAGAGGAGTTTGAAAGGATTCTTATCTTTAAGAATCATGCAAAATAATAAAAGTGGCACTGGAAGGAGGGCCCCAACCATTCAAAATAGAAGAAAACAACTTACAATTTCAAAATTCTGCATTTTTTAAAAGTTACAAAAATATTTCTAAACTGTGAAGGTTCTGAGGTGCGCAAGGTTCCAAGGTGCGTAAGGTGTGCAAAGTTCCAAGGTGTAGCATATTTTTGAGAGAGTTTGCTTCTGTAAAGGTGTACTTTTTCCAAAATTGATGCAAACTAGAAGATCCTGATCCGTCATCTCCATTTCAGCGAGCTCTAATATCTACCCACTTTCACAAGCCTCGTAGTTACAAAGAATTCCCTCAAATTATACTACCTCCATTCAATATTTTATCATCTTCCTCAGTTTTTCCTTAAACAACAACCACCCATTCTTCCACCAAATCCTCCAATGGCCTTTTTCGTAAATTTTGTAGACTCACCAATCAACTTGATAGGTGTACTCAATAAAATTCCTAAGAATCTAAGAATTTTTTCCCAAGGTTCATCTATGGAGAGACAAGAATTATTGAAGATCACATCAAGTTATTCAAGGAAATTTGCAACCAAAAGTAAATTGCTAATGAGAATGTGGTTCTTCATTTATTCCCTTACTCTTTGGGAGAATTTTCCTTTAATTGGTATGTTAATTTGTCACCTAGATGTGTTGGAGACTAGGATACTTTTGAAAAAATATTCTTTGAACAATTCAAAACTTTCATCAATCCAATTATGATACATCATCAATTCATATCAATCAAAAGGGACCTAGTCAAGATGGTTTCACACTTAACCATCACTTTCATATGGCATACCCCAAGCTAGAAATGCCACACACTATACTATTTGAAGCTGCAATTTAGATTTATCTAAATGCTATGGACTATCTTACTACTATTTTCTTAAGAAGACTTCTTGCAGCAAATATCAACACATTAGACAAAGTATTCTTAGAAGCAATTACCTTTACAAAGCAGGCCAATCCTCATGGAGGAGGATTGATGCTTCCAGCTCAAGCTATTACAATGATGCCAACATATCTCATTAAAGCACGTATGATGCCTAGCCAATTCATAACAATGAATCTAGTTCTATTACATCAAGCACCTACTCCGCAAATCCCAGCTATAACATATCCAAGATATGAACCTTCAAAATTTGCTTTCTTTGAGAAAAAGGTAGCAACTTCCACTGAAGTAGACAACAATTTTGCCTCAAAATTTGGTCAAATGAAGAAGACCATGTCTCAAATGAATAATGAGCTTACTTGATTGAGGTTGTCGCAAGGACATAATAAAAACTTTCAAAGAAACAATGTTGGTCCTTACAAAAACAACAATTGTGGTTAGAACTACAATAGGAATTTCAATGGGAACAACAATGCTAGAAACAACAATGGAGGAAACAATTTTAATCCTCCTAATTGCAACAATGGTTTCCAAAGATAGAATCAACTATTAGAGTAAAGCATTGATTTAATTTAATTTATTAAATTTTCTTTATTCCCTTCTTAAGATTTCCCTTTATGCATATTTTTTTCATCTCTATTTAATAATTAATTAGTAATTATTAAATAGATTTTCCTTTTAGGTTACCCTTTCAGGTTTTGATCTCCTTTTATAAGGATTGATCTCTTTTGTATTTGGTTGTCTTTTCCATTTCTGAAAATACATTAGCATATTTTTCAAAGCAAAACCCTTTGCCTCCTCTTATCTTTTTCTTCTATGATAGGTTTTTGCATGCAAGTATTCAAAGGCTTTGTGGATTTGTGTTGATCAAATCCTTCATGGTATTAGAGCCAAATTTTTTACAGCTTGTTCATTATTTGGAGAAAAAGGAGAACTATTGGTGTAAATAAGTATTTACTTATTACACTTACTTAAGTTTACTTAGGTTAATGCATTATTTAATTATATTGCATTGTTTTATTATTTTTATTTGTGAGACACTTAGGAGTTTGCACACTTTTTGAGTTGTCATGTTGATAACACAGGAGTACGCAACTCTATTTAAGCACATGGTGTCTACAACACTGTTTTGAGTGTCCCACCCTTGTAGGCTTATCCTCTCATCACCACACTTACTTCCGTGCTTAATGGAGGATAACCCATATCTAGTGGACATGTTCTTGGTTGTATGACACATCATGGTGCTAACTTCTACACATTCTAGAAGCTCTCCTGAAGCCTTTATATTCAAGCACTCCTAGTGTACTCTGAGAATCAAGTTATTGAATACATTGTTATTCTGATCATACTCTCTCTATTTTTGGTCTTCAGTTGTGCTTATGTTTGAGTTCTTAGTTCTTCGGTGAATTTTTCCCTTAGGCAAATTCTTACATGGTATCAGAGCAACTTGGAGACTTTCTCATCACAAGGCATTTGAGACCTCTTGCTTGCTTCATCACCTCAGCTTGAATCCAGAGCGCTGCTGAAATTGGGAGCGTCCAACACCAAATATGACCTCTCCATTGCATCTAAAATGTTGAACCAGTGAAAATTGACTATAAGCACACCTACCTTGGCTCAAAGTCAACCATGAGGCAAAAAAATTTTGCAAATCTGCAATTTTATTTCAGATCTACAATTTTATTTTTTCTCTGTATTTTCTGTCTAATTATTTTCAAAAATTCAAAGAAATTTTTTTATCAGACCCGGGCAGTGACACCCTGGATCTGCCATTTGTAGAAGTTTATTTTGTTAATCGCAGGGAATATTCTACATCATTCTCTCCTGCAGCAGCACTATATAAATTTGCAAAGTTTGCAGCCAAGTACAGCATGAAATTCGGCCACAAGAACTCCACTGACCAGTTCTCCTTACGGGCAACAAAACCCACATTGCCAGCAACTCCCATTATTTCACCTGCCCAAAGCCCATGGCCAGCCAAGCCTCACCCACCGGTGACCACATAACATAGCCAAGCTCTTTGTTTATAATATTGTGTGCCTTGCATCTTATAAAGCGCTTAAAGCGCTCCCACATCAAATGTGGGACTAATACCAAGGGAAACTGGTAAGCAAAAAACCTTTTCTCAATGCTTGTTGCAATCCTAATCTAATGACATAGTTAAAATTATTGGTAAAAAATGAAAGACTCTGGTCTCTCATGCCACGAAATAGCCTTTTCAGCCCTGCATCGGCGTCATCAGCAGACTCCACCCTCTGGCTCAGTTAACAGCAACTACATTAACATTTTTGGCATCTGCATTTTTTCGACCAGCATTTTTCACTATTTTTTGGTGATGTTGAACTCTACCCATGCATTTGTGAATCTCGCCTGCAGAAGAACATGCAGACCTATCCGCATCCGCCATGCCAGCAGTCCGATACGTCAGCTCCACACGAGCAGACAGGTGGACTACATACTCAATGACACATCAAAACAGCCACGTAACCCATGAAATCTAACTTGCAACATGTCAGTTGTACAAAAATATATGACATGTAGTTTTTGTATAGTACAAAAGGTACAGTCAACTGCCACATCATCCCAGAGCACAAATTTTTTATGATGTCATCATTTTACTGTGTTAAAATTGACGCCCATCTGGATGTCAAAACTGGCCATTTTTCAACTGTGTTGATGGTTGTTTGACTGTCAAATTTAGACTCACAATTTCTCCTCCAGACCCCTCTCCAGATTGCTTTTCAGTTTGGCAGCCTGACTTTGCGAGCTCATAACTCGAACATCTAGACTCCGATTCATGTGCAATTTTTTTTGAACTCAGGTAGAATTTATTGAATTTTCTATTGGTGGTGTTTTTTTTTGGTTTTCGTGCTCTAATTTTGCAAAAATTGCTTTTTTTGGCAATTGTACCTGCATAATCTTGCCTTTTACAACTTTAGAAGCTCTGTATCTGGTCACTTTTTAAGGTTCTTTTTTTTTTGAAAGTGTGTGTTCTTTTGTCTACTTTCTAGATCTGAAGTCAGATTCTAGGGTTGTGTGGACCAATTTCTCACTTTTAGAATTAGGCTTTCTTTGGCATTGTAAAGCTTTGATTCTTTTTTAGAATTGTTGTAAAACTAAGCTACAGTGCTTAAGTGATAGATTTTAGCCTTATAAGGCATTTGTAAAAGCAAAATCAGAAAGTCCACTTTGTTCATTTTGACAAGTGGCCCATTGTAAATGCACTACTTATAAAGTGCCAAAGCATCTTTTTTGGGGGGATCTTTTGATTGAGTGAAAGGGGGGGGGTGTATTGTGTTCTTTGCATCTCTCACTTGTGCTCTTTTCATTTCTGCATCATGGGTTTTAAATGTCCTCATCTAACTTCACGCAACTATTCTACATGGAAAGATATTGCATGGAGTAGATTAATGGAACAAGGATATAGTCTTTATGTTGATGGTACAATCACTAAACCTACTAATGCTAAAGAGATCATTGATTGGACAAATCTAGATCGACAAGCTTTAGGTGTAATTAGGAGTTGTGTACATGGGGATCTTCTCTTTCCATTAAAAATTGTTCAGAATCTAAGGAAGCTTGGGATAAACTTGAACAGTTGTATGGTAAAGTGGATGAAGAAAAGGGATTTCAGATTGAGGATGATCTACTTCTCTTGGATCCTAAGAATTATGACACAATTCAGGATTATATCATCAAAGTCAATGAGTATAGGGCACTTCTAAAAGATTGTGGAAATCCCATTAATGATGATAGGTTGATACACCACATCCTGAAAAAGCTACCTTCTGAGTATGCCAACTTTGTTTCAAGTTTTAATACTCATAGGTTAACCATGGGATCTGCTTACCAGAAGCCTTCCTTTGATGGATTTGCAGATATGTTGATTGTTGAACAATCTCACTTGGTGGATTTTGGACTTCTCAAGTTATCTAAGACCAAAGCCTTGGTGGCTAGTGGTGCTCAAAAATCTAGTCAAGGGGGAAAAGGAAACAACAACAAGAAGCAATGGAAGCAAAAAACACAATCTGAGAAATAACATGACTCCTCTCAATAAGGCAGTTCTTCTTAAAACAAGAAGGGAAGTAATGAAAGCAAGGACAAACTCTTTTGTGCATACTGCAAAAAGCCAAATCATGACAATCATCATTGCAAGACAAAAAGAATCGATGAGTTAGAAAATCTACTCAAGAAGAACAAGATTCAAGTGCCAAGTACTTCCAAGGATTCTACTCCTACCTCTTCAAAAGGTAAAGGTCAAGCACTTATGGCAAACACAAATTCTTCTTTAGAATGGATACTTGACTCAGGTGCCTCTTACCATATGGGTTCTTCAAAGCAAGACTTTTCTTCATTGAAGTAGTCAAAGGTGCCACACATCTTCGTGGGAGATGATGCTAAAATGGAATTTGAAGGGAAAGGACATGTAGAAATGCAAGATGGGGAATTCAAAGATGTTCTCTATGTTCCCAATCTAAGCTCTAATCTCCTATTAGTTTACCAAATCACTCACCTTGGAGATGGTCATAAGGTTGAGTTCCTTCCTGATTTAGTGATGGTGCATAGTCTCAAAGATGATTCATTGGTAGCAGTTGGGAAAGTCAATGATAATAGGAGGCTTTATTCCTTCTCCCACTTTGTGTCTAAGAGTTCTTCTCAAGCCTTGTTAACTCACTCTACTTCAAACAACAACCTATAGCATGAGCAGTTTGGTCACCTTGACTTCTGCTCTCTTCAGCAACTTTTCTCAAAACACATGGTCAAAGGTCTACCCAATATCAATTTTTCTAAGGGGGAGTGTTCATCTTGTTCAGTGGATATGCATCTCAAGAAGAAGTATGATAAAGGGAAGTCTTCTCGAGCTCTAGTTGTTCTTCAGCTAGTTCACATGGTATTAGCAGGACCATTTGCAGTGACTTCAGTCAACCAAGGCTGCTACATACTCACACTTTTTGATGACTTTTTGAGATTCACTTGGGTCTTCTTCCTTCATCATAAGAATGAAGTGGTTCATAAGCTTCAATACTTCAAGACTCATGTTGAACATAAGTCAAGGAAAGCCATCAAAGTACAAAGGGTGGACAATGAGAACAGATATGTAGATAGAAGACTTAAGAACTTTTGTCGAATTGAGGGGATTGATCTTCAGAAATCACTAGCATTCAGTCCACACAAGATAGATGTTGCATCTATGAGGATTAGGACTCTCAAGACCATGGCAAGTTGCATGATAAAGGCCAAGTCTCTCAATCCTACACTTGAAGTTGAAGACATTAGCAATACTACTCACATACTTAACAGATCTCCTCATCCATCCTTAGATGGCAAGACTCCTTTTGAGGCATGGTGCAGCAGAAAACTAGTTGTGAGTCACCTTAGAGTCTTCGGTTGTCCAGCATGGGTAAACCTTTCTTTCAGGAGTTGCAAGGCACTGACATCTAGGCCTTGTACCTTTATCAATTATGAAGACAATGTGAAGGCTTACAGACTGATGGATCCAGAGACACACGAGATTTTTGTGGAGAAGGATGTTCACTTTGAGGAAAGTTCACCAAGCTTATCCTCTACTCCTCTCCACACATCATACATAGTGGAAACTGATTGTGACACCAGTGATAGTGATTCAATAGATTCAGACACGTGGAGTTCTGTCGGCAGATACAGTGAGAGGTCACTTCATCAGTTCAATCCACATGCATACATCGACATAGTGATAGGTCCAAAATAGTAGGGTACATCCAGTCTTCTAGATGCAAGTTCAGTGACAGATTTGGGGGATAGTATTGATGATTTGCCTCTTCTTCTTGATGCAAAATTACCTTCTTCAGTTGTCACGAGGGTTTCAAACTCTATTGTTCATTCTCTACAGGATCAATCATCAAAGGTTGAAGTGATTGTGGATACTTATGATCAATAGTTGCAATAGGATTCTTCATCAGTTGCAGAGACAAACAATTCTTTGGGACAGGTTCTTCATCCATTTGAGCAAGTTTTAGAGACATCACTTATCCATGGGATTCTTTCCCCACACAGTGGAAGCGTCTCATTTGTACCTTTGGCATTGTTTCTTCCTAAAGGGAGGAACACCATTTTGCAGTCTTAGATCAGCTTCTTCATCAGAGCATTCACTGTTTGGCATTCTTCTTTGGGTGGGGGAGCCCATCTTGTCTCTCTACATCATCTCATCATTCTCTTATGTATATACTAGATGTATGTCATAATGGGGGGGTCTTGATTACTCCACCCATCAATGCATCCTTATTTATCTCTCTTTTTGGGGGAGGGTTTTTTCCATGAGGTTTTTCCTCTTTCCTCGCTTTATGGGAGATTGCATATCATTATGTACATGGGTACCTAACATGGCCTAGTATCCAAGACCCATTCTGCATTTCATCCGAGATTCGTAAGCTTAAGAGCATTCCCCTAAGTTGCACTTAACAGGGGGTGTTGGTGTAAATAAATATTTACTTATTACACTTACTTAAGTTTACATAGGTTAATGCATTATTTAATTATATTGCATTATTTTATTATTTTTATTTGTGAGACACTTAGGAGTTTTCACACCTTTTGAGTTGTCATATTGACAACATAGGAGTATTCAACTCTATTTAAGCACATGGTGTCTACAACACTATTTTGAGTGTCCCACCCTTGTAGGCTTATCCTCTCATCACCACACTTACTTCCGTGCTTAATGGAGGATAACCCATATCTGGTGGACATGTGCTAGATTGTATGACACATCATGATGCTAACTTCTATGCATTCTAGAAGCTCTCCTAAGGCCTTTATATTCAAGCACTCCTAGTGTACTCTGAGAATCAAGTTATTGAATACATTTTTATTCTGATCATACTCTCTCCATTTTTGGTCTTTAGTTGTGCTTGTGTTTTAGTTCTTAGTTCTTGGGTAAATTTTGCCCTTACGAAAATTCTTACTAGAATGTGGGTTTGATAGAATAGATCTGGAATTTTTTGGGTAGTTTTTGAGAAAATAGGGGATCACTAATTTTCGGAGCAAGTTGAGGCCAAACGGGCATCACGGATGGATCTAAAAGGTGTCAAAACCCTATTTCCATATAAAATTTGTCTGATTTGGAAAATGTTGATTTGGGAAGCAAAAAAAATTTCCAAGCAAGGTCGTATGGCCTCTACATGTGTTACGAGGCAAATTTTTATTAAAAAGATCAAAAAAATTGTAGTGCTACACTAAGCATAAGCAATAATTTTGAAACAAAGAACAAGTACAATGAACGTAATAATATTTTTATTTTTTTTATACAACTTAATACAAGTACAAGTACAACGATTGAGCCACTCTCAATTTGAAAACCTCAAAATAAAAGAAGATATCATCCAAATACATTTTCGTTAAGATACTAATACATATTGAGTTTAGTACAATAATGAAGTACGATATCATTCTTAAATGCCTATATCCAACCTATGGATCCTACAAGTAACAAATTATGTTTCTAGAAGTAACTTCAATAGTCACACTTAGCTACTCATTAATCAACTTGAAGCACATGAAAACACACAGAAAATTCAACAACACAAAGAGGGCTCAGCACACACTGAGTTGAAAAGTGTAATCCACCTGCATACATGTTAGAATAAACATACACATATTCATAATGTAGATATCTGATCCACTTACTATAGTGCAATTCTAAAATTAATATGCAAGAAGTATACATCTACTTAACAATGCAAAATTAAACTCGCACTAAGAATATCTAGTAAATGAATCATATATATATACTAAGGTGTCATCGTTATGGCACTAAGATCCTACATCCACGTATGGTATGCTCATAGTCAACACATAACGAAATTCTCTATTATACTCGTCAATGACAAAATAGAGGTTTTCCTTGTTCTCCATACTTAATCCTTTAGGTTTAAGTCATAGGTAAAGCCAATTATCTTTTAGTATGTAATTAACCCACCTAGTTCATTTTAACATTTTCACTAAATTAAATAACTGAATAGGATTAACCAAATTCAGCCACTCTGATATATGTTCATCAAAGTTATTCTCAGGATACACATCAGACAGATTTACAAAAGAATGTACATGCAACAGATATAAAATCAGTATACAGTGTGATACTACATTCTTCATCTATTTGCAACTTATCTTCTGCTACCAATTTCGAAAGTAACTTAGGTTACTATAACAACAAGAGCAAAACTATAATATTAAAATCACATAAATATAATTAAACTGACATATCACTTTAATGATATTTACCAATCTTAATACTATACCATTGAACCCTGTTGTCGTAATAAACTAAATTAATCTTTCAAAATGACTAAGACAATAGAATTAAAGTAAATATGATATTCTTGTTCAATATAAAATTCTTATCAAACATATATCATTAGTCCATCTTTTCCATTGAAAACAAATTTCCAATTCAATAATGGATAGAAACAACATCATTAGAAAAATAATTCCAATTCACATACATATGATTTCCATATGATTGATATCTCAATCCCATTCAGTTCCTTATTATAATGGTATTCATTTCAACCTCTGCTAACTATATTTCACTATTTAAAATATCACATATTGTACCATATAACAGTTTCCTGCAGCATTCAATTGAACAACTATTCAATCATTATAAATGTTTTCATACAAATAAAACTTGATCAATAATGCTAAATATTCATTTATCTTATTTCCAAATTCTAAAATAGCATAAGATAACTAAAATCTCAACAACGTACGAAACTCCAAAATGTAATCAAATCATCATACCTGTTCACACAAGTTATCGGCTATTCCACTGGTATCTTTCAATCTGTCGAAAATTATAATAAACTATGTTGACAAAAAGAAAATTCAACTATGTTTAAGGTTGCAAACAAACTGTTCAACATAATGTCCATATTGATATTAAGTAATCATCAGCTATCTAATTTTTCAACAATCACATAATACTTATACAATTGTGAATGAAACCAAATCACATGCACAATTCAATAAAACATCAGCTAATATAACTTGATACCTTTCTACAATTTCCATAACATATTAAGTAATTTATGCTGTCGCAATGATATTTCTACTTGTTTCAAGTAATTTATGCTGTCGCAATGATATTTCTACTTGTTTCAAGTAATTTATGCTGTTGCAATGATATTTCTACTTGTTTCAAGCCTTGGGCATCTTATTTTCTTATCTTTGATGCCATGCCACTTGTGGCATCACATCAAAGAGGGGCAAAATGTAGACACCTAAAAATCTTTTAGAAAATAAAAACTTTTAGAAAATAAAATATTTTTATTTTCTAAAAAAAAGTTCCTAATGACATCATCATTTATTAATTAATTAATTATTTAATTAATTATTTATTTTATTTATTTATTTATTTATTTATTTATTTATTTATTTATTTTTATGCCATTAAATCCCTTTATCTTAATTAAAAATATTTAATTAAGGAATCCCTCCCAAAAATGTTTAAATCTTATTTAAACATTATTTCCTTATTTATTAATAAATTGACCAAAAAACCCAAAATAAATAAATAAATTATATTTTACCCAAAGCTTGGCCAATTTCCTTAAGACCACTAACCTCTTCCAAAATCTTCTAATCCTTCTTTAATTTTGATTAAAGGCTAATCCCATCATTTCCTACCCCTAATCCCAACTCAAAATATTTAATTAAGATTAAATATTAATCCTCATGTTTATTAAAAAAGTTTTAATAAATATCTCCTCAACCCAAACCCTTGAAATAAATAAAACTTTATTTATTTCCTAAAAATCTAATTTATCCTCATCCTAAGAAGTTGTAGACTCTTCTAGAAAGTCTTCATCCTCATCCTAGGAAGTTCTAGACTATTCTAGAAAGTCTTTATCCTCATCCAAAGTCTAGACTCTTCTAGAAGATGTTTTTAAACCTAATCCTAATCCCCTCCTAACCTTGTCACATTCCCTAAACATGGGTTAAAACTTACTAACCCAAGCCAAAGTTAACAAATATCTCCTCCTTCACCCACCCTCATTAAATGTCTTCCACTTGCCTATCCCTAAGATAATCCTAAACCATCCTAATCCATCCTCTAATCATTTTCACAAGCCTAAGCAAGCTTAAAACCTTCCTAATCAAACCCAAGTCGAAATTCCTCTCATCTCCCTCAAAATATCCCAACCATAAAACTTTATGAAGCTCACTAGGCCATAAATGACTCTTCCAAAGCCCTTTAATTGCTCTTACAAGCCATTATGAGGGTCTTTATGAAGATTTTACCCCTTGAGCCTCTTTTGTTGACTCATCCTTCCCTTTTCCTCCATCCTCTCACCCTGTGACATGTGTCACTCCCTGATTGGCTGTAAGGAAGCACAATCTATGTGCTCTCCTCTCATGCAATCTGAGCCCTCCATGAGCTTTTCCCCATCCTTGCATCTTAGCCCTAAATCCCTCAAGCCTCTTGCCTATAAATTGGATCCTTACCCTTTGCAAAACAACACCATCCATGAAGTAAAGTCATAATGCCATTTTAAGAAGCCATTTTACATCAAAACCATACACTCACACCCAAATTCCAACTCCATTTGAAGCCCTTTTTGAAGCATAAAGCTTGAGCATACATCCTATCTATTTAGACAAAGCTACTCAACAAGAGAGCTTCTCATTGAGAGAGTCCATTAATGGCTCATATTCTCAATTGAGAGCTCATCTTAGTCTATCTTGAAGTTTATGAATTTTTTTTAGTTTGTAGAAGCTTTATTTAAATTTGGTTTCTATTAGCATACTAACATTGCTCATATATAGTCATTACCATCAGTTGTCATATATTGTTCACTATGTTATCTACGTCTTCATTTAACAACGATTTAGTACCTTAGCTGAATCCCTAGGTTTCAACAAAGTGTTTTTAATATAATGACCAAGCCTTAGTTTTCAAATGCATTATTCAATATAATGACTTAACCCTTGGTCATGTGAAATTTTTAATAGAGTGACTATGCTCTTGATCAGTGATGAGTCTGCAATCCAATGTGAGCTTGTGTCTTGTGGCCGAGCCACACAAACCCATGGACGTTGAGATATGGGTTCTCTCAGAGCTCAGCTATGAGGAAGCTGAATACCCATATGTTGTATACAATCACATGCATGCTTACTGTCGCAAGCATGTGTTTCTGACCATGTTCAACTTAGTGGGAACCACATGTTTGGGGCAAATCCCAAAATATATGCATACAAAAATTTCCAAAATATTTCACCATACTTCACATTCAAGTATGGATATGTGCAGGCCTATGCTATACACAGTGCCCAACTTTGCATATATCCATGCTTGAGTGTCAAATATTCATCATTTAAAATTGATACATGCATATAAAAATACAAATGCAAATATAAATAGAGAGAGATATAGAATAGGGTAAGAAATTTCCCCTACTTGAAATTAGTAGAGGGTAAATGCTTAGCACGAAACACTTTAGCAACCTGCCGTCAGAGCCAAAAACCCAACTCAAATCCACACTTCCAAAATGCCAAAACAAATAAACTTGCTTGAAATAGAGGATAAATTATTCAATAGAAGAAACTAAATGCAATGCAAGAGAATGCTTGGTAGTGAGAAACTCAACAATGCTCGGGCTCATAAGAATGAATGTTCTTTCAACAAATTCCTCCATGATGTCGATTCCTTAGCAAGAAGCATCATAGGTGTTTAACAAAACAAAGCAATGATGTAAGGTCCCTCCTCGCATGTACCTATTAAATATGAATTTCTCTGTCAAATTTGTTGTAGGAGATTTGAATGGATATGGATGTTGTAGGGTTTTAGATGTCCTTATGAAAATTGAGAAGAGATACATCCATGCTTTAATACTTAAGAATAGAGAATGACTATGTTGTCTTGACTATTTAAACATTTAATTTGCACTAACAATAGTACAAGGTGTCTCACTTAATGATGATGTTATTGATTGTGTTACCTCAATGATTAGGATTTTATGCATTTAGATAGTTCAATATTCACTGTTGGTGATGTTATGATGTTTAGGTATATGCATGCTTGACAATGATTATTCTCGTACTTAATCTGAATTAATGAATAAGTTATATGTCATATTGATTATGTAATTACCGATGATTAAATGTGAGTAGAAATAAATTAAATAGTTAATTAATTGAAGCATTATGTTCTGAGTTTGCCCCGATCCATCGTAGCATAGCGATACATTACTATTATTTGGATACTCACGATTCGAGATGTCGAGACATTATCTGATGCTTGAACATATTTTTATTTCATGTTGTGTGATGTTACTTCTAGATATTTGATGTTCATCATTTTTGGTTTTAGGTATATGGATGTAGATGAATTAAGTAAAATGTAGGATTAACACATTGATTTTTGGAATCTTTATGATTAAAAGATATAAGTAGGATGAAAGAAACCCTGATTAATGTATGTTTCAATTTATGTGAATTTTTGATACGTATATATACATATGTAAATGTGATTTTTGGGACTACTGATGTGTGCAATGAGTGTGCAGATATTTTAGCTGAGGAAATCGATGGAGGAACAGAACTGATCTCTATGTGTTAATTTTGGAAACCCTATTGTTCGTAATTCAAGTATTTTAATTGTGAGATGTATGTATGTATCTTTTTGTGATTAGTAAATGTTAATATTCGTAACTATGTTCTTTTAGTGTCACTTGACACTCGTAAATTGTTTGTGCTCTTTAGCGTGCTAGTTAGGGTTAGCTGTGTAACCCTTGGACCTAAGTCGGATTAAGTTAGTATCTTTTGCTAATTTGGTTCTTAATCATGTTTAGTCACCCTTAATCTGGATTAGTGCTTAATTTGCATTACTTGAGTTGTTAGTTGGTCTTAATAATTTTTCCTAGCTTTTGTTTGGCTCTAAACCCATTCCTTAGGCTTCAAATCATGAAATAATTATACCCAAGGGGTATGGGTATGGGTTAGGGGTCTTTTCCAACACTTAAGCCCCTTTTGTTGACTTTTGAGGCCACTCAAAAAGTCTCTTTTTGCCTTTGTGCGAAAATTGCAAGTGGTTGCCATGAGTTGTCTTACCCCACCTCCTTTTTAGTGTCTAACTATAGTGTAGGTTGAGTTAGGAGTTTCTAGAATTGTAAGTGGGTGGGTGTAGTTATTGCTCCTTTTGGGTGGTTGAGTTAGAGGCTTATTTAGAGGCCCTTCTTGGACTTGGGGAGGTTGTTACCCAATCTCTACATTTAGAGAGAAGCTTTTGGAAAGTTGAAGAAAGGAAGTGGAAACTCTACTCAAACTTGTTCATTGCCATTACCTCTTTGTGAAGGTTGGAATTCTCATCTCCCTTGTTCAGATTTCATTCTTGTTTCATGCTTATGCTGCCTTGCTATTGTTTCAATGTTTGTATGTTTGTGGGTATGTTGGGAAGCTTTGGAAACCATGTTATTTTTGGTTGATTTCCTTTCATGTTTATGTTGCAATTTTGAGATTTTTATTGCATGGGTGTTTTGGTATTACTCACCCTTGGAGAGGGCAGAAGTGACCAATTTTTGGAAAGGTCTATTTAGTCGGACTCCATCCAGTGTAGAGTCTCTTCTCAGGATGAGAAGAGGGAGAAAGGGTAGGGTGTTATGGGCCCCTACTTGTTAGCACAAACCTTGTATGATTCTGGTATGTTGAAATGGAAGAACGGAAGTTCTTGATATATAGCCCCGATTGGGCATCTGTTTGGTGTTGTGCTTGACTTCTCCTGGCTGGAAGAATCCACCTTTCCCTAGTTTTTATTCATTGTGAATGCTATTGTGTAAACCATGTATGATTATGCTTGTTTGATTGTTTCTTGGTTATGCTTGGTTGTCACCCGATCAGATATTTGTTTCCTCCTCGGTTCGTATAAATGTGTTGCAAAATTTGAAATGAATCCCTCGATGAGGGACATGAAGAAAATTCAACTATATTGTTGAAATTTGGGATTGATATCCTATTGTAAATTGTATTTTAAACTTTGTTGTAAATGGCAACGAAGCCGGGTTTTCTTCCTGGTTCTTTCCCGGCTGAGCCTTTGAATCAGGTTTGCCAATAAAAATTGGTGGTTGAGTATAATTGGTTATCATGTGATTAAATCATGATTTAAATTTAGATGGATGTATCTCAAAATAGGATGGAATTGATGATGTTCAATTTGGTAAAATTTCAATTTTTCTTTCATGTTGAAAATGAAAATTATGATCATGGATGTAGATTCAGGTTGCATGATTATTTGAATCAAACAATTCTTGCATTAATTGATTTAAAATGGATAATTCATATTCTTGTATGTTAAGGTTGTAATTAGGCTTTATGGATTTTCATTTAAAAAGAAATTATTGGCAAAGGTCGAATTATTCCAATTAAATCTATTCAAAAAAAAATTTGTGTTTTGCCCATGTAGTTTGGGCATGACAAATGCGGCCAAGTTTTTGGCCCAATCTCAATAAGAAACCAACTTACGAAAAGAAATGGCCAACCAAAACAAAAATGCAATAATACCCTCATTAACTTGCATTAATTTAACTGTGACACTTCACAATGTCGTGCATATGGCAGTCTCAATGCCACCGCCATGTTTGGCTTTCAAAAACAATGAATATATTACATTTTACATAGCATTCAAAACCCATTTAGGGTTACATATTACATAAGAGGTAATTAAACCTTTTTTTTAAAAAAAAAGAAAAATAGAAATGTTTATGCCAATCTCAACTTAGGGTGTTTAGACCCTTTCAATAACAAGTATAAATACAAGGCCAACTATAGTTTATAATAAGTTAATATAAGTCATGTAATCAAAACCATCTTAGGGTTATATGTATTGAGAAGAATCTAAACCTAAACATCAAATGCCTATAAGCTATACTGAAAACAAATCCAATGCATTAATTCAATCCCTTCTCAGTCACACATAAGAAAATAATGACAAGTTCCAAATACATACAACATATTAACATAAAAATGTATTTGCAATGTCAAGTTAAACATACAATATATAACTTTCTTTCCTATACATACAAACATAGAATGTAGTTTACAATGAGTTAGAAACATAATAAACATAATTGATACCCAATCAACATGCAATTATATATATGTCAGTTTTCAAATCATAAAATCCTAAGTAACCTTCAATGCTAATAAAATAGTTTTGAACAGAAAATACATTCAGCATAAGCCTCATGTTCCAAAGGACAATAATATAAGAAAATTTTAGAGAAATAAAAACATAACATCTGAAAGGAACTTATAACAACAAAGTCCTAATATGTAGAAAAACTGAAGTAGTGGTCAGGCATGACAAAAAAATTAAATGCACAATATAAATGTTTTGGTCCATAGGCCCTTCCTGGCATTGAAAATTATTTATCTAGCAAGGCAAGTGGTCAGCAAAGCCATGCTCCACTCCTCCTCCACCTAGGCCACCAAAGCTCCACTTTGCCACCACTAGTGGTGGTGTTGATTTTTTATTATTATTTTTTTATTAAAAAAAAAATTATTGCTTTTGGGGGGCTTGTCATCTTTTTTGTGATAACTCTTGCATATGGGGGTCTTTTTTAGTTCTAAAAGAATCGTCAAAAAGTTGATTTTTAGATGGAGATGATGGAGAATAAATTTTTGAGATTTCTTTCTAGATTAATACTTGCTTTAGAATTTGAAGTTTGTTGATGAGTTCTATCTTCTGGGGGGCATAGCTTCTTCGTTATAGCTCCATTTTTCGATTCAAAAAAAGTGTCGAAAAGCTCTTTTTGAGAACTTTACAGATTCTTAGTCTTTCACCAATATTTGATAGTAGGTATTTTTTATTTGTATTTGAAGATTTTTCTCTCTTATCTCATTTACATAATTTATTTGTAAGTTGGGGTTCAGTTTATTGCATTGTGGGGGGCATTTTTATATTATTTTCTATTATTATATCAGTATATCAAAAAATAAAACAAAAACCATTTCTAAACCAATGGTCGAGACCACTTCTTCTGTAGAACTTCTGACCCCTCACAATTATCACACCTAGAAGACCTCAATGACTCAGCTTCTCCGATCAAAAGGGTTGTGTTTATGTTTAGATGCAGTTCAGCTTGTTCTTTAGAGGCCTTTTGAGATCATGCAATGTCGAAACAAAATGGATGAGGCAATCAGATTGATTGCATTATAGGTATCAGATAGTTTACAGTTTCATTTGGATGGGTGTAATACTCCTTTGGCTATGTGGACCAAGCTTGAGGGCTTGTTTGGTACTGTGAATGAGTTTAGGGAACTTCAGATAGAGACAAAGATTACATCACTTGCACCAGATTTCTTTAATGACTATTGATGACTTCTTGATGAAGTTTACTCAATAGAGATCCTTATTGTAGAGTTGTGGAAAGATGAAGATTGATACTAAGTGCATCTATTTGATTCTCTCAAAGCTTCAAGGGAATTTTTAGATATTTTCTTCCACATTCTATTCCACCAAAGATGCTTTGGGGAATTTATTTTTTATGCCTTCTTTTGAGGTCTTTTGTGATTGCTTGACTAGAGAGCAGTCAAAACTCACATAGTTGGATACTATGACTAGTTCTAAGACAAAGGCATTGGTAGCTTAGACATCTACAGGAAAGTTGAAGCTAAAATTAAAGCATAAGATAGATTCAGTAGGTAGTGAGAGTCCCTCCAAGCCTCCTCCCAAATTAGATGCTCGAAAACCCTCTTAGAAGGGTAATACTTCTAAGTCTAGTGAGTCTTCCTCCAAGACTAAGAAGTATACAAGTGTAGCTTGCAATTTTCGTGGCAAGGAAGGACATCCAATTTCCAAGTGTTGGAAATGTCTTGAGGCATTAGAGGAGGCCATGCAATAATCCAGCATTGCTTCTTTGAAGCCTCCACCTCCACCTACAGGGAAAGGACATGCTCTTTCTACACATGCATTGTCTTGTCTAGCTCCTTAGATTCTTGATTTTGGAGCTTCCCATCATATGGCACACTCACCTAATTTGGTTACCTCACTAAGAGTGTTACTAAAAATATTGTAGTTGGTGATTCTTCTCAGCCTATCTCTTTAGAGGGTGGTTCACTATAGGATATTCTCTTGGTTCCAGCCATTTCTACAAACCTCCTGTCTATCTTTTAGATTTTTCATTCAAGCTCTGGAAAGACATTTGAGTTCTCACCACATGATGTGGTTATTTGAGACCTCCATGATCCTAATTTGGTTATTGCTATAGGGAGTGTTGATCTTCAGTTTCGCTTATATCAGCTCGATGGCTTTGAGAGCTCTGATTCTATAGGTGTTTCTCTCATTGCTCATGTAGACACAGTGAGAAAACTTTGGCATGAGAATTTTGGCCATGTCAACTATAGATACTTACAATAGATGAGTACAAAGGAGGTAGTGATTGGATTACCTCAGATCTCTTGTATTGACGTTGTGTGTCAAGGTTGTGTACTTGGCAAACATCACAGAGATCCTTTTCCAACAGGTCGATCCACATTTGCTCAGGCACCATTGGAGTTGATACACAATGATCTTATGTCATTTTCCACTCCATCCTTTTTAGGTGCCTAATATGTGCTCACCTTCATTGATGACTTCTCTAGACGCACATGGGTGTACTTTTTGAAGTACAAGTCTAATGTCTTTGATTCATTTTGAATCTTTAAGACTTTTGTAGAGAAGTAGTTTGGTCTTTCAGTCAAGTGTATCCACACTAAAAATGGGGGGGAATATGTGAATCAATATTTAGAGATTTTTGCACTGAGCATGGTTTACAACATCACTTCTCTATTCCCTATACACCTTAGTAGAATGGGGTTGCTAAGAGAAAGAATAGGACATTATGGGAGATGGCTAATTTTATGATACAGTCTCAAGCTATGAGTTCTTCTTTTTGGGATGAGGTTATCAATTGTGCCAACTATATTCAGAATTAGATGCCTCATAAGGCATTGTGACACATGACTCCTGAGGAGGCTTAGACTCATGTCAAGCCTAATGTTTCTACTTTCTACATTTTTGGTAGTGAGGCTTGGGCATTTATTCTAGATGCTTAGCGAAAATCCATGGAGAAGAAGAGCTGACCACTCTTTTTTTTGGCTACTATGAGGATGTGAAGGCATACAAGTTGTTTGATCTCGATTCTAGAGATGTCTTGTTTTTTCATGATGTTCAATTTGATGAGCGGTATCATTCTATGGATCCTCCATCTTCAACTTTTTCTTCACTACCCATTACTTCATCTACTCCTCTATAGGATTATGCCTCCTCTGAGGAAGATCTTGAGATTGATCCCCCTTTGCCTCCTCCACTAGATGTTCTATGAGTGCCCAAGTGGGCTTGTGATACTATTGATGCAACTGGACCTCTGGTAGGTGATCCTATAGATGTTCGTCATACTCACTCTCAGACTATTAGTAGTGGCCTTTTGAGTCATGCCATTTCTAATGATCCTTAGAATTTTTCATAGAGTATAGGACACTCAGAGTGGGATAGGGCTATGGATGAGGAGTATTCTTCTTTGATGAAGAATCACACATGGGTTGTGTACTCTTCCAAAAGGAACAAAGTTAGTTTGGTGTCATTGGGTGTACTGTACCAAGTATGTTGCAGATGGTTCTATTGATAGGTACAAGACATGTCTTGTTGCAAAGGGTTTCACATACGTTGAGGGTATTGATTACTCTAAAACCTTTGCCCTTGTTGCCAAGATGAACTCTATTTGCCTTGTACTCTCTCTAGTAGCTTTATAGGGATGGATAATTTTTCAAATGGATGTGAAGAGTGCCTTTTTGCATGGAGACCTTCATTAGGAGATCTATATGGAGTAGCCTCATAGTTTTGTGTAGGACTCTTCATTGGTATGTCAGCTTTGGAGGTCTTTATATGGTCTCAAATAGGCCCCCTAGGGCTTGGTATGAGAAGATGGATTCCTTCTTGCTTGCTTCCCAGTTCACATGGTATCATTATGATCCTACAATTTACATTCAGCATTATGGGGCTGACTTATTGATACTTGTTCTTTATGTTGATGACCTCATCATCACAAGAAGCTCAGTTTCCATGATACAAGGTGTTCAACAAGCATTGAGAGAGTAGTTTGAGATGACAAATCTTGGACTTGTCCACTATTTTTTAGGCCTGCAAGTTGTTCAATCTTCAAATGGGATAGCCATACTCCAGAAGAAGTATGCTCATGATATGCTTCAAAGATCTAGCATGCTTGATTGCAAGCTTGCCCCCACACCATTTTAGTTAGGTGTTGTTTTATTTACCACTTTCTCTACTCCTACAGTGGATTCCACTCTATACATATAGCTTGTGGGTAGTTTGTTGTACTTGACACACACACATCCTAATATTTCCTTTGTAGTTGGACTTGTCTCTTGATTCTCCCATGATCCTCATGAGAGTCATTGGCAAGAATTCAAATGTATCTTGAGGTATATTAGAGGTACAACATGTTATGGCATTCACTATACATCAAGAGATCCTCACATTGTTGGTTTCATAGATTTAGATTAGGCTGGTGATATTGATGATCGCAAGTCTACTTCTGGTTTTGTATTTTGTCTTGGTTTTGGTCTATTACATGGTCTTGCAGAAAGCAGCATCCTCATGCATTATCATCTATTGAGACAGAATACAGGGCAGTTGCATTGGCTAGTCATGAGGTTTTGTGGCTTCAATAGTTGATGAAAAAGTTTGGATTTCCTCCTAATAGTCCCACCTTTCTGCGGTGTGATAATTAGAGTGTTATACACATTTCATGCAACCTAGTTGAGCATTAGTGGACCAAGTACATTGAGCTTTACATGCACTTTATTTGACATCTCATTCAGGATGGTGCCTTGAGCTTGAGTACATTCCTACTGCTAAGAAGGTTACAGTCATCTTCACTAAACCTTTTGCATCCCTGCAGTATCTTCAGCTACGTTCTATGCTTGGGGTGAAGGAAGTTGTCCTTGGGGGGTATCAGTAATGAGTCCTTCCTTCTTTTATTGCTATCTCTTTTTGGAGTGGAGTTTTTCCCACTGGGTTTTCTCTATTTCTCCATTTTACAGAGATTTTGTTTTGATTGGGTACCTCATCAAGCCTTGTTGCCAAGACCCAAGTTTACTTTCAGCATTGCATTGTTTGTAGCTGCATTGTTGCTCATATTAAGGGGGGGGGTATTAAAGTAAAGCATTGATTTAATTTCATTTATTAAATTTACTTTATTCCCTTCTTAATATTTCCCTTTATGCATCTTTTTTGCATCTCTATCTAGTAATTAATTAGTAATTATTAAATAGCTTTTCTTCTTAGATTACCCTTTCGGGTTTTGATCTCCTTGTATAAGGATTGATCTCTTTTGTATTTGGTTATCTTTTCCATTTCTAAAAATACATTAGCATTATTTTTAGAGCAAAACCCTTTGCCTCCTCTTGTCTTTTTCTTCTGTGATAGGTTTTTGCATGCAGGTATTCAAAGCCTTTGTGGATTTGTGTTGATCAAATCCTTCGTCAACAATGGAACACTCGTCCAAAAAATGGAAGCATTCCTGCAGATAAAAATAAAAATAATGCTCAGTATGTGGACATCAATCAGTATGACGATAGTCAAAATGTACCTAACAATGATGGTTCATATTACAATGGAAATCAAGAAGTGAATCAGAATTCACAAGCAAAAGATAATGTGCCTCCCATGCAATTTAATTCTATGCTACTGGAATCTTACGATTCTGCATAGAACATAGAAATGGAACAACCAAGCAATGAAGAATTCTCTTTTCCATTTAGTCAGGAACTAGATATGCAACCAAAAGAGATGCTTGCTTTTCGAAATGACAAACAGAATACTTACAATTTGCAAAGTTGAAAAGAACCTATGACAGATGAGATTCCTCCAGAATTACAACTAACTCCTCCCAATCTGAGAGCAAGTAACAATGTAGTACTAATCAAACCCCCGTATGGAGGATAGCAAAATCAAAATCAAGGAAATGTGCCTACAATCTTGAAAAATCCCACCTAGTCTACTGAAAAGTATAATATAATGGAAGATTTGAAATGAACAAAGGCCAACATGTCCATGTTTGATATGCTACAAAATTGTCTTCATCAATGAGAAGCACTAATGAAAACTCTTGATCATATCAAGGCACCCCATAATATGAGTATTGTTCCTCAAAAGACAGTATCTCAACAAGTTAATGCTCCAGAGGCAATACCAACTATGTTTAAAGACAAGGTTGAGGTGCCCCTATTTTTGCTTAACATCAGAATATGTGGGAAGAATCTTTATAATTGCCTAATTGATTTAGGATTTTATTGTAATGTTATGCCATTGTGGATAGCACAAAGGTTGGGAGTCACTCCTCAACCTTTTAATCGAATAGTGATACAACTGGATAAAACAAAAGTAAAAGTCATTGGTGTGTTGAAAGATGTTTGGATACAATTCACAATTGATCCCAGATTATCTTTTCAAAAGAGGAGTTCAAAAGGATTTCTATAGTTAAGAATCATGCAAAATGATAGCTCAACAAAAGTGGCCCTCCTTATAGGCCCAGGATGCTTCTCAATCATTGGGGTAATGCTCCTTGTATAGTTGCCAGAGTGCCTCTTGATGCTTCGGTTGATACTACTATGCCCAAGGGTCATCACTAGGGGCACATTTCTTCTAGCCACCACTCACACACACCATGATCACAAGTTCCCCATCACTGCTCTCCCAGTTGTGGTGATGGTGGTTGGCATCCTTGCTCAACTTCCGTGCCACATGGTGGCACAGGCTGGTCCCTGAGCCTTGTGGCTCCCCTTCCTAGTGCTCGACATGTTGTTTCTGGTAAATGGCCCTTTTGCCTGGAGTTGGCTATTTCACCTTCACAGACTGATACCAAAGATGAAGAATAGGCCCCCAATGACGTTGTTGATGGTTGGACTCTTCCTAGCCTACTTTCCAATCCCAGTGATGATTGGGGATTCCATGATCAGGATGAACCACCCCCCTCAACTAGCACTACATTGATTGCTTGAGGGTTGTTTCTTATAAGTTTTTTTTTTATGAATAGTTGTTGATTCTAGCTATGGCCATGTGAACTTTCATGAGGTGATATTGTATCCCCTGACCCCTTTTTTGTGAATTGTAACTAAGTATATTATTTATTAATAGAAAGGATTATTCGTCAAAAAAAATAAAAAGTTGGTATGTTATAATCAAAATGTTTCTATGAAAATAGAGTAGTTTATAAATATTTTATATATTGACTATTATGTTATAACATAGAAAACTACTTCAATAATTATATTATAAAATTAGGCTATAATTAAGGACCTAATATATTATAGTTAAATCATTCTAATTTATATAGCATACTTAAAGTTTTCATTTAAATTTAAATTTCATTACAATATAAATAATTCAATAATGATACATCATTATAAATTTATTAGTGATTAGATTTGACATGTGTCTTCTTTTCGGTTGCATTTATAAAAATGGTTGAGTATTCCCTAGATTTGTGCAAAATCATCTTTGGTCATTGATATAAGTTGATCAAATGGTGCTACTATGAGCATAGTGATTTGACACTTGATACATGTTTTCCACATGTCATCTTTTTGGGACATTTAGAAAAGCTAATCGGTTGTTGCCAAATTAGACCCGAAAAATATCTGGAGTCATTGATCTTTGTTCATGTCGTTGATCTTTGTTCATCCAATGCTAATTGTGGCATCACTTTTATAATATTACTAACACAGTTCTTAAATATATTAGAATTGTTAGAAATGATTGAATTGATAATAAGAGTTGTTGGAATGATAAAGAATGTTCTCAATCATTGTTTTTTCATTGATGTCAAACTTGCTACTTGCAGGAATGACAATTGCTTTAGTGATCCAACTACTATCAATTTGTTGGTTGACAAGGTGGTGGCAATCAATAAGATGTAACTAGAACACCTAGAGAAAGGTTGAAGTTATGATGTTGTAATGAAGTACTAGGATCAGCTAAGCCATTGATGAAAAAGTGTATTTGATAACATACTATAAGATACAGAAAAAGGGCACACTGAAACATATTAAAGAGGTTAGGTGTTAGCTAAGTCTTTTACAAAGCTCAACTAAGAGAAGGTGCCGAGTATATCATATAAGCCGAGTGATCTTCAGGTGTCAAGTATATCATATAAGCCGAGTGATCTTCAGGTGCCGAGTATATCATATAAGCCAAGTGATCTTCAGGTGCCGAGTAAAGAGTAGGTGCCGAGTAACACAGTTTTCTGTAGGTGCCGAGTAACACAGTTTTCTGTAGGTGCCGAGTAACACAGTTTTCTGTAAGTGCCGAGTAACACAATTTTGTGTAGATGCCGAGTAACACTGAGATGCCGAGCATCAGTAAAACAAATAATGCCGAGTTGCTACATTATTTTGAAGATTGAAGATTGGCCAGAACTAAGCCGACAAGGTCATTACTTAGAAGCTTGTAAATTAAATAGAAGATAAGAATGATGAGCTAGTGGCACAGAACACCATGTAAAACGTTTTTGAGGATACAACTGGCAAAGTTTCTAGAAGAGAACAAGATATGGGGTAGATACATTGTATTTTACCTAATCCATATTGAAACCCTAAAAGTGAAGAGGGAGAATTGAGAGACAAAGGCATATCAGATCTCTATATAAGGAGTCATTAGTTAATGAAAAAAATGAATGAGAGAGGGGTGGTCAAGCATGAAAGTGTAAAGTGTTGAAGAAGGTGGAAAAGAGGAAAGAGAGCATAGTTACTCTATTTTAGTAAGAAGACCCCTGATATGGATGCATTAGTACAGTGAGTTAGAAGACTCAAGGAGACGAAGCTTGAATAGATGACAAGCAGTCAGAGCTGAAGAGATAAAAGTCAAGCATAAGGACTAAACTGAAAGTGTGATCTAAAATCTGCAAAGTATGTTGTAAGTTATATCAGATCAAAAGTTCATTGTTGTTACTTTCTAGCAATTGTAACAATTAGTTTAAATCCTATGGACTTAGGTTGGTTTGATAGCCATGAGATAAATCCTTTAACAGGGTGACACTCCCAGTGAATGTTCTAAAGTCCTTTAACCAGGCCCATTCCTAACAGTTTGGTGAAATCCTCTAGCAAGGTCACATTTAACAGTGTGTTGTAAGCCTTTATCAGGGCAGGCCTTTAACAGGGCATCACTTCAGAAGAGTGAGAATCAAGTAGCATGTTACTGGTGGTTTTTCCCAAATTGGGTTTCTATGTAAATCATTGTGTCATGTGTTGATCTTGCATGTTTTATCTTTGCATGTTGATTTACTGTAACTTGCTAATATGATTGATTTAAGCTTGGATGGTTAAAAGGTTTATGAGTTCACTACATTTGGTGAAAAAAAAAAAGTTTTATTAGGGCATTTGGGACCTTGAATAACTGATTCACCCCCCCTCTCAGTTATTCTAAAAGATTCTAACAATTGGTATCAGAGCAGACTGTTGATCCAGTTTAAAAGGACTAGAAGCAGAAAAGATCAAAATGCCTAAGAGAGAAGTTACCAAGCTCAACAAAGACAAATTTTTTGCATGGCAAAGTTTGATGAAACTACATCTTGGATCCATAGGAGATTATGCCCAAAAATCAATTATTACTGAACATGTCAATCCAACAAGTGCTCCTACTGCAGAAGATATGAAAAACAAGCAAGAACATAACCAAACAATGCTGGAGATTGCCTCTGCACTTAGCTATGTTGAATTTGATGATATCAAAGGATGTGACACTGCATTCAAAATGTGGAAAGCCCTATCAGACATCTATGGAGGAGATCAGAATGTACAAAGAGAAAAAAGAGAAAGTCTCAGAGGAAAATTTGATGATATGAGAATGGAAGAAAATGAGAATGTTGTTCAGTACGGTGCAAGAATAAAAGAAGTGGTAAGTGCGATAAGATGTTTGGGTGGTCAATTGGATGAAGATACTGTTAATAGTAAGTATTTGAGAACCTTGCTCCCTATCTATGCTATTAGAGTATCAGCAATATAGGAACTAAGATGCGTGCCAGGAAACAATCTAAGTTTTGAAGGTATCATAGGAAGACTCACTGCATTTGAGTTATCTAACTTTGACAACTACAGACCTGATAATGTTGAATCTTCTTTCAAGACCAAGTTATCACTGAAAGATGCTAAACAGGTGAAATCTAAGAAGGGAAGAAAGATGAGATATGTATCCAGTGACAGCAGCACAGATGAGGAAGATGTGGATCAATTAGAAGCTTTACTAGCTAGAAGATTTCACAGAGGTAAAGGAAAATTCAAAGGTAAGATGCCTATCATTTGTTTCAATTGCAATGAAGTAGGTCATATTGCTGCAAGATGTCCACAGAAAAAGGATTACAAGGAAAGCAACAAATACAAGAACAGTAGAGATGATGACAAGAAAGATTACAAAGAAAAAGGTAAGAAGTGTTATATTGTTGAAGAAAATTCTGATGACAATGATGATGAAGTTGTTTATGTAGCCATGAAGGACCAATCCGATGAAGAAGAAGCCATAGCACTAATGACTTGTATAAACAAAAATGACAGATGGATCATAGATAGTGGATGCTCACATCACATGACAAGAGACAAAAGTAAGTTTGTTAACAATACTCAGTATGATGGAAATAGTGTTAGATTTGGTAATGATGCCCCTTGTCAAATCAAAGGAAAAGGTTCCATCAAGCTCACAGAACAAATCTCATGTGACAATGCATACTATGTTGAAGGATTAAACTACAATTTACTGAGTGTCTCACAGTTAGGCAATATAGGATGCAAAGTGGAATTTGGAAACAAAACTGCAAAAATCTATGATACTGATGGTAAACTAATAGGAAAAGGAGATCAAACGAAGAGTAATCTATTTTACCTTGATATGGATGATGTTTCTTGTTTTATTACAAAATTTGATGATGAATGGTTATGGCATAGAAGATTATGTCATGTCAATTTTGATAATCTGGTCAACATTAGTAAAATGAAGAAAGTCAGAGGTTTACCAAAATTGAAGAAGCCTGATAATATTATGTGCAAACAATGTCAACTAGGAAAGATGACAAAGTCAAGTTTCAAAAGAAAAAACTATACATCTAAGGAGATACTTGAGTTAATTCATACTGACTTATGTGGTCCAATGGAAGTACAAAGCTATAGAGGAGATAAATACATCATGTTATTTGTTGATGATTATTCTAAGATGATGACTGTCATGTTCTTAAAACAAAAATTTGATGCTTTCCAAATGTTTAAATGGTATGTAGCTAGAGTTGAAAAGGAAACAAGAAAAAGCTTGAAATGTCTAAGATCAGATAGAGGTGGTGAATTCACATCAAATGAAATCGAGATATTCTGTAATGACAAAGGAATCAAAAGACAAACGTCAGCTCCTAGAACTCCCCCACAGAATGGAATTGCTGAAAGAAGAAATAGATCTGTAATTGATTGTGCCAGAACATTAATGATGGAAAAGACTGTTGCTCTAAAATACTGGAGAGAAGTTGTAAGTGTAGCTGTTCATACATTAAACCGAGTACAAATCAAGAAAGGTACAAATGCAACACCTTTTGAATTATGGTATGGTCACTCACCCAATGTAAAACATTTCAAAGTGTTTGGTTGTAAATTTTTTATTCTTAAAGATGTTAGAAATGGAAAATTTGATGCAAAAAGTGATGAAGGTATATTTCTTGGTTACTCCACAAGAAGTAAGGCATATAAGTTTTTGAATGTTAACACTAACAAAATTGTGGAAAGTACAAATGTAAATTTTGATGAGCACACAGAAGTTCAAGCTGAAGAACCAAAGAAAATGGAAGAATACAAAACCTTTGTGTACTCTTATGAAGGAATGACTGCTGAGGAGGATGATGTCAATCCAATCGAAACTCAACAACAAGTATCAGTCTCAGCCGAGTCTCAACCAGTGAATGTTGAGCTACATTCAGAAGCTGAGTTGCAGAATGAAGGAAATGAACAATCTAATTCTGAAGACGGAATACATGATGAAGAACAACCAGACAACGAAGTGCAAAGTGATCCAGAATCTGAAAGATCAAACGTGGAAACAAGGACAGAGCCAAGATTATCCAAATATGTAAAAAGACATCACCCTGTTGAACAAATAATTGGTGACAAAGATGCAAGACCAATGACAAGGAACATACTAAGACATGAATCATGTCTAATCAACACATCTAAACCCAAGATAGTGTATGGTGCATTACAAGATGATGACTAGTATAAAGCTATGGAAGAAGAAATTGATCAAATAAAGAAAAACAAAACCTGGAGTTTGGTTCATAGACCAACTGACAAAAATGTGATTGGCACCAAGTGGGTATTCAGGAACAAGCTAGATGAGAATGGTGAGATTACCAGAAACAAAGCTAGACTAGTATGCAAGGGTTATGCTCAAGAAGAAGGAATAGACTATGGAGAAACATTTGCTCCTGTTGCTAGGATGGAAGGAGTAAGAACCTTGCTTGCATATGCTTCCTACAAAAATTGTAAATTCTATCAGATGGATGTACAATTTGCTTTCTTGAATGGTATACTAGAAGAAGAAGTCTACATTGAACAACCAGAAGGATTTGTTGATAAAAACAATAGGGATATGGTGTGTAAACTACACAAAGCACTTTATGGTTTGAAACAAGCACCAAGAGCATGGTATGAGAGACTTCACAAGTATCTAGTGCAAATTGGATTTGAAAGAACTGATGATAATAGCAACATGTACATCAAAGAAGAAGAAGGTAAAGACATTATTGTATCTGAAATTTTTGTGGATGACATAGTATTTGGTGGAAAGGAAGTACTTTGCAAAGGCTTTGCTGACAAAATGAGACATGAATTTGAGATGTCTATGTTTGGAGAAATCAAATTTTTTGTTGGATTACAAGTACATCAAATCAAAAATGGAATATTTATTACACAATCAAAGTACATCAAAGAGATTCTTAAAACGTTTGGACTGGAGGAATCCAAACCAGTCAGCACACCAATGGCCACAGGTAATAAGCTGTCCAAAAATGATGAGTCAGCTGAAGTCAACCAAACAATGTACAGATCCATGATTGGAAAATTACAGTATGTAGTACACAGCAGACCAGACATAGCATTAGCAGTTGGAATAGTGGCTAGGTTCTCTGCTAATCCTAAAGAAAACCATCTTATAGCAGTAAAAAGAATAATGAGATATCTCAAAGGAACTGATAACTTTGGTCTATACTACAAAAAGAGTGAGAAATTTGAACTCAATACATACACTGATGCAGATTGGGGAGGAAACATTGATGACAGAAAAAGCACAAGTGGAGGTGCATTATTTTTAGGCAAAAGGCTAGTTACCTGGACTAGTAAGAAACAAACATGCACATCCTAGTCCACTGCAGAGTCAGAATATGTGGCAACTGCAGTCAATTGCACAAACATTGTATGGCTCAGACATCTATTGAATGGAATGAAAGAAGAGGTAACCAAACCTATGATATTATATTGTGACAATACAAGTGCTATAAACATATCCAAAAATCCAGTAATGCATGCAAAAACCAAGCACATTGCAATCAAGTATCATTATGTTAGAGAATTGGTAGAAGACAAACAAGTGAAGCTGGAGTACATTCACACAAAGGAACAAATTGCAGATATTTTCACCAAACCATTGCCCAAGGATGCTTATGAATATCTTAGAGGCAATTTGGGGGTAATACCCCTAACTCAAGCAGTTTAAGGCATCAAGGAAGCTACCTTGCATCAACAGAAATCAAACATTGGAATAGTAACAGGTTGATGCAAAGGATGACAGCAAGAACAGAAACTCCAAATCAATCACAAGCATGGTGACAGAGGGAGAAAGACAAAGAAAAAGCCAAAGCTTATATTTTGCATGATAAAGATGCTTCATCTTTGGCATTTATGTCAAAGAGGGAGAAATATGACGAAACTAATCTATGCAAAGAAAGAGGGAGATATATATGAAAGAGGGAGATATATGCGATCAGTAGTAAAGATGCAGTAGCACAGAAAAGAAGCAGATAATATATACAATGTAGATAATATATACAATCAGTTTTGGTGGTAACTAAGTTGATCCATTGATCAGTTTGGTTTGCCATCAATGCCAAAGAGGGAGATTGTTAGAAATGATTGAATTGATAACAAGAGTTGTTGGAATGATAAAGAATGTTCTCAATCATTATTTTGTCATTGATGTCAAACTTGCTACTTGCAGGAATGACAATTGCTTTAGTGATCCAACTACTATCAATTTGTTGGTTGACAAGGTGGTGGCAATCAATAAGATGTAACTAGAACACCTAGAGAAAGGTTGAAGTTATGATGTTGTAATGAAGTACTAGGATCAGCTAAGCCATTGATGAAAAAGTGTATTTGATAACATACTATAAGATACAGAAAAAATGGCACACTGAAACATATTAAAGAGGTTAGGTGTTAGCTAAGTCTTTTACAAAGCTCAACTAAGAGAAGGTGCCGAGTATATCATATAAGCCGAGTGATCTTCAGGTGCCGAGTAAAGAGTAGGTGTCGAGTAACACAATTTTCTGTAGGTGCCGAGTAACACAATTTTCTGTAGGTGCCGAGTAACACAGTTTTCTGTAAGTGTCGAGTAACACAGTTTTGTGTAGATGCCGAGCATTAGTAAAACAAATAATGCCGAGTTGCTGCATTATTTCGAAGATCGAAGATTCACCAGAACTAAGCCGACAAGGTCATTACTTAAAAGTTTGTAAATTAAATAGAAGATAAGAATGATGAGTTGGTGGCACAGAACACCATGTAAAACATTTTTGAGGATACAGCTGGCGAAGTTTCTAGAAGAGAACAAGATATGGGGTAGATACATTGTATTTTACCTAATCCATATTGAAACCCTAAAAGTGAAGAGGGAGAATTGAGCGGCAAAGGCATATCAGATCTCTATATAAGGAGTCATTAGTTAATGAAAAAAATGAATGAGAGAGGGGTGGTCAAGCATGAAAGTGTAAAGTGTTGAAGAAGGTGGAAAAGAGGAAAGAGAGCATAGTTACTATGTTTCAGTAAGAAAACCCCTGATATGGATGCATTAGTACAGTGAGTTAGAAGACTCAAGGAGACAAAGCTTGAATAGATGACAAGCAATCAGAGCTGAAGAGATAAAAGTCAAGCATAAGGACTAAACTGAAAGTGTGATCTGAAATCTGCAAAGTATGTTGTAAGTTATATCAGATCAAAAGTTCATTGTTGTTACTTTCTAGCAATTGTAACAATTAGTTTAAATCCTATGGACTTAGGTTGGTTTGATAGCCATGAGATAAATCCTTTAACAGGGTGACATTCCCAGTGAATGTTCTAAAGTCCTTTAACCAGGCCCATTCCTAACAGTTTGGTGAAATCCTCTAACAAGGTCACATTTAACAGTGTGTTGTAAGCCTTTATCAGGGCAGGCCTTTAATAGGGCATCACTTCAGAAGAGTGAGAATCAAGTAGCATGTTACTGGTGGTTTTTCCCAAATTGGGTTTCCACGTAAATCATTGTGTCATGTGTTGATCTTGCATGTTTTATCTTTGCATGTTGATTTACTGTAACTTGCTAATATGATTGATTTAAGCTTGGATGGTTAAAAGGTTTATGAGTTCACTACATTTGGTGAAAAAAAAAAGTTTTATTAGGGCATTTGGGACCTTGAATAACTGATTCACCCCCCCTCTCAATTATTCTAAAAGATTCTAACAAGAATATTAGTCTTTCAATGATACTTTGAATTTGATTTTAAAATAAGCCCATCCAATGGAGAATTAAATTTGATTGTAAAAGTAACTATTGATTATGTTCTGGACACATATTCCATTATTTTGTGTTCTAAAACCAAACACTAAAGTAAGTGATTTATTAAATAATTATTAAATGTTAAACCTCAATATGTTAATTTCAATTCAATCTTAAATGTTATATTATGTTTCTTAACAACTTAATGGAAATTTTTGAAAATGCCAAAATATTGCATAAGCATATCAATAAAATACACTTTTATAAGGAACTCCAAAAATTTCATTGATATTCCTTGAAAATTATAATCTAAGGAAGATGTGTATACAATGATTGTAATTTTATAAATTAAAATAGAAAGTGAAACCAGACTATAGGGGAAAACCCTAGTACTATTGTACTAGTCTATGTAGAAAGCATGAGACTTGATTAAGGCTATGAATTCTTGAAGTCATGGATTGTCATATGTCACTTCATCTAGATTAATACCATTTTTAGATAAAATTCAAGCTAATTGATGCCCATTTCTTATGGCACTTCAACTACCTAGTAGGTAGGCCCAATAGAAATGGTTTCAGGGCCACATTCTGGATAGACTTTTGAAGCTTGTTGATTTCACCCATCCAAGGGATCCCTGCCCCTAATTCTGCATGAGAAATAATGTCAATGTCATCGCCCAAGTATCCTTCTTTAAAATTCCTTCTCAGGAGTAGCAAAATGATGACCCTTTCTTCTTTGAGGTCGAGCAGAGATGCTAGAAAACAAGATGTAATTTGTGTGTTCACACGGTACCTATTCTCATTCTCCAAAAACTCATGCCCCAAAACCATTTTCAAAGTATGAATAATAAAATTCACAGTGGGAATAACCTCATTACAAATTGACAAGAGGTTTTCATTAGGGATGTCACCTAAAAAGGTCTTTTGTTCCTCTTCCAATTTGCATGTCAAGCAAATTGGAGTGTCCATCTTGATTCACAATTTATGAAATAATTAACTATAGGACAATGACTACAGAGTAGTGACTACATAGAAATGACTACCAATCTACCACACCAAGTAAATTAGACCAAAATTTAACAAGCACTACAAGTACACTAGACTATAAATGAGATGAGAAATGATGAAAGAAGAAACTCAATTGCCTAAATTTGTTAAGTGATGGTAGCTACACATTTGTTCATCTGGCTTCCAATTCAATTGTTTTAAATGATTGAATCTTTGCAAATCTTCAACATAAATGCAAGTTTGGGCTGAAAAATTTGTAATGTGTGCGGAGCCAATGGAAGAGGGAATGTCATTAACAATGACAAGACATCTATTTAAGACCATTGCAAGTGGTACAGGGTGGAAGGAAACATGTCACCATTCCAGACACTTGAACAATGTTGAGGCTTCATTTGAAACATTTAGCCCAAAATAAACCTTCAACTATTGATATATTATCATCAGATGATAGTCTGTATATGGATGTTATTGATTACGCACAAATGTTGGAGATATGTCATGTTATTTGAAACATTTCCCAAAAAGCCATCAATTCATGCTTGCATGCGACATGGGTACTATGTACTACTATTAACTAGTAAATACTTACTAGAAAATGAAATTATGATTCACACAAATTTCCAAAAAGTAATAATTAAATGCATCATTTGATTACTGTAAAATAACTAGAGCCCAAAAGAAAACACCATGCTAGTGAAGGGGTTTACTTTGCATTATATTCTCTATATCTGCTTTACATTTTATCTTCATATCTATATATATACTATACCAAAAATGATTATGGTTTCCCTCAAAAAGGGAAGTGACAAGCTTTGAACCATTACATTTCAAATTCATAAATTTTTTGATAATATGTTT
This sequence comes from Cupressus sempervirens, assembly GCA_028749045.1. NCBI lineage: Eukaryota > Viridiplantae > Streptophyta > Pinopsida > Cupressales > Cupressaceae > Cupressus > Cupressus sempervirens. Next base: position 977,676,795 of record CM053792.1, on the reverse strand, counting down.
TACAAAATAAACCCTAACTAAACTGATGATTCTTCATGTAACGCTTCTTTTATCCTTCAAAACATCCCAAAAGCATTGAAGTTCCATTTTTGTTGGTCCACCACATTTGCAATTTCTTCTTCCTAATTAGTAGGGTCAAGACCCATTTCAATGAATATTGCTTGGAGGTCTACCTTTTCCTACTCCTTTTCGAGCTCTTTGATGGCATCCTTGAGATTAGTAGAGAGAATGTGCAAAGCTACAATAAGCCCTGTAGCAAGATCACTTTGTTCTTCATCCTCCTCAAAAGTCAAATTTGGGTTGACAAAAGGGCTTGGATTTTCATTCAACAATCCCTCTTCCACATGTAGTCCCATTTTTGGCAATTAACTATGTTTCTGATAATGGCAACCACTGACTAGGATGTCTACAATTTAAAGAATATTTTTTCTACCAGATTTGACTCTGTCATAAATGCAATAGTACATTCCATGTACATGTCATCCTATAGAAACCTCATTTTCTTATCACTCTTTGATTTAATACTGAGTGTAATTTTTTTGATAAACTAACAACTGATTTGAAAAACATATAATTAATTTCTAGTCTTTAATTCATTAAGTGATCATGTCATTTTCTAGTACATTCACCAACACATTATATATATTTTTTCACTAGACATGAAAAAACTTGCCTAATCAAATATATATATTTTCCAATAAATGGGAAAAATCACCTAATACAATATATTTTTCCAATAAATGGGAAAAATTACCTAATACAATAATAAAAAAATTCAAATAAATGAGAAAATTTGTCTTATACAATATATATTTTTTCTATCAAAAGGGATAAAATTGCCTCGATTTTATGAATTTTTGTAATGGTTGGAGAATAATTGCATCTAAAATTAAACTTTTCCTAACATCGAAAAAAAAATTCTAATAGAAATTACTTTTTTCCCTTGAAACTAATGTTGGATTCGCCATGAATTTATATATTTTTAGGGAGGGGGTTTCTTAAAATTATCCCTGCCTAACCCTTGAGGCTAACCAACCTCATTTTATATTATTTTATTACACTTTATTACATAGGATATATCCCAAGACAAATTACAAACTACATTTTTAGATGGGTCCACTTCTGGAGACCATAACTACCAAACTGTTGACCCAATGGGGAGTACACATAGTGAATCATATCTACCTATCCCCCCAAAGTTAAGAAAAGATGGATGAAGTGACAAGATATGATGCTAATGTATGTTATCTTGTAATTTTAAAATCTTGACTAGTCATATGATGAGAAATTAGAAAGTTCTTAACTCCCATTTTGTCGTAACATGTCATAAATGTTGGAGAAAGAAGCAACCAGTAAGTATTCGTTAACTAGTGACAAGACACTATTCTTACCATTAGTAAAGGTATTGTTTGAATTGTTAGAAGTGGTAAAGTGATTCATTTAACACCTTTACTTTTATTTTTTAACTCAAGAGCTACTACAAGCATTATCAAACAATTGAGAGAGAGAAGTATTAAGATTTGAGCAATAGAATTGTGTTTGAGATTCTTGTGAGCCCTAACCAGTCATTTACGAGCTGCAAGTTTTGGTTATTTTTTCATATTATTTCTATTTGGAAACAATGGAAAAGAATGTTGAGATGATGGATTTGATTAGTAGAAAGGAATTATCAAGACCAGTTTATACACCTTAAGTGGATAAAAAAATTGTCATAGACATGATTAGAGTGTTTTGCACAATACCATTAGGAGTTCTACAACTGGAAGATACTCAAGCATTTATTCATTAAAAGATTGATGAGTTGGGAGAAAAATCCATTAGAAGTGATTATGAGAACATGTGCTGGAATGGTGTCTTGAAAGGTGAGTACATACAAGAAAAATATTTAACCTATAGTATAGACATTCCTACAAAGTTTCATCCAGATTGGATAAGGATTGTACTAAGTTGAGTCTGTAATCAGTACATGTGGTTGGGTAAATCACACAGGTTGTCAAAAATGATCATTCACAAAGTAACATGATTTCATTCTCAAGAAAATGAGTGCATAGTAAGAAATATTCCAATATATTTGGTTACCAATCTAACCAAATCAAGATATGATGGTCAAGTCATGACGATTAAGAACATTGAAGTATGTTTTTCTTCAAGAGTCATTGGATATAGAATTTATCAATCCAATAGAATTAACATTGTACCTATAGGTGTAGTCAATGTCTCTTACAAGATTGTGAAGAATGATGAAGTCTACGACCTATGTAAAATGGTGAACACAACTTCTAGAGAATATGAAAAGAATAAAGAAGGACAAAAAGAATTTGATAAAATATGAAGCTCTACTAGCATATATATTTTTTTGCATTCCAAACTATTTTCCAAGGAAAGGAAAGGTTGAATGGTCAAAGAATACATTGATAATTTCACAAATAAGAGAATTTATAAGGGAGCAAGGAGAAAATTTTAGTAATGTCATGAATGGATAGTTTAGAAACTTTGAGACTAACATGCATACTCATGTAAGAATTATTGCTAGTGTCATAGAAAAATATGTTTAAAAACATTTATTTTCTAGTAGATGTGTAAATTGTTGTATTCTATAGGAAATTAAATCTAGAACTCATTCAATTCCACCTATGGGTTATAAGGTTGATGTAAAAGAGGTTAGAATTCATGCTAACATGCTATTGTCCAAACCTATGGACAAAAGTGAGAAAAATCTTGGAATATCTAAATAAATTATTGTAGGAATAGTCAAGGAGATGAAGACACCAGTCTCACCTAGGAGAAGGTATACCAATCAATTCTAGTAGACACCTAGTAAAGGACACATGAAATTATGTTATAACTAAAATGGTGATAGAGGATCCATCTTCTAACATCCCCTCCACCTACCAAAGAGTAAAGAGAAAGGATGTACCCCATCAAACCACTAAGAATGAAAATGTTGAGTTAGAAAAAAACAAGAGATAAGCAATAAAGGAAGTTGCTAGGAAAAGCAACATGAAAAAAAAAATAACAAGAAGTTGAAGAAGAAGAAAAAAGCACTGAGGCAGATGAACAAGTTACATAATTGAAGAAAAGAGGAGTGTGGAGAAAAGAACCCACAATTGAAGACTTTGTCAAAGGTATAGCAAAATCAGGAGGCTTAGCAATAGTGAAAAGGAGATACAACTTGGAAAATGAAGAAGACAAGAAGAAAATGGAAGAAGCAATAATTCCACATTTGCACAATTTCAAGAGAATACCTCTTTAGTTGCATTCACTACTTCATGATGAGTTACAATATCTTGTTAATGGAAGATGGAATTCTACATTATAAATGGATAAACGTATTGTTAAAAAGGCTTTGATGGAAGCTTGACTAAAGTTAAATATGCAAAGGAATGGTATGAATATCATAAGAGGAAATTTGGAATAAAGGAGAGAGCAACCAAAATCCTAGTAGAAGATGTTCACAGGTTACATGATGATACAATCAATGTATGGAGAAAGATTCTAAAATCTGATGAGAAGTCACAAGGACACAGGACACCAATCACTAATACAAATTGATGATACTTCTACTATTGAAGAGGTAATTGGTAGTGTGGTTTAAGAAATTACACAATAGGTACAAGAACTAGAAGCACAATAGGTGATAACACTAATCTGTGAAGCCATAGACATTGACATAACTAGTCAACTTGAGTTATCTTTCAAACATTTAGAAACTATTGCATTAGAGAGGAAGGATGAAATAATTGGAGAAGGTCTACAAAAAAATCAATAGGAAAAGAGTAAGGAGGAATATCAAGTAAGAAGAAAGCTCATTCTTGAGCCAAGTATGGTAAAGAAAAGTAAACTTGTCAAACTTCTAAGTAAGGAAGCAGTTAAAGATATAGATGAAGAGAAAATCATTCCTATACCTATGGATGTCAATAAGTTAAAACCCAAAGAATTGATGTACTATGAAAAGGTGAAGAGGAAAGATATATAAGACAAGATGAAGAATAAAAAACTACTAAGATAGGCTAGGAACATTTTAGCAAAGTTAGTACATGAGCTTGAATACAATAGGGATCTAGTAATTGATCAACTAGGCACATTGATAAAAGCTATTTATGATCAAGAAATATATTTGTAGACTACAACTATGAGCATGGTCAAAGAGAACTTGGAGAATAAAATGATAGATAAAATAGAAGAGAAGCTATTGAAGTCAGAAATGAACCAACATATTTAGTAAAGGAAGTAAAAGGAACACTTACATAGGAAGAGAACACCTTTACTAAAATATTAATTATTTTGAATCAATGAAATATTTGAAGCAACATAAGGATGATGCACATAAATAATTAGAAGGCCTATGTAGCCAACTTGATCCATTATCAAGTTCATTTACCATATTCAGTGAGGAGGTGAAGACACTAAATAAGATAATACAGTTATAAGAAGAGAAAGATAAGAGAAATGTGAATATATTATAAGTGCAAGCACTTATATCCCCTATTATGAAAGCTATGCAAAGAAGCATAAAGACAACAAAGGAAGTATTGGTACTACCTAGTGCAGAGTGAATTGGCATATTGGATGAGCTTGGGACTAAGATGCAAGAATAGATTATTTGATTGATTTGTCTAAAGAAGACTTGGGAGACATCTCTAGAGTCAGTACAAGCTAGTTACAAGATTATATTTAACATATTATAAATTAATGATTACATTTTAAAGATTACACCTTTGACATTTTTCTTCAAAGGGGGAGAAGAGTACAAAAAGGCCAAAGGAGATGACCAAGGCAAAAGATTAGAAGATGACCAAAGGAGAAGACTAGAGACCATAGGTTGTTAGAAGGAGATATGATATAAGGGGGAATAGATCCGAAGTAAAAAAGAAGTGACTTGAACTAACCTGCATAGTTCAGAACTCTATAATCTCAAGTGTATTTGAGAAATTAAAAGTATTACTTAAGGGTGCTCCATTAATTCCAAAGGGGGATATTGTTGTGATAACTGGCATTGGAAGATAAAAGGAGACAATTAGCATTACTTAACCATTTGCTAATTGGAAATATATATGATTATTGATGGTTTTCATTGATTAGTGAGAGCTAAGTTGGTAATCCAACATGTTCATTGGTAAAATCATAGGTTAATAGGCAAAGGAAGGACACCTATCATGATCAATGATCACTAAGTGATGATTGATGATTATATGGCATAGTTTGGATTATTTGAAAACCAGTCAAGGAAGAGGTTAAATCTTGAAAGGAAATCGCATTGGATTGTGTGAATCGACAAGTTGAAGGCTAAGAAATAATACAAGTTTTACCGATTCCTAGTTAAAATATTTTAACTAGTCCAAGTGGCAATTAGGTCAAATACAGATTAAGGTCAATCAAGTTGAAAATCTAATCATTGAGATTTGTGAAATATTTGAGAAAACGCAAAGGGAAACAAAAGTTTAAATGAAAGGTCAGGATTAGGATGCAAAAATATCATAGGTAAACACATAGGATATGTAGTAGATAGATTGATGTTGAGATACTTAGAGATGAAGTAGCTAATGAATTAATCAACAAAGGAAGATGACTAGTACAAGCTAGCAAAAGAAAAAGATCTAGCTATTGTGATAAAAAAAAAAAAAAGAGAAGTGTACAGTGGAGTAGAATCAAATCAAAGAGCATAAGGGATCTGACTGGTAAGGAGTCTCATGTCTAGATTAGAGATTTAATTGTATCCTAACAATTACAACAAGTAAATCCTTAGATAGGATCAACTCTAACATGTTGAAAGGTGTAAATCCCATAACAGGGTAGATTATTAAAAGAGTTATGTAAATCCTTTAATAAGGTAGATGTTAGAAAATTTGTTCTCTCTTCTAGCAAGGTACAAAATCACTCCTACCAGGGTGAATCCTTAGGAAGGTTAGTTGTATGCTCTTAACCAAGCAAATTTACTTACTGCAGAAGCGAGTATTTGCGAGTACTATCCACATCATAATTTTTATCTTCTAACCAAGGATTTCTATGTGACTAAAATTATTATGTCATGAGTCATGTGTGTGTGTGTGTGTGCGTGAGTGTGTGTGTGTGATGGTATAATGTTATTATGCTTTTCTTACTCATACCAATTATATGTTTAATTATTTGGAAGTTAGCATTTTAGTTTTGTAGATCACCTCCACCCACCCCCTCCCTAGCACCTCTAAATCCTAGCAATATCAACAAATTCTATTTGGAAATAAGCACATGCATGTGGACTATACACTTTGGAAGGAAATAGAAAGATATATTAAACATTTCAACCGCATAAATGAGTTGTTGGTTGAGTTAATACGGTTGTCATTGATGTCAATCTGTTGTTGTTGTTGTTGTTGTTGTTGTTATTTGTTATTAATGGTGTTTCCTGTCTAGTGGTGCTGGGACTTTTGTTCTACATATTTTTCATAGTAAAAGTCCAATGATGATATTTTGGCATATTGTTAAATAATGTTTGAAGAGGCTTTGGAATTGAAATTTTAATGTCCTTAGCTTCATTCAGTTTAATTGGAACGAGATCTTGAGTTTCAAAGGCATGGTTAAAAGTTCAATGGTGTTCTTACTCTAGGTTTGGTCGAATACCTTATATGTTTACACTTTAATTAATTATCTTAGGGAATCTACTTGGAATGTAACATGTATGACATGTTTATTTTGATCTTAATTAAGGTATTTTGTGGCCCACTTCTCATTCATTTCCTTTGTGGGAATGTTTAGCAATAACCTAATTCAAATTATGTTTGGTTAAGATGCTTAGCTAACAGTGGGTTATTACACATATGAACGGATGATATAAATAAAGGATATATTATTGAGAAAAATGTGTAGCATCTGTTTATAAGTGTGCAAATGTTGTGCAAGTCTGTGCATATATGATGGAGATGTATGGAAGATGCTTTGTGTCCCTATATGCATGAAGTGATACAAAGTACAATGTTAAGCATAATGGACTTTCATGTGTTAGCTACTAGGAGAAGTGATTAGAAGGTATTTACACATCATTTGGTTGAGTTGCAGAAGTGCATTAGATGTGGATTATTCTCTTTTATCCTTCTTTATCTTGGCAATGAGTTTTATTTCTTCAAATAGTAAGAAATTTGGTAGAGTCTTTCTTTGTAAAAGCACCTTAGTTGGTGTGAATCTAGTAGATGTTCATAAGAATTATTTTTCCTTCGTGAATATTCTCTTAAGAAGTTTTATCACATAAAAATGATGTTTCATTATGTATGGTGTTTTCTCCTTTTCTATTTTCAAGTTATGTTTATAAGAAATGATAATTTTTTCTAAATTTATTTTAGAAAAAGGTTTTATTGGCATCAACTTAGATGTGCTACTAAAAGATGGATGACATCTAAAGAAGAGTGAGCGAATAGAAGATGATTATATTACACTCAAGAAGTAGTGGAAACAAAATATTATTAAATCGTGGACCTATTGACTTACAAGGAAGTTCAGATCAATTACATTAAAATGCTAAACATGAACACTTTGAGTAAACTATTTAAAGAAGGAAAGATGACCAAAGTTGTTGATTTCCTAATCAACATACACAATAGATGATACAAAAGGAAAAAGAAATTAAATATGTATGGTATACAAACTTTTCTCTTGAGAACTTTTCATACTGACCTATGCTATGAACTATATGTGACATATAGCCCACTTGGTCTCATAAATGCTATTAAACACATGCATTCCCTCATTCATTTCCTCTCTTGAACATGAATTTGAAAATGATTCAAATAAAAAAAATCTCAAAATGATTCCTAAACTAGCATCAGTAGGAGCTCAACATATCCAAACTACAAACCGCTTCCATTATTTCACATGGTTGACATATCATTTTCGATCAACACATCTCACGTAAAACTAATAATAATAATAAATCATTACCCATTTGCTTACAACATTTTTTTGCCCACACATTATAAACCCGACATATACCTCACATAAAACTAATAATAATAATAAATCATTACCCATTTGCTTACAACATTTTTTTGCTCACACGTTGTAAACCCGAAATCATGGGAGTAACCCATGACCAGGACTTCAAACTCGGCCACTATATCAAACAGAGTGTACTATTCGCCCTCCCTTAAAAAGGCAAGAGAGTTCGCCAAAGAAACCCAGCTAGTGTAGAAACCAAAGAGTAGAAAGAGTTAGAACCACAAGTTCTAACCTATAAAATTTGATCACCAACAAATCTTAAATTTCTAGAATCACCACATACACATTTCGTTCTAAGAAAGAGGGGGGGGGGAACTCTGCGATACCCTTAAGATGGAGAAGCAACAAGATCTTGGAGATTTTTGAGGATCCCAGACAAGTAAGAGGCCCAAAAACTGACATGTTCTTCTTCAGATTTTCCAGGAACTGGGTTCACTGCAAAACTCCATTTGAGCACACAACTCCCCTCGTCTTCTCCCTCGATCACATGAAAAGCTCCTTGGAAGCCCCGAATACCATCGATGTTGGTGTCATCAACGGCGTAGTGATAAGAATGGTGGGCAGAGTCGAAGGCGTTCATCTTTTCCTTGGCCCAAAGAAGTCCTGCTGGACTTGAAGACGTAACATAGCGAATGCAGCCGGGGATATTATCGGGCGTGCCCTCCACTCTCTCGCACAGATCGAGGCCCGGATGCCATTTCTTCACTCCACAGAAGTCCTTGATGATCTCCCACACAATCTCCAGAGGAGCGCCCATGAGAAATTGGACGCACCCCTTCCATTTTGAACTCTCCTCCTCCATTCTCATTATTCAATCTCATGCAGAAGGAAGAGATAAATAGAATAAGGAGTGGGTTGAGGAATCATTGGGAGGGAGATTCGGCTTCGAAACAGACAATTCATGGTGGAGGTGTCGGTGCTCTTGAGAGGGATAAAGGCTTGGTCTCTATGAAGTCAAATAGTTTGCCTAGATGATAATGGGTTTTCACGGATCTACTGTCTGGGTATAATCAGCACTTCAAAGGGTGCAAGGGTTTTGTTTTGTTTTTTGTTTTTTGGTTTTCTTTTAGGTAAGCCCTTTTGACTGGAGCAATCAACTAGTGGGGTCACATTAAGGGGGACCCCATCTCAGAGAATTATTATTTTTTTTATTGTCAAAGCATCAACGCTTCTTAAATACATCCATATTTATATTGCTTGAGTTGGCCTAGTGGTGGAGAACTTGTACTCTTGAAAGAGAGGTCACAAGTTCAAATCTCATTGGGGGGTACGGTATGTACACCTCATTTGTAGCACCAAGGGCCTCTCGAAAAAGAGTACAAGGTAGTCTCATATCATTGTCACCATATGTAAACCCAAAAACTATGGCATAGTGTTGTGGACTATAAAACCCCCTTTCCCTTTCCTTTCTCTCCAAGACTAGGTGGTTGTCGAGCCATCAACGCCTCCTAGATACACCTATATTTCTAATGCCACTCTACTCTCCTTATTCTCCAGGCCTAAGCCACCTTATGCCTCCCTCCTCCATCGAGCTAGATCTCCTTTATATCTCCCAAGGTGGGCAGCACCCCTTATTCTCCCAGCAGTTGAACGGCCAGGTGCACCTGCGTGTACATACGATCCTTGCGGCATCATCCCTATGGCAAGACCCGAACAATAGCATCCATGATAGACGTGATCCATCGGTTAGATCCCAATCGCATAGAATCATCGACATCTTGGTAGTGAGTGGGATTTCAACATGCAACAGTCCTATCAACAGGACATACGACCACCGTCACTCTGCTAGGTGATCACTAAGTCTATAGTTATATATATAATGATTTCATTGTTTTGTTGATGTGAAAAGATTGCTAATAATTTTTATTTTAAGATTGCTTGTAAAAAAATTTCCATATCTTTTTCCTAATTTGTCAAATTTTAGTAATGATTTGAATTGCATGGAAGTTAGGGTTCAATATGAAATCAAATATTAAAAAAACATAGTAGGATCATTTTTATTATAAAGTCAATAGTTTGCCTAGATGATAAATGCACATAATGGGTTACCATAGATCTATTATTTGGATTTACAAATGGTTTATAACTAGCACTTGCATCTTTGAAGGGTGCAAGGGTTAAGTCGATGGTTATATATATAAAATGGTTTCATTGTGTTGTTGATGTGAAAAGATTTCCAATACTTTTTATTTTAGGATTGGTCATAATCTTTTTCCCCCTATCATTATATAATATGTCAAATTTTAGTAATGATTTGAAGTGCATGGAAGTTAGGGTTCAATATGAAATCAAAAATTAAAAAAACATAGTAGGATCATTTATCATTTGTATTATTTTGGTTAGAAAAATTGACACTAAACACTTGGTAGTGATAGAGAAACCTTTTCTTCTATAGGGATAAACTTAGAATGAATGATTTTTTGTTGTTATTTATGACTCTAGGACAACAATCCATTGTAAATTATGAATCCAAAAAAAAAATTATGTACTTCATCAGAATGAGTTCCAAGTTTTTCACTTTTTGCCATTACATATTGTATCTTTTCAACCACTACGCACTCATAAAGCATTGGTTAATCATTTTGAATGAGTAGTGGTACAACATCTACTATAAGTATCAAAATTAATTTGATAGCAATATCGAAATTTAACTTGTGCAAATAATCTACTTTTAGTATCAATTGAATAAGATGTTGAAGAACTAACATTAATAAAGACTAATAGGAAGCATCTAATTTGTATATTTATTTTATAATCAAGAATTTTTAGTTTTTATCTTTTTAATTTAATGAATATATGACTAAAATCTAATTAGTTTAAAAATAAATCAACATTTAAAAAATTATAAACAAAAGAATATGTGCATTTTAGGCAAGAGCCTACAATAAGAATGTTTATTTTCTAAAAAAATATCATAAATAAAATAATAAATACAAAATATGACAAATTATTAAAATAAAAAAGATTATAATGCATTGAATTTTATATTTATTAAATTAAGGTCCCATTGTAACTTTATTGATCTATTTTTATGAGGTCGGATAAAAGATTTATGAATGTGAGATTGTAGATGGACAAGTCTCTTTTGAGCTTGGGTTAATATTACATGTTGGCTTCCCACTGTACCTCATGAAATTTATGCGATGGTAAGTATTTGGTAAAATCTAAAAACAATATTAAGAGAATCATAGACCGAATCTCTTGCTGGAAATATTTTTCAAATGGTAACAAATTGAGAAGCCACAACTAAAGCATGATCCTTGGCAGAATCATCAATGGAATCTCCAAGTGGAACAATTTTTAAATGGAAAATAATTTGTAAGTCATTACTAAATACATTAGAAGCTATTATCAACTACTTGGTGTTAAGGCTTCCATTCATCCTTTCTTCAATCAAATGCAGGTTGATCAACTTCTTCTCTCTATCCAAATGGATGTCTCCACTTCTCTTACAAACTCAGCCATAGATATAATCCATTTTATTCAGCACATTTATTCTTCCCTTGAAAATTTCCCATTATTCTCTCCACCATCATTCTTATAATCGTTCTCTCTCTCCATAGATCTCAAAACTAGACCTCCCTAAAACTCCCACCTAGTAAATTTAGATTGGAATGACATTAAAATTATTGAAGTCGCTTTGATCAGAATTAACATAGCAATTTTCTATAGAGAGAGTAAAGAAATTCGGGCCCATTTTTTTAATGAATAGACCTTCTCTATTAATTAATTATTAAAGATACATATCCACAAAAAAGGGTTAGTGGATACAAGATCACTCTGCAAATTCACTCGCCATGTGACTAGAAGTAATCCTACGGGCTTAATAATATGTGACTTAATTGTGTTATAAATAAGTCAAAAGTTTGGATTTACAAATGGTTTATATATAAGTGTGCAATTAATTATGTCATAAATAAGTTAAATAATCTTCCCGCATGATATAGGTTATGTTCATTTAACTAAATGGATTATAAAATATATTTTTTTGGGTTTACAAATGGTTTTTACTAAAATGTGATCAATACGTATTTTATATAGGAGACATTTAGCTATACTACAAACAATGCACATATCTTGTATTTTGTGTGTTTTTAACTAGAGCATAAATAAGATACAATATAACTAGTTTATTGATTCACCACACATACATAGTCTTTGAACTTACAGATAAAAATTTCCTTGGTACTCATAGTCGACCCCTTGATGCTAGGATTTTATTTCCAAGTCAATATTCTTCCCATGATATGTATGCCCATTACACATTCATGGCCTTCACAAATATACAAAGAATTTTCTTTAGAACTTCATGGCAAAGTCATTGATGCTTTTGGGAAGCATGGACTTGGGTTTTTTAAGTCAATATTTTGCCCTAATGATGTATGCTGATGCAGGAGCATCCTAGGTCTAAGAGAAATCTTGCATCACCCAAAAATATTTCCTTTTTGTTTCTTGAATAAGTGTTGTCTTGATGCAGAGTTGTTGTTTTTGGTGGCTTGGCACTTAGTAAGTCAGTCATACAAACTCAAAATGTTCTAATTTCAGAGGTGGATGTTCATCTTGGATATATTAGTCTACTAGTTGAGGCTTAGTGTCATATCATGAGTATTTGTGGATTTATTGTGGATTTTTGGTGTGCAATTTTTGTATCAAAACTTTAGGCTCATTGTCGAAGACCTTAGGGTTCTTGAATGGGCTTTGAAATGGGGTCAATTGGAGCTTGCATGAGTTAATCCTTGTAGATCAAAAGCTGAGGATTTTGAAAAGTGGCTATAATAGCCAATCAAAGAAATGGTTCGAAAGTTATGGCCTTTCAAAGTTGGGCCAACCAAAAATTTCAAAATAAGTGTCAAAGGTGTATCAAATTGACTCTATATGTAATTTTAGAGTTAGTTGATCTCAAGGGTTGGGGTTTAATGTCTAGAAACTTCTTGGATGATGTAAAAATGCCTATTTAAGGAATGCCCATACATTATTTGGGATATCTTTGGGTTATAGTTCATAACTCTATGTTGCAAATTATTGTAAGGAAGGTGCCATGTGGATTTGCATATTGTATTTCAAAATTCTGTAATTCCACATTTGTGGCAATAATAAGAAGCCCATATTTTGTTCTTGCCAATTGTTGTTGTTTCTTTGTTTCTATTATGTATTTGTGGTATTAAGGGGAGAAACCTTCATCAAGTGGTATCACAGCAGGAGTTCCTTAGTGTGTAAATAGATCAACAAATGTAAGGCAATTGCATCGAGATTATGGTTTGGGCTCAACATGTAGACAGGTCGCCAATTGTGAGGCACTTTGCACTAGGGTTTCAATGGAAGTATGAAAGATTACTCCACAAAGAGAGTATGGTGGAAGAGTTATACCTCAAATTAAGTGAACTGAAGAGTTATGGTTGATACCTCAAGTTGAACCTAGAACTACAGATGAAGCTTGTAAAGATGAATCTTGGATAAAGAGTATGAAAGAGGAACTTGAGAAGATAGAAAAGAACAAGATATGAGAATTAGACCTTAGACCTAAAGACAAGAATGTTATTAGAACAAAGTGGGCATTCATAAACAAAATGAATGAGCAAGGATAAGTGGTAATGAACAATAAGGTAAGTGAAGAGTTATGGTTGATACCTCAAGTTGAACCTAAAACTATAGATGAAGCTTGTAAAGATGAATCTTGGATAAAGAGTATGAAAGAGGAACTTGAGAAGATAGAAAAGAACAAGATATGAGAATTAGTCCCTAGACCTAAAGACAAGAATGTTATTGGAACAAAGTGGGTATTCATAAACAAAATGAATGAGCAAGGATAAGTGGTAATGAACAAAGTGAAGTTAGTATGCAAAGGTTATTTACAAAAAGAAGGAAATAATTTTGAGGAGACTTTTTCCCCTGTTGCTAGACTTGAAGTAGTGAAAATGTTTTTGGCATATGCAACTAATAAGAATTTTAAGGTTTATCAGATGGATGTTAAGTTAGCTTTTCTTAACAGAGAACTTGAGGAAGAAGTTTACATTGAACAACCTGATGATTTTTCCCTAAAAGAAGATAAAGGCATAGTTTGTGGATTGAAGAAAGCATTGGATGGATTGAAGTAAGTGTGTAGAGCTTGGTATGCAAGATTGGATAAGCATTTATAGAATTTGGGATTTAAGAAAGGGAATGCAAACAATAATGTGTACTTGAGGAAGAATGAAGATGGTTTACTAATCATTGTAGTATTTGTTGATGATATTATTTTTGGAGGAAATGATGAAGCTAGTAAGATTTTTTTAGAAGAAATACAGAATGAACTAGAGATTAGTATGATTGGTGAAATAAAGTATTTTTTGGGATTGCAAATAACCCAAAATAAGGATGACATTTTAATATCATAGACTAAATATCTTAAGGATTTGTAGACAAAGTTTGGTTTGGAGAATTGTAAACCAGTTGGGACACCTATGGTTACATGATACAAACTATCAAGTAAGGATGAGTCTCCCAGTGTAGTACAAATAAGATACAGATCTATGATAGGAGAATTGTAGTGTTTGACTCATACAAGACTATATATATATATATATTCCCAGAAAGTCTTAAAGAGATACCTTTAGTAGTAGTAAAGAGGATATTCAAATATTTGAATGGTACATCATATTATGGCTTATGGTATCACAAATCACATGACTTTACCTTATGTACATATACTGATGTAGATTGGGTAGAAAATTTGGGTGACAGAAAAGTACAAGTGGTGAAAAAATCTTTTTTGAAGGAAGATTGGTTTCATGGATAAGTAAGAAATGAGCATATCACAATCTACAATAGAAACAAAGTATGTTGCAATAGCAAACAACTGTAATCAGATTATTTGGATAATGCAGATATTACAAGATATTGGTATTGAATTTTTAGAACCTATTATCATTCACTATGAAAACACAAGTACAATTAATATGTCAAAGAACTTAGTGTTACATTCAAAAACTAAACACATTGCAATAAAGTATCATTTCTTGATAGAGAAGGTAGCAAAGAAAGATATTGGTTTGGAGCATGTTAGCACAAAAAAAGAAGATAAAAGGCATATTTACACAACCTTTGGCTAAGGACACCTTTGAGTACTTGAGATGCATGCTTGGGGTTATGCTGCAACCTTCTTCAGAGTAGTAGATGCAAGATTACATCAGTCTAGTATCTTCAAAGCTTACTCTTACATCTAAACTATATTTTGGTGATGCTTCCTTTAGGGGAGTAGTCATTTTGGGTAGGTTTATGGAGAACACTTGATTATTGTTTAATAATGTCTTTTGACACTTGGTGATCTTTTTAAGATTGTATTGGAGATGATTGAACTTTAAGAATTGAGATAATGATACATTTGTCATTGATGTCAATGGGGGAGAGATAAACATGAAAATACCTTTTGTATTCAATTATTATTTTTGGAGAGTAATACATGTAATACCTTATTCATCTATAGGAGACTAGCATGAATGGGAGAGAGTATTGTTGTTGCAGATTGATGTAGATTATTGTATGGTTGAGTAAGTAGATGAGGAAGAAATATACTTGGTATTTTTTGTACTTTGATGTTTTTCATCATATGTTGTCATCAATGCCAAAGGGGGAGATTGTTAGCATGAATGTCTAAGAGATTTTTGGTATACTTTAGGAGATGATTCAATGCTTATGTCTTGCATTCATGACTTGGTTTTTCATTGATGTCAACATATCAACTTTCTGGATAGTACTAGAAATGTTGGAGAGACAACTTTGTTCAACACAGTTCGTGGATACAAAATTGTATTTAGCGAGGTTAATAGTGTATTTGTGGGAGATCGAGTTGTATGTTTTTGGGGAGGTTAAAGCTTGTTCAGCAAGGTTTTATTTTCTTAAAGACATGTTCATGATGCTATGTTTGAGATGGAAGAGTCTGGTTTTCATTCTATGAAGACTTGTGAAGGATAATGTGCAGGTTATTCCTTAGATGTTGATTGTATTAAGGATTTGATCTAATAAGTATTGTAGCAAGTGGAACTTGATTTGAACATCTTATGATGGTCTTATATTACTCATTATACATTAGGAAAGCCTCAAGGCTAATTCAATTAATTGTTTTAGCACTTGGTATAAAGGAAAGATGTCTTCCTTTGTTGCAAGTGTGATTGTGTGTCATAAGTGTTTTAATATATAATCATTATTGCATGTGAGCTTCAGATGCAAGTTTGATGAGATCGAAACAAAGGATGGTATTGAGGACTCCAAAGGAACTGTATTAGCAAGATAAGTTATTATTTTAGTCAAATCATTTCTTGGAAATGCTATCCTGAATTGTTTAGTGAGAACATTTCTAAAGCAATTTGGATAGTGGGTTCAGTTGACTTCTTATCAACTCCTAACAAGGTTGGAATCTCTTGACAATGATTCAAAGTTTCCTAATGAGAATTGTATATATTGATTGTATTGAATTGATTCCTAACAGGGTCACATCCTTTTACAAGGAACATTTTATATCAATTCATCATCTTGTGGGCATCATTCCCAGTAGGATTTTCCCTCTGATCAAGGGTTTCCCTAGTTAACATATCTTGTGTCACTTTGCATGGTTATCATCATGTGGTTGTTGTATCTTTTTGTTATATGTTTCAGATATGATAAAGTTGATTTATGTAATTTAAAGTGCACAACTGATTCACCCCACTATATATGACAACATGCTTCAAAGACCATTAAAGTGGATTGTTTAAAATAAATTTGTGGTTACCCTCAAATGGTACCATTTTTTTTCTTATGGTAGATGCATATTTTTATGGAATTGGCACATGTCTCTAATGAAATGATGGGTTAACAATCAATTCCTTTTATAATGTCACACTCGACCCCCACTTTTCTCAAAAGGCATGGACTCTAGCTCAACAAAAGCACTTGTTAAATTCAATTTGCATGGTGTACACTTAATTAATTGAAAATAGAAAGTCTTGATAAAGTTGAATTTAATCAAGCTTGTTCAACATGATGACCCTTCATTTACTATAAGGAAAATCAAATACATAATTAGATTTTACAACTTAAAATATTTGGCTTTGTTTCACTTGTACATAAAAATAGAGGAGAGGACTTTTTTAATATTGTTGCAAACTAAATTTTATGAGAATAGATTTGTTGTTTTAATGTAAAATCTAATACATTTATTTTACATTTTGACATTGAAATATAAAATTTAATTTAAAATAAATAATTTTAAATTGTTTATAGAATAAAAAATACAAAATCTAGTACAAGTTATTAAATATAAATTTTCAATTTTAGTTTCAAATATAAATAATAATAATATTTTTTATTATTTTATTAACTAATTATTGTTTATGAAAAAGTTAGATTGAAATACAATTTTTATGTAAATTTTAAAATGTGAAATTTATGGCTCGTTCATGGGTTGGTGAAGGTTAAACCTCAAGAGGATGATTCAATGAATGAGGTTTGGAAACCTCCCAACCTAATAGATAAATTTTGATGGGGCATCCAACGGTAACCTTAGTCCATTCCGGGCAGGACATGTAGCTAGAGATGAAATGGGAAGCATTTTTTTAATTGGGGAAAAGAAACTCACTAATGGAACCAATAATTAAGTTGAATGCATGGTTGAGGTCAATGAAATATTAATGGAAAAATATATTGGTATTAGGAAATTGCATGTAGAAGGGAACTCACATATAATCATAAGTAGAATTATCATGGGTGAAGTAGACACCTTGTATTTAAACAAACACATCTACAAAATTAAAGCTTTTCTTACTGTTGGCAATTTGGCTAAGGTAATGTATTAGGGTTGTCATTTATGGAAACATATAATCTATTTCAAGATGGGAATTTTTTTGGTGAAGTTTGGGTGCACATGCTTAGAAAATTGACTAAGTACATATCAAGAAAACAAGCTTTAGAATACTTATTTTATTTGGCAAGCTTTACTAGAGGCACGTGAGGTTTTACACACTTAAAGTAAGATAGTATGGATATCACATGACATATGTCTAAGACCACTAAATGAGATATGAAGTTTTGTATTAAGGATTTACCAGTAACTGGTTAACAAGGCAGAACAAAGTAGTTATTAGTATAATGACATTTTTGACAATTACTTAACAATGTTGGGATGATGTCCTAGATGTTAACCTGCACATGGAAAAAGATTATTTATAAGATTTAGCGTAGTGTGGCATTGTATTAAAATGATATAATGCTTACATGTGCACTTTATGTAACTGATATAGATGAGAATTTGATGATAAAGCATAACAGAGAAGTTGTATGTACAGTCTTGAAGAAGGAACTATGAAGACAGATCAAATATTGAAGATGTAACCACTATAAAAATGTTTTTGCATCTATCTCCATCGATAGCATTGTATAGTTGCATATGCATATTTGAGCAGTGGGTTCATTCCATACTTTTGTATTTTAATGACAACTCCTAATAGGGTCAAGACTTCTAACAAGGCCTAGTTCTCTAATAAGGACAAATATACTATATAGATGTAATAGACTCCTAATAAGGTCAATATCTTTCACATGATACTTTTAATTAGTGGATCATTTTGTGTGTACCATCCCCACCAGGGTTTTTCCTTGGCCAAGGTTTCCCTAGTTAACTATTAATGGTGTTATGAGTTGCATTGTGCTATGCTTATGTTTTCTTTTCATTTTAATCATCTATGCAAGTTTAAAGATTATTGATAATATCCGTAGCTAAGCAAAAGTTTGTGGAACACTAATTCTAGTTTTGCTTCCAATTGTGCTTCTTGTTATGCTTCCAATTTTTCTTATATTAGAACATCCTTCATCTCTTATGGTTTGGCTTCCCATTTTGTTTTTAATTTTTGCTTTTGTTTTTCTTCTGCTTTGGCTTCCCTTTTTGTTTATGTTTTTCTTTTGCTTTAGCTTCCCAGTTTGCTTCTATTTTGGCTTCCCATTTAGCTTCTACTTTTGCTTCCCATTTTTCTTTTGCTTTTGTTTTTTTGCTATCGCTTCATATTTTTCTTTTAGTTTTTCTTTTGCACTGACTTCCCATTTTGCTTCTAGTTTTGCTTCTATGTTGACTTCTCATTTTGCTCCTACTTTAACTTCTCATTTTGCTTCTAGTTTCGTTTCTTCTTTGGCTTCCCATGTTCTTTCTAATTTTGCTTCTACGTTGGCTTCTCATTGTCTTCCATTATAACACCCTTTTTTGCTTCTAGTTTTGCTTTATGCTTGCTTCTAGTTTTACTTCTTTTGTTGATTCTAATTTTGCTTCCATTATAGCACCATTTTGTTTCTCGTATTGCTTCCACTTTACTACCTATTTATATGTCATTTGTTTCTTTTGATTTTGCTCTTGATGCTTTCAATTTTGCTCTTGTTTACAATTATGATTTTACTTCTTGTGTTGCTTCCATTTTTGCTTTCAGTATAGTGCATTTTCTTGTTTCTAATATAGCTTCTATTATTACATCTTTTGTTGCTTCTAAAATTGCATCTATTATTACTATTTTTTTGCTACCTAGATGGCTTCTATTTTTGCTTCATAGATAGCACCATGTTTTGCTTCTATTGTTGCTTTCTTTTTTACTTGTAAAAACAATTCTTATTTTAATCTCATTTCTTAACAGTTTAATATGTTTTACTCCAATCATGGAACCCCATGTCAACTACAAGAAGGTGCAAACCAAAATGTCTAAAATTTCAATGAATCAAACAACATCCATCCTAAACAACAAATTAAAACTAACATGTATAATAAATATTCAATTATAAATCATTGACCACTTTCAATATATACAAATTGACAAGTCAATAATGATAAGATCATTATATATAACTAAAACAATTGACAGTCTAATATGTCAATAGGCCAAAAACATGTCTAAATTATACGTGTCCAATAGTGCACCAAGTCAAAATGATACATGGGAAGTAGAAGGGATCTTAACTCATCATAATAAATGTGATCCACTCATCATAGTAAATGTGATCCAAGCTTAAATATAACTCCAGACTAGAAGTTTAAAATGTGGTTAAAACCTATGCACAAGTTGATAGGAAAATTCAATGAATCAATCAAAGATTACTCATGTGTATCATATAGGCAAAATATTAGCAAATGAACTAGCCAAGGCGGCACATTAAAACTTCATTATTGAGTCAAGTTTCTTGGGTCGAAGGACTAAACCTGGCACCATTGCATTTAAATCAGCATAAAGTGTACTACCTTAAGAATTCATTAATCTTAAGTGTTGAGTTGGCAGACGATGTCACTTGCTGGACTCATTGACTATTGATATTTGTTAGCAAAACTTTGGGCTAGAAGAGCAAAAATTGGAAGATTGAAAGGATAGTGACAACAAAGAAGAGATGCATTGATATCAATAAACAAACCATGAAGTGTATGGGTTACAAAAATATTTGGCTCGATTACATTGAGATGCTAAACATGAGCACCTTGAGTACCCTGTTTGAAGAAGAAAAGATAACAAAAGTTGTTGATTAAAGAAAAAAGAAATTAAGTAGATGTTGTATTGGTGAACTTTTCTATTGTGAATTTTTCATATTTATCTATTTTGCTGGCCCTTAAGTATTGCAAGCTATTTAGTCTCGTACACATGATTGAAAAGATTCATTCAATCATTTTTTGTCTTATAAAACATCACACCTATCCACTGAAAGAAATTTAAAATATTTCTAACTAATAAAAAACACATAGCATTATAACTATACATATCCACCCTAAACACCCCTCCCACTATCACACATTACCCACAGATTGTTTTTCCAAAAAATAACACACTTTGGACAATACCAAATAGTAATAATAATAAATAATAAAGAATTACCCATTTGCTTACACCAATACTGATGATATATAATCTGAAATATGACTTGCAACATTTTTCCTACTCTGAAAAAAGCAAGAGGGTTCACTTGGGAAAATCCAAACACTAGGAAGAAATAGATCCAGAAGCTCTAACTTATCGAATTGGCTTACCAAACAATCCGCTCCTAAATTGTACACAACCGGCAACGTCAATAGAATCTGGCGTACAGATTCAATTTTGGGAATAAAAAAAGTAAAATCTGCAACAAGTCTAAGAAGAGGAGATAGCGTCTTGAAGTGTTTTGATAATACCAGATAAGAGCGAGCTCCAATAATTCACGAGTTCCTCTTCAACTTTGCCGATAACCGGATCCAACTGAAAACTCCATTTCACCAAACATTTTCCCTCCTCTTCTCCCTCGATCACTTGAAAAGTTGCTTCATAACCCTTAAAACCCTCGATGTTGGTGTCAATAACGGTGTAATCATAAGAATGGTGAACAGAATCCACGGCGGTAAGTTTTTCCTTGGCCCAAAGAAGTCCGGTTGGAGATGAAGAAGAAACGTACCGAATGCAGCCGATGCCATTCTCCGGCGCGCCTTCTACTCTTTCGCAGTCATCCAGGCCAGGATGCCATTTTTTCATTGCATAGAAATCGCTTGTGATTTCCCACACAATCTGCAGAGGAGCGGAAACAGGGGCTTCGATGCAACCTTTCCATTTTGAGCTCTCCATTCTCAATCAATTTGGGGTTTTTAGGGCAAGAAAAGAGAGATAAATAGGGAAAGAGGGGCAGGCCGACGAATCGCTGAGAGGGGGATTTGTCTCCGAAACGGACAATTCATTTCATGATGGAGCTCCCGATGCTCTTTGGAGGGATGGGCTTGTACTTTTTGAGCCATACAAAAATGATATGGATATAGAAATGGAATTTGTTTATAGTCTATTGTATGCATATATTTTTGGTCTTTTCTCTTTCAAACAAAAATACATTTCATGGTGTGGTTATGTTGTGATTGGTTTTATCATTGTTTTTGTTATGTGGCAGCTCTTTTGTTTTTAGAATGCTTCAATATAGAACAAGTCATTTTATGGTTGGGCTCTCGAGGCTCTTCATAGAGATGGACTTGAACTTTTTAAGTCAATGATTTTTTATATCAAATTTATTTCTACTAAATGATAATAGAAATTGAACTTGATTCTTTTTATAGGCTTTGATATGTTCAAGATATTTTTTTGTCTATAGATGACTTATAGTAATATAAAATTATCTTGTATTACATATAGTCGTATGACAAAGAACATGTACATATCCTACATTGTTTGGTTTTTGAGTTCAAGTCTAAATGATAGGTTACTAGTTTATTAATTCATTGTTCAAGAGTAGTTTTTGAAATAGGGAGTTGGAAAGGAAGACAAATAGAGTAAGTTGTAAATGGTGAAGCCCTTGGTGCTCTTAAGACGGATGGCCTTGGATTTTTTTGAGTTGATAATTTCCCACATAGTTAGTGTCCATTAAATAGAAATGGATATTTTTTCAAATGATATGTTTTTGAATCTATGTATGGCTTATAGTAATGTGGGAATTCCCCATGCTTCGTATAGGAGACACTTAACTATGCTCCGATTAAGGGTACATACCCTACACCTTGCAAGATTTGAACTTGAGCCTAAATCAAACCTAATTGGTTTTGTCCCCACTTTTACTACTTCTTCTTCAACCATGGTTGATTCTAATTTCATCGCTTGTTCTATTAATACTTCCCTAACAACTTAAAGTTGGGTAGTTTGTATGAGCCATTTGAGAAAGTTAGGAGTAGCAAATTTGTTCACTTCCTAGTCAAGATCTATAGTAGGAGATCATTGTTGAAATGGTTTTGAAGATGAATTAAGTTAGTGATACTTGGTCCCTTAATCTACTTGGAACCATCAACATTAAGAAAATATTTCATTTCATTACTTACTTATAATTAAATATCATCATCTATAATTATGTCTCATTCCATTCCCACCTCACTATATTTCTATCACACTCATCCCTATTTCATCTCTTATGTTATGGCTTCTACATACACCTTATGTTTTCCCAAAACTTGTATGATATTATTCCATCCTTTATACATATGTACCCATTCAAAAGCTAAGTAGATTTGAGAGAAAATGTTGATAACCTAGGCCTAAGGCTCTAGAGTGAATGGTAGCAATTTTGACATTGTTTTTACTTATATACAAAACATGCAACCATGGCCAAATTATAATAAATTGAACAAGACATGAAGACTATATAATAAATCATTGAGAATTTGTTAGTACCAATGAATTATTACTAGATAATACTTTTTTTTATCGGTAATAGGCTGAAGCCATGGTTCATTATCATTATTTGTTGTGTTTAATTATTATTATTAGTTAAGCTCAAATGAACTTGAACCCAAGACCTCTTAGATAAGAGGCTCACAATTTATCGTTGTGTTGTAGACTCTTGCCTTATAACTAAATAATACTTAGATTATACATCTTTGTTCTTTTTACAATTGGAAGATATTATATTAATACTAAATAATACTTAGATTAATACTTAGAATAATACTTAGATTAATACATCTTTGTTCTTTTTACAACTTGAAGATATTATATTACTACTAAAGAATAATTAGATTAATATATCTTTGTTCTTTTTACAACTTGAAGATATTATATTACTACTAAATAATACTTAGATTAATACTGAGATAAATAGGGAAAGAGGGACAGGCCGAGGAATCATTGAGAGGGATTTGTCTCTAAAATGGACAATTCATTTCATGATGGAGCTCTCGATGCTCTTTGGAGGGATGGGCTTGTACTTTTTGATCCATACACAAATGATAATGGATATGGAAATGGAAATTGTTTATAGTCTATTGTATGCATATATTTTGGTCTTTTTCATTTCAAACAACAATACATTTCATGGTGTGGTTATGTTGTGATTGGTTTGTTAGAAACAATAGTCCACTAATATAACTAAGAGGGGGGAGAGTGGTGGGAGGTGAATTAGTTATGTCACAATTAAAACATTTATTCTCTTTAAACAATCTTGATCAATCAACCAATGTAAACAATAACCATAAATAGATGCTCATATACAATTGCACTAGATATGTTGACTAGGGAAACCCTTGATCAAAGGGAAAAGCTTGGTGGGAATGATGCTTACAAAATGATGTACTAATATGAATGTTCCTTGTTAGAGGATGGACCCTATTAGGAGTCTATTACAACATTTAGTATAGGAGTCCCTGTTAGGAGACTTTGAATCCATGTTAGGAGATTCCAACCCTGTGATGTAGGAGCATCTTGCATGGGAAAATTTAAGGAAAACAAATTGTGGAGGAGAGAGAAAGTGATGAAAATAGAAGAAATTTTTTATTTTATTTTTTAAAAGAAAAAGGAGAAAAGAGGAATTTCTATTTTCGAGGTGCATAGGTGGCATAAATAGAAAAAATAAAATAAAAATAGTTGTCATTCCATTTATCGAAGTGTGTAGGTGGCATCTTAGAAGCTTGTGGAAAGTTTCTTAAATCTTGCATTTAATATTTGTTGTGATCCATAAAGGAAATGTAATTTTCTAATTGGGCCACATGATGGTGCTTAGTTGTAATTGTAGAAGGTTGTGGATATTGTGTAGGTGGAATTCTAGAAGGTTGTGGATAAGTCATGCATTGGGTGGTAAGTGCCTATTCAAGCAAGGCATATGAGCATTTCTAATCAAGCTTGAGAAGTAGAAGCTAGAAGGTGTGAAAGCTTGGGAAGGTAAAGCTTCAAGGTGTGAAAGCTAGAAGGTGTGAAAGCTTCAAGGTGTGATCTCTTCTTAATAGAAGCTTGGAGAGAAGGATGAAGCAAGGAGCGAGTTTTCCTGAGTTTGTGGATAGAGCGCTGAATGTGAGGTAGTTTACAGTAGGGTTATGGTGGAGTTGCGAGTTTGTGAGAAGAGCTAGTGGCTGCGGTTTAGAAACAAGAAGGTTGCTTGGTGGCTTGCGAGCACAAAGTTGAGATCTTGGAGATTTCTATCAGAGTGTGGATCTGGACTAGCTTGGGTTTGGATTGGATCTTGAGAGATCTTGTAGAAATGTTATTGTAATTACTATTGGATTTTCAAGTATAATAAAATTGCTTGGGAAGCATTTTCTCTCTCTTTGTCTCCATATTGTTATATTCTTGGTTATGAGTTGGTAGGGTGGTGTGGCCCTTCATCACCCTATTAAGAATTCTGGAAGGCAGCTGAACCCACTGTCCAAACAGCTTCAGGATCAAATCAACGAACCCACTGTCCAAGTGACTTTGGTACTATTCCTTTCAAAATAATAGATGTGTAACAAGATTTCACTTCTTCCTTTGTCTAGTACATTGGACTCCTTTACCTTCAGACCATGCAATCAGATCTGGAATTTTGAACTTAGTAACAATAACCCTTAAGGTCACTTATATGCATAGGTAGATCATTCTGCTTTTGTATCACTTTGCTACTTAATAATTTGCAAGTCTTCTTCACTTCTTCATGTTTGTAAAACATAGAAACATCTTTCCTTTATACCATGCTCAATCATAAATCCTCGAGTCAACTTCATACTTCATTATCATATGTTAATTAAATGAAATACACATTTAATTAGTGTTGTCGACTCACAGTTATACAAAAACTTACGCATGTGTGACTTCTGTGCATGCGCACTTTTTGACGTCATCAACAATCAATAAACTATCTCCAGTTCACTGTGCAACCCTTCATTGCAATTTTAATGAGCTATAGCAATCATGCAATAGGAACTGCTTTCTTAATACTCTATTTCTATATGGTTCTTTATAAATCAATCATATCTTTCGTACACTATCGATTCAGGTTCTATGCACTTGCCTATGTAGAAAATACACGCTATAGTATGTGCTGGTAACTATGCAACATTAGATAAGTAATATTGTTTTCAATACAAAAATCACAATCTGGTGCTCTGTCAGTCTTTTACAAACAGATTTGGGCCTCACGTACCTTGCGTATATCGAGGACTCCCTAGCTAAACCAAATTTCATCCTTGTAGAAAGCTTCCTAGGATGTTGGTGTGTTTGACGTGCTTGCTGAAAACTTTTGTCTACTTGTTTGTTCATAGCTTTTGAATGAATGTTTGCCAATTTTGGTCGAAATCCCAGAAAAGCAGAAATCTCCCAACTCAAGGCATACTTAGCGTAGTCACTACCTTATCAAAAAATTATCCAAGCTCCCCCGATGCAACCGAATCTATCTAGTTCTTTGCCTTAGAACAATCCCAAATCCAAAGTCCATCCAAATCATCCCCCCAA
Organism: Cupressus sempervirens; assembly: GCA_028749045.1. Lineage (NCBI taxonomy): Eukaryota > Viridiplantae > Streptophyta > Pinopsida > Cupressales > Cupressaceae > Cupressus > Cupressus sempervirens. Next base: position 977,650,660 of record CM053792.1, on the reverse strand, counting down.
CCAGCTAGCAACCCAATCCAAAATCACCCAAGCCTTTAAAGAGTTGTTGTCACTTTGCTAGATTTTTCTATCCAATCAATCCTACCAATCAACCAATCTCACCAAGGTTATCCCTTTGACAGAGCATTGTCTAGGGTAATCCAGCTTTGTCACTTGTATCCCTCATCACTTTGAGCTAAAGGTTGGGATCCACAAGTGGTCAATCTCGTGTCATGCCATAGGATCACTAGTCTATCCTTAAGTTGACACAATCACCACGAATCCTGCACATAGGAAAGCAAAACTCTCACTTTTTGATAGCATACCCTTGAAGTCTTCCACCCACAAGAAAGCCAAAAATCTCCAGCCAATCCTTCTTAGGTCTGTCATACAACTTTGACTCTCCCTAGGAAATCTTTCATCAGCCAATCCAAAATCTGTACTTAATCCAAATCCAACCATGAGCTTTCGTGTTCATCCATATGCAAGACCCCATCCCCATCAAACTCATCATCAAAGCATGAAGTACCAATCCTATCATGATGTGTTTGGTCGCATTGTCCTTGCTCCCGCCACCTCCTATTCCAATGATGATGAAAATATTGTTGACTATGACGGGTATATTGAAAGCCTTAGAAACATTCCCCCAAGCATCCCCCAAAATCCAAGAGTTATTCCAAACTATCTAGTCATGCCATCCGATATTCTAGCTTCCCCTCCATCACCCCATCAACCAAGCTTCCAATCTTCCACCCCCATCACACTAGCTATTCTTGTCAATCCACCTCCACCTTCGACACACGAGTCTCCAAGGAATCTCCTAGAGAAAATACAAGAAAAGTCGCCTCCAACAGTCGATAAGCCATGTCATCTAATCCAACCATGTGAAGTAGTCAGTGATGAAGCTTCCCCATCTATAATATCACCTCCATCTCCCATAGCTATCATCCCCATACCATCCATCAAATTGCCTAAAATCCTTCCACTTCCCGCAAGCATCAAAATCCCACCACCTATCAAATCCCTCCAAATCCTATCCACATCACCTCCAAGCATTTCTCAAATCTCTTGTAATGACCCTTATGCATCCATATTCTACTCACCCATCTCCACTACTGAATCTCCCATCTATCCATCCGCTGCCTTTGAAGAATCCATCCCTTCACCTCCTATCGCACCATCCACTCCAAACCAATCCTATCAAGATCCTGCCCAAAAGCATGTTGACATCCCCCAAAGCATAAATGAAGATATCATCGTACCATGTCTTCCATCCATAGTGCAGTCACCATCTCCTCCATCTCCAAAACCTTAAGCCATATCTCCTCCACTACAAGATATCTTGTCATCCCACCAGCTATGTCAAGATCTTATCCTTCCATCTCCCCCACTCCATGCTTCCATCTTACCACCTATCCAAGCTATTCCACCATTTATAATCTACCCTCTTGGTTCACTTACATTCATCCACGGTGGCCCTCTCTCAGCAGAAGAATTAAGAACAGTATCTCCCCATTGCAATACACCTAATAAATCACTTCTACCATTTTCTGCAAGCAAAAATTTTCCTCAGCTTGTTGAAATGCTCAATCGATGGCATTATCAAGGTCAAGGTTTAGGACCACAAGAGCAAGGAATCAGAGAGCCTATTATTGCACAAAAAAATCTAGGATTTCATGGTCTTGGATATGTATCCAAAGGCTCACCATCTAAAGGTGTTGGTACACCACACCCCCAAACCAAGCCTATCTCCAAGCCCACCATGACAGCCTCCCATCACTCCTTCAAGAAATCTTATGTCATCCCCCCTCCACCATCTTTGCAACCCAAAACAACCTACCATATCCCCCCTTCATCCGCTAAATCCATTTTGGGTCCCTATGTCCCAAAATCTACCATCCTCCATCCTCCTATCAGCCATCATAAAAATCCTATTCCATCCATTTCTATGCAAGATCAACAAAGGCACATATCAGGGAACATCATCCATCATCATCCCCCTACATGCTCTTTCATATCCTCTCCATCTCACAAAGCTTCTCCTAACCATCTTCCCAAAGCTTACCACAACAATGTGAATGCCAACTTCAAAATGCATAAAGCTAAAAATCCACATCCTAGGCAATCATATGTCTATTCTAAAAGACATACTCCAAAAAGGAAAAATCCAATCAAAGAATGCAAAACAATGCAAAAGCCTATGAAAAGAAAATCCAAAACCATGTGGATCCCCAAGAAAAAAGTTGAAACCCAATGCATAATGGCATCCACCATTGCTAATCCCCCATCTAGTGACTCATGTCCCCCATCTCCTAACTCCATCTTGGGTGCCTATATCCCCAAGCATGCTTCCACAAATCCTCCATCACACCCGCATCTACCATCTATCCCCCATATGCTCTTTTCACACCCATCCCAACATGTGCCAATGTTGCTCTTGCAAGCATCCCCATCTCATGCTCCTTTCCAGCATTTTCATCCCTCCATCTCCTACCATCAATCCCATCTAATCCAATCTATTGCATAAATCACACATTCGGTGTACCAACAACTAGCAACAAAATTGAACATTCCAACAGCTAGTGAAAAATCCCAAAAAATCCAAAATAGTTGAAGAAAGCCAAAATCATTCCAGCTAAGTCCAAAGTCAAAAAGTCAAAAAAAAAAGTAAAGAAAAATAAAGCGTCCACTGGTGAAAACTTGGCAATTCAAGCGCCTTGGACAAGTACCATGATGAAAACTTGGCAAACAAGCATCATGCATAATCCCACCATCCCTAGCTTAGCCTATGACCCTCATGCTTTTGGTCATATCTTGACATCCAACTCCATCTTCCAATCTATCCACCTATCCTCCACCCTCCATCTTCCATCTCACACCGTCCACTAATCTCCTACAACTTCAGCCAATCATCCCAGCTATCATCCATCTCCCTAGCCCCTTCAACTTTTTCCATCCTAGCTTCAATCCTATCACATCCATCATAAGACCTCCTTCTGCATGTTATCTTCTAATTGGGGGCACTATATTCCTTGGAGATCTTGTCTTGTCCATCCTCCCTTGTCATTGGTATCTAGCTCTAGGCTATCCTCATGCAAACCCAATGTCATCTCTTTATATCCATCATAATCCTAGCTATCTACCATCCTATCCAGCCATCTCATCCTGCTCCTCTAGCTATCCTTGGTCACAAAATCTCTCATCATCATTGGATGCATCCTGCCAAATCCATATCTTTAGCTATCACCCCACCCTTAGCTTTCGCATCTTGCACAACATCGAACCATCTCGCTATCCTATCATCCTGAGCTTTTGCCTACTTGTAACTATCTTGGTCTGTTAGCTTGTACCATATCTTGATTAGCTCACTTGTAAATATCTTGGTCTGTCAGCTTGTACATCCTCTTTAGCTTAGTACCATTGTATCTATCCAGCGTTCGTGTCAGTTCATCCTAGATTAGCATCTTGCACCCATCGCACATCTTGGTTAGCTATTCCAATGCATCCTTTAGCTAGATTTCCTGTCACCAAAGTGCTATCCTTCTTAGTTCAGCTTGCCAGACGCATCACCCATCCAGATCCATCAGCTTAGGTGCTCTTCGATAGATCCTTGTAGGATATAGCTTTCCTCATGTCTGATCTTGATCCGTTAGTACCTCGTCCTACCCATCTCGTTGGCAAACGGTTCTCTTTTGGATTTTTGCTTTCTTTTGATTTGGACTCTTCCCTTTTGGGTCTTGAAATATCTTTTCCAAGCAATCTCCTTGTTCCCTCCTCAAGGTTGCCATGATCTTCCATATCATGGTATACTGTGAATGGGGCAATCAGAGCGTAAGGTCTTGATCATGTCTTTTGCTTGTTTTCTTTTTTTGTTTGTGGGTTACCCAGTGTCATTTCCACACTGCTTCCTCTGGGATTCATGTGTGATACTGGGGCAATCCTTGCGTGTTTGTTTTGAGTCAGTTTGTCAGTCCTCTGGACAGTTGGTAAAAAGGCCTTGATGTTCTTGGTAACCTTGGCAATTAACCAACAGTCCTATAGCAAATCTAGTGCTCAACTACAAGGTGGTACTTCTCTTTGAAGTATCCCCCTCGCTCAAAAAAGCTTCAATGGTTTTCCTTCATCTCCATTATCCCCCATCCATATCTAGCATCCATCTCTCCTACCCCAGCTTATGCATCAGTATCTCTTTGAATCACTCATCACTCTTAGCTTTAGGGATCCACAATCCTAGTCTTAGGGATCCACCAATCCAAATCAATCCACCAAGCCTCATCTTTCGAGATCCACAATCCTAGTCCTAGGGATCTCCGAAACCCATCTTCCATCAATCTGACTCTTTGAAATCCTGTTGCATCAACTTTATAATCCCCTCATCCATCTCCCTATCCTGGATTCCTTTTTATAGCGCTCTGCTCCTTCATCCTCCACCTTCCCTAAAGTCTTAAGCTTGCTTCCTCTTCTGCATCTGATTCTCCTTTATCATTCTCCCATGGTGAGAGTTTGAGCTAATTCAGCCCCTCCTCTTTGCCAATCTAAGTTTCCTTGCTCATTCGAGATTCTTGTACTTTTCAAGAAGCCATCGAGCCTTGCTTTCTCTCCCCGCTACCTTCTTGAGGGGGCATCTCACAGTCCATTCTCTCCTCTTCTGCTCTAGCCTTGGGCATCTTATTTTCTTATCTTTGATGCCATGCCACTTGTGGCATCACATCAAAGAGGGGCAAAATGTAGACACCTAAAAACCTTTAGAAAATAAAGTATTTTTATTTTCTGAAAAAGTCCTGATGACATCATCATTTATTAATTAATTAATTAATTAATTAATTAATTAATTAATTAATTAATTAATTAATTAATTAATTTTTATGCCATTAAATCCCTTTATCTTAATTAAAAATATTTAATTAAGGAATCCCTCCCAAAAATGTTTAAATCTTATTTAAACATTATTTTCTTATTTATTAATTATTTAATTAATAAATTGACCAAAATCCTAAAATAAATAAAAAATTTATTTTTTGCCCAAAACTTGGCCAATTTCCTTATGACCAATAACCTCTTCCAAAATCTTCTAATCCTTCTTTAATTTCGATTAAAGGCTAATCCCATCATTTCCTACCCCTAATCCCAACTCAAAATATTTAATTAAGATTAAATATTAATCCTCATGTTTATTAAAAAAGTTTTAATAAATATCTCCTCAACCCAAACCCTTGAAATAAACAAAACTTTATTTATTTCCTAAAAATCTAATTTATCCTCACCCTAAGAAGTTTTAGACTCTTCTAGAAAGTCTTCATCCTCATCCTAGGAAATTCTAGACTATTCTAGAAAGTCTTTATCCTCATCCAAAGTCTAGACTCTTCTAGAAGATGTCTTTAGAACTAATCCTAATCCCCTCCTAACCTTGTCACATTCCCTAAACATGAGTTAAAACTTCCTAACCCAAGCCAAAGTTAACAAATATCTCCTCCTTCACCCACCCTCATTAAATGCCATCCACTTGCCTATCACTAAGCTAATCCTAAACCATCCTAATCCATCCTCTAATCATTTGTACAAGCCTAAGCAAGCTTAAAACCTTCCTAATCAAGTCCAAGTCGAAATTTCTCTCATCACCCTCAAAATATCTCAACCATAAAACTTTATGAAGTCCACTAGGTCATAAATGACTCTTACAAGCCCTTTTATTGCTCTTACAAGTCATTATGAGGGTCTTTATGAAGATTTTATCCCTTGAGCCTCCTTTGTTGACTCATCCTTCCCCTTTCCTCCATCCTCTCACCATGTGACATGTGTCACTCCTTGATTGGCTATAAGGAAGCACAATCCATGTGCTCTCCTCATGCAATCTAAGCCCTCCATGAGCTTTTTCCCATCCTTGCATCTTAGCCCTCAATCCCTCAAGCCTCTTGCCTATAAATTGGATCCTTCCCCTTTGCAAAATAACACAATCCATGAAGTAAAGTTATAATGCTATTTTGAGAGCCAAATCCATACTAAAGCCATCTATCCACACCACAAATCCACAATCATCCATTGAAGCCCTTTTTGAAGCATAAAGCTTGAGCATACATCCTATCTATTTAGACAAAGCTACTCAACAAGAGAGCTTCTTATTGAGAGAGCCCATTAATGGCTCATATTCTCAATTAAGAGCTCATCTTAGTCTATCTTTAAGTTTATGAATTTTGTTTAGTTTGTAGAAGCTTTATTTAAATTTGGTTTCTATTAGCATACTAACATTTTCTCATATACAGTAGTCACCTGTGAGTGGGGATCTACATGATGTACCACTCCCTACCATTACTTGTTTAGTTTAAATATATATGTATATGTTTTTCTTTTATGCAAGTTTGTTGGTATTGAGCATCAACTTCCTTCATTAGTAAATTTTGACCCAATTTTTGACAAAATTTGGTTGAAATTTTGACCCATGTTGGTAGGAAGTATGACCAAGTAGTACATCACAATTTTTCTCATTGAAATTTTGACCAACCATCTAGTTGGTCGAGATTTTGACCAATGCTTTAGTTGAAATTTTTTTATTTCTTTTGAGCCTAATTTGTCGTTATTGGTTGAAATTTCAACCAAATCCTGGTGAAAAATTTCCAAGAATTGGTTGAAATTTTGACCAATTCTAGCCCATCCCATGACTAGGATGCCATGGTAACAACCAAAGGATTGGTCAAAATTTTGCCAAATCTTGGTGGAAAATGTTGAACAGTTGGTTGCAATTTTGACCAAACTATTTAAAAAAAAAAAATATAGTGGGTTGCAGTGATATTGATCACCATCAATATGCTATGTAGCTACTGTAGAAATTTTCCACATGCATGAATCCCCCAATGAATTCCTGCTTGTGGACTCTCTCTTAGATCATCTTCTTCGATCACTCAACCAATGCAATATTAGAAGAGGCTTGACATCGGTTTCCATTCTATAGCGTGCATGTTTAGCGATTTTGAAGTTGATCTAATGGTGAGCCCTCATCTAGCATTAGGTGGCTACTTGGTACTCTAGCAATTTTTTATGAACCTATTGTGACTAATGGGAGATTTGATAACAAAATCTCCCAACAACCCTCCAATAGAATCAGTGCTAGTGTTCAAGAAAGATAAAGTTTTTGGATTTTGAATATTGGCATTAGCATCCTTTCTATTGGAGGACCACGAAGCATCCTAATTGCTATGCGAGGGCTCCGCAAAGTTGTCTCTATGAAATTTATTTGGCACAATTTGTAGAACGGTTCGACAACGGTTGTCATTCCAATGTGTCATTGTGGTTGCCTAGAAAGTGATCTCAAGGGTGAGTTGTCATCTAGTAGTTGGGCTACTTATCACGAGTGATGAGGGAGTTTTTTTTATCAGAAGCTCCTTGTGGCCATTGAAAGGAGCCATTTCTGAGAATGAGAAAAGGATGAATGTAGTACCAGATTCCAAATGAAATCAATGACATCAGATCTATAAGAGCAGAATGAAGCAATAACCCATTTTCTATGCATAGCTCCCTAAAGATGTTTTTCTTTCTCACTCCATTGACACAAATTTGAGAGTGTGGTTTGACAGTGGTTGTTGTTCTAGTGTGTCATTGCGGTGATCTAGAAAGTGATGGTAAGGATGAAGTTTGCATCTAGTACTTGGGATGTTTGTGCAAGTGAGTAGGGGAGCTTTTATTGTGAAAGCCTGGTCAGACAAAGCAGAGCTATTGGCACTATCACCAACCATAAACGAGTCATTAAGAGTAAATTCTAAATCCACAAACCATTAGGGGAATCAATTTTGGTAGACCCTTCAAAGAATCAACCACCATGAGGATGCACATGAAGATCTTCCATAATAGCAAGGTTTCAACATAAATGGAATCATTGTTGTGACAATTGCCAAAATTCAAACTATCATTGAATCACTGCATCCATAGGTTAGGTGTCTTCATTGGGCTAATGTATCTACAAGACATGTGTTTTCATGGGATTATTGTGCTCATAGGTTGTAGGCTTTCACTTGATTGCAATAAGAGCTCATCTTGTTGACAAAGGTGCATTACAATGGTAATAAATTATCATGCTAATAGGGGAAGATATCAATACTCAACGAATCATTTGTCTCTTGCATTATAGGAGAAGATATCAGTACTCAATGATTTAAATATTTGGTACTTGTTTGCTATAACCTTGAATTGAGGGTTGACTCTATTACACTCTAACGCCATTGTGTTCCAAATATTCAAAGGTGAATGGGAACTTACCTGCTTCTTTTGAACTAAACCATATAGGAGAACATCAAATGTTTGTATAGTAGGAATGTAGCAACATCCCCTCATTTGTTTAACTATTTTAAAAGCCATCTTCATATCTTGAGAGCTTTATCCATTTGTGTGATCTTGCCAGCCTATAGGCTAAAGAGAACATGCAATACTTCCCCATCACATGGGGATTCATTGTCCTCCAAATCAATATGTAGATCACTTCCAGACTTTCCCTATTAAGAGGAAGTAAAATGATATTTCAATGATGATAGAATAACTTGGATCAATATTTCAATTCAAACATCAAAAGAAAAAAAATCTTCGAGTTTTACATCAAGATACAACCATAGGATAATAAATAGCAAACTACATCCATTTTCAAAAGATTATATTTTCTCAATACACTCAAGACAATATTAAGGATTCACAACATTTAAGCACATGTCTACAAACTCAAAAGTAGGAGCATAAATATCATGAAATTTAATGCACCGCCAAGGGATCCAAAGAATTTCACTAAGTTTGCCAAACATTTTTTTTTTTTTTTTTTTTTTAATAACATGAAAGTAAATACCACATATAACTTGTACATAATAACAGAAGCAATAGCAATGTCCATCTAAAAGTAAACATCACATATATACATAACAGGCTACATTCTTTAAAGATCCCTTAATGTTGAATTACATCTAAATCAACCATTCATCTAACATCACATTCTTATGAAATAACAATGATACATCCAACATTCATAAATTACATTTTCAATTGCTCAATCATCCACTCTACATGACACATGGTATGAAAGGCTTAAAAGAATAAACATCCATGTAAATAAAGTACATTGACATCCAATATTAATCCATGATGCAATTAAAGTAAATGAAACCACATATCATACATGATACATCATCAAAAAGGATAACCATATATCACAAACATAAATAACTAAGTGCACGGTTCCTCCCAACTGTAAATAGCATCATTAGACCATCGTGGATCCTAGCCATCCCTCCGTGCGTAACATTCCTGAGCACCGAAGAGATCATCGACTATTAACATAGTATGAATGTCACTCCTAACATATACAACATCATATGTAGAAAGTAATATAACATGCAAATATAAGCATAAGATAACATCTTCTAACATATGCTAATCATCAATGAAAGGATACATATCTACCATCACGAAGGATGCATCAGCCACGATGTCTCAATGAATCTCAAATGATAAGAGTGAAAAATTCACTACCACCTGACCGCGTGGTACCTAAGTGGTCCACTCCCACCGTGCTGAGGAGATAATCTCAAGTCCCAAACAAGCTATCCATAACACATAGCACAAATCTTTATAGTCCAAAAATCCTAAAAGTACACTAACTCAAAGGTTCCATCACACAAAACTGACATCTAATTCTCAGAGGCACACAATGACATGTAGGAAACTACTATGCAAGCGAGAAAGTGTCATCACAATTATCACGTACAAGTTACCCTGGCAGTTAGCTAAACTTCATGGGTCCATACTGATCTCATACAAGCACTAGTATCCTCTCATAATGACGACGCATACTACGGAATGCACAGTCACAACCATGCGTTCTCACTACTCCTATTCTAACCTGTACAAGCACTCAAGGCATGGGCGAGAACATCAAAACAATTATCTTTTTAGGTTCATTTAATCTCCATTTAATGTGTAAATGTTATCACTTATTAACAAAACTTACAATGAGTTACCTTGGCAACCACTTAGGGCCCCGACCCCCATTGCAAGCCACTTCCTGACACTACAAGTAGATTACCTACCCTAAGCTCATGGAATCATAAATTTCAAAATCACAAAAGATAATCCATAATAAAATCATCAAATATGCATAAAAGCATCAAATATCCATAATAAAAATCATCAAACCTCCAAGATAAGAATCATCAAATCTCCATGAGCATCCAAAAAGAATCCATAGAAAACCATGACTACAACAGTTCTCTATTGGCAACTAAAGACATCACTGATAATCATAAGTATCCATTGCTTCTCAATAACCAAAATATATTTCAAAATAAATCACAATATCCATTAGTTCTCAATAAGCAATCAAGAATATCTCAAAATCATACTGATCGAAGACTCCAAAATGGTTGAGTCAAACATGTCACAACATGACATCATCAAGAAATAAATCCACATTTCAGTCCCATCATGGCGACTAGAAAATAATCCAAAGATAACTGATCGATGACTCAAAAATGATTAGCTCAAGTGTCTCATACGCATACATCTCAACTTCTCACATGAAGACTGATGAACAATAACAATCAGTAAATACAAACATTTCATAGAGCATACGATCACATTACCATGGTTGAGCTTATAAAGATCGAGACCAAATAAAATCAACATGCCATCACATCTCATAACCCTCGAGCCTCTGGTAACAACCTAGGACTGGTCAACACTAGTTAACTCAAAACCCAAAACAAGAAGCATATAGAATACACGATGCAGACACATGTTTTGGTTTTGCTATCTTACATAGTTGAATCAAGTGTAGAGGTTTCTAGTTTTCTGTTTGCAAGTATATTTTCAAGTGTCTTAAGTTTCATCATTTGACTTACAAGTCAACCCATTTGTTCCCCGATAGCATTATCCTTCCATTATTAAGAATTACATTCTAAGAATAACTTAAGGATAACTATTTACTCATTAAATTGATCATCATTAAATTTTCTTAATTTATCCATGATTCATATTCTAATTGATTAACCTTTCAACTTTTCTAGGATCATTATTCGTTTAGGTTATAAGAAAGCCAGTTACTAGTCTTCAAATAAGAAAATTATAACTTTATTAAAATGATCAATTAACATAGGTACACCATCCATAACCTATTACATTCTAATATTTTTCAATTAGAAACCTAATTAAGTATTACTAAAGTTTGAGTCTTTTAATTTAATCGTCACTATCGTTGAAAACCATATAATATCTAAAGTCATAATTCAAGTCATAAGAATAAGACCTATTAACTTGATATCAATATTTCTACAATCTCATTAAAAGAATTATATCAATTAAATCTCTATTACATAACATAATTATTAATTAAATCTAATTAACTCTCATTAATTGATTTAGTTAATAATTGTACAACCATACCATCAACCCAATGAATATCAGTTAACAATAGTTTGTACATTAAAAGTCTTACACATATATTCATATAATAATAACTTGTTAATAGTTAATAATAAGCTATATTGAAAATCTTAATAATAATTCTATAATGACCACATTCGTCATTTCTTTAATGAATGCTAATATTTTTTTAACAAGATTGTATTAATGATAATCACTTAGATCATTAAACTATTATTTATTAATAATTTGCTGGACCCAACAAACATTAATAAATAATAAGCTCATCAAAACTATTATTATTCCTTCTTAGAGATCCTTCCATAAACTGCATTAGTTAATATTCAACTAACCTTTAAGGTATATCAATAATGTATTTAATAATACATAACGTATTATAATAACATAATAACTCAAATCATAGTAATGTTATAACAATGTTATAATGTAACAATGACCCCTAATCAATAGATCTTAACCAATATCGTTAAAGTCTCTTAATTAAAATCATCATAATAATCATCATTAAATATCTTTACCATCTCTTAATTATCTAATATATATTAAATAGTAAATAATATTAAAAGTCCACTATATAAACTATATTAATATCTCTTTTCTTTTAATTTTTCCTTACTTAAAAAATCCATTTACTTAAATTGACTAATAATTAGTTTCACTTCTTCTACTATTAACTAATCTTAATTAAATTTGATTTAATTAGATTAGATAATAAATCATATAAAACTAATGTATATTAATAAGATTCTAATAAGGAAAGATTACAATAATATCTCTAATTCATTTCATACTTTGATATATTGTTTTTATGAAGTTAAAGCATAAAGAACTCTTGGTTATGAAAAATGGAGAAATATCCGTTCTTGAATAAAACAGTCTCAGTATGATAGCCATATCTCCCTAATGAACCTTTGGATCAGGCTGAAATTTAAATATGTTGGAGAGGGTCAAGTTGCGCCAATTCTGATCGGATAAAAATTTATGAATGACTGAGTTTGGGTCTATCCAAGGGGCAGCGACAGGACAATTTGTGATGAATTAAGAATTTCTTGTTAAAATAATTGTTCTCTAAATTTAACCATAAAAAGGTTTGTTCATATGTATCTAAAAATATAATTAATAGAAAGATTGCATCTAATCATTTGAATTTTCACTATAATTTTTTTATTTTAATTCCAAATCTTGTCTTTCTAATTTAATATAAATTTGAACCCAAACCCGATTAAAATCTAATTTCTTTCTCATTTGGAACTAGAGTTTTTTCTATTGTTTTCTTCTTAACCAAATAAAATATTTAGATTCCAATTTCAAATAGTAGATTCAATCACAAAGAGTATTCAGACACATAAAACAGATATGATGAAGATAGGAAGAGAAAGCGTGCAAAGGGAATATGAGAATATCACGAGTGCACCTAGACACTGATGCTAATTTTCCATGCCTCAGAAGTCCATAGAAAATCCCTTCCTTCTCCATCATTCACAATTCTTCTAAGAATCTAAGCCGATCGAATCCTCCAAGTGATTAGAAGTGCTAGAAGGAGCATAGAAGCAAGTAAAAAATATATGAGCATATGAATCTTCTCCCACGCATGTAAGCTTTGAAGCTTCTATTTTAGCTTGTAGCTCGTGGCTTTCATTAAGCTTGTAGCTTCCATTAAGCTTTTCATTTAAGCTTCTATGAATGCCTAAATATCAAGAGCCTTCAAGAAACTTTTGGAATGCTTCTTGAAACAGGTGGAAGGTGTTACCAACTAAGCATGAGTCTTTTCCAACCTTTTTGATGGGTCATAGAGTTGTAGACACCTTGTGGTTAATTGATGCACTAACTCCCGTGTTGTTGACACATGTTAATACCCATGCAAGCTTATAACTCCAATTTACTTTACTCTTTCCAATTTAATTTATTTATTTACTAAATCTCATCCACTTACTTTAATAATTCCACTTTTCAATCTTAATATATTTATATTTTAATCATATGAGATTTAGAATCTTTTAATAATTTAAAATATATTTTCCACTTTTAAATTTCATTTTCCAAAATTTTATTGCTAAAATATTTATTAACTTTAATAATAATGTTATTTAGTCATTTATTTAAAAATGAGCTCCAAATATATTATTATTAAAATAAATATTGTCACATTCCAAATTTAATATTATAACTTTTATCTTCCAATTTAATTATTTTATTTTCAAATTTAATTATTTTATTTAATTAATTTTCCAATTAATTAAATAAAATAAATATTAAAATATCATATTAATTTTTTATTTAATTAAACCATTAATTAAATCTTTTGATTAGGCTTAATTAATAGAAGATACTCCAAAGACTCACAAAGGTAAAAATACGAAAAATTTATCATAGCCAAAATACATACAAATTAAACCAAGGGGTTTATATCACGAATTACATCATCTGATGCATTTGAAGGGTACTCAACCTAGACACTTGTCCTAATTTTTCAATTAGAACAAATGGCTTAAAGGGTTGGGCTTTAGACTTGAGAATTTATCTCCCCTCTCTTGTCATTGAGATAATGTGATAGGGTACGCTTATCCTGGCAATTCAGAAAAGTTGATACCCGGTACCTGCAACTTGTATAAAAATCATGCATGTACAAGCACAATATATATCAAACTAAACAGAAAATGGTAGGAAGTGGTGCATCGTAAAGATTCCGACTAGCAAGTGACTACGACTCCCTTCCTTAACCACATCAAACACACTATACAAAAGCAAACACACACACCATACACATGCAAGTATAGGGTAAGTATCCATAAAAAAATACACATATGATAATAAATCATCTTACTAATCATCATTAATAACTGCAAATACTGAAAATAATCATCATACATACATGAAATGTAGAGTCTAAGTAATCTCATCACATATCAATTGAATCCATAGCACAATATCTGATAATCTCATAATAATGTTACTAATCATCTAAAAGAGTTCAACAATGATAACAAAATGCGAACCAGGGGCAGGCACTACATCCACCCTTCCTGGGATTAAGCTTACTCTTAGAAGCCTACAAGAATGAAAAGCTAAGATACTTACTATGCGGGTCTCATTGAACCCTTTTTCTCCCTACAGGGGAATATGATTTCACTGAGAATTTTAAAACACACTTAGAGCAATATGATTCTGGTTTAATAGTAAACCGAAAACCATATTGATCCAACATCATTCCTTTAACAACTACTGAAATATATCCCTTAATACATTCTAAACAAGAGCAACTTAATGCTTGCAAAGATAAACAAAGGTATACTACCTTGAAACTTAGATAAAAGATACATGTTTTGCAACTAGAATAAGTTTTCAATTTTCAGTTTTTCCTTCGTTTAAATTTTTAGTAGAATTTTTAATTTTGAAAGCTAAGTGTTGAAGTATGAAAAATATGCAAGTAACAGTTTTAAGTTCTGTTTCAGTTCACCTAATTTTTAATTTTTCAGTTTGAAAGAGATATACATGATAGTTCAAAGTTTTCATTTTGTTTAACTAGTTAACAACTAGTGGCATTCAAGTATACCCAGAGCTCCCAATGTTGAAACTCAGACTTTGATACCAAATGTAATGCCCCGCCAAAGGATCCAAAGAATTTCACTAAGTTTGTCAAACAATTTTTTTTTTCTTTTAACATGAAAGTAAATATCACATATAACTTGTACATAATAACGGAAGCAATAACAATGTCCATCTAAAAGTAAACATAACATATATACATAATAGGCTACATTCTTTAAAGATCCCTTAACATTGAATTACATCTAAATCAACCATTCATCTAACATCACATTCTTATAAAATAACAATGATACATCCAACATTCATAAATTACATTTGCAATTGCTCAATCATCCACTGTACATGACACATGGTATGAAAGGCTTAAAAGAATAAACATCCATGTAAATAAAGTACATCGACATCCAATATTAATTCATGATGCAATTAAAGTAAATAAAATCACATATCATACATGATACATCATCACAAAAGATAACCATATATCACAAACATAAATAACTAAGTGCACGGTTCCTCCCAACCATAAATAACATCATTAGACCATCGTAGATCTTAGCCATCCCTCTGTGCATAAGATTCCTAAGCACCGAAGAGATCATCGGCTATTAACATAGTAGGAATGTCACTCCTAACATATACAACATCATATGTAGAAAGTAATCTAACATGCAAATATAAGCATAAGATAACATCTTCTAACATATGCTAATCATTAATGAAAGGATACATATCCACCATCACGAAGGACACATAAGCCATGATGTCTCAATGAATCTCAAATGATAAGAGTGAAAAATACACTACCACTTGACCGCGTGGTACCTAAGTGGTCTACTCCCACTGTGCTGAGAAAATAATCTCAAGTCCCAAACAGGCTATCCATAACACATAGCACAAATCTCTATAGTCTAGAAATCCTAAAAGTACACTAACTCAAAGGTTCCATCACACAAAATCGACATCTAATTCCCAGAGGCACACAATGACATGTAGGAACCTACTATGCAAGCAGAAAAGTGTCATCACAATTACCATGTACAAGTTACCCTGGCAGTTAGCTAAACTCCATGGGTCCATACCGATCTCATGTAGCCACTAGTATCCTCTGATACTGATGAGGCATACTACGGAATGCACAATCGCAACAATGCGTTCTCACTACTCCCATCCTAGCCTGTACAAGCACTCAAGGCATGGGCGAGAACATCAAAACAATTATCTTTTTAAATTTATTTAATCTCCATTTAGTGTGTAAATGTTATCACTTATTAACAAAACTTACAATGAGTTACCTTGGCAGCCACTTAGGGCCCCAACCTACATTGCAAGCCACTTTCCAACACTACAAGTAGATTACCTACCCTAAGCTCATGAAATCATAAATTTCAAAATCACAAAAGATAATCCATAATAAAATCATCAAATATGCATAAAAAAATCAAATATCCATAATAAAAATCATCAAACTTCCAAGATAAGAATTATCAAATCTCCATGAGTATCTGAAAAGAATCTATAGAAAATCATGACCATAACAGTTCTCTATTGGCAACTAAAGGCATCACTGATAATCATAAGTATCCATTGGTTCTCAATAATCAAAATATATATCAAAATAAATCACAATATCCATTGGTTCTCAATAAGCAACCAAGAATATCTCAAAATCATACTGATCGAAGACTCCAAAATGGTTGAGTCAAACATGTCACAACATGACATCATCAAGAAATAAATCCACATTTCAGTCTCATCATGACGACTAGAAAATAATCCAAGGATAACTGATCGATGACTAAAAAATGATTAGCTCAAGTGTCTCATACACATACATCTCAGCTTCACACATAAAGACTGATGAACAATAACAATAAGTAAATACAAACATTTCATAGAACATATGATCACATTACCATGGTTGAGCTTATAAAGATCGAGACCAAATAAAATCAACATGCCATCACATCTCATAACCCCCAAGCCTTTGGTAACAACTTAGGACTGGTCAACACTAGTTAACCCAAAACCCAAAACAAGAAGCATATAGAATACACGATGCAGACACATGTTTTGGTTTTGCTATCTTACATAGTTGAATCAAGTGTAGAGGTTTTCAATTTTCTATTTGCAAGTATATTTTCAAGTGTCTTAAGTTTCATCATTTCACCTACAAGTCAACCCATTTGTTCCCCGATAGCATTATCCTTCCATTATTAAGAATTACATTCTAAGAATAACTTAAGGATAACTATTTACTCATTAAACTGATCATCATTAAATTTTCTTAATTTATCTATGATCCATATTCTAATTGATTAACCTTTCAACTTTTCTAGGATAATTATTCGTTTAGGTTATAAAAAAGCAAGTTACTAGTCTTCAAATAAGAAAATTATAACTTTATTAAAATGATTAATTAACATAGGCACACCATCCATGACCTATTACATTCTAATAGTTTTCAATTAGAAACCTAATTAAGTATTACTAAAGTTTGAGTCTTTTAATTTAATCGTCACCATCGTTGACAACCATATAATATCTAAAGTCATAATTCAAGTCATAAGAATAAGACCTATCAACTTGATATCAATATTTCTACAATCTCATTAAAAGAATTATATCAATTAAATCTCTATTACATAACATAATTATTAATGAAATCTAATTAACTCTCATTAATTGATTTAGTTAATAATTGTACAACCATACCATCAACCCAATGAATATCAGTTAACAATAGTTTGTACATTAACATTCTTACACATATATTCATATAATAATAACTTGTTAATAGTTAATAACAAGCTATAATAAAAATCTTAATAATAATTCTATAATGACCACATTCGTCATTTCTTTAATGAATGCTAATATTTCCTTAACAAGATTGTATTAATGATAATCACTTAGAGCATTAAACTATTATTTATTAATAATTTGCTGGACCCAACAAACATTAATAAATAATAAGCTCATCAAAACTATTATTACTCGTTCCTAGAGATCCTTCCACAAACTTCATTAGTTAATATTCAACTAACCTTTAAGGTATATCAATAATTTATTTAATAATACATAACGTATTATAATAACATAATAACTCAAATCATAGTAATGTTATAACAATGTTATAATGTAACCATGACCCCTGGTCAATAGATCTTAACCAATATCGTTAAAGTCTCTTAATTAAAATCATCATAATAATCATCATTAAATATCTCTACCATCCCTTAATTATCTAATATATATTAAATAGTAAATAATATTAAAAGTCCGCTATATAAACTATATTAATATCTCTTTTTAAAATTTTTTTTTCTTACTTAAAAAATCCATTTACTTAAAATGACTAATAATTAATTTCACTTCTTCTACTATTAACTAATCTTAATTAAATTTGATTTAATTATATTAGATAATAAATCATATAAAGTTAATGTATATTAATAAGATTCTAATAAGGAAAAATTACAATAATATCTTTAATTCATTTCATGCTTTGATATATTATTTTTATGAAGTTAAAGCATAAATAACTCTTGGTTATGGGAAATGGAGAAATATCTGTTCTTGAATAAAATAGTCTCAGTATGACGACCATATCTCCCTAATGAACCGTTGGATCAGGCTAAAATTTAAATATGTTGGACAGGGCCAAGTTGTGCCAATTATGACCGGAGCGATCGAATAAATTCGATCACGATAAAAAGTTATGAATGACTGAGTTCGGATCTATCCAAAGGGCAGCGACAGGACAATTTGTGATGAATTAAGAATTTTCTGTTAAAATAATTGTTCTCTAAATTTAACCATAAAAGGGTTTGTTCATATGCCTCTAAAAATATAATTGATAGAAAGATTACATCTAATCATTCGAATTTTCACCATAAAATTTCTATTTTAATTTCAAATCTTATTTTTTTAATTTAATATAAAGTCGAACCCAAACCCGATTAAAATCTGATTTCTTTCTCATTTGAAACTAGGGTTTTTTCTATTTTTTCTTCTCAACCAAATAAAATATCTAGATTCCAATTTCAAATAGTAGATTCAATCACAGAAAGTATTCAGACACGTAAAACAGATATGATGAAGACAGGAAGAGAAAGAGTGCAAAGGGAATATGAGAATATCACGAGTGCACCTGGACACTGATGCTAATTTGCCATGCTTTAAAAGTCTATAGAAAATCCCTTCCTTCTCCATCATTCGCAATTCTTCCAAGAATCCAAGCCGATCGAATCCTCCAAGTGATTAGAAGTGCTAGAAGGAGCATAGAAGCAAGTAGAAAATATATGAGCATATGAATCTTCTCCCATGCATGTAAGCTTTGAAGCTTCTATTTTAGCTTGTAGCTCGTGGCTTCCATTAAGCTTGTAGCTTCCATTAAGCTTTTCATTTAAGCTTCTATGAATGCCTGAATATCAAGGGCCCTCAAGAAACCTTTAGAATGCTTCTTGAAATAGCTGGAAGGTGTCACTAACTAAGCATGGGTCTTTTCCAACTTTTTTGATGGGTCATAGAGTTGTAGACACCTTGTGCTTAATTGATGTACTAACCCCCGTGCTGTTGACACATGTTAATACCCATGCAAGCTTATAACTCCAATTTACTTTACTCTTTCCAATTTAATTTATTTATTTACTAAATCTTATGCACTTACTTTAATAATTCCACTTTTCAATCTTAATATATTTATATTTTAATCATATGAGATTTAGAATCTTTTAATAATTTAAAATATATTTTTCACTTTTAAATTTTATTTTCTAAAACTTTATTGCTAAAATATTTATTAGCTTTAATAATAATATTATTTAATCATTTATTTAAAAATGAGCTCCAAATATATTATTATTAAAATAAATATTGTCACATTCCAAATTTAATAATATAACTTTTATCTTCCAATTTAATTATTTTATTTTCAAATTTAATTATTTTATTTAATTAATTTTCCAATTAATTAAATAAAATAAATATTAAAATATCATATTAATTTTTTTATTTAATTAAACCATTAATTAAATCTTTTGATTAGGCTTAATTAATAGAAAATACTCCAAAGACTCACAAAGGTAAAAATACGAAAAACCCATCATAGCCAAAATACATACAAATCAAACCAAGGGGTTTATATCACGAATTACATCATCTGACGCATTTGGAGGGTACTCAACTTAGATACTTGTCCTAATTTTTAAATTAGAATAAATGGCTTAAAGGGTTGGGATTTGGACTTGAGAATTTATCTCCCCTCTCTTATCATTGAGATAATGTGATAGGGTACGCTCATCCTGGCAATTCAGGGAAGTCGATACCACCTGCAACCTGCATAAAAATTATGCATGTACAAGCACAATATGTACTAAACTAAACAAGCAATGGCAGGAAGTGGTGCATTGTGTAGATCCCGACTAGCAGGTGACTACGACTCCCTTCCTCAACCACATCAGACACACCATACAAAAGAAAACACACAAAGCAAACACACACACCATACACATGCAAGTATGGGGTAAGTATCCATAAGAAAACACACATATGATAATAAATCATCTTACTAATCATCATTAATAACTGCAAACACTGAAAATAATCATCATACTTACATGAAATGTAGAGTCTAAGTAATCTCATCACATATCAACTGAATCCATAACACAATATCTGATAATCTCATAATAATGTTACTAACCATCTAAAAGAGTTCAACAATGATAACAAAATGCGAACCAGGGGCAGGCACTAAATGAAAATTAAAAAAACCAAGTTTAAACTTACGATGAAGGAAAGAAGTCTTGTTAGAATGATGCACCTATGTGTTCATAGTAAATAATAATAAGTTAATCACAATATTGGCACAAAAATGAATTATACTTGATTCTCCAAATTAGACACATAGAATATTCATGTAAACATAATCATTTAATAATATTGAATCAAAATTAATATATACCTTGAGACAAACCACATGGGATTTCATGTTTCTAGATGAACTAGACAATACACAAGAGTGATCCCACAATATTGGGTGCCACTTTTGTGGCACGAAAAAAATTGAAAATAGATGGAAATTTCCAATTTCCAATTTTCAATTGTTCGTGTGAACATTAAGGAAATGTTGGCATGGACATTCCCTACATTTATGTTCATGTGAACATAAATAAATATAAATAGGCACATCCACACAAACATCAATGCTATAAATGTTCACACGAACATATAAAAATTACTATTTTCATTGTAAAATACTATTTAAAAAAAACATATGTTCGTGCAAACATATGTTTTTTTTAAAACTTTGCTATTTTCTTCTTCTTCTTTTTAAAGAAAAAATGGTGTTTTGATACTAAAAAATTGGACCAAATGATCTCCTACTATAAATCAATAAATGTCAAATTGTGCCTCTCAAAGCAAGTTTTCTAATGACTATAATTTTAATAGGTATTATATTCATTAAGAATTTCAAAAATGAGTTTAACTCATTATAGCTTTATTAATGATTAAACATCAACTAACTTTGACACTTCGGGAAAAAAATGTGAATTAGGTCAAAAAAATGAAATGGAAATAGCGTATTGAGATAGATTTCTATTAAAAAAAGAAAATTTGATTTATGATATATTGAGTTCAAGTTATCCTAGTCAAAATGAACCTATGTTTCAATTACGATTGATGTCACTTCAAACCTTCATAAACTATCCAAAATTCAACCAATTGAATCAAACCAAATGCATCCTCTAGATATTGATGTTACAAATCCAACATCGAAAGAATTACCTCATTATCATTTCTAGAAAAAAAATTATGCTTGTCAAGCGGAGTGTCACTCTTTAAATTTTTTTATTTTTTATATGTACCACTTTTCAAAGGAGAAGAAAAAATTGACTTCAATTTTTAAAATTGTTTTAAAAAAAATATGATTACAAAGTAGGAACAGAGTACTAAAAATCACTAGTTTACATCATCTTCAAATTATTCATATTTTTAGAGATATAGTCACTCAAATGTGAGGTTTGTTTCAAAAAAGTTGATTTCAGTGTAAAAATTGTTCAAAAAGTGGAACCCATTATTGTGGGATCACCCACAAGTAAAGACAATAATAAATTTTCCAAATAAATTAGTAACATTCTAGAAAGCATAATAATAAGAAAAAGTTTGTAACAAATCAGATCATGTAGAAAACCATTATTAAAACTTACAATCACTCATAGACATGCATATCCTCTTTTGAGTTGAAAAGCACCCACTTGGTGTAATCATGCTGCAAGGGAGCTGAATAGAAATGTTGTAATTAATGCATCAATTTATTATGAATTATTGTGAATTCAAAAAACTTGAAAAAAGGAATCAACTATTACTAAATTACATTCATCAACAACTAATTTTCATGTACAAGGATGTCACATTTCATAGTAGAAGATAAGAAAGATACCTGATGCTTAGAGGCTTATATGGAACTTGGGTGGAAATTTAAGTTTTCCATAATATACTCCTCATGATCAAATTTAAAGTGAACCATGTATGCCATAAGGAATATGATAAATACCAAATATCTTTGCTAAATAATGTTCAATATATTGAGCAATAAATGCATACAATTAGGCTAAGCAATAGGAGAGTATAAGCCATCTAAAATAAGCCCACAAAAAAAGAGTATGAACAATCTACAAGTGCATGTGCTCAGGAAAACATTAATTACGATACACAAATAGAGAACTTTGAGCAAAAAAAAACCCGTGTGTCAATCCCACATTGTATTCCCAAAACCACATTAGACATATAATAGTAAACCAACATAGAAAATTACACCACCATATCTATGTTTCAGTTCATTAGGATATTAATTGCATCATTCAACCATACATACAACATGATACACTCATTTAATCAAATGCATGGAATATATTTCCATATCAAGGAGAAAATATGAAAATGAAGGAATCATAAAACAAATGAAAGAATGAATCATCTTTTACTCACCTTTATAGACAAGGGAGTAGCAAACATGGCTACTAAAATAACCACCCCAATGATCCCAACAAATAGTTCTCATCCTGTGCTATGAAATTTGCTATATTTTTCTATAGATGTCAAGAATTTTATTTAGGTTGGAATTTAAATAACTATTTACCATGATATTGTTCCCCTTAAGTTGTTGTTTATGTTTCTTGTTTGTAATTTTTTTTTTATCATATTCACCAATGTTCTTTGTTGTCAATACTATTGTTTGATCATGTACTTGCAACATTTATAATGGATCAAATTTCATTCAGTTGAAAGCATGAGTAACAATTATTGGCTAGCTATTTCATTTCTCTTACCACCAAATTTTATACCATACCCCTCAAATCCAGATATGTTAGAGGCTAGAAATGGTAATATGTTAGAGGTTGGAAATGGTAATATGACCAAATATCTCCATTGTTGGTTTATAATGGCCTTTGGAGATTTTTTAGAGGAGGAAATGTAGTATAATTTGGTTTAAGCAGTGAATTTTAAGACTATACTCTAGGCGAGTTGAATGGTAACCTGACTAGGAGCAATCATATAACATGGAAGCAAAACTTGCAAAGCTGGTGATTGAATGAGCCAAACCAATGGTTCAAGGATGTGTTTGAGAGTCCTAGTAATAATTAATATCCTATTGGTACATGAAACTCTTGTAATATTTATTGTATAATGCAAATTGTATCACATCATCATATCTACCACCACAATTGACTGCATAGCCCACTTGATCACCTCCACACTTTTGGCCAATTCCAAAACTCATGCCAAAACCATGGAAATTACATCCATATTTGACCTGTACCTATGTTTGGCATCAAAAAACTCCACTCCAATAAATTCCATCACCACATCCACAAATTTGCTATCCCTAAAATTGAACAACCACTTTAATTGTTGGACCAAAACTAGTCTAGAAAAGGCAACTTGTTGCCTATAAGACATCAATGTAAGTGTCACTTCCATTTCCACCACTATAACTAATAAAAAACAAACACCATACTAGAAAAATAGGAACACCTGCCCTTCTTATAGTGGTCCTCTACATTAGAGCATATTACCTTTGGAAACCATTGGTGCAAGCATATAAGGATCAACAAAAGAGGGCATCACCATTGAAGCATATAAATATTGTCATATCATAGAAAAATTTGTGTAGGGAACCCTAACCATCTCCATGAAATTTTGGGTCAAGATTAGTAGGTTCTTATGTCATGTTAGTTTAGGGATTTAGTTATTTCATATCATGTTCAAATTAAGGTCACGTTGACCAATTTCTTCTTTTAAGCATTATGGTCATAGTGAGTCAAAAGTAGGAAAAGTACATGCAAGGGCATGAATGAGGTATAATTTATTATTAAAAGTTCTTAATAATATTTTAAACCTATTTAGGGTGTCTAGGAAGAATGAGAAATCATAAAATGCAAAATATACAAAAAAGTGTAAAATTGTCAAAAATTGCAATCAACAATTTGTGCAAAAAATGGAAAGTGTTAGAAGGTGAATAGTCATCCACTTGAATGACCTCTTAGAGGAGGTGAAAGGTCTTGTTTTTGGTTATAAAAAATTACATCTTCATGTCAAATATAGGGGGAGAATGTGTGGAGAAGAGGAACATAGTGTTTTGTATATGTTTGTGAAATAGAAATCAACATTTTGGTGTAATATTATTGTTATATTGGCATTTGATTTACAGTCCTTCTATCTTCTTCTAAAATTCATGGTTGTGATGATTTAAAGCTTCATATTCATGGTGAAGAGTATTGTACTTCTGTGGTTGATTGAACATTTTTCTATTATTATTATATTATTACCAAGTATGCATTACTTGCTGTTTGGACAGTAAATTCTGTATATTTTTAGAATATGGTGTGATAATGAATGCATGTTTATTTTTGTTTCATGGAAGTAGAGAAGATGGTGAAAGGTTTTTGTGTTGTTAAGATGATATTAGCAGGAGTCTACACCATAACTCAATCTCCCATAAATTTATGAACTTGAAATCAACAAGTAAATGTTGTTGTAAATAAAAGTAGTGAATCAACATTCTAAAGAAACCATGACAAAAGTTTTATGAGAGCTTCATAGTATTGGAAGGTTGGTAGGCATCCATGGGCTGTTAAGAAACATTTTTTTAAAGTATGGAATAGTTGAGATATTGAAGTTTGGAGTCAGAAATTACACTCAACAATTAAACCCTCACAAGGATAGGTTTGGAAGTTTAATCATCTACTCAAAGACAAAGAACCCAAGAATCAATAATTTTAAAATTCTTAATAAGGTAATAAAACTTCAAGTTCATTGATGGTTTTATTTGAGAGTTTTGAGAGTTTTTAACATGAGTATGAGGCCTATTAACTAGAATAGGGCCTTTGAGTTATATACCTTATTTGATAGTTGGAAATCTATAATTTTGCAAATAAGTCAGTTTCAGTAATGGGTATCTTAATCTACCTTTAGTTTTGGTAGAGTTGGATTTATTACCCTAATCCCAAGGTAGAGTTGTAAGGGAGAGTCCACATAGGAAGAGTTTGTAAGAATTGATGTTTTGAAGCCCACTAAGGTGTATACAACTTTATGTATGTTTGGAATCTTATTATTGGTGATGAAATTAAGCCTTTGGAATTAGTTTGGGTTTTGGTGAAGGTAGAGATAGAGGCATTTGGAATAGTTGAGCTGGTATAAGGAATAGTCCAATCACCTAGTCTCTAATCTTGGAGAATCCTAAGGGATAGCATATGATATGCTTAGGTAAGGTTGGAAGAAGCCTAACCTAGTAGCTTGAGAGTTTGGTAATAAGAAACACGATCATCACCTCCTCCTTGCATCACAAATTTAGTACTATTTAGCAACATAATAATATTTTTATATCAGACATCCTACCACAATATTCAGAGTATATTATTATATTTATAATGGTGTGTGTATTATCAATTCTATATTAGACACAGAAAGTAGTACCTGGTACCTAGATCACTAAATCAATTGTCAATTGATAGGCACATATTTGTTGATTTGATGATATACCTAATCCTTTGGAATGCCTTACTTTATATTTTGCATAAGTTCATCTACATAATATCATTTTGAATGTAAGAAAAAGGAGTAAAAAGTAATTATTTTTGCTATTTGGCAGATCAGTGTGGATATGATGTTGAGAAGGTAATTTAATCAAATGATTTCACAAACTATGCTCAAATAAAATTTCCCTCCTTTTTCAATCTAAAGTTGATAGAAAATGTTCTTGTTGGTGCCATGAACAACTAATATTACTCCAAATCAATGTAGCTTCAAACATGAACTACCAAGGGACCAATAACACTTCACAAATGTGTACTATTTGGTATAAGGTTCTAAATTATGACACATGTCTCATAGAGCCCTTGAGTTGATTAGGCAATTAAAATTCTAGAAGAAACATAAAATACAAATTAAACATGTGGAAATGCTTCAAATGGCTTGTTGATGATCTAGTCAAAATCTGATGAAAATTGATGCTTACATGTTACTACACAAATAAATTAGTTTTCTAGTCTGAGTGCTCACCCGATGAATCTATTAAAAAAAAAATTCCACTCTGACAAGCCAAAATAATTGTAAAACAACTAGAAATTGAAAAATCTCATACAAAAAAAAATACTAAATATTTTGTTTGATGCAATTTAGTTTGTAGGCCTAGGATCCTTTGCATCATATGAGGAGCTCAAGGATTATAAATGGAATATTATCCAATATACTTTTAAGTTAGAAGTTGAAGCTAACCCATTATACAAACTTAGGTTGGAAAACCTATGATAGAACTCTTCATGCTAGAAAAGCTCTCTAAATGTATTATAAAAGTGGATATCAATCAAACATTCTCTAGGTAGCTAACCTAGATTGAGTTAGGAAGAAGAACTGTGACCAACCATTGTTGGCTTCTGGGGCCTTAGAAAAGAACAATTGAAATATCATTACCCATTCCTACCAATGGAAAAAAAGACTTCAAATAATAATTAGACCTGAAGATATTTTCCATGCTTGGTGGATAATTTGTACTTAATTAGACTTGTGTAAGAGAGGATGATCAATGTAAGATAGTATGGACAACAAAATAGAGTATATATGCTCATTAGAGAATGCCCTTTTTTCTACCTAATGCTAGTGATACCTTTTGAGGGCCATGAACACTATTTCAAAGGCTAATAAACGAGAAAGTCCTTGTGAGTTTGGATAATATAATTTCAATTTCGTAAATGCAAGATGACCACATTGTACATCCATGTTTTCTAATAGATGTAGAGTTAGATGCAAGATAATATTGGCTTCTCTAAATTCTAAGAAATCTAATTTTGTTGTTCTTTATGTCAAATTGTTTGAACATGTTTTTGAAGATAGTTTTGCTAGTGATTTTGAATGAATTGATGTGGCTCTATAGCTGACTTTACCAAGAAACAACAATAGCTTGATTTTGACATGACTAGTCATTTGGAAGATGGTAAAAACCTACGTGGTCTCTATGCTACTAAGAAAATAAGATTAATGTTGTAGATATTTTAATACTAGTATTCATCAATGGTTTCCTCTTCCAAATTTATTTTGATGGAATTATACTAAGACATATTGAGCCATACAGACCCATTGACCTACTTGGAGATTTCAAGTGAGGATTGAAAACTCTATATCAGTTACCCTATAATTAATTTGCATATCAAAAGACCTCAAGATGGAAAAAATGAGACAACCTTGATACCAACAAGAACAAGTAGAAGCTAGAATTCATATAGAGAGAGTCAACAATGTGGAAAGATCAAAATTTTGGTAAGTCATTCAAACCTACCTACCTATTATTGTCCTAAAGTATGTACACCAGATATAAATGCTTTGTTCATTGATGTAAGAAATCCATAAATATACTTTGAATATTTAAGTGATAACATAATCAAAACACAAAAAATTGCATAGGTCTGATTAAAGGATAAACACTTAATGAAATCATTTCTTCATGTATAAATGATATATAATATTTTAGTGTATACACTAGTAAAAATATGCCCCAAGGTATGAATCCCCAATCTTTCACTTTGAAACATGTACATATCATAGTTAGTCATGAGACTGTCATCATTCACCAAAAAGTGTCATATCACTATTAGGAAAATCACATTCAAAATTTACATTAAAGATAAAAAGTAACCTTACCTTAGGTATTTAATACATCTTCTTATTCTATTAAAATACACTTGAAATTTGATTTGAAAAGTTTAGAAATATCGTCTCAAACTATGATAAGTAATGACTTACTAGTTAGGATGTGGATTTGATTATTGGAGTACTTTGTAAAGGTTTTGTGATCTTAATAGTATTTATGGAGAAGCCTTAAGATTTTTCCAAAGGATGGAAGGAAAATGATTACCAAATTAGTTATCTTATGGTGATTGGTCAGAATTAGTTGTAGTGATTGTCATAGTTGAACACAAAGGAGGGACCACACTAAGAAAATGCAAATGAGAGCATCCACATGAAAGAACACCAATACATCTAGTTTATCATTCCATCAATACAAGAAACAAGAGATATCCAAAGCCCATATCACTTACATGGTCATGACCACTACAACTAGTAGGACAAGTTCTTGAAGCAAGTTTACTTTATATTAGATGAGATTATACAAAACAAAGACATTAATGAGGGAAATTTATGGGATAGCCTAATAGGTTTAAGTCTAGAATGGATGAAAGACCCTTTCTTGTAGAAAACATAAAAGAGCATGGTTACTTACGTGTGGCACAGTTGTCACCTTCATATCCAAGAAAACAAATACACTTTCCATCAATACAATACCCATTAAAATTATAGGAATTGACACATCAATCATAAAAATCTAAGGATATGTCATGACAAAGTTCATGATAAGGAGGGAAAATCAACTCCCCTGAAAAGAAGATTAAGTGGATTTAGAATAGGGATAAGCTAGTGTCATTCCTTGTGAGAAAAGGATTTCTTTTATTTCAAATATGCAAAAAATAATTGATGAAATAAAAAGTAGAATACTTGGACAGACCATGAGAGAGAATCTAAGATATAACATAATTGATAATACCATTGAAGCCAACAAATTGGATTGATCCACCATTTTAAAAACAACTCTCCATACTCCATCAACAACAATCTATAGATAGTGCAAAAACACTTTAGACTTAAAACATAATTATCATTAAAATTTTAATTTAATCTTGAGAGTAACATAATCCTTCCTTGCTACAAAACTTTATTGTCCACAATCAATGTATGCTTTATTGTCCACAATCAATGTAAGCTCTTGATAAAGGATCATCGATAATGGTTTAACTAATCATTAATGCTAATTCCAAAAAGCTTCCACCTATGTTTTCTTTCCATAATATTTGTTGCATTTGGTAAGTCCTGAATCTACAGGTGCAGTCAAGGTTATTCAATACTAACAATTGCATCACGTGTGTTACAATGGCTATGTCGATAGACAATTCGATGGGTAGGTAGTAGTATAATAATTTACAAATATTATCCATCATTGCCCATTCTTTTTAAATGTTCTCACCACAATCTAATTATTTCTTATGTGTTGGCCCTAATACAAATACCATCTCTCTAGAAAACTCAATTATCATTGCAAAATATTAATCATACTTGAGTTGAACAAAAAATACCAAGAACTTAAGTACAAAAAACATCAAAAATGTCCTTCCAATGTCTGCACTCATCCTTTCCATGTACCATGACATTATCCACACTTCAACTTTTGTACTTTGGCTAAAGATTAAATCCATGCTTGCAATAATCTATTTTTTCCCTACTCTTTGGAATGTAAATGTTTCACAAGAAGATATTTTGCATACATCAAATTGATGACAGGAAAACCTTCTCTTAATTTTACTATTTAGAGTCTTCACAGTCAATTATCTAAATGTGTGAAAGAAATCAAATATCAACCGAAAAAGACAACAATCAATTACTTCTTAATAGTAGTTCAAAATATATAGTGAAATAGAGCTATTGGGAATGGAGAGATTCAGATAAACCTAAGATATTTTTCATCAATATAAGTGGCCAAACATATTTACCCAGTAAATTTTTTGCAAACAATGGACACTATCCTCTAGTCTTGTATATAAAGGCTACCATGTGTTTGAGGTTGAGAAAAACCATGTTAAAACAAAGGATGGAGTCACAATTACTGTTGGTATAGTTGTGATGGCCACAAATTCTCCTCTAAATCACAACTTGGTAGTTCATGCTCGCTAATCACCAAACATGACCTACATTATTGGATTGAAAGTTCCCAAGGGATCAGTTAATTAAGTTGGAAGAAAAACATTACTTTGGCACTTATTGCATTCTACAAATAGGTACTAAAAACCTTATTAAGATTTACTTCTCAAATGAAATTTGAAAAATCTCTTGTTTTGATGGTGGAATGATGAATTTGAGTGTAACAGAAGAGCCAATTGGTGGGATAGATATGATTTGTATCACTATGTCAGACTAGAAGAAAAATAAGATCATGATGTCATAATTAAGGAACTGATTTATCGACTAGGGCATGAAGTAACAACCATTGATGAAATCAAGGAGATTGAAAAATGAAAGGAGTTCCTAATTGGATGAATAGCTCTATGTTCTCTTCAAGACCATATAATTCTAGTTTGGACCAAAATTCTAAGGCTAGCAACACACCTTGGGGAAATGAGTTGGAATGTCTTAATGGAAAGAATTCTTTTGAGAGGGGGGGGGGGGGGGGGGGGTGAATCAGAAGTAGTAGCTTTTGACCTATTTTTCTCAAACCCTTAATAAAATATTATTGTAAATGAACATGCATGCATATCAACATTAAGTAATCATGACAAACACTTATGCATCATCACATAACACTTGAGATTTTGGTAACCCTGAAACCCTCCAGGAATAAGAAGGTAAAACTGGGGTGGGGATGATACCCACAAAATCATTATAGCAATAATGTTTGACCACTTCTGATGATCTGCCCTATTAAAGGCCTGCCTTATTAAAGGCTTTACACTATATCAATAGTGACCTGGTTAAAGGATTTACAAACACTTTAAATGAAGTGTTACCCTGTTAAAGGATTTAATCACCTATTTAAAGGATCAACAAAATAGCTATTAAGCTAACCTATCTCCATAGGGTTTCCTTTCTAATACAATTGCTAGAGAGTATAAGGTATAATAAACTTGATGGCTTATAATCCTTGATTTTTGAATTCAGGCACTTGATTTGCTTTCTCTGATCTTGATTCTATGAAATTTGATGTATGTTCATATATATTGCTTAGTTCTGATCAACTGAATATTTAACTATTGCTCTCTTCCTTTAAGTCTTTTACTCTTCACTCTAAACTCCACTTGAGTTTTCCATTCACTCCTTCATCCATCTTGATTCAATGAGATTTCATCTTCCTTATAAAGACATTTGAAGACTTAGGGTTAGATATGGATCTACGATCCATATTGAATCTTAGTTTCCCTTTCCTTCCTTGCACTTTTATTATTGGTTGCATGCCTTCTCCATTTTTCTTATTGGTTGCATGTAGATTGCATAGAAGATACAAAAGATTCAATCTTATCACTTAAATCTTTCGAGATTTGTCATATGTTGGCCATGAAAATGGTTTACATCTAAATTAGTGAAGTTACAAACTCATATGTGCATTCTATGTTACTCGACACTTACTAATTTTTGATGCTCAAGATTATCTATGACTCGACACCTAAATGTTACTCGACACTTGTATCATGCTCAGCACCTGAAGTCACTTGGCACTTAATCTTCACTTGACACCTAAAGGCTGTTCGACACCTAAAGATCACTCAACACCTAATGGATTTCCTGACTCGACTCATGTTGTGGCTTAGCATACATAGTGTGCTTGACTCAAATGTAGAAAATGGTTAAGTGTGTTGGCACTCAAATGTCAAAACCATTCTGAAACTAACAATCTCCCCCTTTGACATGAGTGGCAAAAACACTTAACTAAGCATTATTCATCTGACCTTATGAGTACATTCACTAATCTGCTTGGTATATATATAGAGGTTTAAAAAACTTGATCAAAATTTTGTAACTTACAGTATATACCTCAAAATTAGTATAACTCCCCTTGAGTTAATTTGTCTCCCCCATTCATCTATACTATCTCCCCCTTTTTGACACTTATGTCAAAGGGTGCTAAGGGTTAAGACCATATTTTTCCAAAAATGTGCTATTTACATCCATAATCATTTTGAGAGCTGCATCCCAATTATTCAAAGTAATTTCTAATGCCTTAAGCTGGATGGTAGTCTCTACAACAAGGTGAACAAGTCCGTCTAAGGTAGAAAGATTAGGATCTTTCTTGAGAATAGTTTTAGCATAGACGTGTTCTTTATGAAGTAATTCCAAATGTGGAGTAATGGAAGATTGGAACTGCATCAGTTTGGGCTTGATGTTAGCCTCTTCTATAATTAATACAGCTATTTCCCTTTGGGTGTGAAGCATTTGAGCAAAATGCTTCTCACTTTGAGCTGGATCATTTGGTGGTTGCATGCTTGAAATATTCAGATTCCTTTCCATGCTCATTATTTTTTGGCTTGCCTCCTGTGTGAAGTATGAAAAGTCACACAACTTTTTGTACAATGAGAATATATTCTCAAGTACCTTTTTCACTTTGTTTATAACCTTGGCCAATTCAACTTGGGAAAGTGCAATTTGGCTAGATATTTTCTCATTTACTTTCCCCTAGAATGTTCTTTTAGACCATTCCATAAGTTTTGCATTTGTCTCTTGGTTTGCATTTGTCACCTGGTCAAAAATATCTGATAGTTGCTCCATTATATGCTTGGACTCATCTGGTGACTGCAAACTGAAGGCATCCATAAAGATGTCTTTAATCTCATGTAATGTTTTCTTTTGTTTGTATTCCTTCCTAAGTATCTCCTGCCTCTTTCTTTTGTTCAATTCTTCCTGCACCTCAGTGATTTGATCAATGGTTATTATTTTTGAGTCATAACTTGGTATGAAAATTTCCTCATCTAATTTAGGGTCTCCATAGTGAAGCAACCTTGCAACTTTTGTAGTACTTGATCCTGGTGGTGACATTTGTAGTGGCATTGCAACATTTCTAGGATATTTAGGAGGAGTCCCAGAGGTAGGCAAATTTACCAATGCTTGTATAGCCTCTCACTCTTTGGGGGTTTTCTCTACTTCCTTCTCCTCCTATTTGCTACTTTGATCAATAATAAGAATGTGAGGAGGTGCACCTTGTGTTTGTGCTATAGAATCAGAAACAACAATCTATCCTGTTTGTGCTATATTTTTGTCTCCTTCTACACTTAGCTTCTACAATGTAGTGTCAACTTTTCTTGATGTAACTTCTGTTGGCATTTGATGTTGACCACTAGTAGCTATAGAGATGATGGAAGGTGGTTCTTTTGGTTTCACCTTATCTCTAACTATGTTTTCTACTAACTTTTGTAAGTCATCCACACTAACCAAAATTGGACTTGTACATAATTTTTCTTGTAGAGTTGTTTGGTCAAGGATCTTAGCAAGATCTTCTACAGTTAATGGGTTGATGTTTTGACATGAGGTGTCAACAACATCCTTAATTTTTATGAATTCTACAAGTGTGGTAGTAGAGTGAGGAGGACTAGGAGGTGGAAGTTTTGTGTCTTGCACAATTTGATCTTCTTGCTGCTCACCAGTACCCCTATCTTCATCTTTTCCTTCCTCCTCTTCAATCTTTTTCTCTACTTCTATCTTCTCTTCTCTCCTCTTTCTTCTCTCTTTTGGCTGAGTAGTAGCTTCTTCCTTGTATTCTTCTTCAAGAAAATCTTCAACCTTTTTGTTCAAATTCTTCCATGATTTTGTTGCTCTTTGTACAATTTCTTCCATTTTGTTTTGGAGAATGAAGAATGCCCTATACTTAGGTGTAAACGTAGTGTTATGCCTTTTGACTGCTTTCTCTATTTGATCCTTAGTCAAATTAGGAAATATGCTTGCTAGGGTTGATTCTCTCATCTCCTTATCCATTTTCAAACAAAAGTGCCATCTGTCTTCTACAATTTTAGATAGTTCTTTTGGCAATTATCCATCTAGTTCAAGAGGAGTATACTTGAACTGTGCCATCATTCCATAAACTGATTCTTCTATTCTATTTTTTTCCTCTTTAGTGAACTTATTGAAATCAACCTTATTCATGTTACTTAAGTCTCCATTTCCAATCTTTTCACATAATGTGTCAATTAAAGACTTAGGAGAATGGCTTACCTTTTCAGATTGATCTTCCTCATCAGTGTCAGGTTCAGCCACATATTTTCTTCTTTTCCTTAGCTCTTCCTATCCCATCTTGATTGTTTGATTCTTTGTAGCTTCCTCTTTAGCCTTTTGTGTGGAGGCTCTCATTGCAGCTCTAATTGTTGGCTTTTGGGGTGATGGCATGGCCGTTTTCTTTGGTTTGGGCTGAGATGGAGGCTATTCTATTGTCTTTCTTTTCTTTGGCTTGACTTGAGTTGGTGCTTCCTTGGCTTCTTCTTCCTCAACACCTTCCTCCTTGTCTTCACCTAGACCTTGAGTTAATTCCATTGGCCCTTGTTCTTGTTCATCCTCATTGTCATCATCATCTTCTTCATCTTCTTCTTTTGCCTCAATTTATTTACCAAATTTCTTCTTTATTTTCTTCACCATTTTATCTTTCTTCTTGATTACAGAGGTAGTCTTTAATTCTATTTCAATCTTGGATTTAACCATATCATATGTGCCAAAAGATTTGGCAAACTTGTCTATTTCTTCTGCAAGAAAAGTAGTGATAGCTGCAGATGCTTCATCCACATCTAGTTCATAACCAAATGGCCTTAGCCATCTTACCCTTGGAGTTTCTGCTTGGATATAGGTAAAATCTATATCAACTAGGAAATATATGCCATTGATGTGTTTTTCCACTAAGGAAACTGGTATTCTTACCCTTTGCTTCATGGATTTCTTGAAATCCTCAAATTAGCTTGTCATTTGGGCTTCAAAGTTATCACCCATCTGATCAATGAACTCATTAATTTGTGTTATTGCAGTTTTTTTAGGGTCCCAATTCACCTTTTCTATAGAAGGAAAATCTTTCATAACATAAAAGAATATACACATAAGATCTGAACCAAATTTGCATTGAGCACCTTTTGATCTCCTTATAGCTCCTAGGTTTTCATTTATCTGTTGCAACATAAGTTCTGACAAATCATATATGTGATCTTTCTTTACTAGTTTGTATGCTGCATCAACAGCTATGCATGGCACACTGTTCAATTGACTGGATTGGTAGAATTTATGAGCAATGATTCTAATAGAAAATTCAACAAGAGGATACTAGATGGTGTGAATTGTGATCCCTCTTTTATTCCACAGGGCACCTGTGTTTTTGTCAATAACCTCCTTGGATTCATTGCATAGGGTCTTAGTCCGATCTAGGGTTGGGAAACCTATAACCCTATGTACTATCCCTTTTTGTAATCTTAATTGGACCTATTTCCAACCATAAACATCCATTGTGGATTCTACTTAAAATAATCTGTATCCATTCAATTTTGAATACTATAGGATAAACTAGGGCATTGGTCAAAACCTTTCTCTTGACTATCTTGTATTCATTCTTCAAAATCTTATTCTCACATAGTTTGTCATAGGTGTGGAAAATTTCAAGATAACCTGTGGCACCAATTTTACATTTATAACACTTCCTTACATCCTACACCATAACTACTTTGGATGGGATAATTGATAATGCACCGGTAGGGTCATTTTATTAGGTGACTTCTGGAATGGGCTTGAATTTAGGTTGTTTGACTTCATTACTGACCAGTTGTACTTCATGACTTTCCTTCCCTTTAGTGGTTCGTGACCTAGATGCCATTGTTTTCCAAACTAGGGGTTTAAAATATAAACAAGCTTTCAAACTCTACGTAGCTTGGCACTTGAATGAAATACCTTTGATCGATGAGATTTATGCTTAATTACTGTTGAAAGAAGTTGAAATCTGTTTGGAACACTGGATTCTCTACTATGAAGTCACTTTGCTCTTTTCTTTTGGTTTGCGATGAAGAAAAGTGATTAAAATTGTGATATTATACCCTATTTCCATCACATTAAATGCTCAACTACACACTCATCTTGCACTAGATTTCCACTTCACTCGGCTTCCATTGGAGTTATTTAACTCGGCATCAATTATCAACTTGATTGCTGTTAAAAACTTGGCATCCACTAGAATTTTACTCGGCTTCCAAAGATAGCTCGACATCATCATTTAAATTTTTTTCTTAGCATCTTGTTTCATGCTTATTTCTTCTTTTTCTTGCAATGGATGTATGATGTAACTTTGCATATTAGTCCCATATACCTCTCTTATTCTTAATTTGATGAAGTGTGATCACTTGACCCATAGGGTGAAGTAATCCGTCCACTTGATGTGTTGCACTCATCTTTCTTCTTCCAAGTCTTATTCATTTGTCTTCTTATTTTCTCAACATCAATCTTTTCTTTTCCTTTGTTGGATTCTATTTTTGGTGCTTTAGACCTTGTAGGATAGTTTCTACTGATATGACTAGTTTTCAAGCAGCTGAAACAAGTGGTTTGACTTAGCCACCTACTATAATTCCCTTTGAAGTGTGTCATTATACAATTTTTAGGAATATGTCCATATTCCTAACAATAATGACAACTATACCTGGTATTATAATCCCAATGATAGTGACTTTCATTCCTTTTTGTTTTTGCTGGTTGATTTGATGTCCACATAGGCTTTGATTTGCATTCAAATGCTCTATGTCCATACTTCTTACAATTATGAAAATTTCCATCAAATCTTTGTGTCTTGGTGACTTTGGATCTACAATCTTGTGTCATATGTCCTTGCATGTTACACTTGTGACAATAACTCTTGCTTTTGGGTGTGTTTAGTTGAATGATTCTTCTACTCCTGCAAACATTGGCAGTATGCCCCTTTTTATTATAGTAATGACAAGTGGGTCTAGAATCCTTACCTTTGTCACTTCTTTGCTCAACACTCTTTGATGATTCGACAACTTCAGTGCTATTGTATCCAAGTCCTGATGTATCATGGGCCGATCTTGGGAATTTCATCAACTGTTCAAAGTACTTGATGGCTTCACTTGACTTGTTGAGATTCTCTGCTATTTCTTTTTCTCTGTTCAATTCATTTTGCAATTGTTCATTTTGCATCCTCAAAGTAGAGATCTCAATATCTTTCATATTAAGTTCATGATGAAGGTTCATCATTTGGGCAAGTGTATCCATCTGGATGTTTGAGATCCTTGTTAATTCAGTACATTTTTCTTCAAGTTTGTTTTCAAGATTTCTTTTGTCATCTTCCATCATGACTCTATCCTCAACTACTCTTTTCTTTTGTTCAGTGATTTCACATAACATTATGGCTTGTGATTCATGTTTCATCTTGAGAGATCTTATCTCATCTGCTTGAACTTTGTTTTTCTCCATCAATTTTGCTATTGCTGCATCAAATGCTTTAGTATCTCCATTGGCAAACAATTTTTTGGTATCAATCTCCTTGTAGTTTATATCATTTTTGGCTATGGCTATGTCCTTCCTTCTTTTCAAGGATTTTCTTAGTTCCTGCCTAGCTTCCTCTACTTTGTGTAGAGCCAATTGCACATCAATCACTTGATTGTCAATAATCTTCCCAAGTTTGAAGACGTCCATATTTAGATCTTTTTCTCCAAGCTGTTAGACTTCTTCTTGTGAGAACCTTGAATTCTCTGATACCAATTGTTGGAATGTCTTAATGGAAAGAATTCTTCTGAGAGGGGGGGGGGGGGGGTGAATTAGAAGTACTAGCTTTTGACCTATTTCTCTCAAACCCTTAATAACATATTATTGTAAATGAACATGCATGCATATCAACATTAAGAAATCATGAGAAACACATATGCATCATCACATATCACTTGAGATTTTGGTAACCCAGAAACCCTCCAAGAATAAGAAGGTAAAACTGGGGTGGGGATGATACTCACAAAATCACTACAGCAATAATGTTTGACCACTTCTAATGATCTACATTATTAAAGGCCTTCCCTGTTAAAGGCTTTACACTGTATCAATAATGACCTAGTTAAAGGATTTACAAAAACTTTACATGAAGTGTTACCCTGTTAAAGGATTTAATCACCTATTTAAAGGATCAACAAAATAGCTGTTAAGCTAACCTATCTCCATAGGGTTTCCTTTCTAATACAATTGCTAGAGAGTATTAGGTATAATAAACCTAATGGCTTACAATCCTTGATTGCTGAATTCAAGCACTTGATTTTCTTTCTCTGATCTTGATTCTATGAAATTTGATGTCTGTTTGTATATCTTGCTTAGTTCTGATCAACTGAATATTTAGCTGCTGCTCTCTTCCTTTAAGTCTTTTACTCTTCACTCTGAACTCCACTTGAGTTTTCCATTCACTCCTTCATCCATCTCTGATTCAATTAGATTTTGTCTTCCTTATAAAGACATTCGAAGACTTAGGGTTAGATATGGATCTATGATCCATATTGAATCTTAGTTTCTCACTCCTTGCACTTTTATTATTGGTTGCATGCCTTCTCCATTTTTCTTATTGGTTGGATGTAGATTGCATAGAAGATACAAAAGATTCAATCTTATCACTTAAATCTTTCGATATTCATCATATGTCGGCCATGAAAATGGTTTACATTTGAATTAGTGAAGTTACAAACTCATATGT
The DNA here is from genome assembly GCA_028749045.1 of Cupressus sempervirens. Classification (NCBI taxonomy): domain Eukaryota; kingdom Viridiplantae; phylum Streptophyta; class Pinopsida; order Cupressales; family Cupressaceae; genus Cupressus; species Cupressus sempervirens. Next base: position 977,611,926 of record CM053792.1, on the reverse strand, counting down.
GCATTCTATGTTACTTGACACTTACTGATTTTTGATGCTCAGTATTGTCTATGACTTGGCACCTAAATTTTACTCAGCACTTGTATCATGCTCAACACCTGAAGTCACTCGGCACTTGATCTTCACTCAGCACTTGAAGGCTGCTCGACACCTGAAGAATACTCAACACTTGATGGATTTCTTGACTTGGCTCATGTTGTGGCTCAACATACGTAGTGTACTCGGCTCAAATGTAGAAAATGGTTAAGTGTGTTGGCACTCAAATGTCAAAACCATTCTGAGACTAGCAAAATGATGGTGTTCAAGCTGTTCTTTAGGGGAGTGTCAGTGCTATTACAAGGGATCCACTATTGGAAAATGTAGAGAATATTTGTGATGCTAGCAACCCTATGGAACAAATTATTTTTATTTTAAATAAACAAGAGTCCGTTTCAACATGTAAGGATATTAAGGTAAATAAGGAAAGATTTCAAAGTAAATGTGATAGAAGTCATGAAGGCTAAAAGAGAATGAAGAAAGAGGAAAGAGACTATAGGAATTGAATTACTGGGTTCATTTCAAGGATATATAGATTGATATGTGGCCTCAAAATTAAGATCAAAATTATTGAATGTTTCCAAAGCTAATTGCAACATGTGCAAATAAAAGGGACATGTAGAATACTTTCTATTTCAATTTTGGATAAGTGTACAATCAGTCACTTCTTACATTAATACCATGCATTGGGTTTTAAATTCTTTATTCATGTCTTTCAAAAGGCCTCTTTACCCTCCTTAAGATATGTATTAATTGGTTTATTAACATTGCATGCTCTTCTTTGAATGGATCAATGATTATTACAAAGATTTAGAATCTCTATAAAGATTAGTACCTTACTTATTGGGAAATAAATGCAAGGTGAATCAACAAAATAGATTGATTGGAAAAAATAGAAACAAGCCAAAAATGCATAGCAAAATTCAAGAAAATAAAGAGAAAAAACTTCTATCTCAAATATGAACATGGTAAGTATTTGTACCTTAGGATGCTACAAAATGATCATAAAAATCCATCAATAGGCTAAGAGAAATAGACACCTATGCAAAAAAGATGATGTATTTGTGTAGCACTTGCAAACTTAGTAGACCAACTAAATTGACATATGTGAGATGAGAAGGATTTCTAAATAATAGATCACACAACATATCTCATCCTAAATCTCTGAGATCTCTTGGATCACATAATTACCACCTTGAACATTATTGATCTTAACTTCTAGAATCTTGTCAAGCATACAAATATCCTCTATTTCAACATTATTTTCATTATTTGGATGAGAAGAAATAAAACCACAAATTAGGCACCCCTCATATAACTCATGATATGGAAAATTTTGTACTAATACAAATAATTAATCAAGTTTCTAAGTATCAGCTTCCCATAACATAGGATCATTCTTTGTTCTAATATTCTTTTCTTCTTTTATTAATAAAACTTCAAACTTATTTCTCAATTGGAAATCAAATTAAAGAATAAAGAACATTTGTAACCTCAGAATCCTTTCTAGTTTTGAGAATTGTATTGTAAAAACAAAGAGTTGAGGTAGACACCTTTTCCATAGAGGTGATCATCATCTAATGATTTTAAGTACTAGCTTGGGATATAGTCATCATGACAACTAACTTCATTGGATTCCTTCATTAGATTATTTACCTTCTTCATTGTTGATATAGTTCCCAAAAAATCCTACAATATAGGGGTGTCTACTTGATTAGAGGGTTCAAATAAAAAATTTATTGAAACTTTAAATGATCCACAAACACACATTGTGCTTGCATTCAAATAAGGACATTTATTGATACATTAATGCATTTTATCTCCAAACCATTCAACGGTTCCTATATGGCTCTCTATGTTTCTCATCCCAATGATTCTTCTCCATCAAAATCTTCATGAGATTTTAAATATTCTTATTCATGTTGAATGTATGATAAGGATTGGATGCTTGAAAATTCATATTATTTTGGTAGACCACATCTATAACTTCTATTTGAACTATACCACTAATTCAAAGTTCATCGATATCGTTGAAGGTAAAGGACTCCTAAGGGAAATAAGGTATCTTCCTTTCTATATTAAAAATCACTTGAGCTAACACATTAGTTTGAGGTAGTGGAATCTAGTTACTTAAATCCATGTTGTCAAATATATGGTTAAGTAAGATGAGATTTAAAAAAATGGTATTCTTCTTGACTATGTAACTATAATGGTATTGAAGGAATTATGTCATGTCCCCTAATTTGAGTAATATAAGTAAATTATTATGAATAAATAAATCTATTATTTCTTAAATGTTAAAAGAAATATTGATATATTATTAATGGTATAATATACTATTAAAGGATAAATAATAATGTATTATTGATATAATAATATGTAACTAAGGTAATAAGGTAATATTAAAGGTCAAATCATTATTAATAAATAAAATAATAATAATAATGTTACTATCATACAATATGATATTACATTATAATTATAATATGATAATAGTATTAAAATATAATAAATAAAAGATTGATAATATTAGTAAGGTAATCAAGATATCAATTGTACACATAATAATAACAATAATGTTATTAATAAATTATGTACATTGTTATTAAAAAAATATTGAATATATAAATATTAATAGTAGTGCATCAAGCATTATTATATAATATTGATATATAATTATTATTATGATAGTATAAAATATATAAATAAATGATTAATGATATTATATTATGAAATGGACATGCAGCATAGTTACATGCCTACAAAATCACGTATACAAAGGTAAACATGCACACACATGCATTAATGGGCATATACATATGCATATATGGCTACATCTTACATCATCACGTCATCTTGAGATCATTGATATGTCTATGATGAAATTCATTTTGGTATCATTGATATATGTATATATACTTACATGCTACAATGATGTATCACTTGATCATTCTAACAAGTATGGATGTATCCATATGGCAACATACTTCAATAACATTTTTAGAGATGCACCATTAATCCATGGTTGGGTGTCACTGTCGTGCTATGGATAAATAAGTAATTCATGATTGTAACAATTACTTATGTTAATCCATATGATTATTATAAGTAATTAAAATGTCTCAAGCAATGAATACTTATCCACACTTGATTATTTTATAAGTCAATGAGATTACCTTAGGTAGTACATTATCGACTCACAATAACTGATCCACATATTTTGTTGTTAATTAATCAAGGCAACAAGCACAACAAGTAAAGGCAATGGTTCACTATGCCTATTCAAATATTATATATAGAGAATGTTAAGTCAACAATTGAATATACGACATAGAGATGGAACGGCAACACGTTAATAGTTGTACAAATATTTAGACTCGACTGCACATCAAAATGCATGGCTCACCATTGTTGTAACATTGCAAATTGCATACATAATAAAGTGATATCAGAGAAAACATGGCAAAAGATATAAATAAATAAAGAAAAAGTAGCAAAAATGAATGACTCTAACAAGGGATCATTACAAATTATTCTTTAGAAGAACAACAATCATCTATAGGATAACAATACACTTTAATGGAAAATTTAATTATACTTACAGACTGCCTTCCAAACATCCCATCTGTAATTGAATTTAAGAATTCCTCCTAAAACTTGTTGAAGATTTTTACCAAATACTATTAAACTCATTGAACTTCTATGTTGGATCTTTCTTGTGTGATTACAATAGCATAATAGAAAGCCATGTTGTTAGTCCTTATAGTCAAAGTTTAATTGATTTTAGATTTTTCCTAGGTGCAACATCTAATCAATCCTGAAATTTACTTGACTCAAATTTACTCATAATATGTTGTGATGATATAATTTAAAAATAATATTTTCCTTAATAAAGTAGATCTATTCATGGGCATTAATTGATGGGAAAGAGAAGGGAAAAAGAGAAGAAAGACTGAAATAATAAGTAGACATAACTTGCAAAAAGAGATGGCCATTCAGGATAATGGAGAGGGTACAAGGGGAATGACCTACAAAAAGAGATGGCCAATTAATAAAGAGGGGACAAGGGGAATGTACTACACTAATTCATTTCCATGTTAGACATAATGAAACATGAATACATATTGATTCATCTTAACTTCGATGAGGATTGTAGTATGGTAGTGACTTGACAAGGAATGATCTTGAACTTTGTTGACTTTAGTAAATTAGTAATCCCATCCTTGTTAGCTAGGATGGAGTTTTTGACATTTTGATATTTTTAAATGTTAACATGTGAACTCTGTTGGAATTGAGTGATTTTCTTATGATAGAAGAAAGAATAGAATCATATATAGTCTTGTACTTTACAAGTATTGACACTAGTATTATTCCTACAATACATCTAACTTGACTTAGCTCCTAAAAGTACATTCCTACAATATTATTCCCACCAATCAAGTCTTCACTTAGGTCTTAAAAATTATTCATACTCAAAGTTCAGTTTCATTAGTATATATTAGAAAATTATTTCCATAGTTATTCCCTTTGATGCAAATACAACTTCCCTTCTTAACCTTTTGCCCACCCTTTAGCTCAATTTAGGACAAAAGTATATTGCCCCAAGTTCAAGCAATTTCTAAATATTCATAAATGACTACAAGAATCCTATGTTGCCAAATCAGATGTTTTACCTACTGAACCAAAGTATGAAATGTTCCAAATTGGATCTAAATTTAGACCATCCACACATATTATGACCTTTTTCTACTCTTCCAAACATGTAAAAGGTGAATAAACCCCTAAAATGTGATGTGATCTTCATTTTCATTCATTTTACAAACACATTGAATGGAAAATGTAGTGAAGAATGGTTTTATGGACTAGAATTTTAGTTGATTAATAATATAATATCACCTCTATTAGAAGGATATTGAAGAGTTAGTAGTGATGGAGGCCTATTTTTTTGCAAAAAATTATGGCCTCCATTTAAGAGATGATGTTGAAGATTTGATGAAGTATTATGGCCTCATATAAATCTAGTTTTAAGAACAACATTAGTAAACATTTTTTCACCCAATTAAGGGTTAATATAATCATTGTTCAAATTAAAATCAATTAAAATTGTTATCAAATGAAGGCTACCTTTAAACATCACATACTCACACACTGCTTTCTCTACTACCATCTTTGAATAGAAATACAATTTCTGAGCACCAAACGAGAAAGAGGAGAAATTAGTTTAATAAAGTTGGAATATGGATATTAGTTTACAAGTCTTTCCATGGTATAAAAATAGAAAGTAAATGGTTTAGCTTGGTTTGGATGTAGTAATGAAGGTTGCTCCAGCAGTCCTCATCGACTATGGTTTGCAGATTTCTATTGGGGTCAAGGTAAATGGTGTTGATGGAGGACGTGAGGTGTTCAAAGAAACTATCAAATGAATACTAGAAACTAGAAAACCGAGGAGGGCTATAATTACCTAATTATAAAACAACTAAGACCAAAGACAAACATCTAATTGTGACTGTATTGGGATAAAAGGTGCTTACCTAAGGCGAGATTGTTCTCATGGCTAGCACTACAAAATAAAATCCTTATAGCTGATACATTTAGAGAAAAAGGATATGCAAGCCCAAGAAGGTGCATATTATGAACTTGCAAATGATCTCACCAATGTTGGGGCTGGTTACATAACAAACTTGGATGGAACTCAACAATACCAAGGTCAATCCTAAGCATGTTTGAAGCTTGGCCTATTCAAAATAATATTTTTTTGTATGGTGGATTATGGAATAAAACACCACCTATTGTCATATACAAGTTATGGTAGGAGAGAGATATATGCATTTAAAAAGAGAGAGGATAGGATAGGAACAACTTACTGACATGATGGAGGCTACCATTATCAAGATTGTGAATAATAGAATATTGAATATGAAAAAAGTGGTGGAAAAGATCACTTACTGGGATGAGAAGATGAGAGGTAGATGGATTGGGTTTAAAATTCCTTGGTATGTTAGTTTGAGCTTCACTTGGTTTCTATAATACTTTAATATTCTCTACTTAACAAGGCCAACCACGTGAAGGTAAAAGCTCATCTAGCCTCACCCCCTCCCCTTAACATCAATCTAAACTACTCATTATCATCTAATTACATACTTCATTCATTCATCATCCATTTATGAATATATCATTCAATCAATACAATCACATAACATTCATTAATATGATATAAAATTCATTAATACACAATACTATTCAAGACTTCATTAACACATAACAACATTCATTAACATGAAATAAAAACTAATACTAATATGCAACATTCATAGATAATTACTTAAAACAAAGTTCTTTTATTATCCAACAAAGTTTATCAAACAAGGTTTATCAAAGATCATTTTTAAAAATTCATTTTTTCTTTTTATTTTTCTTAGCTTTGTTAAGAAAAAGGCTGATAGGAGCATCAATATTTTCCTCATTCCCCTCCTCTTGTGGCACATGTAATGTCAAACTATGATGCCTCCTCCTATTTGGAGGAGCATGAGGCTACTGCACTAAAGGGGGCTCTGTTGCAAAAATATGTAAATAGGTTAAATTGGCATACTCTTTTTCTTGTTTTAACTATTACAAGTATTTAATTAAGTAGTACAACATAACATGCATTTTTATTACCTAAAAATGCCACATCATATACATTAACATTTTGATCCACTGCTACATCAATATGTTGAACACTTGGAACATGCTCCACTCCTTCACCATGATGTTCAACATGCTCTAAAATATTTAAAAAAAAAGGTTACATGTCAAATTGGAATTGAATATGTTAAATTGTATTCATAATTGCATAATTAATTTTCAATAGAAAATTAATACCTCCACCACTATAATGCACATCACGGCCTTCATCATGAGCAAGTTCTATGATAGGATATGAAGGTTGTAGTGAAATGTTATGCAATCAACTTATGTCCAAAAATAACACTAAAAAATAAATTTTTTCAACTATTCAATTTGATTTACTTTTCATCTAACTGATTTCCCTGTGTCTCATTTGGTGCACTGGATTCTTCGGAAAGGCTTTCATATTCTTGGTGTAGGCATGCAACCACGACTTTATAGCCTTCCTTCAAGGAAATTTTTTAATCTTCATCTGTGAGCTCCACATTGAATTATGTGCCCTATATTTTTTTCTTAATATCATCATTTTTGCATGTATGGTTTTATTAAAAAAAATTGCTGCAACATTATATATATAATTTTTTTTTATGAAATTCCATTGCTACTACTTACAAGTTGAGACTAAAGATTCATATAGCCACCAGAGCCAAGTTTGTGTTGACCAACCTTTTCTAGTCTCACTTTTGTAGCCACTAATGTGTCCTGTAGCCTTTGAATAGTTTGAAACATGTTAATTATATATTTACAAAGATCACTAATTAGTGCATGATTACATTATACTTAATATTATCATGACATACCTTCTTTTTCCTTGAGTTGGTTCATTTCCTTTATTATCACATAGCCTTTTCTCCTTTGCATCTTCTATTATTTCATTCAACTCCATTAGTGGAAGCATAGGAGGAAAATCATAATTTGGGTTCTCCTTTAGACCCTTTCTATATTGATCCCTCACATTCTTTATATGTTTTGATGCTCTTTCCAGAAGTAGAGCGGTGTTAAAAATGTTTTTTTCCAAATAGGTCCTCAAAAGATGTAATCAACTAATTTTTTTAATTCAGAACCCTATTCATTCCACCTTTAAAAAAAAAAATTTTGTTAGATCAATAACTCTAATATAGTACAATAAATAGAAGAAAAGAAAAATATCGTAGCAATGATATTAAACTATGTACCTTTTACATATGGTGGGTCCAAATAGACTCAATGTCATATCAAAAAGATGATCAAAGAAAACATTATTTCCTACAAAAATATAAAGGGATTATTAGTCCAAAATGAGTTATGTATAAGTAAACTAAAATTATAGTTTAAATAATAATTTTTTAAAATCATCTAGAAGCTTTTGTAATTTTAACAGAAACGTAGTTTTCTTGTTTAGCAACAATGTCCCTACAAATGAACCACTACTAGTCACATGGATTGCTCTAGGAAATGGACCCGCTTCAATAGTAATGGTCTCTATTGCTCTATCAACTAAAGGTCTATCTATTAGTGCACAAAATAGGTACATGAATATAAAATCTATCCAAAAAAAAAACAATTCATGATTAGCACATTAAAAAAATAGAAAAACAAGGTTTTACCAGTTGTAGTGGGCATAGATGAGGATGTTTGCATGCTCCTTGTTACCGACAATGAACTTGGAAATATTAGACTACCGACCAAAGGAGGCATCCACACTTCATCATGAGCTAAAGAATACAATATTTTTAGCAAAGACATTTGCAATGGATAAAGATCAAATGGGATACTAGCTAGAACCATCCAAAAATATAAGTTAAGTGTTATAATGTTGATGAAAATAAACAATGTTGCACCAATTTCACTTTCAACACTATATGCCCTATTTAAACACTTAGTAATTGCCTTAAATAAACTCAATGGTGTAATAATACTTCAATTATAAGTAATTTTGTAAAAATAAAGTGTTACTTACATGAAGGTTGTGCACAACTCCCTCACCATGTTCACTATGCGATGTCACAACTGTCACATTTTTATGTAGAAGAACACATAATATTTTAGATCATGATCCATAAGATACTATAAATATAAACATCTATTGAGCTTCTATTATTGCTTTAGATTAATTATTGCTTACCTCAAAGAATTGACCCTATGACCCAATTTTTTTTCAGTGCCTCTTTCTCCTCTCTTGTGTCACACTTGATGATAGTTTTAACAATTTCATAATTGTATCTTTGTTTGAGTTGTTGAGCCATGAACATAGGGTCAGAACTAAGGTCGATGTCATTTAGAAATGATGCTCATATTTTAGATTGTATTTGATCTGTTGTCATTCTAGGTTTTACTATCATTTGTGACATCAATATCATGTTGGTAAATAGATTGTTCTTTTTATTTATTTAACTCTTAGATGCCCAAATTCATGAATAGTATCTAGTTACAATAGTTGGAAAGTTTCTTTTTAAAAAGACTAACCTTCCTTTGAATTATTAGGTACAACTCCCTACTGCAGATTTGTGATGAATTATGTTTGTTCCTAAATCTAAAGATGGATATGTTCTTAACCCAAGAAAAGGAGAGGTAAACTGAGCTAAACCTATGAAAGATTTAACTCAAGCAAGAAATGATTTTAGAAGATTAGTTAAGTTTATGAACTCATAAGAATTAAAAATTCAATAGTACATACTAACTAATATTAAACTAATCAACATGAAACTAATTATAGAGAGATAAAGATAAACTTGAAGGAAAACACCTAAAGAATCTCTCCTGAACCTACAATGACAATACTTATCATATTCAAATCGCTACCTCAAAATAGGGGAATGAAGCTCTATTCATTCCTTGTTTTAATTTAGATAAACAATTAACATCTAACAGAATGGAACTGAAAATAATTGACAAAAAATACCATTCAATTGACTTTGCAACATCCAGTATTTCACACCAAAAATGAGCTGACCTTTTATTAGTCTTTTATTCCAATACATATAGGATTTCAAGATGACCATTACAAAGGAAGTTTAATCAATTCATCTCTTCAAAAATGACAAATGGAAAGGAGCCAGTTTATCCATTACAATGATTACATCAAAGTACAAAAGAGGCAAAATATGAATAAGTTCACATTCTTTCCCTTTTCTACTTTTGTCCTATAGGCCTTAGTGGCTACAATGATTTGAATTAATTCTTCATGCCTATGAACATGTACATTAGTATATCTCAAGAGTCATTTAGAATTTTCTCTAGCCAAATCTTTGACAACACTTAGCCAATCCTGCATTTCCTCCATGACCATGTGCACACATCCACCAAGTTTCTGGAGCTTGGAAATTCTATTCTAGTGACCGAAATATATCCCCATCAAACTATCTATACAATTGGAGAAGTTTGATTGCATGGTGGCTACTCCAACTATTCCCTTTCCTTGTCTACTAGTTTGTGAGTTTATATGCAAACCTCTTAGGAGTTCATAATCTCTATCTTGATCCTTCTTCACTTTAGTTTTAGTTTCCTTAAGTGCTTCTTCTGCTACCATGATCATTTTGGATTTGAATTGCATGATTTGAAGCCATTCAAATAAAGGTTCATCTCCTTTAGCCATAATCTTTGCTTTGATAGCCTCCTTAGTCTTCATAAGAGTGATCATCTTCTGTAGAGAGACACAATGTTCACTCTTTGTTCTCTCCACAGCCAAGGTGGCTCTATTTGCTAAAATGTTATCTTTCTCTATTTCCAACCTCAATATAGCATTTCCAATTTGTTATATAATGGAGAGTCCCTCCAACTTGAGTTTCCTTCTCCACTCTCTATCAATATATCCAAAGTGTTTTCCTTCTTGGAGCTGAGAGATGAGCACTTGAACATCTAAAGAAATAGGATCACTAGTAATAGGCATTCTGGAGATGCTTGCCAATTGGGTGACCAATTTCCAAATGAATCCATTTAGTTCTTGTATTTTTGCCTTCATCCTAACGTTTGATAATTTAAGGCTTTCTACCTATCCTTCAATCACCTCATTTTTTTGACTTCCATAAGCCAACCTTGGTATTAGGTCTAGCTTCTCCAATATCCATTGAATGCAAGGTAAAATCATTAGTAGACATATCCTCAATTATTTCCTCTTTGGTAGGCTTTGCTATCTCCATTGTTAGATGCCCTATTTTAGGATCTTCTCCAAGAATGGACAAGGTCTCATCTTTCCTTTTTCTCTTCTTGTCTAGAGTATCCTCCAACCATAAATCTATGCCTATCACTTTGGAGGCCATCCTAACAGAGTCTATGCTAAACATCTTCCTCTTGACTGGAGTAATTTCTTTCATGGTTGAAGAGAAGGGATTCTTTGGAGCCTATGAAATGAGCTTTGAATAATCTTGGCCTTTCTTCGCCTCTAAAGTTTTCTTTGTTGCCTCATAAAATTTAGTGGATTCACTATCACTACTTCCTCTATCTCCTAAATCCACTGCCTACACTTGAGGACTACTCAGTTGGAGAAGTACAGTAATTATAGATGGAACTGGGCTACTATGAGGTGAGTGGGCTAGAGTGATTGTACCATCTTTTGAATCCTCTTCTTTCTTCTTCTTAGATTTTGATGGAGTTCCAATTATTGGGAGGGATCCATCTTGACAAGTTTTAGCCAAAGGAACATTTTTGTTAGGAGGTTGATCACCTCTTCCTGATGGTTGAGTTAGTCCTTGAGTGATAGCCAAGGTTACCCCTTATGTGCCACCTTGAGAGGAGGAGGCTGCTGTAACTCTTGGAGAAGCTTGAGTAGATGTGCTTTTACTTTGACTCCTTATGGATGTGGTCCATTCAACCCATTTAACGATCCTCTTGATAATCTAGGCCATCATTATATTTTTCTCTTCTCCTACATCTTTGTAAGGTTTGGAGCTAATCAGAGTGCCTCTTAGGTTGGTTAGATAGGTGTTATTATACATATTCTAACCATCATCTTCTACTCATTCAACATCAATATTAACTTTATACATCTTCACTTGATCCATTGTTAGCCTGGTGAGAGCACAATCATGGCTCTCAAACTCATCCTTGCAATTAGCCCAATAGTCTTCAACGGTAGTGATATGTTTGACTACACTTCCAATCTACAATACTTCCCTTGCATATCCATTTAGATCAAACATGGGCCTCAAGACTTCATACATCTCCAATTTATATTTTATTTCAAACACCTTTAGCATGTTGTTTGCATCAGAATGAGACTCACAAGTGAAAGCTCCCACCTTCATAGGAAACTCGTACCCTTTCTTCTTCAAACTCTTGCTTAGCATGTTCACTTGGATTTCTTGTTGCATGATCTTGATCGGCAAAATCATATCGCTAGGATACCTCGTTAGCTTCAAGGGGAAACCATCAAAAGCTGCAAGACACAAGTATGAAAAGGATGAGAATTGAATGAAGTAACTCCCAAATTGGCTAATGGCTTCCATGGCTTTAGGGCTGAATCTCCTATCTAAAAATCCTTGTAGCTCCCTACAAATTCTCATGGTGAATGCATCGTTAACTCTTATATACTCTACATAACTATTTTCCAATTTTAGACATTGGTAGAACTCATAAGACTTCACATCATCAGAAAAATTTTCCACCCTTGGTACGCCTGGCCATAATTGTAAAGAAGCTAACATGTAAATAAGGAATGAGGTCATATAGAATGTGTTGTAGAATTTTGCAGCACGAAGAGCATTGGATAGAATCTCACTTACCTTGTGAGCCCAATCAATATATTGGGTGTCAAAGTAGATGACTTGCACCAAAAAGAAATATTTCTCAAAAAATTCTAAAGTTTCTACCTCACCTTTCAATTTGTGTAAGAGGACCAAGAAGTTGACAATCTTAGGTTTGAGATTAGTCCAAACAGAGTCTTAGGAACCTTACTCTTGGTACTCTATGATTTTTGGAACCATGAATACATGATTTCCTTTCTCCAAATCATCTTCTTTATGGAGAACTTAGAAATGGCTCCTCCAAATGTCAAATCTAAAAATTCCTCCTATTCTAGAACTTGTAGACAATTCACCACAGTTTGCCTATCTATGGAAATCAACACTATATCATTTGGTAGCACAATTTGCCTCATGACTAGGTTGTAATTATTTATACATTCATAGATTAACTTTGAAGCTTGGACTACAATTGAAAAACCACCTACTTTGACCAACCTGCATCCTTGAAGCTTCTCAATAATGAGATGGATTAGCTCTAACCTCACTCTATTCTAAAAATCTTGCATGTAATAGAAATGAAGAGAAGTATCCATGAAATTCTACAGTGAAGACTTAATTTTGTTCAACCCATCAAAACCCACAAATCTAGTTGCCATTTCGTTTGAAAATGAATTTTGAATCTAGAAAAAGAAAAAAGTAACAAAATACAAAGATACTGGCTTTTTGAAAAAGTTATGCAAATTAACATAATAACAATTCAAGAAAGAGTGTTAGTTTGTGTAGCTATTCATGTTTCTATGTATATAGGAGCTTCAATTCATCTGTTGATCTTCAAAATTTGTGCCAGACGAATGAATTGAAGGAGAGATCCATTGAAATAGTAAATGCATGGTTTTAAAAAATATCTCACTGTCTTTTTATTGTTTTTTTGGCCCAATGATAACTTTCTATCTTCCCATACTTACTTTCCCATTTTCCTTTAAGTTTCAAGAAATTACCAATAGAGTACTCTGTAGGAAAATATCCACTGAGTTGAATTCTGGCACATATACTCTTTCCTATAATTATTAGATTCTTTCTATTATCATCTTGAGATGTCTTATGCACAAATTTTAATGGATCTTGAATGCTTCATGAGGTAGATAATCATAAAGGGAACATGAATTTACCATAGGGAACCTTACTATTTTCTTACTTTGATTCAAATGCATCATTTGGTGCTCTTTGCAAGAAATCTTCTTCATGGGTTGAAAATTTGCTGAGGAGAAGACGATGTCCAAATTTCTACAAGATTTTGTTCTTATTGAGAAAATGATAGACTGCAAGTAGATATGACTCTATAAATAATCTTTTTTATGAGCAATGTGAATCTCCATTGGAATAGGCACTAAGCTACCCATATGATCATCTCAACAAAAAGGAAGAACCGCCCAACTATGAAATGTAGAGAAGGGAAAATGGAGAAATCCAATGAAGGCTCTTTCCACCTAGGATGCTTAGACTTAGACTCAAACACAAATATAAGTTCACTAAGACACAAGTAATCACTTTTATTACTTGGGTAGAGGATAAAAAGTGGGGCATCATATTAATAAAATTCCATCAAAATAACTCCAAAGCCATAAAGAAAAGAAAATAATAATACAACATTTGCTTCTATATAATTTGAGCAATTACAATAATTAATGTTTACCTCCACTGAAGAAAGTGTGTGAGATGGTGCATCCTTGCCTGTTCGTTTGGTATACCCATGTCACCCTGTGAAAAAGATTAGTAATTCTTAGCAATCAGTAATGAAATGAAAGTATTTGAGATGTTGTACTTAATGTTTATATTTGCACATATGATTTTCAAAGAAAAAATTGGTGTAACTAATGTGTATATTTGCAAAATTTAATATCAGTAAAATTCCATCAAAATAACTCCAAAGCCATAAAGAAAATAACATAATAATATGACATTTGTTTATATATAATTTGAACAATTACAATAATTAAGGTTTACCTCCCTTGAAGAAGGTGTGTGAGATGGTGCATCCCTACTTGTATGTAGTGGTCTATCCATGTTGACCTATGAAAAAGATTAGTAATTCTTAGCAATCAGCTAGTGAAATGAAAGTATTTGACATGTTGTACTTAATGTTTATATTTGTACATATGGTTTTCAAATAAAAATTTGGTGTAAGTAATGTATACATCAGTAAAATTCCATCAAAATAACTCCAAAGCCATAAAGAAAAGAGCATAATAATATGACATTTTTTTCTATATAATTTGAACAATTACAATAATCAAGGTTTACCTTCGCTGAAGAAGGTGTGTGAGATGGTGCATCCCCACCTATGTATGGTGGTCTATCCATGTTGCCCTATAAAAATGATTACTAATTCTTAGAAATCAACAACAAAATGAAAGTAATAGAATTACCAAAAAAATTAATAATAATAAAGTAGATTGTATATTGGAGTCAATATTAATTAGAGGCAATTGGTTTAAATGTTATACATACCAATCCCATGATAGGGAATTTTATTGTATCTACAGGATTCAAATTGTAATTTATCAGAAGCTCTTCCCTTGCACTTGTTGATTTTATCACACATATAAAAACAAAATTTCCCTCATGTGCCTCGAATATACAATTCACCAACTTACTAGTTGACACAAGTTGAGAACTATTTATAAATCCTACAATATTCCCTATTGCTTTTGGCCTTCCATCAATATACATAGAGAACATTTTAATTTGATCATTTTCTTTACATTGTATATAATTTGGTGACAATGCATACCTATGCATACTTTTTTTATATTGCACAATCTGCATCCAATTGTTTTAATTGTAACAAGGTCCTACATACTCAATCAATTCAACAACTTTATTTTAATAGACCTTTATGCCATCCATGGAAAATAGGCCCAAACCATGTAATGAAGATGGAGCTATGCGATATATCCTTTCATTAATAGAAAAATCAGTGTTCATTGGAGGTAGTTCCTTGGGTACCCATTCTTTCTAAAGATGTGTGTACCATATGGGAACCTCCCTATCACCTTCACTCTCATTATCATAAGAACATGACCCCACCCTTAGAAAGAAAAAATTGCATTTTTTGTTGAATTTTCTTCTAGTCTTTTGATCTCTAGTTGATCTCCCTATTTTAGATCTACTAGATGTCTCACTTTTGTCTTCTATTATCACATTTTCCTCACTCTAGGAAGACAAATCAGACAAATACCTATTTGGTGATACTTGCAATCCATAAAATGAGAGACACACTAGGACAAAAGTTGATGTTGATAGTAAAGAGAAGATATGCAAATAAAAAATTGTATCTATAGGGCCTATTGACATATACTTGTTGATCCATGTGACTTTGCAAGATCTTGGTTAAAGACATTGAATAGCTTGCATATGTAAATCATTTATCTTAAGTTAGCCAAAAATTTGATCTAATTAATGTGTATATCTAAAAAAAATCAAACATGTTGTACTTAATGTTTATATCTGTACATATGGTTTTGAAAGAAAAAGTTGGTCACCTTGCTTATCAAATTCACCCATATTGTAATGAATGAAAAGTTGTCTGCTTACAATGCTCTATAAACTACAAATTACGTAGAAGAAAAAAATTACATGAAGCATTCATCAAAATCAAAAAATTTCTATAAATAAAAATCATGACCCCATTATACTTGACATTGATCGTACCTTTATAGACATTTCATTGATCATGTCATTGATCATGTCATTGATCATCATCTTCATCCATGTCATCACCATCACCATCATCACACTTGTCACTTTGATCATCGTCGTTAACACCACCATCTTCATTACCATCATCATCATCATCATCATTATCGTCAGCATGCCTAGAATCATCATCATCTTCTTCTTCATCATTTGTTCATGATCATCATTTACTTTGTCTTGTGATTCTTTAGTATCTTCTTCTTCCATCACATTATACTTTATTAGCCTTCCTCTTGGATCATGTCTAACAACAAATTACCAACCCATTTTGTGTGGAATGTCAAAGTAAAACACTTTCTTGTATTGGCTTGGAAGAGCATAGGGCTCATCTCCAATTGGCTCAAATGACCTTGTATTAATTATTATAAATCCACTATCATGTTCAATAACAGTCCTATTAGGATCATTTTGATTCAGCTGTAGCCTATACCATTTGATAACAAATATAACTAATTTGAATAAATTAAAGTAGCACACAAGTATATCCTCCAAAATGTTGTAGTATCAATTTTTAGATTCTTGAGGATGTATGTTAGTTCTAGACAAAATATTGGTGATTGCAAAGACTATACTTATCCCAGAATCACAAGTTTTCTTCATTTTGTCTAACTTTTTAATGCAAAATTTATGGTCATGGTAGTACATAGCTTTGTAGTCTTTGACCTACAATTATTCAAACATGTCAAGATTATTTACATCGATCTGTGAGTTGATATTAAACTTATGGCTTATGATTAATAATCTTCTGTGTACCTTTGTATCTCTTAAGTCATATGCTAGATTAAGTGCCATTGGCATAACATGGGGATCTCTATTATGATAAGCTTCTTTAACCAATGATGCATCACTATCCCATGTTAATGAGTGACCATTTTCTTGAGACTTTTCAATCCATACTGTCATCCAATCAAAGATTGTTTGCAATAAACAAATGTAGTGCATCCCACTCATGACCAACTATAAAGAAAATAATTAGACCAGTTAGAAACAACTTATATTGATGATGGATAATAATTAATTAACTACAAAAAAAAAAAAAAATCACCTCTCACTCTCCTCAATCTACCTTTTCTTGTCAAGTACTCCCCTTTGAATTTGTTAATAAAGTTGGGATGCCAAATATAATCTACATGGATATTTGCTGTAAACTTTGGAAGATATTCACTAATGTACACCATGGTCTGGTATACTATATACCCCTCTACCATAGAACCATTAGGACATGCTCTTTGTTTAACCAAGCCCTTCATAAATTTCAAATGCCTCTCAACCATCCACATTGACCTAGTTTGTATAGGTCCACACAATTCAATCTCCTCAACTTGATGTATGAGGTAGTGTTCTTGAGTATTAAAAAAGGTTGAAGGTAGACACTTTTGCATTTCACATATAAGATGTGAATTTTTTCTCTTTAGATGATAACCACCTAAAAGAGATTAAACACACAAGAACATATAAATGAGATTTCAGATAAAATTATACAAATGTTAGGAAAATCACTTCTAACTTCATGTATTTTCCAAGATCATATATAAATTTTTTAATACTATTATCAAACTAGTGTGGGAGGGATAGAGGTAGGATGTACTTAAATAATTAAAAAATAATCATTTCAATATATTATTAAATAATGTAATATGTAGTACATTCAATTTTACAAATATATTATAAATAGAGAACATGACTTATCTTGACGAAGGTATACCAATCATGTGTTTTCAACCTTGGCCCAAAATCACCTTTCTTTGATACAAGAGTGCTTATTTTTGTAGCAAATCCTATGAGATTTTATTTTTTATGAATTCGTTAATAACCAAGGAAGGGCACTCATATTTATGCAGTCTCCATTGCTATTTGATTCAATGAAATCTTTCAATGCATGATTGGATTCATGATTGTTAGTACAAATTTTGACATTTTTTTCTCTATTATGCCTTCCATTTAATATTTTCCATAGTGTCTTTGTTAAATTATTTCTAATATGCATAGCATCAAACAAATGCATGATTGGGAGATTCTTGTAGTATGGTAACCTACTAAATTGAGTAGGATAACTTTTTATTTCTCCAAGAAGTTGGTCATTGATTCTTTGATGACCTTCATGAGCATTAACTGCATCATTACTAAATATAAGACAATATCAAAATAGAAAATTCAAACTTTGGACCACAAACTAGACCTTACCTCGATGATTTAGTTAATCGTATTCTAACTTCCATAGATGAGGTGTCATTCTTCATAGCTTTGATGTTGTCTCTTCTTTGCCATTAAGAAGATGTCTTTTCAATAATTTGATACTTATGATTATTGTGGAGAAAATGCCTAAACTCATCGAACACCTACTTTCCTAAACTTCTTGAATGACAAGATTTCATCTCTGGACCACAAACTGGACATGCAACTTTTCCCTTTGTTTGAAGACCTAAAAGATCATGTATAATTGGATCATATAAAATTATCATGTGCAACTTAATCATACAAAAATAATGTGTAAATACTATAATAGACCAAAAATTTATGACCTTAACAATACAACATATCGAAAAAATGAGTTAGCCCAAGGGCATCATGTATTGTCCATACAAGCATTGCATGAAATTGAAATTTTCTTTGTACTACTAGTCTAAAGATGTCATACATAGTTACAACATTCTATAACTATAACAAATCATTAATTAGGGGCTTAATACACACATTCATATCTTTAACTTGGTATTTACCTAGTAATTAAATGAACAAAAACATTACATAATTATTATGACCATTTTCATGCACTTTTTATAAATTAATTTAGATAACTATTAAATAAAAAAATACCTAGCATAATCATTGAAAACATTAGATACTCCCTCTTTATAGACATCTAAGGAGGAATGTTATTATTAATAACAAAAATAGGCCACATTGAGTAAACAGATCTCATATCTCCAAATGGATTAACATCACCCATTGCTAATGGAAGCTTCACACTATGAGGTTCTTCTTTAAAGTGTGACCATGTTTCTTCTATCATCTTGACTTCTATTGCATGCATGGTAATCCATAAATTGTGCCAAGCTAGTGCACCTGAATAATTGTTGAAGACGTGGAATAATGAAAATGTACTGAAGATCCTTGTGATGCACTTTTTTGTTATTTGATTTGACTAATATCTACTAATATGAGAATCATGGCATTATATTGAAATTTCATGTTGTTTATGATATAGAATGTGACCATTGGGACATGCATGTATTGTCTGATACTTCATTCCAATCAGATTCATAATGGTAGATAATTCTCAGTAAAAATGAGGTAGAATGTTTGATGGTGGTAACAAAAACTCACCTATCAACCTAAAACAACAAATATGCATTGTTAATATAATGAATAGTAATGGTATGCTAACATTGAAGATGAC
This sequence comes from Cupressus sempervirens, assembly GCA_028749045.1. Lineage (NCBI taxonomy): Eukaryota > Viridiplantae > Streptophyta > Pinopsida > Cupressales > Cupressaceae > Cupressus > Cupressus sempervirens. The sequence goes on along the minus strand of CM053792.1, from coordinate 977,592,408 downwards.
AAAAATGATATACCTTAGCATACGTGACTTTGCTACATTGAATAAACCATTCATAACCTTCAAGTTCACCAACAATACTACAGTAGAGAGAGGAGTTGTTTGGTAGCCTCTATATAGGGGCTTGTATGCCTTCTCAAGTAAAGGTATATCAAGACCATAATAATCATCATGATTAGATCCACTAGTACCATCATCATGAGAATCTTAATCATCTACGCCAATACCATCTTCTTCAATCATGTCCTTTGGCACATTATCATCTTCTTCCATGGGAGTGTTATCCTTATCTTGGATATTCAAGCCTCCATGTTCCTCTAGTAGGAAATCCACATTCAACAATGGACAAAAATCATGGCCCCCTTCAACATGACCGTGTTGCCTACAATGACTCTAGGCTATTGTGATTATAATTCTTTGATTCTTTAATCCCTTACACTTTTTCCAAGGAAAATTATATTTATCAACTTTTCTTTGGATCTAAGACGATAATTTTGTCATTGTATCATTATTTTTTTCTAGTTTCATATTGTTAGCTATGGTCTTTCTTCATAGGAAAATATATCTACACAAATATTGGACATGTTGTACTTAATGTTTATATCTACACATATGGTTTTGAAAGAAAAAGTTTGATGTAACTAATGTGTATATCTACAAAAATATTGGACATGTTGTACTTAGTGTTTATATCTACACATATGGTTTTGAAAGAAAAGTTTGGTGTAACTAATGTGTATATCTGTAAAAAAATTGGACATGTTGTACTTAATGTTTATATCTGCACATATGGTTTTGAATGAAAAATTTGGTGTAACTAATGTGTATATTTGCAAAAAAATTTGATATATTGTACTTAATTTTTATATCTACACATATGGTTTTAAAAGAAAACTTTGGTGGAACTAATGTGTATATTTGCAAAAAAATTGAACATGTTGTACTTAATATTTATATCTGCACATATGGTTTTGAAATAAAAATTTGGTGTAACTAATGTGTACATCTAAAAAAAAATTTGGACATGTTGTACTTAATGTCAATATCTCCACATGTGGTTTTGAAAGAAATATTTGGTGTCATCAAGAGTTGAATTGTTCTATGAAAGTCCTAATTTATTCATACTTGTCCAAAAATTGTAAACTTTCAATTATATGTTTTAATGGATTGGTGCTCACATTAAAATTCAACCCTTTACCTCTACATGATTTATTTTGTAACATAGATATTTTGGATTGAAGTTTATTCTTGGACTAAGAGCTTTTATCCATCCATAAATAGCACCATCAACCTCCTCTATGTTATATCAGTGGACAATATTGATAACTTTGAAAATTAGCAATGTAGGTGTCCACTAAACCACATTGTTCAAACTAAGCCAACTTCTTAAAATGATGTTTGGGGTCAAATTTGTCAATAAGCCTCTTAGTGAAATCTTCATAAGGGGTACTCTGATCATGTTGCATTATGGTCATTTTGTAGTGCCACCAACCATTTTATGTAGGTTCATTTTCAGCTTGTGGTTGGACTATACGAGAAATATAGGCATGAGAGGTCTACTATTAGTTACTCTAATGTGTTGATTTGCAATGTTGTTAATTAGTCAATTGGTCCCCTTGGCCATTATTGCTAGCACTATTATTGTTATTATTACTATTACTAATACTATTGTTCCCTAACGAGCTACCATATCCACCAACAATGAAATGCATTGATTTGTTTATGTTGTTCCCTAACTAACATATTTATAATGTCCATTGCAAGATCTTCTCCTATGTCTATCACCCATATTCACTTATCTCTATTATATTAATGATAAAGGAACTTATACTCTAGAAATTATTTACCCTTCTAAAACATTTGGGGACTATCACTTTCTCTATTTCTACAAATATCTCTTCTCTCTTCCACTCAAAACAAACATAAGAAAACATGATAACCAACTCTTATACCATTGAAGTAACACTACTAGCCTATGCCTAAAATTCAACCCTTTCTCTCTACGTGTTTATATATATTGGCAATATGTGTATGTATGAATGAACTCAAACATATACCAAAGGGGAAAAATTATTGAACCCATGTACCAAAATTGGAACCCAAATTGGCAACTTAAATGAAAACTTAAGCATAATTTAAATACTCCATTTGAGTTGTAAAAGAAACATTAAGGCTTCAAAATTCAAAATTAATCTCCATTATGTAACTAACGTAAAAGGATGATGAAAATTTCCAACTCAAAAACTTAATAAAAATTAACATTCTCTCCAAGAAGTTTGTCGCACAACCAAGATTGGCAACCAAAATGTTGTGCACAATATGCATAGTACTTTATCTAATTTTTCCAACCCATTGAAAAGGTCATCCTCATGATTTTAAAATTTCCCCCATTAGTTTCATTACTATTCCAAATAGTTAGATAATTTCAAACATGAATTTGCAAAATCTTGCAAAAAAGTTACTCTTAGCAAGAAAATGTTGTCATGACAACATATTAGCAACTTTTCCCAAATTGGAGTTGGACCTCAAAAATTGTTTCAAAGACCAAGTGGGAATATAATATGCATCAAAGGACCTCAAATAACATATCCAAGGCAATGGGAACCTTAGTAGACCATTTCACCCTTTCTAGAACCTAAGTCACCTAGTTGTCAAAATTTTGCACTTTCTAGCAACTTGGCCATTTTGGGTCTTGCCAACTCTCCTAAAAACACCTAAGGACCAAATAGGACTACTTATTAGACTAGTGATGTTGATTCAAGAGCATCCTAAGTTTCCTTTCTATCATACTCATCTTTTTTCATTCTACATATTGGATGTCAAGTTAATGTGGCTCTAGTGGATGTCGAGTTACTGTAGCTCTAGTAGATACTGAGTTATTGTAGCTCTAATGGATGCTGAGTTACTATAGCTCTAGAGGATGTCAAGTTAATTTTACTCTAGTGGATGATAATTTACTATAGCTCTAGTGGATGCTGAGTTATTGTAGCTCTAGTGGATGCCAAGTTATTGTAGCTCTAATAGATGTCAAGTTATTGTAGCTCTAGTGGATACTGAGTTACTATAGCTCTAGTGGATGCCGAGTTATTGTAGCTCTAATGGATGTCATGTTATTGTAGCTCTAGTGAATGCTGAGTTACTATAGCTCTAATAGATGCCAAGTTACTATAGCAATCTAGTGTTGTCCAAGTGTTCATGTTCCAAGTGAATCTATTGGTGCTGAGTGTTACTACTTGTGTCGAGTGTTCCTATTGGTGCTAAGTTCTAGCATTTTTCTTGGTCCTTCTTTGATCAAGTTGTTTGTATCTAGTTCTAGTTTGGGTTGACCTTGAATGTATTTAATTTTAATATTAGTAGTTAATATTTGATGTGAGCTAACTTATGGCTATGCACGTATTCAATGTAAGGTTTAATTTGTGATAGGCCAACCTATGTCTGCACAAGTATTTAAGGAGGTCTAGGATTGAGTTTAGGGGTAGAACTATGAGGATGTGAAAGTGGGAAGCATATGTGTCTAGAAATCCAAATTTTAAGTTAGATTATGGATTTGAATGTATTTTTTATCCAGCCATAACCCAAAAGGCCTTATAGCTAGGCATGTTTGTTGATTACTTGATGAATCAATAAAAGTGTTTTCTCTTCTCCCTTCTTTGGTTAATGTTCTTTATGTTGTGTTTCTACTATGTTAACTCTTGCATGGTGGTTTGGATAGCTGGGTGTGCCTTTAGCCCTAGTTTTTCATCCATTCCTATGTCAGATAACATCAAAGACAAGTTCTTCCTTGTGGTAATTGGATCATGTAGAACCCTAAGCAAATTGGGTTGTAGGGTTACAATCTGCAGATTTGACATATAGCTTGAAAAGGGTTACAATGTTGTAGGAACCTAATTTGTAAAGATGGTTTGAGGTAGAAGAAATATTGATAATGCAATATTAGATACATTGAGACAAATTACAACTAGATTAGATGACATGGAGATAGCCCAGAGGAGAGCAGCACATCTTGATGATGTAAGTGATGATAAAGTAGTAGTACCAAACCCTAATCCAGAGCCTAAAGAAGATCAAGATGAAGAAAGGTTCTTGAGAGTGTTGTCTTGGGTGAATTCAAAGCTTTCTATAGAATTTGTTCTTTATGATGGAAAATTGGACACCAATGTTGCCTTGGATTGGATCTTTGATATGGAGAAGTTCTTTGAGTATGAAAACACTCCTGATAATAGGATGGTTAAAATTGCTATTACAAGGTTAAAGGATCATGCCTCACTATGGTGTGAGCATTTGCAAACTAATAGATAAAGGAGAGGAAAGGAAAAGATCAAGACTTGGCCAAAGATGGTAAACAAAGTGAAGAAAAAATTCCTTCCTGTTGGTTGCCAAGTTAGCTTGTTGAGAAGGATGCAAAATTTGAGGTAAAGAGACATGAGTGTGAAGGATTATACCAAGGAATTCTATAGGTTGGACATTAGATCTGGACATGTGGATGATGATGTTGAGAAAATTTTAAGGTACATAAATGGGTTGAGATTTGGAATTCAAGATGAAATAAGTTTTATGAAATTGGAAAGTGTGGAAGAAGCATACCAATATTCCTTGAAGGCTGAGGAGATCTTGACAAAGAAGTATGAACAAAGACAAAGAGGTAGAGGTGGTAGATTCTAAAGAGGCAGAGGTAGCTCTTATGGTGAAGGTGGTAGATCTAATAATTCTATACAAGATAGGGAAAAATCTGAATAGAAGAATGATGACAAAGGCAAGACTGAATGGAAAGGTGGTAATTCTTGTTGAGGAGGTACTAATTCTTATTGAGGAAGAGGTAATTCTTATTCTAGAGGTGGTTTTCATGGTAATTGTTTCAGATGTGGTAAAGAGGGACATAGATCTTTTGAATGCTAATCCTCTAAAAGTGGGCAAGGTAATAGAGATGATGTGATTCAAGGAGATGATGAGGGTTCACCAAGTGGAGTTGAGGCTAGAGACAATATGATGGTGAGAAGAACCTTATGTAATAAGGTAAGTGGTGAGTAACATGTTTTAAGGATAATTTTTTTTGAGACAAGATGTAAGATGGCTGGAAAATGTTGCAAAGTGATCACTAATAGTGGAAGTTCTACAAATTTGGCATCAAAAGAGCTAGTTATAAAGTTAAAATTTCAAAGGTTGAAGCATCCTATATCCTATCATGTTTCATGGATCAAAGATGAACATAAGATATTGGTAAGTGATAAATGCCTTTTGAAGTTCAAGATTGGATATTGCTTTGATGAAGTTTTGTGTGATATTATGCCTATGGATTGTTGTCATATTCTATTGGGTAGACCTTGGAAATATGATATATATGCTATACATGATGGAAGATTTAATCAATATACTTGTAAAAATTTGGCTTAGGCCAAAATTCACCCAAGACCAAGGAACTCAAACACAAGAACAAGCACAATAGCAAATCAAAATAGAGAGAGTATGATTAGAATGATGATATTAATTCGATATGCTAGCTTAGCTCACTTGAGAGTATACTAGGAGTTCCTGTATATAAAGGCCTCAAGAGAGCTTCTAGAATGCATAGAAGTCAGCAACATGATAAGTCATACAACTAGGCACATGTCCACCAGATATGGGTTATCCTCCATCAAGCACAAAATTAAGTGTGATGATGTGAGGATAAGCCTACAATGGTGTAGACAACATGTGCTAAATTAGGAGTCCGAATAACTGTGTTGTCAACATGACAACTTAGTGAATGATGCAAACTCCTATGTTATAGACACCATGTGCATAATTAGAGTTTCATAACTCATGAGAGTACACAAACTCCTAAGTGTCTCACCTAAATAAATAATAAAATAATGCAAAATAATTAAATAATTCATTAACCTAAGTAAACTTAACTAAGTGCAATAAGTAAATACTTATTTACACCAACACCCCCCCTTAAGTGCAACTTAGGGGAACACCCTTAAGCTTATGAAATCTAGGATGATATGAATAATGGGTCCCAGCTACTAGGCCATGTTAGGTACCCATGTACATAATGAAATGAAATCTCTCATAAAGTGGGGTAAGAGGGAAAATCTCATGGGAAAAACCCTCCCCCAAAAAGAGAGATAAATAGGGATGCATGGATGGATGGAGTAATCAAGACCCCCCCATTATGACATACATCCAATATATACATAGAGAGGGATGAGAAGAGGAAGAGAGACAAGATAGGCTCCCCCCCTCCCAAAGAAGAATGCCTGCTAGTGACTACTTTGCTGAAGAAGCTAATCCAAGACTGCAGAATGGTGTTCCTCCCCTTAGGAAGAAACAATGCCAAGGGTAAAAATGAGACACTTCTATTGTGTGTGGAAAGAATCTCATGGATAAGTGAAGTCTTTGAAACCTACTCAACTAGTTGAAGAATGTATCTCAAAGAATTGTCTATCTCTGCAACTGATGAAGAACCCTGCTAGAATTGTTGATCATAAGTATCCACAATCATTTCAACCTGAAATGATTGATCATGTAGAGAATGAACAAGGTAATTGGATGGATGAAAACTAAAGAAGGTACTTCTACATCAAGAAGAAGAGGCATATCATCAATACTGTCTCCCAAATCTATCATTGAACTTGTATCTAGAATATTGGATGTACCCTACTATTCTGGACCTATTACTATGGCTATGTATACATGTAGACTGAACTAATATAGTGACATCTCACTGCAACTATCAATAGAAGTCCACATGTCTAAATCTATTAAAGCACTATTGCTAGTGTCACTGTTAGTTTCCAAATTGTATGATGTGTGAAGAGGACAAGAGGACAAGCTTGGTGAACTTTTCTCAAAGTATACATCCTTCTCCACAAAAATCTGATGTGTCTCAGGATCTAGAAGTCTGTATGCCTTCACATTGTCTTCATAACCAATGAAGGTACAAGGCTGAAGTGATTGTGCCTTTCAACCCCTGTAACATCTCTTTGCCCATGCAAGACAACTAAAGACTCTGAAGTGTGTCACAATAGGTTTTCTGCCACACCATGCCTCAAAAGGAGTCTTGCCATGCAAGGTTAGATGAGTTGACCGATTAAGAATGTGAGTGGCACTAGAGATTTCTTTGACTTCTAATGATGGATCTAGAGACTTGGCTTGCATCATGTAACTTTCCATAGACTTAAGAGTTTAGATCCTCAATGCTACAACATCTGTCTTATGTGGACTGATTGGTGCTGGATTTTGAAGATCAATTCCCTCGAATCTACAAAAGTCCATAAGTCTTTTGTTGACATATATGCTTCCATTGTCCATTCAAAGTAATTTTATGGCTTTCTTTGATTTTCATTCTCCAAAAGTCTTGAAGTCTATAAATTTTTCCAACACTTCATTCTTGTTATGAAGAAAGTCGACCCAAGTGAACCTTAAAAAGTCATCAACAAAGGTAAGTATGCAACGACCCTATCTGATTGCAAAAGGACTTGCTAATACCATGTGAACCAACTATAGAACACCTTGTGCTCTTGAAGACTTCCCTTTCTATAACTTCCACTTTGGATGCATATCCACTAAATCTGTTCAACATTCACCCTTATAAAACTTGATTTGAGGTAGACCTTTGACTATTTGGTTTGTGCAAAGTTGCTAAAGATAGCAGAAGTCAAGATGACCATACTGCTCATGCCATTATTTCATGTTTGAATTTGATTGAGACAATAAGGCATTTGAAGGAGACTTAGAAACAAAATGAGAGAAAGAGTACAACCTTTTGTTATGATTCACTTTTTGCATTGCAACCAAGGAGTCATCTTTAAGACTGTGCACCTTTACTAAGTCTAGAATGAACTCAACTCTATCTCCATCTCCAAGGTGAGTGATTTGGTAGATTGATAGGAGATTTTAACTTAGGTTTAGAACATAAAGAACATCTTGAAACTCTCTATTTTCCATTTCCACATTTCCTTTTTCTTCAACTTCTATTTTTCTATCATTTCCCATGAAGATATGTGGCACCTTTGAGTGATTCAATAAAGAAAAATCCTCCTTTGAAGAACCCATGTGATACGAGGCACCTAAGTCAAATATCCATTCCTTTGAAGAGTTTGAATTTTCCATGAGTGCTTTCCCTTTTCCCTTTGAATCTAAAGAAGACCCTTTATCCTTATAAGCATTACGAAATGGAACATTATGTTTCTTCATGATATTGGTCAACTCATCAATCTTTTTAAGATAACACCCATGCTCTTCATGACCCAATTTCTTGTAATAAGTGCACTTCTTCTTCTCCTTATTGTTATCCCCCTTCTTGTTGGAATTCAAGGTCTTGCCTTGTTGATTGGATTATGGTGTTGTCTTTTTCTGCATCCTCTGATTTGTTGTTCCATTTCTTCTTACCCTTTCCTTTATTTGAAGATTGTCCAACTGAGTTTTGAGAACCCTCATTATTGGCCACCAATGCTTTAGACTAAAGCAATTTGAGAATCCCCATTGATTTCAACTTCTTTTCTTTATCATCCAACAGTTTAGCATATTCATCAAGGGTGACTTTCTTGTAGGCAGAACCTTAGGTAGTCTTTGAGGTGTTAAAAGAAGATACAAATGTCAAATACTCCAATGGCAGCTTGTTATGAATGAGATAGATCCGTCTATTATCTTTGATAGAACTCCGACAATCAGTAAGCTTTGTCCTTAGTTCATTTACCTTGATGATAAAATCCTGTATGGAGTCATATGACTTAGGATCTAAGGAGACAAGCTCATCTTCAATTTTGAACACATCCTCTTTAGACACTTTACCATAAAGGTTTTTGAGGGTATCCCAAGCTTCCTTGGGTGTAGAACACTTCTTGATTTGATACATGATCTTATCATCAACCCCCAAACATATATCACCTAGGGCTTTCCTATCCATGCTACCTAGTCTGAAATTTCACTTGCTAATACATTATCACCTACCAGAGTAGGAAGAGTAACATCTACATATTGTGAAACTCCATTATGCATTAAAAGATACCACATTTTGATGGACCATGTATCATATTTATGAGGAGTTAATTTAGGAAACTTAAAGTTTCCCATAATGAAGAAAATGAAAGAAAAGTGTAGAAAAGAGAGAACACAACACTAAAAACCACCCCCCCTTTCACTAAATCAATAAACCCCCCCAAAGTAGATGCTTTGGGAACTTTATGAGTAGTGCGATTACAATGGGCCACTTGCCAATTTTGGCCTTCATGGACTTCTAATTTTTGTTTTTACAACCTCTTGATGAATTACAAATCTAGAACTTTACAATGTGCTACAATTCTAAAGCATTATAAAGCAAAGAAAGGACCTATTGTTGAAAGTGACACTTTTCTCCACACAAACCTACAATTTGATAGTAGATCTTGAAAGTAGACAAAAAATAAGGCACTTTCAAAAAAATCAACCTATTTTCAACTTCAGATGTGCTTGTACAAAGCATTTGAAGTTGTAAAATGCAAGATTATGCATGTATAGTTGCCAAAAAACACAATTTTTGAACAATCCATGCACCAAAACTAGAAAAGAGCTACGCTACTAAAAAATGTAGGAAATCCTACCCAATTTTGAAAAAAACCAGACTTGATTTGGAGTTTGGATGTTCGAGTTATAACCTCTTGAAGTTGGACTGCAAAAACTAAAATCAATCTATAGAGGGGTTGCACTAGCGAATGATGGGGTTAAATTTGACGATCATACAACCATCACAGTAGTTATATTTGGCCCCAAAATGATGGTCAGATGGCCATCAAATTTAAGGTTGTGAAATGATGATGTTAGGAAAAAATTAGACCCCCTGCTAACATGGCAGTACAACTTGCTGACATGGCACTTGTATGGTCATATAGTCTATATGGATGGTACAGAAAAAATTGACATGGTAGGGCTAAATTGGCTATACAGATTGCTAATGAGGCCTGACTATGTTCCATGTGGATGTAGATTTAGATGATGACTATGTGTCCATGTTTCTGGTTGGTAAAGCTGACGTGGGCTGTCTATTACTGTAGGTTTGCTAATATGGAAATTTGTGAATTAAATGGTGCCATGTATCTCCATATTACTGGGCCATGTACCCGTAGGGAGAGTTGCAGTAACTTGCCAAAATTGTTAATGCTCGCCAGATCTTCCACAGCATTGCTGAAATTATTGAAAGTCTTATTGAAAAGAATAGTCCCCCTCGCCACAACAAAATATGCCAAGATGCACTAGGAGTTCAAGCACTAGGTCAAGTTTTGAGCAGTGGTGCTAGGAAATACAAAATGCCATGTCAAATTTTAAATTTTAGTCATCGGGTTTACTCAAATTTATCCCACATTCATGGGTGAGTTGGATACGAATAGGTTTAACAATCCATTACTATGAAAAGCACATGACTGGTGAGATTGGAATGGCTAGTGGATAGTGGGGCTTTGCCAAATTTTGCAAGCCTGACGCCCATATTTATAGGTATAGACTGTCCATAGATTAATGAAGGAGTACAAATCGATTTAAATAAAATTGCAAACTTGCATGCTGATTAAATAATATAATACATCTTGTAATAAATAATAATAAAATTTGAAATTGTAGAGCCAGGATCTAACAACCCAGTTCTGTAAAAAAATTTTCTCCGATAGCCCGATTGGGCATAAAAATATTTCAAAAATACAAAGAATATGCAGAGATTCAGATCCAAAAATTAAATAAATAGATCAATTAGATCATACCCGAATTGCAAATCAAGGCCTCTAGGGTTCGATTTGCAATTTTTTTTTCCTCACAATCAAATTTCACCTAGCATAGGTAAATTTATAGTTGATCTTCACCAAATCGATGCTCCAGATGTAATAACAAAGTCAAATCTAGCTCTAGATGCTCTCAATTTTTGCAGATCCTCCAAATTCATGTCAAGGTGCTAAATCATGAACAACCTCGAATGGCTATGTGTAGAGAATCTCCCCTAGCTTTGATACCATGTAAGAATTTGGCTTAGGTTAGAATTCACCCAAGACTAAGAAACTCAAACACAAGCACAATAGTAGACCAAAATAGAGAGAGTATGATCAAAATGACAATATTCATTCAATGTGCTAGCTTAGCCCACTTGAGAGTACGCTAAGAGTGCCTATATATAAAGGCCTTAGGAGAGCTTCTAGAATGCATAGAAGTTAGCAACATGATAAGTCATACAAGCAGGCACATGTCTACCAGATATTAGTTATCCTCCATTAAGCATGGAATTAAGTGCGATGATTTGAGGATAAGCCTACAATAGTGTAGACAACATGTGCTAAATTAGGAGTGCAGATAACTGTGTTATCAACATGACAACTTAGTGAATGAAGCAAACTCCTATATTGTAGACACCATGTGCATATTTAGAGTTGCATAACTCATGAGAGTACACAAACTCCTAAGTGTCTCACCTAAATAAATAATAAAATAATGCAAAATAATTAAATAATGCATTAACCTAAGTAAACTTAAGTAAGTGTAATAAGTAAATACTTATTTGCACCGACTATACTCTTTGGGTGAATGGGAAGAAACAAATATTGCTACCTTTGATTGAAAGTCCGGATGAGGTTAATTATACTACTGTAAAAATTTGCATGATTAATGGGAAACAATTTGAAAAAGAAATGAAAAAGAGTCAAGTTTGTTTTTCTTTAATTCTAAGGAGACTGAGTTGTGTCAATAGTAACTGAGTGCCAGAAAATAGTTTTAACCGAGTTCTAGTCAGTGGTGATCGAGTGACAACTAGAAGTATTGACTGAGTACCAAAAGAAATTGCAAAATTTTTGAATGAGTATAAATAGATTGTTGTAGATGATAAACTTAATGGTTTATCTCCAATCAGAAGTATAAGTCATTGTTTCAATCTGATTCCTAGAGCTAGTTTTTCAAATAAATCACCATATAGATTGACACCTATAGAGAATGAAGAACTTAATAGAAAAGTGCATGAGTTGTTGCAGAAAGGTTTTCTCAGAGAAAACTTGAGTCCATGTGTTGTACTTGTTGTATTAGCACCTAAAAACAATGGAGAGTGGAGAATGTATACTAATTCCAGAGCTATTAACAAGATCATAGTGAAATATACATTTCCTATGCCAAGGATGGATGACATAATGGATTGTTTGAGTGGAGAAAAGTATTTTACAAAGATTGATTTGAAGAGTGGTTATCATTAGATCAGAATTAGAGAAGGTGATGAATGGAAGATTGCTTTCAAGAAAAAATATGGTTTTTATGAATGGTTGGTTATGCCTTTTGGTTTGACTAATACACCTAGTACTTTATGAGCTTGATGAATGAAGTTTTCAAAATATTTTTGGGTAAGTTTGTGATTGTTTATTTGGATGACATTCGTATATTTATTAAGACTAAGGAAGAACATCTTGAGCATGTTAGACAAGTATTGCAAATATTGAAAGAGGAGAAGTTGATGATTAATTTGAAGAAATGTTCTTTTATGAAAGAGGAGATTGTGTGTTTGGGATTTGTGATTTCAGCTAATGGTTTGAAGATGGATCCTAAGAAGGTAAAAGAAGTTTTGGAATGGCCTACACTCAAGAATGTGGGTGAGGTAAGATCATTTCATGATTTGGCTAGATTCTATAGAAAGTTCATAAGAAATTTTAGCTCTATTTGTAATGCTATGACTCAGATAATGAGAGGAGATAAACATGAATTTAAGTGGACACATGGAGCTAATAAGAGTTTTGAGACTTTGAAACAAAAGGTTGCTGAGTTACCTATATTGGCTTTTCCTAATTTCAATAAGGTATTTTGAGTTGAAAGTGATGTGAATGGTAGTGCAATAAGAACTATATTAAGTCAAGAAGGTAAACCTATTTCTTTCTTTCTTGAAAAGCTAAATAATGCTAAAAGAAAGTATTCTATGTACAATCAAGATTTTTATGCTATTGTTCAAGAATTAAAGAAATGGAGACATTATTTGATTCTTAAAGAGTGTCTTGTATAATTATTTGATTCCTAAGGAGTTTGTCTTGTATACTAATCATAATGTGTTATAATACTTGGGAAGTCAACATAAATTGAATCAAAGATATATGAAGTGGGTTGAGTTCTTGCAAAGTTTCACATTTTTCATTAAGCATAAGAGTGGAGTTACTAATAGAGTTACTAATGCATTGAGTAGAAGATGTTCATTATTAACTAAGATGAAGTTTGAAGTTCTTAGTTTTGAAGACATGAAAAATTAGTATGATATTGACCATAATTTTTCTAAGGCATGGAGAGAGTACAGAGCACCAAAAATCACATAAGTATTATGAATATTTCATTAAATAAGGTATATTGTTCAAAGGAATTCAGTTGTGTATTCCTAGAGCTTCTAAGAGGTTGAATTTGATTAAGGATAAGAATAGTAGTGGATTGGGTAGACATTTTGGAATTGATAAGACATTGAGTTTGTTGAAGGATAAGTATTATTGGCCACAAATGTATAAAGATGTTCACAAATTTGTAAAGAGTTGTGGAGTTTGTCAAGTTGCAAAAGGGGTAAGTTAGAATATTGGTTTGTATACACCTATTACCATTCTTGAGAAACCTTGGAGTGACATTAGTATGGATTTTGTTCTTGGATTTCCTAAGATAGTGAAGGTGTATGATTTTATATTTGTTGTTGTGGATAGATTTTATAAGATGACTCATTTCATACCATGTAAGGAGACATAAGATGCTGAGCATGTTGCTGAAATTTTTCTTTAAAGAGACTGTAATATTGCATGGATTACCAAGAAGCATTATTTCTAACAAAGATAGCAAGTTTATTGGTTATTTTTGGAAGACTTTGTGAAGGAAGATGGGTACCAAGTTGAATTTTAGTTCCACATTCCATCCATAGATAGATGGAGAGATAGAGGTTGTAAATAGAAGCTTGGGTAATTTGCTGAGATGTTTGTTGGGGATAAGTCAAGTAATCAGGAAGTAGTGTTAGCACAAGCTAAATTTGCATATAATAATTCTACAAATAGGAGTACATCGATTTTTTTGTTGATATTGTTACAAGAATATAGCCTAGAGGTATATCAAATTTGAGAGATATTGCTAGTGAAGAAAAGAGAAGCACTACAGGGGAAGAATTTTCTAATTTTATGGAGTCTTTGCATAAGGAAGTGAAGTTGAGGTTGGAACAAAGTAATCAAACATATAAGGAGAATGCTAATAAGTCTAGAAGAAATAATGATTTTGATGTTGGTGATGAGGTGATGGTTCATTTAAAGAAAGGAAGATTTCTATTGGAACATACAGTAAGCTAAAGATGAAGAAGTTTGTACCTCATAAGATCTTGAAGAAGTTTAACAATGGTAGTGCTTATCAAGTTGAGTTACTTGATGACATGTATATATATCAATATTGCTAATTGTTGGTGTAAATTAGTACTTTACTATTTACACTTACTTAAGTTTACTTAGGTTAATGCATTATTATTATTATTATTATTATTATTATTTTAGACTGCAGGAATTAGTGCAACACGGCCCCCCTATAAACTGCAGTGCACCTGGTAAACTTTTTAATGTGATCGGTAGCGCTGGCACGACACGCCCACCGGTACCACGAGGACGGGGGAGACTAGAACCTGTGACCAACCCCCTGCAACAGGGAAGATTTAGCCAACCAAGCTAGGGCCCTCGCCCTAGGTTAATGCATTATTTAATTATTTTTATTTATGAGACACTTAGGAGTTTGTGCAACCTTGTGATTTGTCATGTTGACAACACAAGAGTATGCACCTTTATTTAAGCACATGGTGTCTACAACACTGTTTTGCATGTCCCACCCTTCTAGGCTTATCCTCTCATCATTGCACTTACTTCCATGCTTAATGGAGGATAATCCATATCTGGTGGACATGTGCTTGGTTGTATGACACATCATAATGCTAACTTCAATGCATTCTAGAAGCTGTCTTGTAGCCTTTATATTCAAGCACTCCTAGTGTACTTTGAGGTGTCAAGTATTGAATACATTGTTATTCTGATCATACTCTCTCCATTTTTGGTCTTCATTTGTGCTTGTGTTTGAGTTCTTGGTTCTTGGGTGAATTTTTCCCTTAGAAAAATTCTTACACTAATTTATATAAGTATCATGAGTCAGATGATGAAGTTGCTATATTAGTAAATTATCCTAAGAAGTAGATTGAATAAGTTGATCAAATATTGGATGAGGGAGTTGGCAAGAGAACAAGAGGTAAATATTACTATGAATATTTGGTGAAGTGGAAGAATAGACCTATTGAAGATGCTTCATGAATTTCTCAATTTGAGTTGGATCCAACTCAGATTGTGACATCACAATGATTTAGAAGAATCATTTCTTTCAACCTTGGTTGTTTGATGTAGGAGCATCCTGGGTTGCCTTGTTATCCTACTCATCTTTGTTCATTTTGTATGTTGGATACTGAGTTACTATAGCTCTAGTAGATACCAAGTTACTATAGCTCTAGTCAATGCCAAGTTATTGTAGCTCTAATGGATGTCAAGTTATTGTAGCTCTAGTAGATTCTGATTTACTATAGCTCTAGTAGATGTTGAGTTTTTGCTGAGGTACTATAGCTCTAGTGGATGCCAAGTTATCGTAGCTCTAATGGATGCAGAGTTACTATAGCTCTGGTGGATGCCAACTTACTATAGCTCTAATGGATGACAAGTTACTATAGAAATATAGTGTTCCTTAATGTGCCAAGTGTTACTACTATGCTGAGTGTTCCTGTTGGTGCCAAATGTAAATATTTGTCTTGGTCCTTCTTTCACTGAGTTGTATGTGTTTGATTCTGGTTTGGCCTAACCTTGCACATATTTAATTTCAATATTGGTAGTTAATATTTGATGTGATCCAACTTGTGGCTATGCATGTATTTAATGCAAGGTTTAATTTGTGATAGGCTGACCTATGACCACACAAGTATTTAAGAAGGTCTAGGATTGAGTTTTAGGGGTAGAACTGTGAGGATGTGAAAGTGGGAAGCATATGTGTTTGGAAATCTGAATTCGAAGCTAGATCATGGATTTGAATGTATTTTGTATTTGGCCATAACATAGAAGGCCTTATAGCTAAGCATGTATGCTGATTATTTGATGAATCAATAAAAGCGTTTTCTCTTCTCCCTCCTTTGGTTGATGTTCTTTGTGTTGTGTTTCTACTATGTTAACTCTTGCATGGTGGTTTGAATAGCTGGGTATGCCTTTGGCCTTATTTCTTCATCCCTCCCTACGTTAGATGTGGCTAATCATCACTACAAGCTTAAAAACAAGGAAGCCCTAGGTTTCATACTAGCCTTTCTAGGTGCTCCTACACCACCTATTTATGTTGGTCATGCCTACATTGTTTTCTTTTTCTATTTTTTCAGAAAGAAATTCCAATGGAAAATTATTATGATTTTTCCTCTTTTTTCCCACTATTATTGAAGAGAAACACAAATTTATAACAAAAAATAGACTAGATTTCTAATCATATAAAAGATAACACAGTCAATTCCAAATATGAATTGTCCATATTGATATCGTTATAGATAAAAACATCTCAATTTTGTTGATCTTCCCCAAACTCCTTGTAATTCACTACATGTTTCAAAATTTGATATATTATCAAGACATGGTTCAAAATGTGAAGTTAGGTCTAATTACCATAAAGGGTTCTTTCCTTGTTGCAATTCCTAGAAGAGTGATTTACCTTTTGTTCCTCGAACAATAACTATTTGTATAAAGAAATGTGTGTTTAGAAAACATGTGATTTAAATAAAGACAAAACATCACACTTTTCTTTGCTACTCTTTATCTAATAATCCACCACGAGGGATTGACATATCACCCTTTTTCAATGTTGCTGATCTGATATTATACAAAGGGGGCAACAAAAACATAGATTCTTGTCACAACAACAAGGAAAATATTGAGGTAGATTAGATAAAATATCTTCCACCAAACAAACAATTAAAGATGGAATTCATTTTAGATACCAAGACAGTCAAGAAGACTAGGAAAAAGACATACATAGAGTATTTGGTGAAAAGGCAGGGTTTTCCTGAAGTAGAAGTAATAGTGATGACTAAAGAAGACATCATCAAGCTTGCACAAACCTTTAGAAATTAGCAACCCAAGGACTTGAGTTTGAGGGGAGTATGGTGTAGGGAACCTAGGTCCTAATTAAGCTAGTTAAGCACCAAGGAGAAGAGTGTGAAGGTCAATAAGTGTTGAAGTTGGTAGAAGTTAGTTTAGATTTTCTTTTTGTGCATTTTTGACATCTAGATTGCATGATTTATAAAGTTTCTACCAAAGTCAAGGAGTGGTCAAACATGTGAGTTGACAAAAAATCATCAATTTTATGCTGCATAATTTTTTTTCATATTTTTGGTATAGTTAGATTACCTTGGTAAAGTTCTTGTGTTATGTTTTTGGAAAAAAATGAAAATTTGCAAAAATTTGCAAAAAAAGTTGTCATGCAATGTTTTTGCAACTTTTCTTGCAAAATATGGAAGCTCAACAATCAGAGCTTTATTTGATGATGTTTGTGGTAGCTGAAGCTGAAAAGATAGAGGAAGCATTTAAACATTTCTTTTTCTCCCATCTTAAAACATTAATGACACCCTGTACAAATTTGGGAATGGAAAATGGAATTTTTTTTTATAGCAACTCTGTCACAGTTAGCAATATTATTTCTAAGCTTGGAGTGTTTTTTCAGTAGGTAATTGTTTTCATGTTTTAGAAATTTGAATATATATGTATATATATATATATGTATATATATATATATGTATGTATGTATGTATGTATGTATGTATGTATGTATGTATGTATGTATGTATGTATGTATATGAAGAGGGAATATGATGTCGATTTGAATAAGGAACATTACTTTTTAAGTTTAAGATTTGTTCATACTTGTTGTTTACCCTAAGTCTTGATTGAGGGTTTAGAGGTGAATTTTTGTTTTCTTTCATTCTCACAACCAAAAATTCTTGGTACTTGGTGGATAGTTTTACTAGAAGCTAGAGATAGTATGCAGGGTGAGGATATTGGGAGTTTTCATTAGATGGAGATGCAACACTAAATTTCATGACTGTGACTACAAGTTTAACGTGCTGATTGCTCAGAATCACAACACATAAGTTGTTCTAGAACTAGTGAAGGAAAAAGCTTAGGTAGAAAGGATGGAAATACTAGGCCAATGATTTTTGTGGAATAATTTTCTTCATGGATTTTGTGGGAATGAGCCTATAAGGCCAAACAACAATTTTAATTCTAAAAGGCCTAGGAACTAGGGCTTCGTAGAAAAGAGTTGAAAACTTGTGATCTTAAACCAATGCTAGAGATTTTGATATGGTTTTACACCTACTAAGAGATTATATAAATAGTTTTGGTAGTTTTGTGGAAGTTTGTTAAGTTTAGAGTAAATTTGGCAAAAATAGGGCTACTAGGAATGAGCCCCTTTTAGGCCTCCTAGTACAACTTTTGAATTTGGAATATTGAGAAGGGCTAGACCTGTCAGTTGGCCAATAAACCTTGTATAAGGTTAGAGAATGAGATGTTAAGGTGTATGGTGACTTAAGATCCTAGAGGATACAAGTGAAGAGAGGTGACTCAATTACATAGTATTTATTGAATTTAGCAGAAGAATCAATTATTGAACAAAATATAATGAACATTTCTATTTGTAAACATGAATACTAGAGCTTCAACCATGTTAGAAAATTGAGGGGAAAATACCATAGGATGTTGGAAGACTATCCTTGACAATTAAGCCCAATAGCGTCAAACAAGGAACTAATTTATTTTGACCACTTAGTCCACAAGAAACTAACTCAATGGGGGCCCACACACAACCAACTCAATTAGTGCCTACCTAATGGATAGAGCCCATATTTCTACATCCCTATTGTATTTTCTTGCCCTTTTCTGATAAGATTGTTGTATTACATCTGATGAGTGATTATGAGTTATAACTCTTTGGTGGATTGTCAAGTTAATCAAATAAATAGATTAGTAATTCATATAAGAGATTAAGTAATGAAATTAATCATTTCACACACCAATTACTCTTTCAATTGAACTTAAAACTTTCAACCAAGATTTTCAACCTTTGAACTTTTATTGAACTTCTAACTTTCGATCAATTGCATAAAATAAAACTTTAGTTCAATTTCTTCTTGAACTCTTATTTTATGCAATTATTTTTTAAAAAAAGTTAGAAGTATTGTATTAAAGAAGGAGGTGGGTTATTAAATATGTTAGAGATTTATAGCTTTAGTCGAATTACTCTAATCGATGCAATCAAATATATAAGTGGCATGTTGACATTGAACATTTGATCTCTATCCTTTACCTTATAATAATTAATCTCTATGATATATATGTTTAATAATCAATGAATTAATAATCACCAGTTCTATATATGTATTTAATAATAGTCATATTATTAAATACATATACATGAATGATTATATTGAAATAAATAATAATCATATTATTGCTCAACTGCATCAATAATTAATATCGATATATTATGATGTATTGCAACATATATAATCAATCATGATTGTGATAATGATATCGTTGAGTAAGGCTAATCAAATAGTTGTTAATGGTAACAAATGATTAGTTCATAAATGACATGTCTCTATGTAAGATGTGGCTCTGCATTACCTTATTTATTGAAGTCATTCAAATACTTAGAAAAGTACACAAATCATTTTAAGTGTAGAGAAAAACAAGTATACATCCATTCAAATAATTATATCTCAGCAACATTAAAGTCACAACAGATCAATATTGATAAACTTATCTTGGTGAGATTATCATGAATTGAAAACACTAATCATTGAAGGTTATAGAGCTATATAAGGTTTGATATATATCCTATTGCTTATTACCTATTTTTTCAACCAAAATAACCATTGTATATTGGTCTAATTCAATATGTCCAACATAAGCCAATATCTTATGAATTGCTTATAAATTGCACTTTCAACAATGATAAGTTGTGTTGAAAGTTGTGAGCTTCTTATCTAAGAAGTCTTAAGTTTGAATCTATTCAAACTTAACAAATAATAATAATTAATATAAGTTTTGTTAATAGTAAGGGCACCTAGGATACTTTGAACATCAACCCAATTTCAATCCATTCTAATAATAATCTCCCTAGTCCAATTTAGCATCTTCGGTGTATCCTAATTTTCTTTCATAGCCAATATGGCTCCCAACGTCTTCATTTCTATACAATTCCTTTTCCTCCATGGAAATATTGAAAAAAGATTTCCCACTTCTTGCATTTGAGAAGTTAGAGAGTATGGGATTCCATGATTGATGATCTAAAAGAAACCCTAGTTTTGTGTAGCTCTAGAGATTATTGCCATGGTCTCTTGTTGAAGATGTCAAGAGTCCAAGTCATGCCAATAAATGACTAGAATCTAGGTGTTGTGTGTGGTTTAGAGGGGAATTGTTTTGATCCCATTCTGTGATAATGTTTGAGCTCTTGGTAGTCTACCCAGTCCATCCATTATTGATGCATTGAATCTTCACAAATTGAGAGATCTTTCTAAGTTTAGAGGAATTATAGAAACGTAAATCTTATGTAGGGGAGTTTTTTTTTCTCCAAACTTTCCTTGAACATATTTAAAGGATGTCTAGAAACTTAATTCTAACTATACTAAGGAGAAGTAAGTTTTTTCTTCAAAATCCCTTTGAGAAAATTTACAGTATGTCTAGAAACTTAAATATCTAAACTCTTCTTGAATAGATCTATGTCTAGAAACCTTTATCTTATCAAAGGGGAGTTTTTTTTGTTTTTCAAATTCTCCTTGGTAATATTTAGGATTTGTGATGGCTGGATAGACACTAACTTTAATTGATATCAATAAGGAAATATTATGTTAATAATAATATTAATTTTTGTAGCTTACTATTTATACACAAGATAGTAGAAAGACAGATCTTCAAAGTCTAAGAAAAATAAAAATAAAGGATAAAGTCTACAAAATGTTGGACATTTTATCTATTACCAACAGAAGGTGGATTTTAACCATTGTATTTTCTAGAGCTCCAACTAAGGGTAGCACCACATTATTCTTTAGAATTCTCCTTAGTAGGTGGCTAAGCATGAAAGAAAGAATGACAAGATGTAGTCAAGAGAACTTTCTAACAACTATCAAGACTCTCACTCAAGTACTCCTTCTTATCAAAATTTTACAAAATCTTCAAAACAAATAGATCTTAATAGAAATTATGTTTCAATAATATTTTATGTAGCAACTATCTTAACTCAATAATATAAGAAGAATGGTATACTAAAAATAAAGATAAAATCTTACTATATAGAATCTCTATAAGAGAATTGGAATGTATATAATCAATCACATGAGATAAGGAAAATCAACATAGATTAACTGTGGAAGATGAGAATTGTGATACCTAACTTTATAATTAAAAAGTGATACCTAACTATGGAAGATGAGAACTGTGACACCTAACTATGATACCTAACTCTATAATTGATAAGATTTTAGGTTTTTTCTAGACCTTGAAAATCATGCATTCCATGAGTGTATTTACTAGGATTTTGTATTGGACATTTGTCTTGTCAAAGGGAAAGTTATTGAAAATTTTGCCTTCTCAAAGGGAATGTTTGTCAACCTAAAATAGACCTTTGATTGTAGATCACATGTAAGACTTTTTTTTTCATTTATCATCACACCAAAGAATCTCAAATAACTTGACAAACTAAAATGACTTCACTCTAAAAAGTAAAATAAAATTTCAATACCATGAACCAAATACTAGTTGGTAAAGAGTGGCCATTAGATGTTAATATGGGACAACAATCAAATGTTAATATGGGACATGCATCTCAAAATCAAGAGCTCACTTCCAGCTTTATAGATAGATTTTTGATCTGTTGTTAAGGGTTGTTTATAGTTTTTTCAATTAGGGAATTGATTTTCTGTGGGTGTTTTCCATTCTTTTAGCAATCATGACAGTGTAAAGTGTCCTATCATATTGTAATGAATAGCCTCACTAGGAAAGCTTTTAAAATATCAAGTGCAACAAAAATGTAGGAAAATAAATCATTTCTAATATATTTCTAGTCATGGAGTCCAACTTATATCTCATAAGCTTTATCACACTAGAAATGATAGCAAAAGATAAGATATGTTAAGCATATAAGAAAAATCTTTGAAATGATCAAAAGAAGGAACCGAGATGAAAGGATCATTCAAAGGGAATGTGAATCCCACCTCTAAGGACCACCATCAACAAAACTATATTACTCATTTTTAGAATCAAAGTAAATAGTGAAGAAACCTCCAACAAAAGAGTAAATCCTCATTTTACCCTCAACTATAAAAGATGAACCTCATTAATCTAGTCTCTTCCACTCTCTTCTTTTGTCCAATAGTACACTCATTAGTAATATATACATCTACACATCTAGACATTTTGGATTAAGTGTATGAGCTTGAATTACTCTTGGATTGACATATGAGCATTTTATTGCCTTAAGGGTTTAGATTTTCAATCTTATTCATATCTTGACCATTAAAGATGTCAAATATGGTAAATAACTAGTGCTTTTTTTAGTGGTGAATCTTCACCAATTGGCTATTCTGTATCTTCAGGAAATCACAATTTGGTGAATAAAACCTACATATGGGGTCAACCATGTTACTGAGATATTATATTAATTTGGGTCCAAATCCCAAGCTAATCCCTCTTTAGTTTACAAATAATTGGTCCCAAATTCTGGTTCAATCGCCAATGTAATCTACATTTAGAATATAATTATTTTAAAATTTTCAATAGCTTTTCCCTAATGTTTTCTTATTTGACAATATTATTTCACCCTTAAAATAAAATAATATTTTCCCTTGGGTTGAGCATTGCCTATGATTTTAGTAACACGTGTCTCCAACTACTCCCGTTTAGCCAATTGTTCTTGTCTTTGGGATAGGTGTCCTAATTTTGGGAACATTTAGACTTTATGGTATGGCATTTAAAATTAGCCCCAAAATAGATCTAAAGCCATTAATCTATATTACATCGATGGTCCAAATTAATTCCTTTCACCATAAAAATGATAACATTAAAAGTGATGACAATCAAGTTGGAAATAAAAAAGGACACATTATTAATTGAATCTTAATGGATTGACATATTACAAGTACACTATACAGTGTACACTTGGCATGGGGGCCATAGACCACTTGTGACTCTATAAATTCACCAAAGAATTAAATAATCTCTCTTTGGAAATTGACATATTAGCCAACTATATTAATATTTTGTGTTATATGAAATAATTAATTTGCCTCTTACATTATGAAAATGTTTGACCAACAAAAAAAATTGCCTACATTTATTTTCATACCAAATAAAATAAAATTAATTTTCCACAGTTATTATTATATTTTGATATGGAAAGGAAAATTTTACCAATAGAAAATAAATTTCTCCCTTGGCTTGAATGAAAAAATTGCCCTCGATTGGAAATTTTTCTTGCACATTTAATGTTGAATTCCCTAGCATTTTACATATTTTTGTTAGGAGGGGTTTCTTAAAGTTATCCTTGACAATAACATGTAGTAAAAAAATCCAACCAATTTAGCTCCAAATTCTAATCTTGAAAAATTGTTTTTGTGCTCAATGTTGACATGACCATGTACATGTTTTTCTATTGAATTGTTGCTTAAATAAAGCTCTAATTTGCATATGAATACATTGTTTCTTTATTTGAATATCTCAATTAGACAACTTATTTAATCTTCAAATGAATCAATTTAGGAATGCATTAGATTTCATTGTGATTAGAAGGGCAAGGATTTATCAAGTGCCTTGACGATTTATAATCTAGTACTATTGTTTGTGTTTTTATCATGTTTTGCACTAACATTTTTTTGGACTTCACAAAAGCTCTATATAGAGCCCATACATGGGTTTGATATCATAGGTAACTGTCATCATTTATGTTATTCATTTTTTCCTCTACTCATTAATAAAAGACATTTATTATATATTCGTCATACTTTTTCTTGGTGAAATATCCACAAGGGGCTTGACCAAAGCAAGCCTATTTACAATATAGTGGCTGAGATATTGAAGGTTGGGAGGCAACCACCATATTCAACAAGGAAACTAGCATTATCACAAGGGTGGCTTTAGTAAAATATCATGGAATTTGGGTTATTTTGATGATATTTCTACTTGTGCCTTATAGTTCCCCTTCATCTTGGAATGACTTATTGTTTTGGTTAGAAATCTACTCCCTTTGGTATTGATTCTTTCCATTTTATCATATATTCATATTCAACAATTTTTTTTTTTTTTTTATAATAATAATAAAAAAGAATAATAAAAAAGTTCTCCAATACATGTAAATATTTTAGAAGATAAAAGAAATTAATTCAACAAAACTTGGCTTGATCCAACCAACAGGTTAGGGACATATAAATTTTGAAACAATGAAAGAAAACATTTGGACTTCATGGTATGTGCATCTTACCCTCGTCATGAGTATCAAAAAGCATTCAGAAGGGTCCCAAAAGAAGTGATAGGTAAATCAACGTAGGTAGAAATGTAGTCTATCATTAGAGAAGAAATTATGATTCAAACTCAAAATGCAATCATTTCTCATCATGGGAATGTTTCCCACTCAAAATGCAAACTCCTCCACCAAGAACTTTGATTTTCATGCTTTTATTCTTTTTTGCTATTGATCCAATTTGGTCAAAATTTTGACCAAATTGGGAAACACTAATTTAGTCAAAATTTTTGACCAAATCAAGCAAAAAAAACAAATCATTCATAGCCCAATATGGCCTTTGGTCAAAACTTTATGTCAAAAATTAGGGGGAAATGTACTAGTGCCTAAATTGCTAGGATGAGTATTCCTTATCATAATATCTCAATGGTAAGAGGATAGATAGTATAGGGACTCAAATCCTATCCTTGTAATAACCCTAAAATGGTCTTATAGACTAGAGACCCCCATTTTCTACTAATCAAGAATTAATTCCTAATAATGTCAATCCAATTATTGACATAAATTCATCAAATCTTCAAATCAAATAATTTAATTCCTAAATCAAGCATTAATTGTCCTTGTCTATTTAATTAAATCAAAAGATTAAATACACTTGGTTAAGTTAATTAATAAAAATAAATTAATAAATCCCACTAAAATAAATGTCATCTTAATGGGGACAAATGGACAAGAAGTGGTTATTGTTAGTGTAAATAATTATTATTTTTGTTAGTGTAAATAATTATTATTTACACTTTACTTAAGTTTACTTAGGATAAATGCATTATTTTATTATTTCTAGGTTAGACACTGTGGAGTTTGTGTACTCATATGAGTTATCTTGTTGACAACACATGAGTAAGAAACTCTAATTTAGCACATGGTGTCTACACCACTGGAGTTTATATAATAAGCTAAGTTGTCTTGTTAACAACACAGTTGTTCGCACTCTCAATTAAGCACATGGTGTCTACAACATAATTTTATGTGACACACCTTTGTAGGCTTATCCTCTCATCATCACACTAACTCCTATGCTTAATGGAGGATAATCCACTCCTAGTGGACATGTTCCTAGTTGTAGAGCTTATCATATTGCTAACTCCTAGACATTCTAGATGCATCTTAGAGGCCTTTATATATAGGCACCTCTAGTGTACTACATCAATTAATTACATTGAATTGAATATCATATTGTTATTGATGTAGGAGCATCTTGGGTTGCCTTGTTATCTTTCTCTTTTTTGGCTTCTTTTGCAGTTGGTACCGAATTACTGTAGCACTCTTTAGGTGCTGAGCTCCTATCACACTCTTCAAGTGCCAAGCTCCTATCGCACTCTTCAGCTACCAAGCTCCTATTGCACTCTTCAGGTGCCAAGTTACTATAGCATTCTTCAGGTGCTGAGCTCCTGTTGCACTCTTTAGGTGCTGAGTTCTTGTCACACTCTTCAAGTGCCGAGTTACTATAGCACTCTTTAGGTGCCGAGTTCCTGTCACACTCTTCAGGTGTCAAGTTACTGTAGCACTCTTTAGGTGCTGAGTTACTCAGTGTATGTCAAGTACCAATATTTGGACGTGATTTCTGTGAGCCGACTTGCGAGATTTATTTCATTCGCAACATTTATGTTAAGATCTTTTCTTGGGATGAGTCCAAACTATTTTTGGGTCGACCCTCCTCTTATGTAATGTTCTAGAATGTTTTGTAAGCTATTTTGGCGAGTATAAATAGAGAGTTTAGGCTTAGAAGCTAAGTAAGTTTTTGGAAGAAGGAAATTTTTGAGGGATCATAACTGAAAGTGCAAATTTTCTGTTGGATCTTTGAATGTGAATGTATTGTAATTGGCTGTAACCCTGAAGGCCTCATAGCTGGGCATATATGATGATATTTTGATGAATCAATAGAAGTATTTTCCTCTTCTCCTCCTTTGGTTGCTATCCACTTGTGTTTTCTTTCGTTGTGTTTACTCTTGCAGGGTGGTTTGGATAGCTGGGTGAGCCTTTGGCCCTGGTTATTCATCCTTTTTGCCTATGTCAATTGGTATCAGAGCCTAAGGTGCATCCTTGTAGAGATTGGATCATGTAGAACCCTGATTTGGATTTGGTTGTAGGGTGGCAGATCTATGGATTTGACCTATAACTTGCAAAGGGTTACAATCTTGCAGGAACCTGATTTGTAAAGATGGTTCGTGGTAGAGGAAATAATTTTGATAATACTATATTGGATCAGTTGAGACAAATTGTAGCTAGATTAGATGTTGTGGAGACATCCCAAAGGAGAGGAGCACATCTTGATGATGTAAGTGATGATGAAGTAGTAGCACCAAACCATAATCCAGAATCTGAAGAAGACCAAGATTTAGCAAGATTATTGAGGGTATTGACTAGGGCAAATTCAAAACTTGTTGTAGAAGTTGTTCCTTATGATGGAAAATTGGATACCAATGCTGTGCTGGATTGGATCTCTGATATGGAGAAGTTCTTTGAGTATGAAAACACTCCTAATAATAGAAAGGTGAAGATAGTAGTCACTAGGCTGAAAGGTTATGCATCTCTATGGTGGGAGCACTTACAAACAAATAGACAAAGAAGAGGAAAGGAGAAGATCAGAACTTGGCCGAAGATGGTGAACAAGGTAAAGAACAAATTCCTTCTTGCTGACTACCAAGCTAGCTTGTTGAGAAAAATGCAAAATTTGAAGCAAAAAGACATGACTATAAAAGAATATACTGTGGAATTCTATAGACTGGACATCAGATCTAGACATGTGGATGATGATGTTGAGAAAATTGCAAGGTACATTAATGGATTGAGATCTAAAATACAAGATGAAATAAGTTTTGTGAAGATGGAAAGTGTAGAAGAAGCATATCAATATGCCTTACAATCTGAGGAGATCTTGACAAAGAAGCATGAATAAAAATAGAGATGTAGAGGTGGTAGATTCTAGAGAGGCAGAGGTAGATCTTATGGAGAAAGTGGTAGATCTGAAAGTTCTGTGCTGGATAAAGACAAATCAAAATGAAAGAATGATGAAAAAGGCTAAACTGAATGGAAAAGTGGTAATTCTTATCAAGGAGGCACTAATTCTTATTGAGGAAGAGGTAATTCTTATTCTAGAGGTGGATTTCATGGTAATTGTTTTAGATGTGGCAAAGAAGGGCATAGATCCTTTGAATGTAGATCTTTTGAAGGTGGGTAGAATAATAGAAATGTTGTGATTCAAGAAAATGATGAGAGTTCACCAAGTGGACCTGAGGCTAGAAAAAAATTGATGGTAAGGAGAACCTTATGTAATAAGGGAGGTAATGAGGAACCTATTTTAAGGAGAAGTATTTTCAAGACAAGATGTAAGATGGCTAGAAAATGTTGTAAAGTGATCATTGACAGTGGAAGTTCTACAAATCTGGCATTAGAAGAGCTGGTTACAAAGTTGCAGTTGGAGAGGCTGAAACATCCCAAACCTTATCATGTTTCATGGATCAAAGATGAGCATAAGATATTGGTAAATGAGCAATGCCTTGTGAAATTCAAAATTGGACATTATGTTGATGAAGTTTTGTGTGATATTATGCCCATGGATTGTTGTCATATTTTTTGGGTAGACCTTGGCAATATGATAGATATGCTATACATAATGGAAGATTGAATCAATATACTCTTTGGGTAAATGGGAAGAAACAAACATTGTTGCCTTTGATTGAAGTTCCAGATGAGGTTAATTGTACTGCTATAAAAATTTGCATGGTTAATGGGAAACAATTTGAAAAAGAAGTGAAAAAGAATCAAGTTTTTTTTTCTATAATTCCAAGAAAACTGAGTTTTGTCAATGGAGACCAAGTGCCAGAAAAAAATGTTAACCGAGTGCCAGTCAGTGGTGATCGAGTGACAGATGGTAGTATTGACTAAGTGCCAGGAGAAATTGCAGAGTTGCTAAATGAGTATAAAGACATTATTGTTGAAGATATTCCTGATGGTTTACCTCTAGTAAGAAGTATAAGTCATTGTATGGACCTGATCTCTGGAGCTAGTTTGCCAAATAAAGCACCATATAGATTGACACCTACAGAGAATGAAGAAATTAATATACAAGTGCATGATTTTTTGTAGAAAGGTTTGATCAGAGAAAGCTTGAGTCCATGTGTTGTACCTGCTATATTAGCACCTAAAAAGAATGGAGAATGGAGAATGTGTACTGATTCCAGAGCCATTAACAATATAACAGTGAAATATAGGTTTCCTATGCCAAGAATGGATGACATAATGGATTTTTTGAGTGGAGCAAAGTATTTTACCAAGATTGATTTGAAGAGTGGCTATCATCAAATTAGAATTAGAGAAGGTGATGAATGAAAGACTACTTTCAAGACAAAAGATGGTTTGTATGAATGGTTGGTTATGTCTTTCGGTCTGACTAATGCACCTAGTACTTTCATGAGGTTGATGAATGAAGTTCTAAAAAGATTCTTGGGTAAGTTTGTGATCATTTATTTGGATGATATTATGATATTTAGCAAGACTAAGGAAGAATATCTTGAGCATATTAGGCAAGTATTGCAGAGGTTGAAAGAGGAAAAATTGATGATTAATCTGAAAAAGTGTTCTTTTATGCAAGAAGAGATTGTGTATTTGGGATTTGTGATTTCAGTTGATGGTTTGAAGATGGATCCTGAAAAGGTTAAAGTAATTTTGGAATGGCCTACACCTAAAAATGTGAGTGAGGTAAGATCATTTCATGGTTTGGCTAGTTTTTACAGAAAGTTTATAAAGAATTTCAGTGCTTTTTGTAATGCTATGACTAAAAAAATGAGGGGAGATAAAAAGGAATTCAAGTGGACACACAAAGCTGATAAGAGTTTTGAGACTTTGAAACAAAAAGTTGCTGAATTACCTATATTGGCTTTACCTGATTTCAGCAAAGTATTTCAAGTTGAATGTGATGCAAGTGGTAATGCAATAGGAGCTGTGTTAAGTCAAGAAGGTAAGCCTATTGCTTTCTTTAGTGAAAATTTGAATGATGCTAAAAGGAAATATTATGTGTATGATCAAGAGTTTTATGCTATTGTTCAAGCATTGAAGAAATGGATACATTATTTGATGCCTAAGGAGTTTGTGTTGTACACTGATCATAAAGATTTACAATACTTGGGAAGTCAACATAAATTGAATCAAAGACATATGAAGTGGGTTTAGTATTTGCAAAGTTTTACATTTGTGATCAAGCATAAGAGTGGAGTTACTAACAAAGTTGCTGATGCATTGAGTAGAAGACATTCTTTGTTGACTAAAATGAAGGTTGAAGTTCTTGGTTTTGATGAGATGAACGAGTTATATGATACTGATCTTAATTTTTCTGAGGTCTGGAGAGAGTGCAGAGCACCAAATCTGACAGATCACATAAGTAAGTATGATGAGTATTTCATTCAAGAAGGTATGTTGTTCAAAGGTATTTAGTTGTGTATTCCTAGAAGTCCTATGAGGTTGAATTTGATTAAGGAAAATCATAGTGGTGGATTAGCTGGACATTTTGGAATTGATAAAACATTGAGTTTTCTAAAAGATAAATATTATTGGCCACAAATGTATAAGGATGTTCAAAAATTTGTAAAGAGTTGTGGGGTTTGTCAAGTTGCAAAGGGAGTGAGTCAAAATACTAGTTTGTATACACCTATTACTGTTCTTGAGAAACCTTGGACTAATATCAGTATGGATTTTGTTCTTGGATTGCCTAAAATGGTGAAGGGGTATGATTCCATATTTGTTGTAGTGGATAGATTTTCTAATATGGCTCATTTTATACCATGTAAGAAGACATCAGATGTTGAGCATGATGCTAAACTTTTCTTTAAAGAGATTGTGAGATTGCATGGATTACCAAGAAGCATTATTTCAGATAGAGATAGTAAGTTCATTGGTTATTTTTGGAAGACTTTGTGGAAGAAGATGTGTACTAAATTGAAGTTTAGTTCTACATTCCATCCACAAACAGATAGATAGACAGAGGTTGTGAATAGAAGATTGGGTAATTTGCTTAGATGTTTAGTTGGGAATAAGCCAAGCAATTGGGAGATGGTATTGGCACGGACTGAATTTGCATATAACACTTTTGTGAATAGGAGTACAAGGAAGACACCTTTTGAGATTGTTACTAGAATGCATCCTAGAGGTATATCAAATTTGAGAGATGTTGTTGGTGAAGAAAAGAAGAGTGCTACAGGAGAAGAATTTGCTTACTTTATGGAGTCCTTGCATAAAAAAGTGAAGTTGAGGTTGGAACAAAGTAATCAAAAGTATAAGGAGAATGCCGATTAGTCTAGAAGACACCATGATTTTCAGGTTGGTGATGAGGTGATGGTTCATCTAAAGAAAGGAAGATTCCCAATTGGAACATACAACAACCTAAAGATGAAGAAATTTGGACCTTGTAAGATCCTGAAGAAGTTTGACAGTGGTAATGCTTATGAAGTTGACTTACCTAGTGACATGGATATATCTGCTATATTTAACATTGCTGATTTGTATAAGTATCATGAGTTAGAGGATGAAGTTGTTATACCAGATGATTATCCTAAGAAACAAATTAAGGAAGTTGAATAGATATTGGATCAAAAATTTGGCAAGAGCACAGGAGGAAAAGATTACTATGAATATTTGGTGAAGTGGAAGAATAGACCTATTAAAGATGCTTCATGGATTTCTCAATTTGAGTTGGATTCAGCTCTAATTGGGACATCTCAATGATTCAAGAGAATCATTTCTTCCAAACTGAGTTGTTTGATGTAGGAGCATCCTAGGTTGCCTTGTTATCCTGCTCTTTTTTTGCTTCTTTTGTAGTTGGTACTAAGTTATTGTAGCACTCTTCAGGTGCCAAGCTCCTATCAAACTCTTCAGGTGCCGAGCTCCTGTCGCACTCTTCAAGTGTTGAGCTCCTATCGCACTCTTTGGGTGCCGAGTTCCTATCATACTCTTCAGGTGCCAAGTTATTGTAGAACTCTTCAGGTGTCGAGCTCCTGTTGCACTCTTCAGGTGCCAAGTTCCTATCGCACTCTTCAGGTGTTGAGTTATTGTAGCACTCTTTAGGTGCCGAGTTCCTGTCGCACTCTTTAGGTGCCGAGTTACTGTAGCACTCTTTAGGTATCGAGTTACTTAGTGTATGTCAAGTACCAGTATTTGGATGTGATTTTTGCAAACTAACTTGTGGGATTTATTTCATTCACGGCATTTATGTTAAGATCTTTTCTTGGGATAAGTCCAGACTATTTTTGGGTTGGCCCTCCTCTTATGTAATGTTCTAGAATGTTCTCTAAGCCATTTTGGTGAGTATAAATAGAGAGTTTAGGCTTAGAAGCTAAGTAATTTTTTGGAAGAAGGAAAGTTTTGAGGGAGCAGAACTGAAAGTGCAAATTTTTTGTTGGATCTTTGAATGTGAATGTATTGTAATTGGCTGTAACCCAGAAGTCCTCACAGCTGGGCATGTATGAAGGTATTTTGATGAATCAATAGAATTATTTCCCTCTTTTCCTCCTTTGGTTTTTGTCCACTTGTGTTTGCTTCCATTGTGTTTACTCTTGCAGGGTGGTTTGGATAGCTGGGTGAGCCTTTGGCCCTGGTTATTCATTCTTTCTTCACCTCTTTGAGGACACCTCAACATAGATCACAAGTATCCACAAATATTGGGAGTGTCTAGAGCCAAAGTGGACCTCACCATTGTGTCTAAAGTGTCGATTTAGTGAAAATCGACTATAAATTTGTTTATATTGGGCCATAGTCAAAATTGTGGAAATTTTTTTTTCCAAACTAGCACCCGAAGGCCCAATTTGCAAATTTGGTATGATTATTTCAGATCTCTAAATTTAATTTTTAGATCTTCATATTTTATTATTTTAGTCTCTACAATTTCTCTCCATTATTTTTAGATCTGCATTATTTTCTGAAACTCTTTGGCCATCAGGCCAGTAGGAGAGATTTTTTGCAAGAGAAGATTGGATCTTGCTAGTGCTAATTAGATATTGGCATCATATTTAGAAGCTCAATAAACCCCCAAATTGACTTTTGTTTTATCAAAATTAGACATTTGAGGTGAAATCTAGAGTTAATTGATGTTTCGAGGCACAATGACAATGATTCTGAAAAAATAATAATAGAGGTGATTTCCAAACAACGATATCTCCCTCATATAGACTCTTTTTGCGAGGAATTTTTTTTGTTTTGGGGTAGAATTTCATGATCTACACATTGGTGTAGGAAGTTTGGTACCTTTGTTTCTAAATTTTTTTGTAATTCAAAAATCCCATTTTTTGCAACCTCAAATGCTTAGTACGGGCTCATCTAGACACATAATCATGTTCCATTTTTTTTGAAAGTGAATAATTTTTTTTCTTCTTTCCAAATTTGTAATCATATTATAGGTTTAAGTGGACAAAAATACAACTTTTAGAAATATGTCCTTTCTTTATATTGTATTGCTTCAAATTTGTTGTATTTCTGAGCTACATTATAAAGTTCTAGATTTGAACTATAAGAGGAGGTTGTAAATAGAAAAATTAGAAGTCCACTAAGGTCAAAATTAACAAAGTGGCCCATTATAAATGCACTACCAATAAAGTGCCAAATCATACATTGGGGGGGTTGATTTCTTATTCTTGCATTTTGGGGGGTTCATTGATTGATCTCATGGAGTTTTGTTCCCCATGTCAGGGTGGTTTGAGACCAAGGTTGACAAAGAGGAACTATTAGAAATGGAGTGCCTCAATCATTGATCATCTAAGGAGAGAACATCTGAAAGTATTTCCTTATTTATGTTCCAACGAAGTGATCTCTTCCATTGATCAGATGATTTATCTGCCACCTGTTAAAAGACTTTTGGACATAATTTATTTCAATATCTCTCCTAATTTCTATAAAGTCATTGACAAGTTCTAATATCCTTATGGCATTTGGATGTGTTTTTGGAAAGAATATGGAGATCCATGAGTCCCTCCATTTCAAGAGGACATTCTACCTCAAGTCACTCCAGTTATAATTCCTCAAACTCTAGATGAGATCCCATCTCCAGCTACTCCTATTGATTCTATTGATCTAGTTCTGACCATAGATGTGCCTGATTCAAAGCAGTAGGATTTTCCATGTCTTCCTACTTTAGCTTCATGGGATGACTTCCTTCTAGACATTGCATGGCTATTTGTGGAGTCTTACATTGAAGATGTGGGAGACATCATCAATGACGTCAATCTTCTCTTTTTTGAGTAGACTTCTTCACTTGTTGCAAGGGCACACTCTGAACCTCAACCACTTGATTATTCTGACATGATTGTGGCTTCTTTACAAAATTTGGAGAAGGAATCTTTCACTTATAAGGTGACATATCAGTCTATGGAGACTGTACTCTAGTTTCCTTAGACATCCTATTTTCTAAGGATTTTTCCTACCACTTGGGGAGCATTCTCTACTACACCTATGGCACCATTTCTTCCTATAGGGAGGACCATCATTCAACTTTCATGGTGTAGCTTCTTCAGTCATCAAGAAGCATCCTTCACAAGTGTGCCTTCATTATTGAAGGGAGGTGACATTGCTTCTCTTCTTACATCTTCTTATGAGGATGCTTCATCATCTTTGGAGTTTTATTTTGATTCAACTTCATGCATGAACATGTTACCTTGCTTGTCACCATATTTTGGATTTTCACCAGATTGGTTCATGGCATCTTCATTCATCAAGGAATTATCAACATTTGAGTAGATCTTAGAGGCAACATCCACCACATACTACATCTGGATCCCTCTTTCACCTTTCTATCCATTTTGGGAAGCATATTTGCACCTATACTTGGTGTATCTTCTACCTAAAGTGAGAAACATTGTTTATTGGCATTGGATTTTCTTTTGTCTTCAAACACTTATCATTTGGAGATCCTTCACTAAGGGTGGGATTTCATCAAGGGATTCTCTATTATATATGCATGATTTATCTTGTAATGGGGGGGGGGGAGTGGGTCTTGATTACTCCATCCATACATGAATCTTTCTTTAATGTAGTTTTCTCTCCTTTTGGGGGAGGATTTTTCCCATGATGTTTTCCCTCTTTCTTTGTTTTTAGAGAGATTGCATTGCATTGTTGTTTAGCATTGCATTTGTACTTGGGTACCTAACATTTCATAGTAGCTAAGACCCATTATATGTTTCATCATAGCTTTTGTGAGCTTAAGTGCACTCCCCTAAGTTGCACTTAAGGGGGGGGTTTTAGTATAAATAATTATTATTTACACTTTTCTGAAGTTTACTTAGGATAAATGCATTATTTTATTATTTCTTAGGTTATACCCCTAGGAAAATTCATACTCATATGAATTGTTGACAACATAGGAGTAAGCAACTCTAATTTAGCACATTGTGTCTACACTACTAGAGTCTACATAATCAACTAAGTTGTCTTGTTGATAACATAGTTGTTCACACTCTCAATTAAGCACATGGTGTCTACAACATAATTTTATGTGACACACCTTTGTAGGCTTATCCTCTCATTATCACACTAACTCCTATGCTTAATGGAGGATAATCTACTCCTAGTGGACATGTGCCTAGTTGTGGAGCTTCTCATATTACTAACTCCTAGATTTTCTAGATGCATCTTAGAGGCCTTTATATATCGAAAACTCTAGTATACTACATCAAACAATTACATTGAATTGAATATCATATTGTTATTATGATCATACTTTGTTGGTCTATTTGTGCTAGTTATTATGCTGCTTGGTCTTGGCTGAATTTTTCCCTAAGGAAAATTCTTATAGTTACATGGACCAAATGAGGGCATATCACATGGATCATTTCACATGAAACGCTCCACTTTGGATCCTAACCCTTAGTTAATATCAAATGTGAACCATACATTCAAACTCAAAATTATTTAAATAGGATGGATTTGAAACTCAAATTTCCCTAATCCTAGTTGTATTGAAAATATAGATAATTTATAGCTCATTCTAGATTATAATTTTTCTTTTGATTCATTTTCATAGTAATTAGATCTCACATTGGCATTCTTAGTAATTAGATCACAAGAATGCTTTCAATTTGGTGCATGGACATAGAATTTAGGATCATTTTCTCTATTTTCATTTGATCTCTAATTCTAGATTACTATTGTCACTAATTTAGGACTCAATCTGAGGGAAATTGAGTAATAGATCATGATCTTTACCATATAGGGACAAATAATATTATTATGGAAGGGTTTTTCATGATTTTATTACTTGATCTTGCTCGTACTAACCCTAAAATTTTAATGTCCTATTGGAGTGTATTTTTTTGTAGGTACACATTCTTGACAAACATTTTTGGCACCCATCATGTGACTAGACCCTAATCCACCTTTCCCCTTCTTTTCTAGACCTCTTTCACACTTTCTACCTCAAAAATTGGTGTAGATCCACCTTTTGGACTTGTAGGTCACCTTTGGGGACTATGAGTCATCTTTGGGAGGAGGAGTGCCACCTTTGGGTGAAGAGGATCTCCTTTGGTTGAGGAGGATCACCTTTGGGAGAGATGAATAACCTTTGGAAAGGGAAGAGTCATCTCTAGTAAGCTTTAATAAGGTATTGCATAAGTTTGAAGCCTATTTGAATCCTTTGATATTACTCTTTGATTAGTTGATCATTTAAAGGCTTAATTGACTAATGATAACATTCTTTAGGGTTTTGTGTTGATTTTATTGAGTTTTGAGCTAACCTTAACAAGTTGCTTGTTTGTGATGTTATATTGATTTCATTTTGATTATCATTAACCCCTAACAAGTGTCTTGCATGTTGATGACCATAGCCTAACTATTGATTTTAGGACATTTGTAAAAGACACCTCTGTCAATGGCTTTGAGACTACTAATGATTTGATGTAGGTTAGCTTGAAGACTATCTTGAAACATTATATTTTCATTAGTAATTTTATTGGGAACATAGTCTAATTAAGGCCTTGGTAAAACTTCTAATAGTATCTTGATAGAAAAGTAGGGGAGTATTCTTTTTGTCACATGGAGGTGATGACCATGAAAAAATCAGAAACCTAGATATTGTTAAGAGGTTGATCCTTTGGGAGGTAAGGAAAGGTAGTGATTCTTTTATCTTTTTTATTAGTGAGGGGAATATGCTCTTTTCTCCTTGAGGAAAAATTAGAAACGTAGAAGGTTTTGGATTAGTTGAGAGATAAACTATCTTAGTGATGAACATGCTTAATGTGTTTTGCTGAAGTGCAAATGTAGAGGAGTATGCTCTTCTCCTTTAAGGATAATCATAAACTTTGACCTAGATCTAAACTAGTTAGTCCATTGTAACCTTTAGAGGTCCTACCAAAGTTCTCAACCTTTGGGAGTGACCCAAGTGACCACACACATTTTTCCACTAATTCCTACTCACTATAATAAAGAAGCTTTACAAAGTCTAAAGAATTCAAAGACATGTTAATTTCTTCCTCTTTATTTTTGATATCACATATCTTGAGGATATCCTTACTATTGTACTGAGTGGTGCCACTCCCTATGCCCTATTTCTTAGGGGTGTACACTTTCAAGTGTTGATGTGGTTGAGAGGCCCACATATAACTTGTAGGAACACCAAGGTTTAATGTGAATGGAATCCTATTAAACACTTTTTCGATAGTTTCTACCTAATTCACCTCTAAATGGGGGCATAATCTTTGTGCAAGGAGTGGGAAGACTCTCTCTTGTAGATCCTCACCATAGGTATAGACCTAGATACTTAAAGGTGGTATATGATACTGATCCTTGCTACAAGGGTAACCTTTGAACATATATGTTATTGAGTCCTTGTAGATATGAAAGATATGGGTGCCTTCCAAGGTGTACCAAAATTGTGTGAGAGGAACATATATACATAGGATATGAAACAAAGGTTGTGTCTTCTCTACCATTTTTTTAATCTAGGGATAAGCATTGACTTTTTGGTATTCAAAATTGTCAAACATACCCCCATCCTTCCAATCTTCTTTTTCCTTGGTTGGATTATTTTTAACATACCTTACATTTACAAGAATCACAATTTTTTTTTTGTCAACTTTTAAACTTGCAAACATTGAAATCCTAAGTGACCTAAAATGGAAAACTATTCCAACAACATTACATAGAGACAATTCTAGGTATTCCAAAGTTTCTCATGGGCTTGAATCAAATCATTCAAAATATATAGGTTACATATGCAAGAATTCTTTTGACATTTGGTTTATCCATTTGATTATAGGATCCAAAGTTGAATTTAGTCAAACCAAAAGTATACCTCATTTCAAAGTGGTCTAAGCTTATCAAGTTGTGTGGTGTCCTCACTCTCATATATATACTTATCCAAAGTTAAAATTCAAAACAAGGGTATCCTAGTTCAAATTTTTCAAACCCTATTATGTTGTTTGAGGTGAGACACCAAGTGTGTCCTGTTTCAAAGCAGTTCAACCTTAACAAGTTTTGTGAAATGAGACATCAAGTGTGTCCTGTTTCAAAGTAGTCCAACCTTATTAATTTGTGTGAGGTGAGACACCAAGTGTTTCCTATTCCAATGTGGTCTAACCTTGTCAAGTTGTTGGAAGTATTAGCCTCCACTTAAACATTTATCCAAAGTTAAAAGGTACTATTAAGTTAAACATCAAGTGTACCCTAACTCAAGTTTTATAAACATATTAATTTGTGTAAGTCTTGCCTATGAATCTATTCTTTGGTTCTCAACTCATAAATGAGGTAACCATTCTTTAATTGAGGTTGAAAATAAGTCAAATATTTTTGTCATAGAAGCATACCTTGTGTCACACCTATTAATAACTTTAAGACAAATACACTTGAACATTGATCAAAATATTGTTCAAATTTTGGGGACGCTCTAAACTTGACTCAAACATTATACAAACATAAATCCATGATGACACTCACAAGATCTAAAAGGTACAACCTAAAGACAAACAATCATTTTGAAGAAGGACCAAGACTCGTATCCTTTGAACAAAGTGAAACATCATGAAGCCATCCCCTATTTGGGTTAAAACAACTCCTATCACAAAAATTACACCAAGTAAACTTAAAAACACTCCAAGAATGAGACCTACAACTACTTCCAAGATAAATCAACACAAGTAGGATTTGGATAACTATCAAGACACTCATAACAAGGATGGTCAAACTATCTTCAACCTTATTGAACAATGTTAATCTTGTTGAAAATAGATTGATACAAGTATGATAATGTGTTTCAATCATTGTTTTGTCATTGATGTCAAACCTACTACTTGTTGGTAAGACAATTGCTTAGTTAATTTGAGTATTATTATTTGTTTGATTGATGAAGAGGATTTGATCACATGAGGTAACAATAGCACCTAGAGGAAAGGCTAAGTTATGATATGGAAAGGGAGTACAAGGATCATTTAAGACAATGATGTTATAGTGCATTGATTATCTACTTAAGGTTGCAAAGGATAGATACATTAATTAAGTTTAGAAGAAAAAGTAAAATGATCTAAGTCTACTAAGCTTAACAATTTGCATAGTAGGTGTCAAGCAATTTTAGTTCAAGCCTAGAAAAAAATTAGTTGGAGCCAAGAAAAGTCAAATTTTAGTGTATGTCATGTGATAAAGTGTAAGCCAAGTAAATTTTAGTTGATCTCGAGCACTAGTAAACTTTAGTTCATGATGAGTGATTTGATAGTAGATGTCAAGAAATGTAGTATGTATTAATTATCAAAAGTTGTTGACATTTTAGTCATGTTTGTTATTAGTGACATACACTTATTTAGATTATAAGTATCTATCGAGCATATTATAGTTAATAGTTTTAACCAAGCATTGCAGTCTCTATCGAATTCTATAGTTTCTACCGAGTCCTTTCAACAATTTTTAGTTTGTACCGAGCAGTAACGACAAAGTTGTTGATTAGTAGTATAAACTGAGCATCTTAGTGTATGCTGAGATTATCACTGAAAATTGAGTTGTGTAGTGCTTACTGAGTTCGTAATTGATGTGATGCGAGTCTAGTGTTAAATGAGCTACTTAATTTTAACCAAGTGACTCCATTTATATTGCGCTCATAGTGATAGCATTGATAGAGCTACGCAGTGTGAATCAAGTGATTAAATTTATTTGTTGAGTTTCATAGTATTCACTGAGTTACCAATGTATACCGAGTTCAAGACTACTTGGAAGTGATTAGTATGGACCGAACTTACACATCTACCGAGTGCATGATGATGCTGAGCATTGATCATGGATGCTGAGTATTAGAATCTCACTAAGTCAATCTTCATAACCCAAGTTTCTACACTTTGGTCGACTTTGTGATTTTTGTGTAAACTTGTATTGTGGCCAATTTTATAATTTTGTAGTTGGAATGGTATATATGTAATATATTGTATAACATCCAAAATATGATATTGAAGTAATGTAATAATTAAAGAAGAGAAAAAGAGAGAATTACATAGGCTACAGTAGTATAAGGAGCAGTAAAGATTTATCTATCATAGCAAGGTGATTTGTACACTCAGAGGAATCACATTCGTAAAAAAAAATTTGTAGATAAGAGATGAGCTATTATTTCATCCTAATAGGCGAATAAATCAAATCCTTTAACAAGGTAGACCTTAGATTCTTACATAAATCTCTTTATTGAGTGCATACTTCATTCTATGTTTGTAAATCCTTTTGTAAGGTGGACCTAGCAATCCTTATTGCTCCTAATAGGGAAAATCATTAGAAGTGATCATTGTAAGCCTTAATAGGCCAACTTTATTCTCTAGTACTAGAGCTTGTGGGTATCATCCCCACCCTAGCTTTACTTTCTATTTAGGACATTTTTGGGCAATGCTTCCCCATTTTCTTCTCTGCTCAAATCCATTTCTTTACCAAAATAAGTCACCCCTTTGAACAAGAACATGTGCATCAATAGCGAATAGTGTCCAAAAGTTTTCTCTACCTTCCCTTTTGCAATTCCAACTAAACCAGAATGAATTTCTTTAGCCAAATAGGAAGAAAAATCAAAGATAACATCTACACTAAAAGAAGCAATTTGAACCATCATATACATAAGGCTAATGTGCATGAAATCTTGTTCATCTTCACCAAAAACATGGCACAGGGTCCTGTATATCTCTATAGCTCGGGAAGTGAAAAGACTCTTCTTAAAAGGTTCTCTAGAGGCTGTAGTAATTATTGATAGAGTTCCTATTGTACCAATTTGTACCCTTAGTGCACCTCCCCTAATTACATCCTTCTTTTCTTTGTATTCATTCTCTAATTCTAGCAGATTGATTGGCACATGGTAGTCTGACAATGGTTCTAGGTGAAAAACCTCTCTAATTTCCTTAGGACTAATTGAGATCAGAGGCATACCATCATTTCTTCTCACCACCCTAATAGCTTGGTCATAATTCTTGGCAATGGCTTCAAGAAAATCATAATCCATGAAAACACTTGGAACTACTACCTTGCCCAAATCAAAATTCTAGACATTAGCATGCGGGGCAAACAAATTCCTTTCTAAAAACCACTTTTTAAACAAGACAAGACAAGTTTGAGTAGTTCTTACATCCCTAACCCAGTTCCCCTTGTCATATAAGCCATCAACAATTTTAATCCTAGGGTTTAAGGAAATTAATTTTTTAACTTGTGCAGGTTCAGTGGTGGACTCTGGGAGTAATTCTAACAAATCATCATGAACATTCCTATCCATATAATTAACTTGCCTAGAAAATTCTTTCTTAGGAGGCATCTTGATCGTAATAATAGGAATTGGAATGTTATAGAGATTATATATGTGTACTTACTTGACTTGACAAACTTATTCTTCTTTGAACCTCTGTAGTTGCTCTTGAACAGATGAAGAATACATTTGTACTAGGCTAAACACAATATGATCAATAGGCTCTTGTGCTCATAAAGAATGAAATCCTTGTTTGCGTGGGACTGGAATTAATGAAAATCTCCTATATTATACTCTGTTTCTCCCACACATGAAGCTTTCATTCATCATAAATGCATAAAATAGAAAAATAGAGTGCCATCACACTTCCTTTTAAATTTGAACTGTTGATCCTTGAAAAATCCTAATATGATCCAGGAATGAAAACTAGGCTGAGTCACTTTTCTTCTTAGCACACTGGTAGTCAAACTAATAAACTACCTCCATCTATATCTTTCCTTCAATACTATTGTTTCAGTCTGGGCCCATTGATGACTGGGGACACATGTCATCAAGTCGCTACCTTGCTATGTGTAACTTTTGAGCATCTTGTTATAGTGAGTATGTGACAACCATTGATTTTGCTTTGATCATGTGGCATATATTTGAAACAAATTTTAAGAGAACAATGGTGGGTCCCTTGTTCACTAACTCGCTATACATAATCTTCACACATCTTTTCATAGTGAGTTAATGAGTATCGTTGATCCTTGCTTGATCTAATGATTAGAATTCTTTATATGTTTTATACATGGGGAATGGGTCGAGGTTACCACTCGTGCTGAGAAGGTTAATAATGTAATCACATGTATATAATTTTTAAACCTTTAGTGACATCTCATATCCTTGGCCTTGCCATGTTTGTTACTTTCAGTCAAGTCACTACATCACTATAGGAAAAATTACTTACCATCTGGCTAGCGATATAACGAGTTTCGACGAATTTAAAATTTTTGGCTCATAGATGCTTAGTAGGATACCACCATGTCATGTGCTCTGCATAGCTCAACTTTGTCAAGCCACTTGGTTGGGGCCCACCTTTGAGGGTTTTTTGTTACATCACAACCTTTTGACCAATTGCTACATCGCTACTGAAAAAATTACCAACTATCCGGCTAGTGATATAGCGACTTTTCAGTAACCATCAAAACCTATGCTAGGAAATAAAACTATGAGTGACACAACTTGCACAAAAATAAAAAAAAGCTTGAACAATATTTTCCTCAGGATCCTCAAAATCATTTCTTATTTTAAAGGAATGCCATCTTTTGCAATGACCGGGCCCTCACTATGTCGCTGTTGAAAAATTGGTGTTTATCTAGCTAGCAATACAACGAACTCTAATGGATTCATAATTCTAGTGACAAAAAACAAAGACACATTGATTGAGACTTCACCAATTAAAACTAGTGTTAGAGAAGGTAGTCATGCATATTTATAAGACTAAATGGGAATTTTTGCAGTCACATCAACCTTAAATAGGTTACTACCTTTTGAAAAATCTAGGCACTCACTACATCGCTACCGACAATTTGCATGGATTTTCTGATAGCGACTTAGTGAATTGCCAGAGAAACTTGAACTCTGATGACACCATTTATGAGTTTTTCCATGTGCATTCTTCTTAATACTGATAAGCCTGGGACATAGCACATGATCATAATGCCTTCATATTAACACACATTTTTTGACGCCAGAATTCATTTTTCAGTATCACAACATAATTCTCCGATGGTCACTACCTTGCTATGTGTAATCTTTGAGCATCTTGCTATACCAAGTATGCGACAACCATAGATTCAAATAAGATCCAATGGCAAGATAAAACCCTTTCAAAAGGACTCAACAATGACCTCAAAGTAGGCGGGAAAAGAATATTTTCTTCACCCTTTTTTAAAACTTTCATGCCAAAATAAAAAGAAAGGGCAAGACCTAGGGCTTTATACAAATTTTAAAATATATCAAAAATATGAGACCAAAACCTAAAACCCTAGGTCCTAACAAAAGAACTGACATCTAATTTTTTCACCATGATTCTAAGAAAATTTAATACGTAAAAAATTAGACCAACATGTCCACACAACCCAATAGTAGATCTAGAAAGTAGATGAAAAATAATGTACTTTCAAAAAAATGGAACCTAAAAATACATCCAAATGAAACCGTACGGAGCATTTGAAGTTGCAAAATACATGATTGAATAGGTATAGTCACCAAAAAATGCAAATTCTGACAAATCCTTGAACCAAAACCAGAAAAGAATACAATCACTAAAAAGTTTAGGAAACTCTACCCAATTTCAAAAAAATTACACCTGATTTGGCATCTAGATGACTGAGTTATGACCTCTTAAAGTCAAGCTACCAAATCAAAATCTCATCTGAAGAGGGGTCTAGGTAGAAAATTGTGTGCTTAAATTTGATGGTCAAATATTTGTCACTATAGTTAGAAAATGCCATGGAATGACGACCAGACAATCATCAAATTTAACCTCATGTTTTGATGACATTAGCAAAAGAATAGCCTCCCTAGTGATGTGGCAGGGTCATAGGATGAATTGGCTATATGGTGGCTTGCTTGGACTATACGGTGGCACATGTGTCACCATACAAATAGGTATAGTTAGAGCTGATGTGTCACGATTGATTCACCTAGTCACATGGCACTACACAGTTAGGGTTGTGATGTGGCTGGGTCCTACATGGAGGTCTATTGACGTGGATTGTCCATGTGGCTTTAGCTAGTGTCACCACATGTCTATGCATAGAGGTACCACATGGCATTTGGCCTATAGGCCTACAACAATCCCAGAAGTTGACATGTGGCAAGAAAAAAATGGGGCTAGAGTTACAAACAGTGGGCCAAAGTAATTAAAGTGGTTTTGTTTCTACCAGTGCTAAAGTTGTTATCTATGGTGCTAGGAAACTAGACACCAAGGTGTTTTTCTCATGTCGAGAACCTATCACAGGTGCCGAAGATTAGGTCATCACTAGCAGTAGGAACTTTGTTGAAGGAAAGATTTTAGAAACTAAAAAAAGTGGTTGTAGGCATGGAGAAAGGATAGTCAATGTCACCAGGTATGGGAATATTAATGGCCACACTAGAGGATAGACTAATGCCAAAAAAGTGATGTTGACACTAGTGGAGTATTTGCATAGACTACCACTAAAAAATCATTGTTTAATCCCACATTGGTAGAAATTGAAAAGGCTACCTTGTTTAAAAGGAAATCTTTGCAACAATAAACTAAAAGCCTGACTCAGCTGATGGATGCTTAGCTAGAAGTTGAAAAAGAAGTTGCTAATTTCATGATACATGCTTGGCG
This sequence comes from Cupressus sempervirens, assembly GCA_028749045.1. Lineage (NCBI taxonomy): Eukaryota > Viridiplantae > Streptophyta > Pinopsida > Cupressales > Cupressaceae > Cupressus > Cupressus sempervirens. The sequence continues at coordinate 977,547,835 of CM053792.1, read as the reverse complement.
GATAGTTGAAAGCTAGTCTAGAGGGTATATTTTAGGCTATCAAAATAAATATGACCATGTGCCTGCTAATCAGAATTAATAAAGGAATATTCTCTACTTGTGTAAGAATATTCTATGCAAGTTTCAGGACCAGGTGTAATTGCCCAATACTTGTAAAAAAATTTCTCTACTACCTAAAGGAATTTTATTTTTGAAAAAAGACAAACAAAAATGGCAGAGAAAAAAATTCCAAATCTGAATAAAAAATTGTAGATCTAAGAAAAGATCATACCTGAACTTGCAAATTAGGGCCTTTAGGGGCCAATTTGCAAAAATATTTTTCCTTGTGATCGACTTTGGCCGAGGGTAGGAAAATTTATAGCTGATTTTCATTGAATTGACATTTCAGACACAATGGTGAGGTCTGTTTAGGTTCTAGATGCTCCCAATTTCTACAGTACTTTAGATCTAGGTTGAGGTGCTGAAGCTACAATGGTCTTGAATGACTATGTGAAGAGAGATTATCCAAGCTTTGATACCATGTAAGAATTTGTCTTAGGGAAAAATTCACCCATGATCAAAGAACTCAAACACAAGCACAATTATAGACTAGAAAGAGTATGATCATGATATCAATATGTATTTGATTTAATGTGAAAGTACACTATGAGTGCTTGTATATGAAGGCCTCTGAGATGCATCTAGAATTCCTAGGAATCAACATCATCATAAGTCATACAACCAAGTACATGTCCACTAGATATGGGTTGTCCCCCATTAAGGATGGAAGTAAGTGCAATGATGAGAGGATAAGCCTACAAAGGTGTAGCACACAAATTTATATTGTAGACAACATTTGCTAAATAGGGAGTGCAAATAACTATGTTGTCAACATGACAACTTAGTGAATGATGCAAACTCTAGTGTTGTAGACACCATGTGCTAAATTAGAGTTGTGAACTTCTGTGTTGTCAACATGACAACTCATAAAAGTATGCAAACTCCTAAGTGTCTCACAAAATAAATAATAAAATAATGCAAAATAATAAAATAGTGCATTAACCTAAGTAAACTTAAATAAAGTGTAAATAGTAAATACATATTTATAGCAATAGATGGTAGTAGCAGAATGACACAACAAGCTTGGATTCACAAGCTTGATACCTTGTTAGAACTAAGACCTATGGTAGAAGTGGAGGCAATAAAATATGTCACACTACATTTAAAGGGAGTTGCACATGATTGGTGGTACCATGGGACGGTTACCCTTCAACATAACTAGGTGACTTCATATCAAGACTTCATGGATAGGTTGGTAGAGAGGTTTAATAAGAAGGGTCCAAAAGTCTAATTTAGGGAGTTGGCATAGTTGAGACAGAGAGGAAGATTGGAATATTTCATTAGTGAAATTAAAAGGCTATTTTTTATGATATTAGATATCTCAGATAGGAGATTGGTTGTTTTGTTCACTAAGAGATTATCCAAACTACTGAAGGGTTGGGTAAAAGCCTTTGATCCATTCAATTTGCAAGAAGCAATTAAGAAGGCTAGAAGTATGGAACAATCACACCCAATCAATGAATTTTAGTCAAAGGGTGTATCATCTAGAAAAGACAACAAACCACTCTTCAAGAAACATAAAAAGAATTAAACAAATGTTGAAAATAAAGATAAATCATTTTCTCCCTTGGATAGAGATACATTGAATGATGTAAGAAAAAGCTTTGTTTTTATTGCATAGGACCCTATGACATGAACCATGACTATCCTTTGAGGCCAAATGGAAAAGAAAACAGGGTTATGTGGGCTTATTATGAAGATTTTGATTCTAAAAATTTGGACCAGCAATCTAAAAATGAGGAATCAATTGAAGAAAAGGAAGGCACAAATGATGAAAATTTTAACAAAATGGTTATAGGTGATGAGAAGACTAAGGGAAAACTTAAGGATGCCTATCTCACTAGTGTGCAATAAGAGGGATCATTCAAGATGAAAATGGTATTGGTTGGTCAGTGAATTATTACTTTCCTTGATATAGGTGCTACTCACAATATTATTGGTTCTACGTTGATTAAGAGGTGTAGGATACCAACAGAGTAGTTTGAGGGTTTGAGAGTGAGGGTAGATGATGACTACATCCTCAAATGTGACAAGAAGATTACATGTCTACCCCTAAAGATAAAAAACTTTGATTTCAAAGAAGATTTTTATGTTGATAATGTGGGTGATATAGATTTAGTTCTTGGCATGAATTGGTTGCATGATATTGGAGAGTTCACTCTCAATTTCAGAAATATGGAGATGAAGTTTTAGTCAAAAGGAAAGAACCATATGGTTAAGGTTATTTGTGATAGTGAGTTTAGGATGGTGTCTTGAAAATTCATGGAGAGCATTTTGAGACATGACCATGATGAGTGGGAAGCCCATTTCACTTTAATGCCATCATAGGGGTAGAAAAAATTAGAATATCGCCCAAACATACAAGAACTAAAATTCAAGCACTACATGGTTTCTAGTGACATACCACTAGGTATACCTCTAGATAGAGATATTAGCATATTATTGAGTTAGAGGAGGGTGCTAACCCCATCATGATTACACCCTATAGGCATCCAAAGAGATTGAAGGATGAGATTGAGAAAACCATCAAGGGACTAATTGCTATGGGACACATTAGACCAAGTAAGTCTACTTTCACTTCTTCTATGGTTTTAATGAAGAAGAAGGATGGTACTCTTAGGATATGCATAGATTATAGATTATTGAATAGGAAGACTATAAAAAAAAGGTACTCCAACCCATATATTGATGAGTTATTAGGTGAGATACATGGATCATAATTCTTCAGCAAAATTGACTTGAGATTAGGATATCATTAGATTTGAGTCAATGTGGTGTAGGAGTACCTAAATTACAAGAACACAAGGAGGTTAAGAGTCCTTATATTAGATATTAAAATGTCTTTATATCATTTATAATATATTTGAGTCCTTTGAGTAAAGATCTAAAATGTAGAGAAGCCATTTTTAATAAGTTTTCAAAATTGTGTTAGGAGATCTAATTAGGTCTTTGAAAATAGGCAATGTTAATTGGTTGTTCAAAGTTTCTAGGTATTGGAAAAATTTTGTCATTATTGTCAAACATAAAATTTTTTCATTTGGAGGGATATATTGGAAAAATAAAGGGTGTAATATTTTTTTCATGTCCTACAACTCATTTTTAAGCATTTGGTGGAGTTTCATGAGGTTTTGACCAAGCTTGGTCTAACTATGCAAAATATTGTCAAGTTGCATGACAACTTTTATTTTTTTGTGTGCATCTTCGAGCAAGGGGTTGAATAACTACCTCAAATGGTTTGGACATGGGTGTTAGACCTATATAAGGCCTCTCTCAACCTATGTAAAGGGTTGGTAAACATTGGAAGTAATTTTGATTAATGAGAAAACTAAATTTCTAAGTAATTTTACCATAGTTAAAGCATTTTAGCTTGCATCTATGAATTAATAGATTGAACTATGCACTGTAGCTTGTGCATGAGTTGGTAGTTTTAGTTTCTTCATTTTTTGTGTGGTTAGATAGGTTGTTTAGCTTCATTTAATTTCATTTTGTAAATTCTTTTGTTTTAGCACTGTCACTAGTTTGAACCAAGCAGTTTTTGGTTATGGGTTCATAGCTCACATTCCCACTATGGAATTTGTATGGTTCCTCTAGAATTGTGAGATGACTCCTTGTACATTAAGTGTACAAAAGATCAAGCCCTAAAAAGAAAGTTTGATAGTTTTATAATGATGCCTTAGGCAAGCTAAAGCAACATGGTTAGGGATCACAAAATTTGTAAGAGCAATTTGGTGGATTGAGTGCATTCAATGATTCAATATGAGCCTATGGAGAGGTGGCCACATGTGTTAAGAAACCCCATTCATAGGGAGAAGTCTTGGTGACAAGTTTTAATAGGTGATTGAACAAACCCTTTTGGATGTTTACAGAAAGTTGGTAAAACCCTTATTTTTAAGCTTAATTTTAGCAACCCACTATAGAGATAGGTTGGGGAAGTGAGACTAGGTAAAGTTGAAAGGTCTTCCAAAAGGGTGTAAGAATATGGAGTTTTTTTTCCACCTTATTAAGAATATTTTTGAGTTATAAGCCAAAAGGTGTGTTTTGATTCCTTGTAAGCATATTAGGCCTAGTTTGGAGTAAATTCTTGAAATTGATAGGGATTTATTTGAATTTTTAGTTGATGATCATTGTAATTAATCCAATGCCCTAGAAATAAACATTTCTCTCCATTTTTGGGTATTTTTTATCATGTTTGAGCATTTGATGTGGATGATCCAAGAAGACATCCATGGAGCATTGGTTGGGTTGAGTTGACTTCATTATTGGTGTGGACAAGTTAAAGAAGGGGAGGATTGGGAATAGAGTCCTCCTAAGCTAGGGTTAGTGGAAGAACTCTAATAGGCTAGAGAAGTGGCCTAGAGAAGACCCTAAGAGGTGGGGTTAGAGAGAAATATTTTTCCTTACATCAGAGTGATATCAGAGCCCAGTAAAGGGTTCGGGTTGGCAAAGTTGTTTACTGATTGTTATTGTTTTGGTTGGAGGGTTCCTCTCCATCAAAGTTGCAATAAGAAATTTTATGAAGGTGTGTGTGTGGAAGACCTTAGAAGGGATCTTAATATTTTCTCCATCAAGATGAAGTTGGGTATAAGGTGCAAAGAGATAAACCATTAAGAGAGAGTGGCAGTGCATCTTCGAGGGCCTTGGATGGGTAAGATGGAAGTATGTGGGTAGTTGAATAGTAGCAAAAGCATTGGTTAATTTATGGAACCTTTGTTTAGCAACCATTTGAACTCTATTCATGAGAATCCATTACAAGATAGAGCATGTGGTAGAAGCATGGGGAAAATCTTGTTTGTAGATTATTCACAAAGGTATTTCCATATGACACAAAAAAATTTTCAAAGTCAGGAGTATGGTGTAGGAACACCTAAATTACAAGAACACAAGGAGGTTAAGAGTCCTTATATTAGATATTAAAATGTCTTTATGTCATTTATAATATATTTGATTCCTTTGAGTAAAGATGTAAAATATAGAGAATCCATTTGTAGTAAGTTGTCAAAAGAGTGCTAGGAGGTCTAATTAGGTCTTTGGAAACATGCAATGTTAATTGGTTATTCAAAGTTGCTAGGTCTTGAGAAAATATTGTCATTATTGTCAAACATGAAATTTGTACATTTAGAGGGATAGATTGGAAAAATAAAGGGATTAATAGTGGTTTCATGTCTAAGGTTAATTTTTAAGCATTTGGTGGAGTTTCATGAGGTTTTGACCAAGTTTGGTCTAACTACGCAAAATGTAGTCAAGTAGCATGCCAACTTTGCAGAAATTGCAAAAGTTGTCATGACAAGTTTTATCATTTTGAGTGCATCTTTGAGAAAGGGGTTGGATAACTACCTAAATGTTAGATTGTGGTGACTGATCAGGAAAGTACTGTACATACTTCATAAATAGTGGGGTTCAAAAATTTTTTTTGGGCCGTGGCCAACATGGTAGCTGACATATTATGGCCAACATATGGCCGACATGTTATAACCCTAAAGCGATTTAATACTTGTATAAAAGGGCTTAGGGTTGGGTATTTTTCATTATGTTGTGATGCAAAATTGGTTCTTGCAGCGGTATTGAGCTGTAAGAGATTACAAATTGTAATCAGGTTGTAATCATTGGATTGTAATAAGATCAGACTTGCTGTTTGGTGGACATAGCCCAGGGATTCGGTGAACCATGTTAAATCTTGGTGCCTTGTGTCCATTTCTGTGTGTTCTATTATTTTCTGTTATTGGTTATATTTGCATGTAGTTTTTTATTTCTATCCATGGTTTATCCTAACACTAAAATGGTTGTGACATGGGTGTTCGACCTATATAAGGCCTCCCTCAACCTATGGAAAGGATTGGTGAATATTAGAAGTAATTGTGATTAATGAGCAAACTGAATTTCTAAGCAATTTTACCACAATTAGAGAATTTTAGCTTTCCTTTGTGAATTAAAGGATTGAACTCTAAATTGTAGCTTGTGCATGAACTAGTAGTTGTAATTTTTAAATTTTTTGTGTGGTTAGATAGGTTTTTTAAGATTTAGTTCATTGCATTTTGTAAATTCTTTTGCTTAAGCACTATCGTTGGTTTGAATCGAGTAGTTTTTGGTTATGAGTTCATAGCTCACATTCTCACCATGACATGTATATGATTCCTTGGAATTTGTGAGATGAATCCATATACATTAAGTGTACAAAATCTTGGTCTCTAGAAAGCATGCTTGATAGTTTTACAGTAATGCCCTAGGCAAGCTAGAGCAGTATAGTTAGGGATCATAGAGGTTGGAAGAACAATTTGGTGGATTGAGTGCATTCAATGCTTCAATCTGAGCCTATGGAGAGGTGGTCACATGTGTGAATAAATCCCATGACCAAGGAGAAGTCTTGGTGACAAGTTTTAATAGGTGCTTGAACAAACCCTTGTGAATGATGTTAGCAAGTTGGTGAAACCCTTATTTTTAGACTTAATTTTAGCAACACACTATATAGATAGGTTGGGGAAGTGAGACCAAGTAATTTTGAAAGGTCTTCCAAAAGGGTGTTAGAAAATGGAGTTTTTTTCCCCACATTTTAAAGCAAACTTTTGTGTTATAAGCCAAAAGGTATGTTTTGAGGCCTAATTCCTTGTAGCCCTATTAGGCCTAGTTTGGAGCAAATTCTTGAAATTGATAGGGATCTCTTTGCATTTTTAGTTGATGAGAATTGGAATGAATCCAATGCCCTAGAAATAAACCTTCCTCTACATTGTTGGGTAGTTTTGATCATGTTTGAGCATTTGGTGTGGATGATCCAAGAACACATCCATGGAGCATTAGTTGGGTTGATTTGACTTCATTATTGGTGTGGACAAGTTGAAGAAGGGGAGGATTGGGAATAGGATCCTCCTTAGATAGGGTTAGTGGAAGAACCCTAATAGGCTAGAGAAGTGTCTTAGAGAAGACCCTAAGAGAAGGTGGGGCTAGATAGCAAGATTTTTCCTTACATCACAAAGTACACGATATAGAGAAGACAACATTCAGGTGTCATTCTGGGCATTTTGAGTTTTTAGTTATTCTATTTGGGCTAACTAATTCTCTACCTACTTTTCATTCCATGATGAACGGGGTCTTTCAACCTCAATTGTGGAAATTTGTGTTAGTCTTCTTTGATGACATCCTAGTGTATAGTAGGGCATGGGATGAGCATGTGAAAAACTTAGACACCATGTTGAACATTGTAAGAAAGGAGTCCTTATGTGCAAAGGAGTCCAAATGTGATTTGGGATTATAAGATTTATTGTATCTATGTCACATTATTAGTTCTTAGGGAGTATGCATGGATCTTGAAAAGATTCATTCAATTATTGAGTGGCCTACTCTAGTGAACCTGACACAATTGAGAGGATTTTTGGGGTTGCATGGGTTCTATAGGAGGTTTTCTCATGTATATTCTAGGCATGCAACACTCTTGATGGACATGATGAGAAAGGGGGATTTCTTATGGACACTTGAGGTAGAGGAGTGTTTTGATAAAATCAAGGAGTTGATGACTTCTTTTCTAGTGCTAGCATTACCAAATTTTAGCAAACCTTTTGAGTTGCACAATGATGCATCTAGCAAAGGTGTTGGAGTAGTTCTTATGCAAGACAAGCACCTAATTTCTTATGAGAGTAGGAATCTTAGGAAGCATGAGAGAGCTTCAACATTTATGATAAGGAAATGTTGGCCATAATGCATTCTTTGAACAAATTCAAGTAGTATTTAGTGGTTAGAAAATTCAGCATAAAAGCCAACCACATTAGCCTTGAAACATTTCCTAGAATAATGAGATCTTAATGAAAGGAAGTAGAAATGGGTAAGTAAATTACCAACATATGACTTTGATATTACCTATTTCAAAAGTACACATAAGTTTGTATCACATTCCTTATCATGAAGACCCCACTTGAGCTTGATGACAAATATATCAGAGGATTGGAGATATTTGATCCTTGCAAAGTATGCAAAGGATACATGGGCTTTAGGATTCATAGATGGATCAGTCCAAAATAGTGATTTCACCCTTGTGAATGAGCTCATCATTTATAAAGGGAACATTCATTTAGTGTTAGGTCAGAGGTGAGAAGGATAGTGTTGAGAGTTTATCATGACTCACTTATTGTAGGAAATCCAAGTTTTTACTAAACCTATCAACATATTCATGAGAATTTTTCTTGGAAAGGGCTCAAAGTGGAGGTGTTACAGTATGTTAGAGTGTCCTACTTGCTAGAAAAATAAAAATGAGCATTCTTACCTAGCTAGCCTACTTCAACCACTTTTGGTTCTAGATAGGAAGTGGGATTTTTTTTCCATGGACTTCATCATAGGACTGTCGAGATCCCAAAGTAGAGATTGTGTATATGTTTTTGTTTATTGACTCACAAAGTTTTCCCACATCTTCTCAATCAACACTACATACATTGCTATGTAGGTGGTAGATTTATTATTTAGAGAGGTATTTAGGTTGCATGGCTTACCTTGGAGCATCATCAGTGATAGGGAAAAAAATAATTATGAATTAGTTATGGAAGGATTTGTTAAGATTGTATGGGACATAGCTCACTTTGAGTACTAGCTACCACCCCCAAATAGATGGTCAAACAAAGATAGTAAACAAATTGGTGGTGGGATACCTCAAGAATTACATAGCAAGGAAACATAAGGCTTGGGTTAGAAAGTGAATATATTTATTTGAGTATTTTTATAATTCCACTTATCACATGTCTGTATAGATGTCACCATTTATGGCATTATATAGTTATGAGGCACCCAATTTCATGGATTTGTCTCTATCAGATAGTAGAGTGCTTGGTGCAAGAAACTTATTATAGGAGAGCTAGGACATTGTAAAGTCTCTTAAGGAGAATATCATGAAAGCACATAATCAATAGAAGTAGTATGTTGATTAGAAGAAGAATAAGTGAACTTTTGAGGGAGGTGATATGTTATATATGATGTTGTAGCCTTACCACCAGTCCATTCTCAAAAAGAATGGTGCTAAGAAAATTAAGCTATATTATTATGGGCCTTTCAAGGTGATCAAGAGAGTTGTAGAGGTGACTTATGAGTTAGATTTTCTAATAGAAAGAAAATCTCATAATGGTTTTCATATGTCACATCTCAAAAAAGTGTCAGGACACCATATTGTTCCTTCTATAGTGCTTCCACCCTTGGATGATGAGGGAAAATTGGTATTGGTGCCAGAGGCTATCATTGATTTCAGGGAAAGGAATTTGAGGTGGCATACTATAAGGGAGTATCTAGTTTAATAGAAGGACTTGTTGGTAGGGGATGTTGTATAAAAGAATGGGGATATTTTGCAACACTTAGTGTTGAAGTTCCTTGAGGAAAATAAATTTGAAGCAGGGAAGATTGTAATATCTCCCATCTTTTAGGCCCTCAATGGATTTCTTAGCCTTTCATTCTCCAAAGGATAAGTGTTGAAATAAATTAAAGTAAAGTAAATAAATAAATCTAAAGGTGACTTTATATTTAATTAATTTAATTTTCTAGAAGTACAACTAATTATTGTATTGGAAAGGGGAAGCTTCTAAAGAGTGCATTTTGTAGAAGCACGCCTAATTATTTTATTGGAAAGGGGGAATCTTCTAGAAAGTGCAATTAAATAATATTTTATTTTCTTCTAGAAGTGTCAAGGAAAAGAATAAATAGAGGTGAGAGCTTCTTTTCTAGGGATCCATTATTTGCTTATTTGATTATTGATTTCTTTGAGCCCTGAGCAAGGGTTTCAACATTTTTCACTAGAGAATGGAGTTATTTTGTGTTTCTCCATTTAAGCTGGTGAAATACCTAGTGAACTTGGTACTAAAAGGATATCAGACAGGTTTTCTATTTGAGAATATTGGTGAAAGATCCTTCAAAGGGTTGTAACAATGGGAGAAGACAAATTATTCTTTTCATTGTGTCAAATTTGTGGCCTATGGCTAGATTGTGGAGTATGATTGAAGGAATAAGTCAAATATTGCTACAGTGATTTTTTACATTATTTTCACTATTGTAGTGACTCACTATAGTAACATCTAGATTTTTTGAGTAGTTTCTAGGTTCCTATCTATTTCATTTTGCATTTCATGCAGGATAGATTTGAATATTTTAGGGCATGTGTAAGACAATTGTGAGGTATTGTAATCTAATTTATATCAGAGTTTTACGTCAAAATTTGTTATATGGGATTAGGATATCATTGAACATCATTGAAGGCATTTCTCTAATGTCTTATTTTTGTAGATACATATTTTAGCATTTGTATTCAATGCTTATATATTTCAAAAAATACAAAAAAAAAACTTTCATCTTTATTGTTAGTTGTTTGGAGTTTTGCAAGCACATCGATTCAAGTTTGGTATTTAGACAAAAAAAGGGAATTTAGATCAATGATATATTCCTTGTGTGCAGAGTATTGGAATTTACAAGTGGGAAGATACACTTCTAGTTGGGGGGGGAGGGGGGGTGGGGTGAATAAGAAGTATCTACATTTAACCTCTAAAGCCCTTTTAGTTGAAAACATTCACATGCATCTAATCCATCTAATAAATATGAAAGTAAAGACATGCATGAAAATAGATAACACAAGATTTGGTAACCCAGAAACCCTCCAGAATGAGAAAGTAAAACTAGGGTGGGGATGACACCCACAAAATATCATTGTAGCAATGTGTAACTATTCAAGGTTACAATGTTTGACCACTTCCAATGGTCTGCCCTATGAAAGGCATGTCCTTCTAAAGACTTTACACCCTACTAAAAGTGACCTGGTTAAAGGATTTCACTACCCTACTAAAAGTAGGCCTATTTAAAAGACTTCAGTACATTCACTTGGAATGCCACCCTATTAAAGGATTTACAAATGGCTGCTAGGCCAACCTAAGTCCATAGGATTTCCATTATCTAATACAATTGCTAGAGAGTATTAGAAAGTATTTTACCTAATAACTTTGCAATCTTCAATTGTTGATTCCAGATCCTTGTTCTACTCTAACTGACCTAATCCTTGCTTGATTTGATATGTCACTCTTCAAAGTTCTAATATTCCATTCTTTAATAACTAGATTCTATAATGCTGCTCTATTTTTCACTAAGTCTTTTACACTTCTCTCTGAGTTTCACTATAGTTCACCCATACACTTCTTTCATTCATGCATACAATGGGGTTTTGTCCTCCTTTTAAAGATTTTGAAGACTTAGGGTTAGGTATGAATCTATGATCCATATTCATTCTTCATTTCCCACTCAACTTATGCACTTTTCTAATTGGTTGCATGCCTTCTCCATTTTCTGATTGGTTGCATGCTGATTGCATAGGTAATGCAAAAGATACATTTTTATCTTTAAAATCCTTCTAGATTCATTCTATATCAGCTCCAAAAATGGTTTACATAGGTGTTTGTGTGATTACAAACAACTATGTCCAATCTATGTTGCTTGGCACTTGTTACGTCTAATGCTCAGCTCATATAGAAAAAATAGCTCACTTAGCTCCTATAGAAATTCTATTCCACTTGGCTTCTATAGTGACTCGACACCTATACTTTTCTCTACACTTAAACTTCACTTGGCAATTGAAGATTGCTCATCACCTGAAGTATTCTCTAGCTCAACATTCATTGTTTACTCAACATCAACTATTTACTCAGCATCTATACATATTTTACTTGGCATGTGTTACTAGCTCAACATGAACTTAGTAAACATCTTAAGTGTGTTGACAAAAAATAGCCAAAACTAGTCTTAGATTCAACATAGAGTGTTTGACAAAATTCTTAGGTTAAGAAATCATAAAATTAAAATAAGAATTACAAGTGATTGTACACCTTGAGGGTAGGAATTTTGAATCAACAATAATGTTTTACCTTGCTCAAACCTTGGCCAGTTTATCTGCTTACTTGTTTCCCTACACATGAGTAATTTTGATTAAATTCATTAAATTTTCAAATCAAATCACACATAGGTTTTAACCACATTTAAGATTTCACTTTAGAGATGTATAAGAAAATTACATTTACTATGATGAGTGAATCACTTTCCAAGTCTATTTGATTAGCCTTCAATCATAAACCATGTCTTCAATCTATGGAGATTGCACAAAATTCAACCATGTTGTTTGTTGCCACACCCAAAAATATGACTTCTCATTGAGGATGGTTCCTATATGATCTCTAGCCCCACAACCAGCTCCAATAAAGATAGGATTTCCACTAGATACTCCCATCAAAGTTAATGTTAACCTATCCAATATCAAGCTATGTCCAAACTATTCTATTATGCCAATTAAGTGGAACCATTAACAAGTAAACATGGTAATAACTAAAGAATGGTTTGATATTTATTTGTAAACTTTAGTTTAATGTTATGGTTGAATGATTTCTACCTTTTTTAATACCTTCTCCATAGATTATGTTGTTATAAATAATTTCTTTTACATTATGTTGGAGATCCATGGAGAATTATGAATTATGACCTTTGACTCTATAAAAACTAAATAACATTTACTTGTTATAATTCTTTGGGAATGTTTTAGCTAGGATCTATAGACACCTAAAATTGTCCAAATCCTATTTCCTAGTACATTAAATAGATACTTATTATTTATTTAATTCCACTACTTTAATTAAATAAATTTACATTTATTTAATTATGTTCACCTTTCCTTGATTTAAATAAACTAAGGTTTATCTAAATCCTAGCCTTTCCTTGATTTAAATAAACTAAGGTTTATTTAAATCCTAACCCATTCACTTTAATTAAGTACTTTGTTTACTTAATTAATCCCTTTCCTAATTCCACTTGGAATTAAATATTACATTTAATCTTATTTGAGCAAATGACTCCTACCTTTAACCCTCATGTAACCTCACTATCCTAACTAACCCACCTTTCTAAACCTACCCACTTCCTTAATCATGCTTGCTTTTCCTAATCATCTTGCTAATCACCTTTTAATCCTAAGTGTGTGCTCACACATGTGTGAGGAATCTTCACAAATGTGTGAGATATTTTCACACTTTCCTCACCCCTCATGCCTTCCACACCTCTTGCACACTTGTCCTCTTGCATGAGAATCAAGGTGTCTCATACATGTGTGAGAAGCCATGCTTCTCACACCTCTTGCACACTTGTCCCCTTGCATGAGAGTCAAGTTTTCTCACACCTCATTGATCATGTCACCATCAAAGGTTGCTCACACATGTGTGAGCATATTGCCCCCTTTGAATGGTCAAAAATCCTAATCCACATGGAGTCTACTTGGCCTCCACTTCACCGATCCTAAGAGATCCTACCCCTTCATCTTGCATTCAATCTTAGCCGTCCATTACATCTCATTTCTTATAAAAGGAGAGCCCTCTCCTCATTTCCACAAACACTATCTACCTCCTTGATATGTTGCACGATTTGTGAGCAACCACATCCCATAGCAAGGAAATCATCAACCACTTGGTGATTTGTGAGGTTTGCATAGTGCTATTTTGATTCCATATTATGCTTATTTACATGTTCTCTTGCATATTTTGAGATTTGCATAATCATGTAAGAATAGATGTTAGTTGCTTAATGTTCATTCAATCTTAGCTGTCTGTTACATCTCATTTCTTATAAAAGGAGAGCCCTCTCCTCATTTCCACAAGCACTATCTACCTCATTGTTATGTTGTAGGAATAGTGAACAACCACATCCCATAGGCAAGGAAATCATCAACCACTTGGTGATTTGTGAAGTTTGCATAGTGCTATTTTGATTTAATGATATGCTTATTTACATGTTTATCTTCCATATTTTGAGGTTTGCATGATCATGTAGGAATAGATTTTAGTTTCTTAATGTTTATTCTCTTATTACATTTTTATGCAATACAAGATCAAATAAATGAATAGGAGGAAGATTAATCAAATTAGAGTATAATTTGATGTACAATGTCCCAAGGTTTTGACAATTATATAAATTTTCTATGAGCCTTTTCTTTGAAAAAAGGAATATTATAGGTAATTAGCTATTTCATGATTATTTTCCTTTCTATTTTTTAAAGATAATTTCACTTCAATGATAATGTATATTTTGAACATTTCAAAGGGTATAAAGAAGCTTTTGAGATAAATAATGTATATTTGAAGATATTGTTTTGTTATCAACTTAGCTTGTGCATATAGATATATAAAATAAGTAAAGATTATAAGGTATATATCATCCACAATTGATTTGATAACCTCTGATTAAAAAGTACTTTACGATTCCAAATCATGCAAGGAATGGTTCAATTAAAAACACAAGATTTTGAATCTCATGACATAATCATTTATACACTCATTTTTTCTTAAGCCCACACAATTAAAAAATGTATATATGATTCACCTAAATTGTATTATACATCTCAAAAGAGGTTCCATAAAACTAAAAACTACATAATATGCAATGACCTTAAATGATAATAGTATATGCTTAGTTTAGCTCTAGTAAATTTATTAATATCCTTCCTTTATAAATATTATCTTTTTCCTATCAAAATTATGCATTTTTTGAATGAGTGCATATGTTTAAAGGATTGGTAACATACCAGCCTTTGGGAAACATAAGAGTTTATGTATAACATATAATGGGAATGAATGTGAGGAATAAGAAGAGAGGTAGAATGAGGAATGAAATGTGACATGAGTGCATAGGAGGATATGTAATAATGTGCAAGTGATGTATTGAATTTTTCTTTTAATGAGTTCTATGAGACCAAATAGGTTAATGGATCAATAGTCACAACCTTTAGTTACCTTCACAATCCTTCTAATGTTGAATCTCTTACTGTAGATCTTGACTAACAAATTAATTTTATTTTTTGATTTGTAGTGCATCTTGTATTTGAATTCTATCATTTCTTTATTTTGATATGAGATAGACTTTATATATGTTATCCCATGATTATTTGTATGTTATTCTTTTTTATTGACATTCATGAGATGCACACAATTACAATTAAATTCTTTTGATCAATATAGATATCTCTATTGATGTGGATAGTAGTTTATACTTGTGATTTTAGTGATGATCATATAACATGATGACTCTATGGTGATGTGGAATTATGTTATATGATGATGTACAAATTTTTATAAGGAAATTTTAGTTATATTGAGTTTGATGTAATTATATGATGATACATCGATATTGTACCAATAATTAGATAAGATGTTATGCTACTACTCATCAATTGTTACTAACCTGGTCCATGGATTTGTTATATACCCATTGTTGAAGTAATATGATATTTAATACATTTTTTTAGATGAGATTATTATTCATATGATTTAGCGATGATTAAATGTGAAAGGGATGACATTAAAAAATTTGAATACATAAGAGTAATTATGTTGTTAAATTTTTCTTTCAATAGCTTCATTTACAAAGTGTTTTGTATGTGTGGGACTATTTTATATGCATGAGCATACACTTGGGGTGAATACTTTAGTGATGATATGTACCAAACATTGACTCCACATGGATTCATGTATATCTTAGTATTTTCATATATTTTACAATGCTCATATGACATATTTATATAGGCCATTTAGATTGCCTACCCAATTTGTCATTCATGATTCACACAATATTGCTTTATTGTTGATGTTTATACCTCTAGTTATTGCATTCTTAAAGTCTAGTGTTGGCCAAATTACCTTGGTTATTTCTCACCTTCATACTAATTACACTTTAATTAATCTTACTTAAGGAATTACATAGGATTAATAAGAGCATTTCTACTTTATGTTGAATTGTCATTACCATATTCACTTATATGGGATGAATTTTTCTATTATTGGTGGGTGGTATACCTTTTGTGGACATATCACTTTATCAATATCCACATTTATTGTACATGTTGCAAAAAATCTTGTACAAACTAGAGGATGGTCCACCTCTAGTAGACATGTGATTCCACCTTGGGTGGGTGATAAGTTGTCTCTTGGTTATCATGTATTGAGACACTACCACTTGTTAGTCTCATTTACTCTTTTTTACTCACATTGGCTATATAACCAAGGGATATCCTATATAATAATTGTTGGAAATGTAAGAGTGTAACTGTGAGGGGAAGGGTGAATCAATTACAACAACAAAAATTTCTTGTCCCAAAGATGTCAATACAAGCTTTCACTGATCATGCAATACTTACTAGCTTAGTTGGAATTAGAATTTTATTGTCATTGTGTTAACAAAGAAATCTTAAGATTTATTAATCTATTTGATCCTTTAGTAACTTATTTTCAAAAACATAAAGCATAAGAAAATAACATAAACATAGATGACACCAAGATTTAATGTGGAAACCCAATTTGAGAAAAAAACACCTAGAAACTAGTTTTAATAATTTTCACTCCTCTGAAGTGAGTCATGTTAGGAGCCAACCCTATTAAAGGTTACAAAACATATTATTAAGTATAATCCTATTAGAGGATTTAGATCACCCTATTTGGAGTGGCCTTGTTAGAGGATTTACAAAATGATTGTTAAGTAAACTCTATTAAGAGCTTTCTTTACTACTACAATGGTTAGAATGTAACAAAAATTTTGACCTAAATGATGAAGAAACTTCCTTTATAGATTTAGATCTCTTCTCTAGCTTGACCTCTAGATCCTCATTGATTAGATGTTCTTTGCATCTTATCTTCCTTACTTTCCTGGTTGTTCTTTTCCTTCCCTCACATATCCATTTTATTTCATATTCCACTTCCACATTTTATATTCACAACTTGACCCTTCTTATATATCATAAGATTAGACAAGTTGGCTTGAATACCCTTCCAAATAATTCATAAACATCAAATAGTAAGCATCAAATAATTAAATATTAGATAATTGTATCTTGTTGTTAGTCAGTCAACTCTGGGATTGAACACTCAGTTAACACTATGACTCCTTTGATTCCTAAACACTCGATCAATACTACAATCACTTTGGCAACCGATCACTCAGACAATACTACAAGTAAAATTCACTTTATTAATCAACTTCTCAGCTAATACTGAGATATACAAGGTTAATACTGCAAACTCTACATTGCTCACTAAATAATGACATTTTGTGTGAACATCAATGAAAATATACAATTGAAGAATTGTTTCCAACAATAATAACCTATTCATTCAAGTCAAATCCATTTGATTTTAGTTATTTTATTGAATTCTTGGTGAGAATATAATTTATTCTTATCATATCCATTCTCTTGTGTTAATTTTTTTTCCATTGCCTCTAGATCATGGGCAGCTACCATCATAGCCAAATCTTACATATGATTACCCTCTTGCATAATTGTGGAAACCTAGAAAGAGTGCATGTGTGTAGTTAGTTATTAACTAATTGTCATGGTTGAGTTATACAATTAAAATGATTATATAAATGTTTAAATGGAAAATTTATATCTATCAACAAATATGCTCTAGATGTATTCAATTTAATAATGATATTTTTTTGGGTTTTTTTTTTTTTTTTTTTTTTTTTCTTCTGAGAGGACGCGAGGGGGGTATGTTGAAGGGTTATTTGGTTATTTGGATTTATGAGGGTTCAAGTCATTTTATTTTATTTTTGGAAAGTGATTTTCTATTTGGAAAATGGAGTTTATTTTATATAGGTGACTTTTATTTCTAGCTTTACTCTTCAAAACCTCTTCGTGGAGAATATTGATTTTTTTGTCTTAGAAAATTTCTTGCATTGAATTTTGAGGGCATTGTCTCATTTGGATTTCTAGGGATTTCCAAATTCATACAAGTTCATGTTATGTGTGTAGATCTTTCTGTATTTAGTGTTTTATTCTAATTTGAGGCAAGAGTCATAATTCCTCCCTTGTTTCTCAATATAATTGCTTCTCATGTGTTGAAAATGGTTTGTGGGATAGAATTAAAACTTTCATTTTGACATCTATTTGGGTTTTGCCATATTTTAGATTTGAAATATGGTTTTTTACATATTGATATGTTTCTTGTTCCTCTATTTGTCAATGAAATTTTGATTTCATTATATGAATGTGCCATTGGGCATTTTTGGACCAATGGGTTTTTTCTAGAATTGTGGTATTTGATATTTGATATTTTATTTTTTAATGTTTTTGGAGGTCCATTAATTAAGATGGCTTGTAAGGCTGATTTTTGGCCATGGATGGAATTTGATGAAAAATAGATTTTTGAAATGAAATTATGTTATTATATGCGTAGTTTCCTAAAGATCTTGTAATCATGCTTATTAGTTGCTCATATTTAGCCCCATTTTAGTATGCATAGGTTGTTAGGATTAACAAGACATAAATTACATACAAATATAACCAATATCAAAAAAAAAAAAATTGCACAAAAGAGAACACAAGACACAAATATTTAATGTGGTTTACCCAATCCCTAGGCTACATCCACCAAATAGTGTGTCCAATATTCTTATTATCTAGTGATTAAAAAATGCAATCCCTTATAGCTCAATACCACCACAAGAAGCTACTGTTGGAATTCTTTACAATAATTGAGGGGGGGCAGAGGTGAATAAGTTATCTAAGGCTTAGATGTATAATTAAAACTTTTCATAGCTTAGTGAACCTATAAAACATTTATCATCATGAATGTATCTGTAAGATTATGTAATCACTTAAAAACATGTAGGTTATTGTCAAAACAATTTGCAAAAATGTAAACATGAAAGATAACAGATTTAGCAACACACTTGACACAATGATTTATGTGGAAACTCAATTTGAGAAAAAAAACTAGTAACATGCTACTTTTTCTCACTCTTTTGAAGTAATGTCTTGTGAAAGGCCAACCCTGTTAAAGGTTACAATGCACACGGTTAAATGTGACCTTGTTAAAGGATTTCAATCAGCCTATTAGGAGTGAGCCTTGTTAGAGGACTTTAGACCATTCACTTGGAATATCACCCAGTTAAAAAATTTACAAATGACTATTAGGTCAACCTCGATACAAAGGATTTACCCTAGACTGATACAATTATTCGAGAGTAATAGTAAGGCTTGATCTAATAACAATTTATTCATCTACTTGTAGATTAGATATCTCTATTGTTGTCCTCCATTCTGCTTGGCTTTCACACATTTTCAACTTTGATAGCCTATTCACCCTTCAAGCATCCATGCCCTTAAGCCTTCTTTCTTAACATGCTAATGCAGACTATCAATTAGGTCATTGAATGAAGCAATACCCTTGACTCCTTGTCTTCTTAGGTTCTCGCACATGACAACCCTTACTTCTGACCAACCATCCCTATAAATAGAGAATTAAGATCTTTTGTCATTCATTCTCCATCGTCTAATTTAGGTTTAGGATAGATTAGGTCAAATTCAACGAATCTACCCCTTATTCCATATCATTTTTAGAAACTTTTGCTTTAATTCTCTTTGAATTTTCTTCAAAATGATTTACAATGAATTTTGTGCCACCAGCTCATCAATCTTATTTTCCACCTGGTTCACACAATCTAAGAAAATAAACTTGTTGGCTTAGATCCATTGAATTAATGATCTTTGAAATAATGTTGGCACTCGGAATTAACTTTCTTTTGATGCTTGGCTCAAACTACGTTGCTCAACATCCTCTATAAAATTATTTGGCACAAACTAAAGTTTATTGGTGCTCAACATCAACTAAAATTTACTTGGCATCCAATATTTTTCTTAGCTTACACTAGAATAGACTTTTACTTAGCTCCAACTAATTTTCTTCTCAGCTTCACTAACTTTACTCATCACCTACTATCCATTCAATCAAACTTGGTAGACAAACTTTGTTTAATTTATTATTTTAAACTTGCTTAGTGTAACCAACCTTTGCAACCTTGAGTAGATTATCAATGCACTATGATATCACTGTCTTAGTTGATTCATGTACTCCCTTTTCATATCATAACTCAACCTTTCCTCTGGGTGCTATTATTACATCTTTTGATCAAATCCTCTTCATCAATCAAATAGGTGATAGTACTTAAACCATATAAGTAGTTTTGTTACTAGCAAAATAGTAGGTTTAACATCAATGAAAAAAAATGATTAAAACACATTTATCATACTTGTATCAATCTATTTTCAATAATCTCCCTCTTTGGCATTGATGAAAAATCAAACTGACCAACCAAACTAACTTGGTTAAAATAGTAAGACCAACACAATACCAAAAATAAAATAATTCATTGTATTGAAATCTCTCCCTCTATCAGCTACTTTCATCTTCTAAATAGGTTACAAAATTCTATTATGTTCTAATCAATAGAAAATCAACTCATCCTTATGACTCCCTCTAAATGAATTACTTCTTATATCTCCCTTCTATAGTATCTTCCTCTTGTTAGGTAGATGTTATGATTTTTCCTTCTGTGTTCAATGTGTATCGTACTCATATCTCCCAATCTCTTGTATTTCTCCCTTTAGTTACATGTCTTCTTCTGATCAGTTCCAATCTCTATATTTCTCCCTCTTTGAAAACAATGCCAAAGACTTGTCATCTTAATATGTAGATATGAACTTTGTCAGTTTCTCTTTAGTCACCTTACTTGTGACTAATTTTCAGTTTTAGCTCTTTGTTTACTTTAGGCAGCTCCTAAAGTAAGATCCACTACATCAATGTGTAAGATATGTCAATCAACTTGTTTGATGTAGGGTACTCTTTTTGTTTCTTAGATAGCCTTTGATAGGGGTATCAACCCTATTTTACCTCTTAGATACTCATGAGAATCCTTAGGTAATACTTTTGTGAAGATATCAACAATTTTCTCTTTTGTGTTAACATATACCATCTTCACCTCTTTATCTTTAACTAATTCTCTCAAGTAATGATACTTGATTTGTAATGTGCTTAATCTTTGTGTACATCACATGATTCTTTGATATATTTATAAAACTTGTATTATCACAATAAAGTATCATTGGTTCATTGATCATTTCCTTCATATCTTTCAGTAGTTATTTGATCCATATAATTTTTGTATAGTTTACAACATCAACAACATATTTAGCTTCAATAGTAGATTGTGAAGTACAATTTTGTTTCTTGCTAGTCCATGTAACCAACCTCTTGCCTAAGTAAAATTCTTCTCCACTGGTGCTCTTTCTATCATCGATGTTTCTAGCCCAATCAACATTAGTATAGGCTCTTAATTCAAATTTTTCATTTTTCTTATAGCATAGACCATATTCCTTTATTCCTATTAGATATCTCATTATTCTCTTTATAGCCATCAAACGATTCTACCTAGGATTAGTAGAGAATCTTGTAGCTATCCATATAGATAATGTAATATCAAGTCAACTATGTACTACATATTTTAATTTACCAAATGTTTGATTCACCTGAGTTGAATCATCATTCTTTGATAATTTATGTCCTATCACCATAGGTGTACTTACTAGCTTGGAATCCTCCAATCCAAAAGTTTTTAGTATCTCCCTAACATACTTTGACTACGTGATGTATATACCATATTTCATCTAGTGTACTTGAAAACCTATAAAGAATTTGATCTCTCCAAATATAGACATCTCAAATTATTTCTTCATTTCATTTTCAAAAGCATTACATAAAGCATCTTGTCCTCCAAATATGATACCATCAATAAAAATATCAGATAACAAAATAACTTTTCCTTTCTTTGTCTTCAAGAACAAATTGTTGTAATCATTAGTTCTCTCAAATTCAATCTCACAAGATAATTAGGAAATCTCTCATACCATGCTCTTGGTGCTTGTTTTAAACCATATAAAGCTTTGTGTAATCTACATACTATTCTTTTATTTTTAACATCAACAGAGCCATCTAGTTGTTCTATATAAACTTCTTCCTCTAATATACCATTCATAAATGAAAATTTAACATCCATTTGATAAACTTTGAAACCTTTGTATGTAGAATAAGCAAGCAAAGTTCTTACTCCTTTCAATCTAGCAATAGGAGAAAATGTTTCTCCATATTCAATTTCTTCTTGTACATATCCTTTGTAGACTAATCTTGCATTGTTCCTTGTGACTTCACCATTTTCATCTAGCTTGTTTCTATTGGATACAATTGTTAATTGTGTATTGTCTTTGATTTTACACAAATGTCATATCAGTCATCAAATAGAGTCTACCGAGCTCAGATGATCAGAAAAGAAATTTATAGTGTCTACTGAGTGTTCTCGAACATTACTTAGTAAAGTTAGTTCTTGCCGAGCTCACTCGAGCATCAAAGGATTTTGTAGTAGAAAGTTAGTGTTAACCGAGCTCCAAAGATTAACAAAGAAAAGTTAATATTTACCGAGCTCACTCGAGCATCAAAGGATTTTGTAGTAGAAAGTTAGTATTAACTGAGCTCCCAAGGTTAACAAAGAAAAGTTAATGCTTATCGAGCTCACTAGGGCATCAAAGGAAATTAGTTTCTATCGAGCTCACAAGGACAGCAAAGGAAGGTCAGTGTTAACTGAGCTCACTCGATCTCCAAAGGATTTTTGCAAGGTTTCCAGTGTCTACCAAGCTTCACTTGGTTAACACTAGAAAACCATTCTGGAGTAGTGGTTACCAAGCTGGGTCGGCCAGCGAAGGATTTTATTGTTTTGATACTAAGTTCAATTGTTTTGTGCAATAAGTGTAGCTGACTAATGTAATGATTTTTTTAGTTGTTGTAACTTATATTTGAGCTGACTTGATAATCTAGAAGGTATATATATAGATGTTCAGGTTGTGAATATATGGATGAGGATGGAATAAGTGAATACCGAGTGAAATTTGATGAAGGATTAGATATCTTGAAGGAGCTGCCAAGTTGTATTCGATCAATAAGGATCCAGTGAAGTAGAATAGAGATCTATAATTAGCAAAAAATAAGTTGCATATCATTCAAGTCCCCTCATTGTTGCTTTCTAATCATTGTAACAGTGAATCCAAAATCTCTTTATAGAGTTGGTTTAACAACCATTTTGTAAATCCTTAACAAAGTGACAATTTAGTTGAATTGTTATAAAGACCTCTAACCAGGCCACTCCTAGCAGGGTGATTAAATCCTCTAAAAAGGTCACACCTAACAGTGTGTATTGTAACCTTTAATAGGGTTGGCTCCTAACAGGATTCTGATGCAGGAGCATCTTGCATGGGAAAATTAAAATTTTTTTTTTAAAAAAAAAAAAAGAGGAGAAAAAAAAAAAGAGAAATTTTTTTTTTTTGGAGTAGAGAGAAAGTGACGAAAATAGAAGGAAAAATAATAAAAAAATAAAATAGGAAAAAAGGAGAAAAGAGTAATTTCTATTTTCAAGGTGCATAGGTGGCAATTTAGAAGTTTGTGGAAAGTTCCTTGAATCATGTATTTAATATTTGTTGGGTGCTTAGTTGTATTTGGGGTGGAAATTTAATATTTATTTAAAGGTAGTTGTATTTACCTTTTATCCGATATTGGTTGTGTTTGTAATGTCTTGGGTTAGAAGTACCTATTTAAGCAAGGCTTATTATCATTTGTAATCAAGTTCAAGAAATGGAAGCTCTTCTAAAGGAAGTTCGAGAAATAGAAGTTCTTGAGTTGTAAGCTCTTCAAATGTAATCTCTTCTAATGAATTTCAAGTATTAATAGATGATGCTTTATGAAGCATTTTTGTCATCTCTTTGTCTCTATCTTGTTGCATTTTTTTGGTTGTGAGTTGGTACGGGTGGTGTGGCCCGTCATTAGCAGCATCAGAGCGAGAGTTCCTGAGTGTGTGGACAGATCGTCGAACATGAGGCAGTTCGCACTAGGACCTTGAGTTGGGTGAAGTTTGTGAAGAAGTTCTTGATTGTGTAGACAGAGCACTGACTGTGAGGCAGTTTGCACGAGGTTCTTGTTTGGACGAGATTTGTCTTCTAAAGACTTGATTATGGAGAAGAGAAAGAAGAAGATGACTTTTGTGATTGGATGGATTTTGAAGATTCCTCGACTTGAGAAATTTAGAGCAAGAAATCAACAATCATTGCTAGTTGATTTTTAGAATCAAGTGAATGAATTAGAAGCTGAGTTGCGGAAACGAAGAGCATGTCACTAGAAAAGAGATGTTGATAATTCTTTGGATGTGGAAAAGAAAGATGATCCAATGGAAGAGCAAGAGGATGCAGAGGAATTATTTGTGAACCTAAAGTTGAAGAAGATGAACGAGAATAGGAAAAGCATGAAGATGACAAGATTTATGAACTTGAAGTAGATCAAGATGATTTGAAGATTGTAGCAATGGAGGAAAAGTATACTGCCTTCATTAGAGATCAAGCAAGTGAAGTAGTTACATGCATTATTGATGACATGAAAGAGGCAAGCAAAGATGAAAATGTCAAAGAGGTAAATTTCTATAAATCATGGGATGTTGTCTTTGATACGAGTTTAAAAGATATTGATGATGGTTTGCATGAGGATCTTGTTAGTGATGTGTGGTATGCAAAGAAAGATTGGTATGGTGTTGTTGGGTTTATTACAGGTGTGATTAATTCAACAAGATTGAATGAGGATGAGATTTATACTTGGACAAAGTTCATTGTAAAGGAGAAATTTCAACAACAGACACTTGTATCGACTAGGTGTTCGAAGAGAAGAAAGAAGGAAATATATCGGCATCAGATACTTGTTCCAGCTATGTGTTGGAGGAAGAAAAAAAGAAAATGTCAACAGTGGCTACTTCATTTCTTGAATCCATACTCACAAAATTTTTCCTACCATGGGAGTTGGATGTAGGAGCATCATGCATCAGCAAAAGAAAATAAAAAATAAAATGTGGAGGAATTGCATGTTGGTTTTCTTGTCCCTATTGAGGTGGAAGGTTGTGGTGAAGATGAAGATGGTGGTATATCTTTCTTTTAGTGTCAAAGTGTGGGACACACTTTTCTATCTACCAAGGGAGTCTAATGCAGGAGCATCCATGGGAAAATTAAAATTTTTTTTTTAAAAAAAAAAGAGGAGAAAAAAAAAGAGAAAAAAAAAAAATTGTGGAGGAGAGAGAAAGTGACGAAAATAGAAGGAAAAATAATAAAAAAATAAAATAGGAAAAAAGGAGAAAAGAGGAATTTCTATTTTCAAGGTGCATAGGTGGCAATTTAGAAGTTTGTGGAAATTTCCTTGAATCATGTATTTTATATTTGTTGGGTGTTTAGTTGTATTTGGGGTGGAAATTTAATATTTATTTAAAGGTAGTTGTATTTACCTTTTATCTGATATTGGTTGTGTTTGTAATGTCTTAGGTTAGAAGTGACTATTTAAGCAAGGCTTATTATCATTTGTAATCAAGTTCAAGAAATGGAAGCTCTTCTAAAGGAAGTTCGAGAAATAGAAGGTCTTGAGTTGTAAGCTCTTCAAATGTAATCTCTTCTAATGAATTTCAAGTATTAATGGATGATGCTTTATGAAGCATTTTTGTCATCTCTTTGTCTCCATCTTGTTGCATTTTTTTGGTTGTGAGTTGGTACGGGTGGTGTGGCCCATCATCACAGGATTCACTTCAGAAGAGTAAAAATTAGTGACTAGTTACTTGGTGGTTTTTCCCATATTGGGTTTCAATGTTAAATTTGGTGTCTCCTATGTTTATTTATTTAACCTTTGCATGCATATTAATAACAATAAATGCTAGATAATCAGTACTTAGTTAATCTACTGAGTTATAGTATTCTTGCACTATTTATCGAGTGTCAGAAGTAAGTATTATAGACATCTAAGGGATTTTTGGAATTATTTTTGTGTTAACTGATTCACCCCTCCCCTCTTAGTTACTTCATCCATATTTCCAACAATTGGTATCAGAGCTTTTGGTGCTTGCAAGATAAGATTTCAAGGATCTAAGCCAAACATTAGGATGTCTTATAAGAGGGAAATTCCAAGACTTAATAGGGACAACTTCTCAGCATGGCAAGGGTTGATGAGACTTCATCTAGCTTCTATTAGAGATACAAGACTAAAATACCTTGACGAAAAATATGTAGAACCATTTGGTACACTATCTGTCAATGATATTGCTGAAAAGAAGACCCATAACATTATGATGATAGATATAGCATCTGCTTTGAGTTATGAAGAATTTGATGACATCAAGGACTACGAATCTACCTTTGAAATGTGAGAAAAGATGAAATAAACCTATGGAGGAGATGATAATGTAAGAAGAGCCAAAGAAGAAAGTCTGAGAGGACAATTTGATCAGATGAGGATGAGAGAGGATAAAAATATTGTAAAATATGTTGAAAGAGTCAAAGCATGTGTCAGTGCAATCAAAGCATCTAGAGGAGATATCAAGGAGGAGACAGTAATAAGTAAAGTTCTTAGAACTCTACTTCCCATTTATGCAATCAAATTTTTTGCAATTCAAGAAAGAAGATGTGAAGCAAATCATAAGATAAATCTAGAGGCCAAAGGTGGAAGATTAACTACATTTGAACTAGACAACTTTGACAACTATGTTCTAGCTTCCAAGAACATTGAATCAACATTTGAAGCCAAGCTTTCAATCAAAGAGAAAAGAAAAAAGAAAAAGGAATCTCAATTAGGAAGTGAAGATGAATCAGACCAAAGTTCAAACAGTGATCTTGAGGTGATTGAAGCTCTACTAGAAAGAAAATATTCTAGAGGTAGAGAAAAATATAAAGGTAAATTTCCTCTAATCTATTTTCCATGTGAAGAAGTTGGTCATATTGCTGCTAGGTGCTCGAACAAGAAGAAAACAGATGAGAAGAAAGGTTACAAGTACAATGGCAAGAAAGACTTCAAATCATTCAAGTATAAAGGTAAGAAAACATGTTTTATGGCTAAAGATTCTAATGATGAAGAAGAAGATGAAATTGTTTACATTGTTGTGAAAGATGAATATGATAATGATGAGGAAATTGCACTCATTTCTCATATGAGAAAAAATGATACATGGATCATAGATAGTGGTTGTTCTCATCACATGACTGGTGATAAAACTAAGTTTGAATACTTTGAAAACTATGATGGTGGCAGTATAAGATTTGGTAACAATGAACTTTGTTGTATAAAAGGAAGAGGAAGAATCTCTCTAACCAAAGAACTTATATGTGATAATGCCTATTGGGTAGAAGGACTAAAGCATAATTTGTTGAGTGTGGCACAACTACTCAGTAATGGATTCAAAGTAGAATTCATGCATGGAAAAACAAGACTGCTGAATGGAAAAGGAAAACTAATTGTATCAGGCATTCAAACAAAAGGTAATTTATTTTATCTTGAACTTGGTGAATTTTCATGTTTTATTACTCAAATTGAAGAAAGTTGGTTATGGCATAAAAGGTTGTATCGGGTCAATTTTGATAATTTGGTGAAGATAAGAAAATTCAAGAAGGTAAGAGGCATTCCTAACATAAAGAAATCTAAGGTCGGTCTATGCAAGAATTGTCAGATTGGTAAAATGGGAAAGACTAGTTTTAAAAGTAAAAATTATTAGTCTAAAGATATATTAGAAATTGTGCATACTGATTTATGTGGACCCATTGGAATTGAAATCTACACTGGAGAAAAGTTCTTCATCCTTTTTGTTGATGATTACTCAAGAATGATGACTCTCATGTATCTAAGGAACAAATCAGAAGCATTTGAGAAATTCAAATGGTATTTGGCCAAAGTAGAAAAAGAAATAGGGAAACAATTGAAATGCTTAAGGTCAGACAGAGGTGGAGAATTCATTTCACATGAGTTCAATAACTTTTACATTGAAAGAGGAATCAAAAGATAGGTATTAGCCCCTGGAACTCCTGAACAAAATGCAATAGCTAAAAGGAGGAACAGATCTATCATAGATTGTGCAAGAACCTTAATGATTGAAAAGAACATTGCTATCAAATACTGGAAGGAAGCTATCAGTACTATAGTTCATACCTTGAACTGAGTACAGCTAAAAAAGGACTCATTCAAAACTCCCTATGAGCTATGGTATGGCTATAAACCTAATGTAAGTTATCTAAAAGTATTTGGAAGTAAATGTTACATTTTGAAAGAATCTAGAAAAGGAAAATTTGATGTGAAAAGTGATGAAGGAATATTTTTGGGATACTCTTGCAAAAGTAAAGTATATAGATGTTTGAACTTGTCTACTTACAAAGTCATAGAAAGTGCACGTGTGAAAGTTGATGAGTTTGCAGAAAGGACTGAAGAAGAAAGCAAAAGGGAACCAAAAGATTATAGAAGGTTTGTTTTCATTGAATCTGATATAGAACCAGTCAATCAAGAATCTTCTACTACTGAGTCATCAACAATTGAATTACAAGAAGTTCAAACCAAGCTACATCAACTTGAGTTACATTCAGATGCTACCGAGCAAGTGTCTACCGAGTCTGAAGGACTCGAGCAAATATCTACTAAGCCAAAATAGCCAGAATGTGAAGTTGAAATACAAGAGGATAACAATAAAATTCATTCAAAAGGCAAGGATCCTGTATTAGCAAAATATGTCAGGAGACATCATTCAGCAGATCAAATCATTGGAGAAAAATCTGAAGGAACCATGACAAGAAGTAAGTTGAAAGGTACTTGTTTACTTGCTAATTTTGAACCTAGAAATATCAAAGATGCATTGGGAAATGATAGTTGGATTGAGGCTATGAATGAAGAAATAGAATAGATAGAGAAAAATAAGACATGGACTCTTGTACCTAGGCCTAAAGATAAAAATGTGATTGGAACTAAGTGGATATTCAAAAATAAGTTGATTGAAGATGGTAAGGTATCAAGAAACAAAGCTAGACTAGTATGCAAAGGATATGCTCAAGAAGAAGGAATAGACTATGGAGAAACTTTTGCTCCTATTGCAAGATTGGAAGGAGTCAAAACTTTACTTGCATATGCTGCTCACAAAGGATTTAAAGTTTATCAAATGGATGTCAAGTCAACATTCCTCAATGGTATACTGGATGAAGAAGTTTACATTGAACAACCTGAAGGTTTTGTTGATCCAGATAAGAAGAACATGGTCTGCTAATTACACAAGGCATTGTATGGTCCAAAACAAGCCCCTAGAGCATGGTATGAAAGATTGCATAACTATCTTATTCAGATTGGTTTTCAAAGAACTAGTGATAATAGTAGCTTGTATATAAAGGAAGGACCAGATAATAAGATTGTCTTGGCAGAAATATTTGTAGATGATACTATTTTCATAGGGAATGATAATCTTTGCAAAGAATTTTTAGAACAAATGAACAAGGAATTTGAAATGCCTATGTTTGGTGAAATTAAATTCTTTGTTGGTCTTCAAATTTAGTAGAATAAAAATGGTATCTACATCACTCAATCAAAATACATCAAAGAGATATTGAAAAAGTTTGGTATGGAAGATTGTAAACTAGTTGGGACTCCTATGTGTACTGGATTAAAACTTACCAAGGAAGATGAATCAAAAGAAGTAGATCAAACATTGTATAGATCTATGATTGGAAAGTTGCAGTATGTAGTTCATACTAGGCTAGATATTGCCCTTGCAGTTGGAATTGTAGCAAGATTTTCAGCAAAACCAAGAGAAAATCACATGATGGCAATCAAAAGAATAATAAGATATTTGAAAGGAACTGAAGATTATGGTTTATGGTACAAATTTGGAGGTAATTTAGATTTGAAAGTGTTTACTGATGCTCATTGAGGAAGAAAACTTGATGAAAAAAAAAGTACAAGTGGAAGAGCATTTTTTCTTGGAAAGAGGTTGGTTTCTTGGACAAGCAAAAAGCAGAATTGTACATCCCAATCTATAGCAGAGTATGTTGCTGCTGCAGTAAATTGTTCTAATATTGTTTGGTTTAAACAGTTGTTGGGAGGCATGAAGGTGGAAATCAAAGAACCAGTTGTTATGTTCTATGATAATACAAATGCAATCAACATATCTAAGAATCTAGTGATGCATTCCAAAACTAAGCACATTGTAATAAAATATTATTTTGTCAGAGAATTGGTGCAAGATAAGGAGATCATATTGGAATATGTCCATACAAAGGAACAAATTGTTGACATATTCACAAAGCCATTACCTAATGATTCATTCTTGTATCTAAGAGGTAAGTTAGGGGTCATTCCCCTATCTAAAGTTCAATAAAATGAAGTTTTAGTCATGCATCAATGGATACTAAGTTGAAGATCTATTAGTTGATGCAGCATAATCAAAATATATTGCATATGAATCAGTACTCAAGGTACATTAAAATTCATTTGAGTTGTGTTGTCTTTGGCATGTGTTGTCAAAGAGGGAGAGTTTTACCATCATATCTTTCTGAAATTTGTTTGAGAGGAAAAGTTTGCTATGGAATTCCTTCACAAAGGGAGATTACTGAAAGAGGGAGAGTTTTCTATCTAATAGAGAAAGTTGTTCTAACAAGAAAAGACTTGTTAGACTTGTTTTCAAATTTCATTCTACTATGACATGTTGTGTTGCCATCAATGCCAAAGAGGGAGATTGTTGGATACAATTGTTAATTGTGTATTGTCTTTGATGTTACACAAATGTCATATCAGTCATCAAATAGAGTCTACCAAGCTCAGATGATCAACAAAGAAATTTACAGTGTCTACTGAGCATTCTCAAACATTACTTAGTAAAGTCAGTTCTTACCGAGCTCACTCAGGCATCAAAGGATTTTGTAGCAGAAAGTTAGTATTAACTAAACTCCTAAGGTTAATAAAGAAAAGTTAATATTTACCGAGCTCATTCAGGCATCAAAGGATTTTGTAGCAGAAAGTTAGTGTTAACTGAGCTCCCAAGGTTAACAAAGAAAAGTTAATGTTTATCGAGCTCACTCAGGCATCAAACGAAATTAGTTTCTAGCGAGCTCACAAGGACAGAAAAGGAAGGTCAGTGTTAATCGAGTTCACTTAGTCTCCAAAGGATTTTTGTAGGGTTTTCAGTGTTTACCAAGCTTCACTTGGTTAACACTAGAAAACCATTCTGGAGCAGTGGTTACTAAGTTGGGTCGGCTAGCAAAGGATTTTATTGTTTTGATACTAAGTTCAATTGTTTCATGTAATAAGTGTAGCCAACTGATATAATGATTTTTTTAGTTGTTGTAACTTATATTTGAGCTGACTTGATAATCTAAAATATATATATAGATGTTCAAGTTATGAATTGAAGTGTGTGAATATATGGATGAGGATGGAATAAGCGAATACTGAGCAAAATCTAATGAAGGATTAGATATCCTAGAGGAGTTGCAAAGTTATATTTGATCAGTACGGATCTAGTGAAGCAGAAAAAAGATTTGTAATCAATAAAAGAAAAGTTGCATATCATTTAGGTCACCTCATTGTTGCTTTCTAATCATTGTAACAGTGAATCCAGAATCTCTTTACAGAGTTGGTTTAACAACCATTTTGTAAATCCTCAACAAGGTCACAATTTAGTTGAATTGTTCTAAAGACCTCTAACCAGGCCACTCCTAACAGGGTGATTAAATCCTCTAACAAGGTCACACCTAACAGTGTGTATTGTAACTTTTAATAGGGTTGGCTCCTAACAGGACTCACTTCAGAAGGGTGAAAATTGGCGACTAGTTACTTGGTGGTTTTTCCCATATTGGGTTTCCACATTAAATCAAGTGTCTGTTGTGTTCATTTATTTAACCTTTTCATGCATATTAATAACAATGAATCCTAGATGATCAGTAATTAGTTAATCTACCAAGTTACAGTATTCTTGCACTATTTATCGAGTATCAGTAGTAAGTATTATAGACATCTAAGGGATTTTTGGAATTGTTTTTGTGGTAACTAATTCATCCCTCCCCTCTTAGTTACCTCATCCATATTTCCAACAATTGGTATTAGAGCTTTTGGTGCTTGCAGGATAAGATTTCAAGGATCTATGCCAAACATCAGGATATCTTATAAGAGATAAATTCCAAAACTTAACAAGGACAACTTCTTAGCATGGAAAGGGTTGATGAGACTTCATCCAAATCTTATTGGAGATACAAGACTAAAATACCTTGACAAAAAATATGTAGAACCATCCGGTACACTATCTATCAATGATATTGCTGAAAAGAAGACCCATAACATTATGATGATAGATATAGGATCTACTCTGAGTTATGAAGAATTTGATGACATCAAGGACTGCAAATCTGCCTTTGAAATGTGAGAAAAGTTGAAAGAAATCTATGGAGGAGATGATAATGTAAGAAGAGCCAAAGTAGAAAGTCTGAGAGGATAATTTAATCAGATGAGGATGAGAGAGGATGAAAATATTGCAAAATTATTCAGTTGTGACACACTCAATAAATTATAATTGAGTCATTCAACATAGTAAGCATTGTCACATAAAATATTTTCTATGAGTTTGATGGAACCTTTTCCTTTTATCAAACATGGTGTGTCATTTCCAAATCTTACACTATTTTGATCATAACAATTCAAGGTAATTAACTTACTTTTATCTCTAGTCATGTGATGTGAATGCTCACTACCAATGATCC
The DNA here is from genome assembly GCA_028749045.1 of Cupressus sempervirens. NCBI lineage: Eukaryota > Viridiplantae > Streptophyta > Pinopsida > Cupressales > Cupressaceae > Cupressus > Cupressus sempervirens. The sequence goes on along the minus strand of CM053792.1, from coordinate 977,515,314 downwards.
ATCTATCATTCTTGTTTACACAAGACACAAGTGCAGTTGCCTCATCTTCATTAGATTCATCCTTCATTGCAACATACACCACTTCATCATCATGTTCATCAAGCTCATCTTTTGTTTCCTCTTTAGCATGGTTACAAGACTTCTTGCCTTTATCTTTGTAATTTTTTTTTATCTTCACCTCTTCTACTTTTGTACTTCTCACTACCTATATAGTTCTTCTTCTCTTGACATCTAGTAGTAATATAACCAACCTCATTACAATTGAAACAAATGATAGGTAGTTTACCTTTAAACTTTCCTTTACCTTTGTGAAATCTCCTTGCTAGTAGTGCTTCAAGTTAATCTACATCCTCCTTATTTGTATCACTATCATTGGACACATATTTTGTCCTTTTCTTCTTCACATTAGGTTCTTTCAATGACATCTTATCTTTGAAAGTAGATTCATTATTTTTCGGTTTGTAATTATCAAAGTTGGATAGCTCAAAAGTAATGAGTCTACCTAGCAGACCTTCAAGAGATAGAACATTTCATGGTATATATCTTAGTTCTTGTATTGTAGAAACTCTAATAGCATATATAAGTAGTTATATTCTTAAAAAAAAATTTAGTACAGTATCATCAACTATTGTACCAGTAGATCTTCTTATTGCATTAAAAAAATCTTTTATCCTCAAGATACATTGAGTAATATTCTCACCTTCTTGCATTCTCATATCATCAAACTTACCTTTGAGACTCTCAAATTTGGCTCTTAGAACATTCTTGTCTCCTCCATAGATGGTATGTAAAGAATCCCACATTTTCTTTACAATGTCAAGACTTTTGATATCATCAAATTCAACATAGCTTAGGGAGAGGAAATCTCTAACATTTCCTAGTTGTGTTCTTTACTCTTTTTAAGATCCTCAATGGTTAGGGCTCCAACAGGATCAACATGCTTAGTAGTAATGATAAATTCTGCATGATCTCCAAGTCCTCCAAGGTGTAGCTTCATCAAACTTTTTCATGTAGAAAAGTTATCTCTATTAAGCTTGGGTACATCTATTTTTGACATCTTGATCTTTGTGCTTCTAGTACCTTCAAACTAGTCCTTTTAAGCAGATGTCTTTGATACCAATTGTTGGAATTCTTTAGAATAAATGAGAGGGGGGTGAATCATTTATCCAAGTTTTAGATGTATAAATAAAACTTTTCATAGCTTAGTGAACATATAAAACATTTATCATCATGCATGTATCCATAAGATTATGCAATCACTTAAAAACTTGTACATTACTATCAAAACAATTTGTAGAAATGTAAACATGAAACATAATAGATTTAGCAACACACTTGACACAATGATTTACATGAAAACCTAATTTGGGAAAAACCACTAGTAACTTTTGGAACAATTGATTAATTGTGTATTATCTTTGATTTTACAAAAAAAATCATATCATTATCAGTCAGTGTATGCTGAGCTCACTTGAGCATTGAAGATAGTTTTCTATAGCTATTGAGAAATCTAGAGTTTTCCTAGTTCAGAAAGCAATATCTACTAAGTTCACTTGGGTGTTAAAGGAAAGTATGTGGAAGATGAGTGTTAACCAAGCTCACTTTGTTAATGAAGAAAAATTTGGATGGAACCAGTGTTAATCAAGCTCACATAGTTACCAAAGGAACTTTTCTAGTATGCAGTGTTGACCAAATTTCATTTGGCTAACACAGGAAAATCATTTCTTAGTTAGTGTCTATCGAGCATGGTTGATTAATGATGGATTTTCTTATTTTGGCATATTGAGTTTAATTGATTTATCTATTGGTTCTAGCCAATTAAGAAGATGAATTTTAGTTATTCTAAGTTGTATATGAGCCAAATTGACAATATGAAAGATATAAATAAAAGATCAAGTTGAGAGTGTAAAAAGAGTGAGTGCAGTGCATGTGAATACATGGAAGCTTTTGAAGATCTAATGATACAAAGATGAAGTGAATCAAAAGGATAAGCAAAATATCCTTAAGAAGTTGAAAAGATATATTTGATTAGGAAGGATCAAGTATACAAGCCAAAATTGAGATCTGTAATAAAAAATTTAGTTGTATTCAAATTAGGTTATGTCATTGTTACTATCTAACCATTGTAGTAGTGATCTAAATCTTTTAATAGAGTTGGCTTAACAACCTAATTTGTTAATCCTCTAACAAGGTGGCAGTTCAATTGAATTGTATAAAGACTTCTAACAAGGCCATTATTAATAGGGTGATTAAATCCTCTAACAAGGTCACACCTAACAGTGTGTTTTGTAACCCTTAATAGGGTTGGCTCCTAACAGAGATCACTTTAGAAGAGTGAAAGATAGTAACTAGTTACAATTGGTGATTTTTTTCAAATTGGGTTTCCACATTAAATCTTGGTGTCAAATGTGTTCATGCTATTTATTTTATGTGCTTACAACTAAGTTCAAGTAATAAGTAATCATAGATAACATCTTAAGTTTTTCATGTTAAGTGTTTTCCAAGCAATTTTAGTGTTTACCGAGTTACAACATTTATTTGTTTACCAAGCATCAGTAGAGTTAAGTTTTCATAGAATGGTTTTATACTAACATCTAAGGGATTTGAGATTTATCTTTTGTAGTAAGTGATTCACTCCCTCCCCCAATTACTCCTCTTATATTTACAATAATTAGTATCAGAGCTTTTGGTGCTTAAAGAGAAGGTTTCAAGGACCTAAGATAAAGATCAAGATGTTTTATAGAAGAGAGATTCCCAAGCTTAATACATATAACTTTGCAGCATGGAAAGGACTTATTAGATTACATTTAGCGACTATCTATGATTCAAGTTGTAAATATCTTGATGCTGAATACAAGACTCCTACTAGAACATTATCAGTGGAAGACATTGCTAAAAAGAAGAATCATAACATCATGATGATTGATATTACATCTTCTCTCAGTTATGCTAAATTTAATGAAGTAAAAGACTACAAAATAGCTCATGAAATCTAGACCAAACTAAAAGAAATCTATGGAGGAGATGACAATGTAAGAAGAGCCAAAGGAGAAAGTCTCAGAGGACAATTTTATGAAATGAAAATGAGAGAAGATGAAAACATTGTGGAATATGTGAAAAAAATCAAAGTTAGTGCGAGAAAAACCAAAGCATCTAGAGGATACATTGTTGTTAAAATAGTTGTAAGAAAGGTACTCAGAACTCTTCTTTCCATTTATGCAATTAGAGTGTTAGCTATTCAATAAATGATATGTGATCCAAACAAAAAAATAACTTTGGATGGTCTAATTGGAAGATTGACAACTTTTGAATTAGATAACTATGATAACTATATTCCTAGTTCCAAAAATATTGAGTCTATATTTGAATCCCTACTCAAAAATAAATACTCCAAAGTTAGAGGAAAGTACAAAGGAAAGATTCCTATAATCTTCTTTTCTTGTGAACAAATTGGTCATATTGCTACTAAGTGTCCAAACAGAGAAAACAAGGATGAGAAGAAAAGAAACAAGTACAAAGGCAAGAAGAAATTCAACAACTACAAGGGCAAAGGTAAGAAATCTTGTTTTATGGCTAAATATTTTGATAATAGTGAAGATAAAATGATATATATTCCTATAAAAGCTAAATCAGATGATGAAGGAGATAAGATGGCACTTATCTCTCATGTTAGCAAAAATGATACTTGGATTATTGACTATGGCTACTCACATCATATGATAGGAGATAAAACAAAGTTTGAACACATGGAATATTATGATGGTGGTAGTGTGAGATTTGGAAACAATGAACCTTGTAACATAAAAGGAAGAGGATGTATCTCTTTGACTAATAAACTTGTATGTGATAATGCTTATTGGGTTGAAGGACTAAAGCATAATCTATTGAGTGTGGCACAATTGAATAACACTAAATTCAAGGTAGAATTTATGAATGGGAAGGCCAAACTACTAGATGGAAAAGGAAATCTGGTTGGATCTAGCAAGAAAACAAAAGGTAATCTATCTTATTTTGATTTCAGCAAAAGTTCATCTTTTATTGCTCAAGTAGAAGAAAGCCGATTATGGCATAAAACACTATATCATGTAAACTTTGATAATCTAGTTAAGATAAAAAAACACAAAATAGTAAGAGGTATTCCTAGTTTGAAGAAACCTAATATGGGTCTATCCAAAAATTGCCAAACTGGTAAGATGGGAAAGACTAGTTCCAAAAGAAAAAACTATAATTTTGAAGAAGTATTAGAGCTTCTACATACAAACCAATGTGGACCTATTGGAATAGAGAGTTGTAGAGGAGAAAAGTTTTTCATTCTTTTTGCTAATGATTATTCTAGAATCATTATGATAATGTATCTAAAAGAAAAATCAAAAGCCTTTCAAAAATTCAAGTTATACTTGGCAAGAGTTGAAGAAGAAACTGAAAAGAAGCTAAAATGTTTGAGATTAAATAGAGCTAGTGAATTCATCTCTAATGAATTCAATGAATTTTGCATTGAAAAAGGAATTTAAAGACAAGTACCATCCCTTGGTACACCTAAGTAGAATAGTATAGCTGAAAGAAGGAACAGATCCATCCTGGATTGTACAAGAACTTTAATGATAGAAAAGAATGTTGCAATCAAATATTGGAAGGAATCTATTAGCAATACAGTTCATACCTTGAGAAAGACTCAAATCAAACACCTTATGAACTATGGTATGGTTACAAACCTAATGTAAGTTATTTTAAAGTATTTGGTAGAAAATGTTATATCTTGAAATAATCTAAAAAAGGAAAATTTGATGTCAAAGGTAATGAAGGCATATTTTGAGATATTCCTATAGAAGTAAAGCATACAAATGTTTGAATTTGTCTACTCATAAAATAATAGAAAGTGCACATGTGAGAATTCATGAGTTTGTAGAAAAGAGTGAAGAAGAAAGCAGTAAAGATCCTAAGAATTATAGAAGATTTGTTTACTATGAACTTGATACCTTGCCAAATCTATTTGAAAGAAAGGAAGCTTCACCTTCTAAGTCCCCAAAATCTTCAATAGATATTGAGTTGGAGACAATGCAACCCAAGTCACAATTTGAAGGACCCATGTTGCAGTCAAAAGCTACTGAGCTACTTCAGGAGCAAACTAAGACTAATGGAACCAAGTCATAGACAATGGAACCAGAGCTTGATACTGAAGTTCATAATGAAATCAATAAATCCAAAGAACCTATGTTAGCAAGATATGTTAGAATGCATCATGCACTTGATCAAATCATTGGAAACAAATCAGATGGAACAATGACAAGAGGCAAATTAAAAGGTGCATGTTTACTTGTTGAATTTGAATCTAGAAGTGTTAAAGATGCTTTAGAAAATGAAAGTTATATTGAAGTAATGAATGAATAAATAGAACATATAGAGGAGAAAAAAACTTGGATTCGTGTTCTTAGACCCAAGGATAAAAATGTAATTGGCACAAAGTGGGTGTTAAAAAACAAGCTGAATGAAGATGGAAAAGTACCTAGAAACAAAACAAGGTTGGTATGCATAGGTTATTCTCAAGAAGAAGGTATTGATTATGGTGAAAATATTTCTCCTATTGCAAGATTAGAAGGTGTTAGAACTTTACTAGCATATGCAGCTTACAAGGGTTTTAAAGTTTATTGAATGGATGTAAAATCTACATTCTTGAATGGAATTCTTGATGAGGAATCTACTTTGAGCAACCAAAAGGTTTTTTAGATCCTAGAAAAAAGGACATGGTTTGAAAATTACACAAGGCATCATATGGTCTTAAGAAAGCTCCTAGAGCTCAATATGAAAGAATTCATAATTACTTGATGCAGATTAGTTTTCAAAGAACAAATGATAATAGTAGTCTATATATCAAAGAAGGACCAAACAAGAAGATTGTATTGGTAGAAATATTTGTTGAGTGATCCTTTATTCACAAGAAATGATGAATTGTACAAGGCATTTTCAGAAGAAATGAGTAAGGAATTCGAGATGTCTAAGTTTGGTGAGATAAAATTCTTTGTTTGATTGTAGATTCAATAGAAGAAAGATGGTATCTACATTACTCAATCTAAGTACATCAAAGAAATACTAAAAAAATTTGGAATGGAAGATTCAGGACCTGTTGGAACCCCTATGTCTAGTGGACATAATCTTTCCAAAAATGATGATTCTAAAGAGGTAGATCAGACCACATACAAATCAATGATTGGAAAATTGGAGTATGTAGTGCATACAAGGCCTGATATTGCATTAGTAGTTGGTATGGTGGAAAGATTCTCAAAAAATTCCAAAGAAAATCACATGATGGTATTTAAAAGAATCATGAGATATCTGAAAGGTACTAAAGAATATGGTCTATGGTGTAAAATAGGAGGCAATTTGGATTTAGAAGTATTTATAAATGTTGCTCTCAATATTTATAATTGTATCTCTCAGTCCACAATAGAGGCAGAATATGTGGTTGTAGCAGTTAATTGTTCTAACATTTTTTGGTTCAAGTAACTAATGAAAGAGTATAAATATAGAGATCAAGGATCTAGTAGTCATATATTGTGATAACACTAGTGAAATCAATATATCAAAGAATCAAGTGATGCATACCAAAACAAAGCACATTGCTATAAAATATCACTTCTAGAATTGGTGCAAGATAAAAAAAGTTAGATTGAAATATTTAAATACTAAAGAGAAAATTGTAGACATATTCACCAAGAAATTACCTAAGGATGAATTTTTGTATCTAAGAGGTAAGCTAGGGGTCATTCCCCTATCTGAAGCTCACTAAATAAAGTTTAGTGATGCATCAACTAAAGCATGTTGAAGATCAACCAGTTGATGTAAAATTGACAAGGGCATATTGCAAATGAATTAGTACTTAAGGTACATTAATATTTACTAAAAAATTTCTTTGGCATGAGATATCAAAAAGGAATAAGTTTACTATCATGTCACATAGAAATTTTGTTGTTGTTAAAAAGAGGGAGAATGAACTTGGAATAAGTTCTAGTAGATAGAAGCTTTCTGATAGAGGGAGAAAACTGAAGGCATTTAGAGTTCAAACTGATAGAGAGAGATCTCATGGATGAGAATCATAATGAAACTAAGGATATGTTCCTTACTTTAGTCTTGCTCCAAAATTTCATTGTACTATGACATGCTATGTTGTCATCAATATCAAAGACGAAGATTGTTAGAATAATTGATTAACTATATATTATCTTTGATGTTACACAAAATGTCATATCATTATGAATCAATGTATTCCAAGCTCACTTAGGTATTGAAGACAATTTTATGTGGCTACTAACAAATCTAGATTTTTCCTAGTTTAGAAGGAAGTATCTATCAAGTCCACCTGGGTGTCAAAGGGAAGTTTGTAGAAGATGAGTGTTGATCGAGCTCACTCAGTTTATAAAGAAAATGTTGGATGGAAATAGTGTTAATCAAGCTCACTTAGTTACCAAATGAACTTTTCTACTATGCAGTGTTGACTAAGTTTTAGAAGGTTAACATAGAAAAATCATTTCTGAGTTAGTGTCTACTGAGTAGTGTCGGCTAACGTAGGATTTTTTTATTTTTGCATATTGAGTTTAATTGATTTATCTGTTGGTTCTATCTAATTGAGAAGATGAATATTAGCTATTCTAAGTTGTATTTGAGCTAAATTGATAATATGAAAGATATAAATAAAAGGTCAATTTGAGAGTGTAAAAAGTGCGAGTGTGGTGTATGTCAATATATGGAAGATTTTGAAGATCTAATGATGTAGAGAGGAAAAAAATTAGAAGGATAAGTAGAATATCCTTGAGAAGATGAAAAGATATATTTGATTAGGAAGGATCAAGTATACAAGCTAGAACTAAGATCTATAATCGATAATTTAGTTTTATTCAAATTGGGTCATGTCATTGTTACTCTCTAACCATTGTAGCAGTGATCTAAATCTCTTAACAGCGTTGGCTTAATAGCTATTTGTAAACCCTCTAACAAGGTGGCAATTCAATTGAATTATCTAAAAACCTCTAACAAGGCCTCTCCTAACAAGGTGATTAAGTCCTCTAATAGGGTCACACTTAATAGTGTGTTTTGTAACCTTTAACAGTGTTGGCTCCTAAAAGGGCTCACTTTAGAAGAGTGAAAAATAGTAACTAGTTACAATTGGTTATTTTTTCAAATTGGGTTTCCACATTAAATCTTTCTGTCAAATGTGTTCATGCTATTTCTTTTATGTGCTTGAAACTAAGTTAAATTTATAAGTAATCATAGATAATATCTTAAGATTTGCATGTTAAGTGTTTGCTAAGCAATTTCAATGTTTACCAAGTTACAACATTTCTTTGTTTACAGAGCATCAATAGAGTTAAGTTTTCATAGAATTGTTTTGTACTGACATCTAAGGCATTTGAGATTTATTTTTTAGTAACTAATTCACCCCTCCATGCTCAATTTACTCCACTTATATTTCCAACAATAACATGCTACTCTTTCTCACTCTTCTAAAGTAATGCCCTATGAAAGGCCAACCCTATTAAAGGTTATAATGCACATTGTTAAATGTGACCCTATTAAAGGATTTCAATCACCCTATTAGGAGTGAGCCTTGTTAGAGGACTTTAGACCATTTACATGGAATGTCACCCTGTTAAAGGATTTACAAATGACTATGAGGTCAAACTTAATCTAAAGGATTTACCCTAGACTGATAAAATTATTAGAGAGTAAAAGTAAGGCTTGATATAATAACAACTTACAACTCCATTTTCATTTTATAGATCTTTGTTTCAGTCCTCCATTCTACTTGGCTTTCACACATTTTTAGCTCTAATATCTTGTTCACCCTTCAGGCATCCATACCCTTAAGCCATCTTGCTTAACATGCTAATGTAGACTCTCAATTAGGTCATTGAATGAAGTAATACCCTTGACTCATTGTCTTCCTTAGGTGCTTGCACATGACAAGCCTTTCTTTTGACCATCCATCACTATAAATAGAGAATTAAGATCTTTTTTCGTTCATTCTCTATCATCCAATTTAGGGTTAGGATAGATTAGGTAGGATTCAATGAATCTTCCCCTCATTCCATATCATTTCTAGAAACTTCCCCTTCAATCCTCTTTGAATTCACCTCAAAATTGTTTACGATGAATTCTATGCCACTACCTCATCAATCTTATCTTCCACCTAGTTTACACAATCCAATTAAACAAACTTGTTAGCTTAGATCCATCGAATTCATGATCTTCTTAATAATATTGGCACTCAGCATTAACTTGCTTCTGATGGTCAGCACAAACTACATTGCTCAACATCCTCTATAAAATCACTCAACACATACTAAAGTTTACTAGTGCTCAACATCAACTAAACTTTACTTAGCATCCACTATTTTGCTTGGCTTACACTAAAATATAATTTTACTTAGCTCCAACTGAATTTTTTCTTAGCTTGCACTAACTTTTCTTGGCACCTACTATCCATTTGGTCAAGCTTGGCAAACAAACTTTGTTTAACTTGTTCTTTTGAACTTTCTTAGTGTAACCAACCTTTGCAACCTTAAGTCGATTATCAATGCACTATGATATCACTTTCTTAGTTGATTAATATACTCCTTTTTATATCATAACTCAACCTTTCCTCTAGGTGCTATTATTACATCTTTTGATCAAATCTTCATCGTCAATCAAATAAGTGATAATACTTAAATCATATAAGCAGTTATCTTACCAGAAAAATAGTAGGTTTGATATTAGTGATAAAAAAATGATTGAAACACATTTATCATGCTTGTATCAATCTTTTTTCAACAATATCCCTCCTTAATAGCTACAATATCATCATACATCATGAAATCCCTAACCTTGACCCATTTTATAAAAGATTTTTTTCACTTACAAAATTAGGGCTAGAATAAGCTGACCAATATGAAAATATAGTTCCCGACATCTTTTACAATATTAAATTCATTTTGGCTTTAGGGGTGTTGACCCTCAACCCCACCTTATATCATGATAGGAAGTGTTCCTAGGGCCACTGACCCCTTGACCTAGCCTAAGGTGTTGCCCTAGGAACCCTCAAGGGTCATTATCCCTTGACCCCTAGGGCATGTTGGGGGACTGAATCAAATAAAGCTGTGAAAAATTAACCTCTAAGTCTAATTAGGCTCCACATCACAACATAGGTTCCACTTTGATTTCATGTCCTCTCAATACTTATGCATCCTTCACATCAACATTATTTGTTCAAAAATTGACAATGGCTATAACATATATGCATGATTTTTCTATTTTGATCCTATCACACAATTTATCTTCCATCGAGGTCCTCTACATGCATTTTTAGATTGTAGGTATACTAACTTGAATTAGAACCCATCCATATTATGTTATCCTCTTCATTATTAAAATGCAATGATATTTTTATCACAGTATCCTAAAGTATTTGGATGTATTAATTATCCAAAGGCAATTGCTAGAAGACTTCCATCCCAACTCAAGATATGGAATATAATTGTATAAAACCACACAGTATCTTTAAATGATCCCCCCAAACTTGTTCACAAATATATGTGACATGATTAATTGTCATTTCCTTACCTAACATTAGATAACAACCCAAAAATTCATCCCAAAGTAAGATGTTCCTTCCATCTACAATATCTCAGGAAAAAATGATGTAAAACTAAGGATCTACTTTTTAACATAATGTTCCATACTCTAGACCTAATAGGGTCATCTAAAATTTTGAATATACCATCTCTATTTTCTTCCTCTAGATGTTTACTCTTTTTTATCCTAACCCATTTCAAGTTAGGTTCCTTGAACACTTTCTAAATCAATTTTTATCCTAGGGTAGTCTGTTTCCATAATGGATTCCTCAACCCAATGCTCCCTTCAACTCTTGGTCTAAAAATCTTGTTTGAAGACACTAAAATATGCCAGTATAATGATCTCTATCTCTACACTAAATTACTATTTTCATCTTTTGATAGAGGTATACAAAGTACAAAATAAATGGGATGACCAAAAGAACCACTTTGAGCATAAAAATTCTACCACCCTAGGACAACTATTTTTCTTTCTAATAATCCGTTCTCCTATCTTTTTTCTCTCCCATTGGATCCCACACTTGGTAATTTTAACTCCTTTGTAAAATTGGGAGACCCAAATATAAACAAGGCTAACTTCCTTTCTTAAATTCTAAAGATGGAATATTACTTATTTCCATAGTAGGGGGAACAAAGAAGAAAAATATTTCTATTTGTCCAACATTCACTTGTTGTGATGAAGGGTGCTCCCCTTAATACCAAAAGACACGAGAAAAATAGAGAAACAACACAAATTGAGAGCATAAAATATGGGCTTCTTATTATCACTGCAAATGTAGAATTGCAAGATTACCATATGCAAAAACACATGGGCATCTTCCTTACAATAGTTTGCAAGATAGATTTGTGACTATTACCCAAAATTTCTCTAAGTAACCTATAAGCCTTCCTTATATAGGATTTTTTCACTACTAGGGAAGGTTGTTGATCTAGATTGTGTAAAAGATCATATGTTTGAAACTATTTTGTTCATATTTTTTAAAAAAAAATTGTAGGTCTTTTTAATTGGCTTTTTCAGAGGTCTTCTGCTCAAAAGTTCAAGTCAAAATTTTCATTAGTCCCAATTTATAATTTTCCCACCAATACAACAATAATTAATAAAAGCCAAAAAGAGAAGAATACTCTGATACAATAGACAATTCTATTCACATTACCAATTAATATATTTTTTGAACTACATGCACACTATAACTATACCTACTCCATGAATTTTTCCATCAAATAAATTTAATGTCTTTTCTTTGCATAAATATCTCTTCATCATCAATGACTTCTCCTTACCTGATAAGAACCTATTGTTTCTTGTCCTACCTCTATTTTGGAGCCTCCAATTTTTCCAAATATCTGTCATTATAGTGTGAGGTGATCTAGAACATGATCTACAAATTTCTACTCTACTAAAATTTTATGATTAACACCAAAATGGTAAATTTTCAATTTCAAATTTCATAACTGCCTTATCATTATAGTCTGCTTGAACAAACTATAATAATTTTAGATCACCAAATTGTCTTAATAGACAAAATCCCTCCCAAAGTTCATAGCCTAATGGGCCCATGGATAAAAAGACAAACTAATTTAAGAACTGATCTAAAATAGGATGTACAAATTCCTATTTTGCTACAATTTCATGATCAACACAAAAAAATAGTAGTGTATAAATTTTGAATTTAGAACTGTGTCTTCATCTTGATTTGATTACAGTGCACTTGTAGAATTTGTAACTATTCTTAGATTGCAAAATGGTTCTTTAATTAGATGATTACTCAAAATTGACTATTTGGTTCCAAATACAAAATAAGTGAGAAAAGTTGGCTAAGGAATTCATCCATCCATTTAAAAAGATTAATATCAAGCATTATCATCATGCTATTGTCTCCTTTATCATCAATCATGTCTATCTTCCATGAGAATCATTAGAAAATTCATAAGATTAAAAACATGATTTAGAACCAAAATAAATATTATTTGTGGCCTTGCTACAATATAGATATGTACACTAGAGAATATGGATCTGTAGAGTTGTGTGATTGCTAGGGTTTTGAGAGGATCATTTACATGCATGCCAAGAAAAGTATTAGACATCAAAAACATTAAAGAATGTTTGAAATCCTAAGATAAAGAAACATTTTTGGAAGCTTCCAAAGAAGATAGAAGCAAAGTACAACCAAAAAGTGCCACTGTGAAAATTACAAACTTAAATTGATGGGAAGTTGGCATCTATAAAAGAGAGAAAAGTAAAGAAAACTCTCTTCAAGTGCACACTAATGGGGAAATGGGATAATTTATAACCCCATATTTCAAATAAAAATATTTTTAAGGTTTACACACAAGCTACCACTTCACTTAGCTAGAAAAGCCAAAAAGAGACAAATAAAATGAATATATAATACTGGAAGCTTAGAAATGTAAGATTTTCAACTTTAATGAACAAAGAAAATATTTATAGTATAAAGTATATTATGAAAACATGACACAAAAAAAAAAAAACAAGAGAAGGCTCCACATAAGATAATACTGAAGCTATTGCAACAACTATTTAAGAAAGTGTATCATTCTTGATATGTGTCCATGCTCAATCAACTTTGAAACAACTCTAAAAAATACTTCCCTTTCTAGTTCTCCAAGGATGTTGTGATCCACTCTTGATTCAACTTCTATCATTCTATAAAGAATATAGTTTCCCAAATTATATTCTATGTTTAAGGGTATACAAATATTATATGATTTGACCATAAAATTGTAGTATTGATCTAAATTTACATTTATGTGTAATTTATATTTAAATTCTCCTACAGTCAATCTTGTTCAAAATGTCACTATTTTCAAAATAAAATAATAGGATTGGTTAGAAGTAAAGGAAATAATAGATAATTTATAATAGTAAAATTGCATAGCCATATGCTGCTCTTGTGAGAAGCACGTTTGGAAGTAGCCTAGAAATTACAAAAACCATTCTAAAGAGTAAGTCCACCAACTTCTATTAGATGGATGATCATAGTTTATCATAATCTAATGACGATTAGGTTTGGTCAACATAATGATTTTTTGTTCTCATTTACTATTCTCAATCTTGGGAAGTGCATTGAATACTAGATTGGCAATGCAAATGGGTCCCAACTCGGGTTAAAATTTGACCTATAAATGTGTGCTCAATAAGTCAATATAGTTTGGCATCATCTAGGTTAGACCATCAACAATAATTCATAAATATATTTTTTTAAAATACTTTACCCAACCAAGATAGGGAATGATGTGCCTTGATCTTCACTATAATTTAATTAATTTTTACTTATTGATAACATCAAGGTTAACAAACACAAAATCACAACTAAATATTATAACATAAATGATAATTTTGAATTGATAAAGACATGATTAAAATTCTTACTTAGCATTGGAATTGGATGCTTTATCTAGTGTCTCTTTTGAAACCATTTTGCATTTGTTTGAAAATTTTGTTGTAAGAATTTTCCTTAGGGAAAAATTCACCCAAGAACTAAGAACTCAAATACAAGCATAACTATAGACCAGAAAGAGTATGATCAAAATATTGATGTATTTGATTCAATGTTCATTAAAGTACACTAGAAGTGCCTAAATATAAAGGCTTCTAAGATGCATCTAGAATTCCCAAGAATCAAATACATGATAAGTGATACAACTAGGCACGTGTCCACTAGATATGGGTTATCCTTCATTGAGCATGGAAGTAAGTGCTATGATGAGAGGACAAGCCTACAAGGGTGTAACATGCAAATCAATGTTGTAGATGGCATGTGCTAAAAAGGGAGTATGAATAATTGTGTTGTCAACATCACAACTCAAAAAGGTACACAAAGTCCTAAGTGTCTCACAAAATAAATAATAAAATAATGCAATATAATAAAATAATGCATTAACCTAAGTAAACTTAAGTAAGTGTAAATAGTAAATACTTATTAACACCAAGACCCCCCCTTAAATACAACTTAGGAAAATACCCTTAATCTTATGAAAAATAGGATGAAATGCAAGATGGGTCCCAACTACTAGGCCATGTTAGGTACCCATGTACATAATGAAAATGCAATCTCTCATAAAGTGGAGAAAGAGGGAAAACCTCAATGGAAAAACCCTCCCCAAAAAAGGGAGGTGTAAAAACTAGATACATGGATGGATGGAGTAATCAATACCCTTTGATTAAGACATACATCGAGTATATACAATAGTGAAGAATGAGAAGAACAAGACCTCATAGGAGGAAAAATTCCCCCCATAAGAAACTAGAGGAAGAGAGACAATGTAGTCCTCCCCCCCCCCAAAAGGAAGAATGCTGATCAATGAAAGCTACTCTAAGGTAGAAGCAAGGCCAAAAGTGCAGAGTGGCATTACTCCCCTTTGGAAGAAACAAAGGAAAAGTTACAACCCTAAAGATGTATGCTGGCCTTAAAACCTACTCAAGTGTCTATAGAACCTATTCCAATGAACCATCTATCTTCTCAACTAATAAAGAGACCTCTAACAAGTGTATTTCAAAAGAATCCACAATCATGTCAACCTATAAAGATCGATCATGTAGAGAATGGACATGAGGGTTAGAGTGATCCCTCACAAAAATTGTAAAAGGATCATATTCATCAAAGAGAAGATGTAAATCATCAAGGCTGCCTCCCAATTTTTTAGTGTGTGACTCCATGAACAAACCTACAATTTTTTCCATGTAGCCATCCCCTATTGTTGGAGCTAGAAGACAATGTGTACCTTGTTGTGTTGGACCTTTCACTATGGCAATGTATGCATGTGGACTATGTGATGTTGTGACCTCTTGCTACAACTATCAATAGAAACCCACATGTTTGAATCTGTTGAAGCACTATCATTTGTGTTACTATCAGTTTCCACAATATATATAGTGTGGAGAGGATTAGAGGATAAGCTAGGTGAACTTTCCTCAAAGTGAACATCCTTGTCCAAAAAAATCTCATGAGTCTTTAGATCCATAATTTTGTAAGTCTTAACACCATCTTCATACCCAATGAAATTACAAGGCCTAGGTGTTGGTGCCTTGCATCCCCACTATAACCAATGAATCATCTTTTAGACTTCACACCATCACTGAATCTAGAAGGAACTCAACTTTGTGACCATCTCCAAGGTGAGTGATTTAGTAAATTAAGAGGATATTGGAGCTAAGGTTTGGAACATAGAGAACATCATTGAATTCCCCATTTTCCATTTCCACATGTCCTTTCCCTTCAACTTACATTTTGGTGTCATCTCCCATGAAGATGTGCATTACCTGTGACTGCTTCAATGAAGAAAAATCTCCCTTTGAAGAACCCATATGATAGGAGGCACCTATGTCAAGTATCCATTTAGATCAAGAGATTGTGTTTTCCATAAGTTCTTGCCCTTTTCCCTTTGAAGAGGTTTGAGTTGAATCCTTCGAAGTACCTGGCACTTGAATTTTGTTCTTCTTGAGTAGGTTTTCTAACTCATCAATTCTTTTAGTCTTGCAATGATGCTCATCATGATTTGGATTTTTGCAATATACATAAAAAATGTTTATCCTTCTTTTCATTACTTCTCTTCTTGTTGTAAGAAGAATTATCTTATTGTGAGGAGGATTATTATGTCTCAGATTGTTATTTCTACTTCCATTGCTTCTTCTTGCTGTTGTTTTTCCCTCCTTTCCTAGATTGATTCTCATCACTAGCCACCAATGCTTTGATCTTTGATGTCATCAAAAGTCTCAAATATATCAAGTGAGATTGTTCAACAATCAACATCTCTACAAATGCATCAAATGTAGGCTTCTGGTAAGAACTTCCCATGGTCAACATGTGAGTATTATAACTCAAAAAAAATGAAGCATACTTTGAAGGTAGCCTCTTCAAGATGTGATGAATCAACTTGTCATCCTTCATGGGATTTCCACAATCTTTCAGTAGTGCCCTATACTCATTGGCTTTTTTGATGTAAACTTAAATTGTGTCAAAGTTCTTTGGATCCAAGAGAAGTAGATCATCCTCAATCTGAAATCCCTTTTCTTCATCCACCTTATCATATAGCGATTCAAGTTTGTCCCATGTGGGTTTTGTGAAATTGGCAATGTAGAAGAAGAGATCTCTATCTACACAAATCCTGATAATTCCTAAAGCCCAATTGTCTATAATTTACCAATCAATGAGTTCTTTAGCATTAGTGGGTTTTGGAGTTGTACCATTAACATAAAGATTTAGACCTTTTTCCATTGATCTACTCCATACAATATCTTTTTATGTAGAATAATTGTGTGAAGTTAGAAGTAAACATTTAGGTGAACCCATGATGTAGAAAATAAAAAGAGCACAAAAGAGAGATACAAGAACATAGTACACACCGCCACTTTTCACTCAATCAAAAGACCCCACCCCAAAAAAAATGGTTTTGACACTTTATATATAGTGTGTGTACAATAGGCCACTTGTCAAAATGTACAAACTGGACTTCTAATTTTTCTTTCTACAACTACCTTTTGAGGCCCAAATCTATCATTAAGCACTGTAGCTCAAATGTACAACAATTATGAAAAGTAATCAAAGCATTACAATGCAGAAAAAGCCCTAATTCTAAAAGTGAGATTTTTTCCACACAAACCTAGAATCTAACTATAGATTGGGAAAGTAGATGAAAAATAGTGCACTTTCAAAAAAAATGGAACCTATTTTTGTGTCCAAGTGAGCTCGTATGGAGTATTTGAAGTTGCAAAATGCAGGATTGAATAGGTATAGTTGCCAAAAATTTCAAGTTTTGAAAAATCCTTGAACCAAAACTAGAAAAGAACACCACCATTGAAAATTTTGGAAATTCTAACCAATTTTTTTAAAAAATTGCACCTAATTTGGAATCTAGATGACTGAGTTATGGGCTCACAAAGTCAAACTATCAAATCAAAAATGCATCTGAAGAGGGGTCTGTTAGGAAAATTGTGTGCTTAAATTTGAAGATCAAATGACCATTGTAGTAGTTATAAAATCCTTGAAAATGACAGTCAAATGACCATCAAATTTTTTCCCATGAAATGTTGATGTAGGAAAAAAATTAGCATCCTAGGGTAATGTGGCAACTAATTGGGAGTACCATACTATATGGATGTACAAAAAAGGTGATAGGGCTCCTATGTGGTGAACAAAATGTGTCTAGCTAGCACTATGTGGCAATAATGTCAGTCCATATGGAGTTGACTAGGTTGCTCCATACGTGGCAAGGTTAATGACTTTTAGGGGGGTCCATGTGCTACCAGGTATAGGCAGCATGGTGGGGGTCTCCAATCCAACATGGTGATCAACTATCCATAGAGCTATTGTGCAAGTCCACTGAAGAATTTTCTTCATGCCAAAAATAAAAGAGTTGTTGGAACTTGTCATGGGAGCTAGAGTAACAACAGGTGTCATCAGTGATGAAGAAAGGTAGCGCCTAGTGGTAGTCAAAATTAATTTGTGGGCACCATGAACTAGTGGGATTAATCCCACATTTGGCATGGGATACACCCTACCTATCTTTAAAAGGTAGGGTCAAAGGTTATTAAACAAAGCTATAAAGAATGGAAGGTTGGTTCCTATCACCGAAATGTAGAGTTGTGTCTACCGATTGTGAGCTAGGCTGGATGTGTTGTATTTTAGTGTTGTATGTTGTTGGATTATGTAGATTATATTTGATGTAATTATATGAAGAAATATGTTTGCTAATTAGAATATTCCTTTGTGCAGGGCTAGGATTTAATAGCCTGGTACTTGTGCAAAAAAAAAAAATTCTCTATAGGGTTGACTAGCCATGAAAATATTTTGAAAATATATCCAAAAATCATAGAGAAAAACAAAATACTAAGTCTAAAAATTAAATTGCAGATCTAAAAGATCATACCCAAACTTGCAAATTAGGGCCTCTACGTGCCGATTTGCAAAAACAAATTGCCTCACAATCAACTTTGGCCTAGGGTAGGCAAATTTATAGCTGATTTTCACTGAATCAACATTCTAGATGCAATGGTGAGCTTTGTTTAGGCTCTAGATGCTCCTAATTTTTGTGATACTCCATATCTAGGTCAAGGTACTGAAGCAACAATGGTCTCAAATGGCTATGTGAAGAGAAAATCTCCAAGCTCTGATACCATGTAAGAATCTACCTTAGGTAAAAATTCAATCAAGAAATAAGAACTCAAATAGAAACACAACTATAGACCAAAAAGAGTATGATTAGAATATCGATGTATTTGATTCAATATACATTAAAGTACACTAGGAGTGTCTACATATAAAGGCCTCTAATATGCATCTAGAATGCATAAGAATCAGCTACATGATAAGTCATACAACCAGGCACATGTCCACCAGATATGGGTTATCCTCCATTGAGCATGGAGGTAAGTGCGATGATCAGAGGATAAGCCTGCAAGGGTGTAACATACAAATTAGTGTTGTAGACAACATGTGCTAAAAAGGGAGTGAAAATAACTATGTTGTCAACATGACAACTTAGTGAATGATGCAACCTCCAGTGTTGTAGACACCATGTGCTAAAATAGAGTTGTGTACTTCTATGTTGTGAACATGACAACTCAAAAAGGTACACAAACTCCTAAGTGTCTCAAAAAATAAATAATAAAATAGTGCATTAACGTAAGTAAACTTTAGTAAGTGTAAATAGTAAATACTTATTTACTCCAACAATTGTAAATGGAATCAAGGTTGGTAAACATAAAAAAAAGAGTAGATTTTATGTCTATGTGTACAAGTGACCCTCATCTTCCTTCTCCCTATTTTGAATTTAGAAGTATTACATGGTTTTTTGTCCTGACTCTAAAGATAACCATTCATTAGTCAATAAGCAAATTATAGACATTAGAAATTTAAGATAAGTTCTACCCAATCATACCATTCCTAAAAATTTTGAATCAATAAAAATTAAACAATGCAAAGCAATCCATATCCTGAGGTGCATTACTTTAAAAAATTTCATTTGCTATCAAAATCTTGATTATTTTTTGTATCTAATACATGCTAATCTCAAATTTTCTCAACATTTCATATGTGTGGAATATTTCATTGTTACTTGAGACTCATGATACAACTCACTAAGGTATTCCTATAAAGCTAAATCTAACCTAAAATAAATTTGGAATAGAGCCTACTCAATGAACCAAGGAAGAGAGTAGATTGAAATAATCCCCAATAGTTTTAAGGATTTTTTTTTTTTGCAAGGATGTTGCATACTCCCAAGTAGAGTGGAGTTTCAAGAAAGGAATCAAAAGGAAGAGGTAGTGATTGTGTTAAGACTCTACTCTATTATATGTCTCTCTTGGATTACATAGGAGTAGAATATATTGGAAACTAGTGACCCATTTATTGTCATAATGAGGTTCTCACTTAAAGAATGTACTAGTCAATGTTCTATCCTCCTAATTTATCTAGGAAAAAAAGGATGCCACTAGAGAGGGAATTAAAATAGCAGTCGTTGGTGAGATCTAGATATTAAACATGGTAAGAACAAACCTAGGTTCAAATTAGGTATAATGCTTGATAATTGCTTTGAGTGAAGCATGTGTTTTGTGATTCAATTCAATATGTTTTCATAATACAAGTTTTATTACCAACTATTATCCTTGAACATTTCATTGAAATATTTGAAGAAATTTCATGTCAACTTCTTAGTTCTTGATTTGAGAAATTTGGGTATTACAAAATTTGATCACAACTTGAGAGGTTTTCTAAATAGAAGAAATTTAAATCAATGATGAGGGATTTTGTTAGTTTTCAAAAATAGCAACAGCTATGTGCAATTAGTGAAGTGAGATATAAGGCTTAACAAAAGAGCATTGTGGTAGTGTGCTTTTCATTTTTGTGTCTATCAAGCATTGGAATGTTGAATATGGGAATTTAAAGGTAAATTTACTATAAATTGTTGCAGTTGTAGAGTTTGATCTCTACAAGTAGAACAAATTTTACATGTATTGGAAGAGTAAAGAAAGGAAGGAATTTTTATTTTTTTTAATGGTAGAGTTAAAATATTAAAATGAAATGAGGGCACCTATAGAAGATTTGACTCCAGGTGAGGGTTTCCCCTTTTAATCATGCTTTCATGTGCCCTTACTTCTACTCTGTGTGTATTGTGTCAATCTCCTCCTTATTCTTCTATTGTCCCTTCTCTTCTTCCATGATGAACTTAATGAGTTTTCCAAAGATTTTTACCCAACCCAAAATAGCATGGCCTTTATTGTTAGAATATTCTAACATAGGGTACTCTTTTTTTTTCTTCTACAACTATGATAGAGAATAAATGTAGGGGGAATAGTAAAATAAGGGTTTACCATCATCATTATCAATTGTTGAATTCATAACTGTTATTGTACAAAGATGTGTGATGACATTTTTTATGTCATTGGCAAGGGTTTGATTAGAATCTTAGCATATGACAAGGGATATCTAGGATATAAGAAAATGGTGATGGCTCTCAAAGAGGGCATTTTTGAACAAGGAGCACAAGTGCCAGAGTTCCTATCTTTATGGTTATTTTCTTTTGAATGGAGGAATTGTATTATTTTTATCAATGGAGGTGGAATATATTATATTTTTTTGTAGAATAACTAGGAAGTGGAGATTGACATGCTATTATGAGAGTAAATTTTAGCTAGTTATTCTGAGCTAAGATCAGTAATGCTTTAAAATTATTGTTGGCTACTTTGAATAGCATATTCTTGAACAAAGACATGGAATAAGTAAACAAAACACATAATTCAAGTTTAAGATGAAGACATTTGTAACTAAAAGGAGCTTTGAGATACAAGATTATAGATCAATGGGAGAAGAAAGAGGAATAATGTTACATTAGCAAACCAATAGTTGTAGTGGGCTAGCTAGTTTGTACTATAAAGTAATTGAATGTGCATTTAATGTAATAGTTTTTGTTGTATCATGTAGTCGTAATGTAGGAGCTACAATTTTAATGTTTTGTTGCAATGAAGCACATTTTTTACATGAGTATGCTTTGTAAAAAAAAAATTCATTTAAGCACAATGTGTAAGTATGGTGAGAGAGGAAAGAGGGTGTATTACCCAAATCTTGTTGCCATTATTTGAATTGAAAGGATTGAATTCATGAAAAAATTAGTACATAAACATAATGCAATAGATGAACATGGATAACATTGAATTTGTTGATAACAAAGAATGAAAGTAGCGGATTTTGATTTTGTGTAAAATATTGAAAACCCATTGAAAAGGCTATAGAGTATTATGGTGCAAATAACATCTGAAGTTCATGAAAATCCATTCACCATCTTGGATCTAAAGATTTCACTAAATTAAAGTTTAAACATTGTCCAAAATTTTGCAACCATTGAGGCATTGGTTTAGACAAGCAGTTTGGAGGAGGTCGTGGATTAGCCTAGGTGCAAATAAACAAACAATTTTAGAAAACCAAATTATCATAAATGATGATTCGATAACCTTGCTACCAAAAATGATTTCAATTAAAAATCTAAAAATTGTGAAAAATCTATGCAATACTAGTGAAATTAAAGAAAAATATCATGTACCCTAATTTCCCTCAAAATTTAAACAAAAATTTGTGAATTGTGAGTGCAAACTGAGTATAAAATGTGAATTTTTGACTTGCAAAAATAATAAATTAATTTTTTTAAAAATATGTATAGGAAAAATGAAATGTGAAGTCTCTTTTTCATTAGTCAATGAAAATGGGTTTAATGAATTCCTTGACCCATTCAATGATGATAGGTTTTTGGCTAATTTTGAAGACTATGAACATTTGTTCAATGATGTAAAACAATGGCAACCAAATTTTTTACTTGATTTGGTAAACTCTAAAAATTAAAGTGCAATACCTTCTTCAGAGGCCACCATAGATCCACATCCATCACTAGGAATATCTAGAAAGAGAAAAAAATTTGAAAACCTAATCTCAGTAGAGAACAATAATGGAAAAAAGAGAATTTCCTAGGGTTTGGAAGAAGGAAAAGTTGAAAGGATTTGAGTACCCACCAAGTTGAAATAGATGTTCTATAAATAGTTTAAATTGATCAATAGATGAACAAAACTAGAGAAAAATACATGCTATGGTCAAAAAGTTATAGAGTTGAAGCTGAGAAATTTAAAGGCAGATTTGATAGAATAATTAAATTGTACTTAGGAGTCTACTAGACACTAAAGTAATTTAGTTAATTACATTGAATTGAAGAGGTTTCAATAGTACTACTTGTTTTTATTGTTCATTTATTGATATTTGATATGTGGAAAATGCATCCTGTAAGTTCACTAATTTTTTCATTACATCGATATCTATAAACAAGAGCTCTATTCAAGCTTGAGTCACTGCCTTCTATGGGGAGTATATAGGTGTGTGTGGCTAGTGATTTTTATCATGAGCAATGATTTTTTTGGTTTTCTACAAAATAGAAGATGAGGGCCCTCATTCTTAACAACAAAATGCTTTCCAATGTTCAACAAAAGAGAAGATGAGGGCCCTCATTCTAAACAACAAAATTCTCAATGTTCAAAAATCCATATACAAAGTCTCCACAACATCAAATGTTTGAAACTCATGTTTTAAATTATTAAAACCCAAAGAGCATGTAAAATAGAGCCCAAGTTATGCATAGAAAAAAGAAAAGAAATGCAACTTCAAAATATAAATGCACAGTTACAACATAACATATGTTGTAAAGGGTTTAATACAATAAACTTGAAATGTTTCTTATTCTCATATAGTCTCAAATCCATGTGTAGCAGTAAATATAATAAGGTGTTGGATAAAATTTTTCAATTGTGTGTTGTCTTTGATGTCACACAAATGTCATATTAGTCATTAGATAGTGTCTACCAAGCTCAGAAGGTCAGCAAGGCAAAGGACAGAGTCTACTAAGCTCAGAAGGTCAGCAAGGCAAAGGACAATGTTTATCGAGCTCAAAAGGTCAGCAAGGCAAATGAAAAATTCTACTAAGCTTAGAAGGTCAGCAAGGCAAAGGACAGAGTCTACCAAGCTCAGAAGGTCAGCAAGACAAAGAAATAGTTCTTACCGAGCTCACTCGATCATCAAAGGAAATGTGGCAGAAATAGTTCTTACCAAGTAAACTTGGTAGCCAAAGGATTTTAAGGATATTTCAATGTTAACCGAGTCAAGAATGTTAACTTAGAAAATTTTTGGAAGTAGTATTTACTGAGCAGGGTCAGCCAGTAAAGGATTTCATTATTTTATGAAATAACATTTATTTGTTTAGAGTAATATTTGTAGCCGATTGATGTATGGTTTATTGGTAAATGTAACATGTAAATGGGCTAACTTGATAATCTGAATGGTATAATTAAGAGGTCAAGTTGTGAATTCTAAGTGTGAAGTGGAGGTGTGTGTGGAATTAATGTAATATTAGGACTAATTATTGTGGAAGAAAATTTGAAGGATGATCAGAGATCATTGAGGAGCAGCAAAGCTATATTTGATCAAGGAGGATCTAATGATGTTGAACAAAGACCTGTAGCTAGCAAATTTAGTTGCATCTTGTTTACGTCAATTCATTGTTGCTTTCTAACCATTGTAGTAGTGATTTCAAATCTCTTAATAGAGTTGGTTTACCAACCATTTTGTAAATCCTCTAACAAGGTGATAGTTCAATTGAATTATTCTAAAGACCTCTAGCAAGGCCACTCCTAACAGGGTGATTAAATCCTCTAATAGGCTCACACCTAATAGTGTGTATTATAACCTTTAATAGGGTTGGCTCCTAACAGGGCTCACTTTAGAAGAGTGAAAAATTGGTGACTAGTTACTTGGTGATTTTTCCCATATTGGGTTTCCACATTAAATTTGGTGTCTCTTGTGTTCATTTTTGTTTTTAGTTACATGCATGAATGCTTGAAGATAAGTAATAGTTTAATTTATCGAGTTACAACATTTTTTTTACCAAGTATCAGCAGTAACTAGATTGTTAGTAACTGATTAACCCCTCCTCTCAGTTACTCTATCTTTAATCCCAACAATTGGTATCAGAGCTTTTGGTGCTTATAGGAAAAGATTTCAAGGATCTAAGCTAAAGATCAGGATGTCTTACAAAAGGGAAATTCCAAGAATTAATATGGACAACTTCTTAGCATGGCAAGGATTGACGAGGCTTCATTTGGCTTCTATTGGTGATATAGGGCTAAAGTGCCTCAATGAAAAATATGAAGAACCTTCTGGTACATTATCTGTCAATGATATTGCTAAAAAGAAGACTCACAACAACATGATGATAGATATAGCATCTACTCTGAGTTATGAAGAATTTGATGACATCAAGGATTGCAAAACTACTTTTGAAATGTGGAACAAGCTAAAAGAGATCTATGGAGGAGATGATAATGTGAGAAGAGCCAAAGCAGAAAGTTTGAGAGGACAATTTGATCAAATGAGGATGAGAGAGGATTCAAACATTGCAAAGTATGTTGAAAAAGTTAAAGCATATGCTAGTGCAATCAAAGCATCTGGAGGAGATATCAATAATGAGACAATTATAAGTAAAGTTATTAGAACTCTACTTCCCATTTATGCAATCAAATTCTCTGCAATTCAAGAAAGAAGATGTGAGGCAAATCATAAAATAAATTTAGAGGCCATAGTTGGAAGATTGATTGCATGTGAGCTAGACAACTATGACAATTATGTTCCAGCTACCAAGAACATTGAATCAACATTTGAAGCGAAGCTTTCACTCAAAGAAAAAGGGAAAAATATGAAGGATCCACAATCAGATAGTGATGAAGAATCATAAAAAAGTTTAGAAAGTAATCTTGAGGTGGTTGAAGCTCTACTAGCAAGAAAATATTCAAGAGGCAAAGGGAAATACAAAGGTAAAGTTCCTCTAATCTACTTTTCTTGTGAAGAAATTGGACATATTGCTGCTAGGTGCCCAAATAAGTAGAACAAGGATGAGAAGAAAGGTCACAAGTACAATGATAAGAAAGACTTCAAATCATTCAAGGATAAAGGTAAGAAAACATGTTTCATGGCTTGATTCTAATGATGAAGAAGAAGATGAAATTTTCTACATTGTTATGAAAGATGAGTCTAATAATGATGAAGAAAGGGCACTCATTTCTCATATGAGAAGGAATGATACATGGATCATAGATAGTGGTTTCTCTCATCACATGACTGGTGATAAAATTAAATTTGAATACTTTGAAGACTATGATGGTGGCAGTATAAGATTTGGTAACAATGAACCTTGTTTTATAAGAGGAAAAGAAAGAATCTCACTAACCAAGGAACTTGTATGTGATAATGAATATTGGTTAGAAGGACTAAAGCATAATTTGTTGAGTGTGGCATAGAAAATCAATAATGGATTCAAAGTAGAATTTATGCATGGAAAAGAAATATTGTTGGATGGCAAAGGAAAGCTGATTGGATTAGGCACTCAAACAAAAGGTAACTTATTTTATCTTGAACTTGGTGAATGTTCATGTTTCATTGCTCAAATTGAAGAAAGTTGGTTATGGCATAGGAGGTTATGTCATGTAAACTTTGACAACTTGATAAAGATCAGTAAATTTAAGAAAGTAAGAGGTATTCCTAACATAAAGAAACTTGAGGTTGGTCTATGTAAGAATTATCAAACTGGTAAAATGGGAAAGACTAGTTTTAAAAGCAAGAACTATCAGACTGAAGAAGTTCTAGAAATTGTGCATACTAATTTGTGTGGACCTATTGGCATTGAAAGTTATACTAGTGAAAAATTCTTCATTCTATTTGTTGATGATTATTTGAGAATGATGAATGTCATGTACCTAAGAGAGAAATTAGAAGCATTTGAAAAGTTTAAATGGTATTTGGCTAGAGTAGAAAAGGAAATAGGAAAAAGACTAAAATGCTTAAGGTCTAATAGAGGTGGTGAATTCATTTCACATGAGTTCAATAACTTTTTCATTGAAAGGGGAATCAAAAGATAGGTTTTAGCACTTGGAACTCCTAAAAAAAATGGAATAGCAGAAAGAAGGAACATATCTATCATGTATTGTGCAAGAACCTTAATGATTGAGAAAGGCATTGCTATTAAATACTAGAAGGAAGCTATCAGCATTGTAGTTCATACCTTAAACTGAGTACAACTGAAAAAAGACTCATTCAAAACACTCTATGAGTTGTGGTATGGCTATAAACCCAATGTAAGTTATCTAAAAGTATTTGGAAGCAAATGTTACATTTTGAAAGAATCTAGAAAAGGTAAATTCGATGTAAAAAGTGATGAAGGAATATTTTTGGGATACTCTTGCAAAGGATTCAAAGTAAAATTCATGCATGGAAAAGAAAGATTGCTGGATGGCAAAGGAAAGCTAATTGGATCAGAAACTCAAACAAAAGGTAACTTATTTTATCTTGAACTTGGTGAATGTTCATGTTTTATTGCTCAAATTGAAGAAAGCTGGTTATGGCATAGGAGGTTGTGTCATGTAAACTTTGACAACTTAATAAAGATTAGTAAATTCAGGAAAGTAAGAGGTATTCTTGACATAAAGAAACCTGAGGTTGGTCTATGCAAGAATTGCCAAATTGGTAAAATGGGAAAGATTAGTTTTAAAAGCAAGAACTATCAGACTGAAGAAGTTCTAGAAATTGTGCATACTAATTTGTGTGGACCTATTGGCATTGAAAGTTATAATGGTGAAAAATTCTTCATTTTGTTTGTTGATTATTATTCAAGAATGATGACTGTCATGTACCTAAGAGAGAAATTGGAAGCATTTGAAAAGTTCAAATGGTATTTGACTAGAGTAGAAAAGGAAAAAAGCAAAAGACTAAAATGCTTAAGGTCTAATAGAAGTGGTGAATTCATTTCACATGAGTTCAATAACTTTTACATTGAAAGGGGAATCAAAAGATAGGTTTCAACACCTAGAACTCCTGAACAAAATGGAATAGCAAAAAGAAGGAACATATCTATCATGGATTGTGCAAGAACCTTAATGATTGAGAAAGACATTGCTATCAAATACTAGAAGGAAGCTATCAGCACTATAGTTCATACCTTGAACTGAGTACAACTGAAAAAGGACTCATTCAAAAAACCCTATGAGTTGTGGTATGGCTATAAACCCAATGTAAGTTAGCTAAAAGTATTTGGAAGAAAATGTTACATTTTGAAAGAATCTAAAAAAAGTAAATTCAATGTAAAAAGTGATGAAAGAATATTTTTGGGATACTCTTGCAAAGGATTCAAAGTAGAATTCATGCATGGAAAGGCAAGATTGCTAGATGGCAAAGGAAAGCTGATTAGATTGGGAACTCAAACAAAAGGTAACTTATTTTATCTTGAACTTGGTGAATGTTCATGTTTCATTGCTCAAATTGAAGAAAGCTGGTTATGACATAGGAGGTTGTATCATGTAAACTTTGACAACTTAATAAAGATTAGTAAATTCAGGAAAGTAAGAGGTATTCTTGACATAAAGAAACTTGAGGTTGGTCTATGTAAGAATTGTCAAATTGGTAAAATGGGAAAGACTAGTTTTAAAAGCAAGAACTATCAGACTGAAGAAGTTCTAGAAATTGTGCATACTAATTTGTGTGGACCTATTGGCATTGAAAGTTATACTAGTGAAAAATTCTTCATTTTGTTTGTTGATTATTATTCAAGAATGATGACTGTCATGTACCTTAGAGAGAAATTAGAAGCATTTGAAAATTTCAAATGGTATTTGACCAGAGTAGAAAAAGAAACAGGCAAAAGACTAAAATGCTTAAGGTCTGACAGAGGTGGTGAGTTCATTTCACATGAGTTCAATAACTTTTGCATTGAAAGAGGAATCAAAAGATAGGTTTCAACACCTAGAACTCTAGAACAAAATGGAATAGCAAAAAGAAGGAATAGATCTATCATGGATTGTGCAAGAACCTTAATGATTGAGAAAGGCATTGCTATCAAATATTGGAAGGAAGCTATCAGCACTGCAATTCATACCTTGAACCTATTATAGCTGGAAAAGGACTCATTCAAAACACCTTATGAATTATGGTATGGCTACAAACCCAATGTAAATTATCTAAAGGTATTTGGAAGCAAATGTTACATTTTGAAAGAATCTAGAAAAAGTTAAATTTGATGTAAAAAGTGCTGAAGGAATATTTTTGGGATACTCTTGCAAAAGAAAAGCATATAGATGTTTGAACTTATCTACTCACAAAGTCATAGAAAGTGCACATGTGAAAGTTAATGAGTTTACAGAAAGAATAGAAGGAGAAAGAAAAAAGGAACCTAAAGGCAACAGAAGATTTGTTTACTTGGAACCTGATACAATGTCAAGTATACCTATTAATCAAGAATCCTCTACTCTAGAGTCTTCATTAATTGAGTCATAAGAAGTTCAAATCGAGTCAGTACCTACTGAGCTGCAAGAACTCGAGTTGCAAATAGAAGCTACTATGTTAGCATCTACGAAGCTTGAGGAACCAAAATTAGAACCAGAAGTTGAGACATAGAAGGATAACAATGCAAGTCATTCAAAAGGAAAGGAGCCCGTGTTAGCCAAGTATGTTAGAAAGCATCATGCACTAGATCAGATCATTGGAGATAAATCAAAAGGAACAATGACAAGAAGTAAGTTAAAATGCACTTGTTTACTTGCTGATTTTAAACCTAGAAATGTCAAAGATGCACTAGACAATGAAAGTTGGATTGAAGCTATGAATGAAGAGATATAATAGATAGAGAAAAATAAAACATGGACTCTTGTACCTAGACTTAAAGACAAAAATGTGATTGGAACAAAGTGGGTATTTAGAAACAAACTAAATGAAGATAATAAGGTATCAAGGAACAATGCTAGACTAGTATGCAAAGAATACTCTCAAGAAGAAGGTGTAGACTATGGAGAGACTTTTTCTCCTGTTGCAAGATTGGAAGGTGTCAGAATCTTACTTGCATATGTTGCATTCAAATGATTCAAAGTTTATCAAATGGATTTCAAGACAACATTTCTCAATGACATATTAGATGAAGAGCTTTACATTGAACATCCTGAAGGTTTTGTTGATCTAGACAAGAAGGACATGGTCTGCAAATTGCATAAAGAATTATATAGTTTGAAACAAGCCCCTAGAGCATGGTATGAAAGATTGCATAACTATCTTATTCAAATTGGTTTTCAAAGAACTAGTGACAATAGTATTTTGTACATAAAGGAAGGACCAAATAATAACATTGTTTTGGCAGAAATATTTGTAGATGATACTTTGTTCACAAGAAATGATGATCTTTGCGAAGAATTTTAAAAAAAAATGAACAGGAAATTTGAAATGTCAATGTTTGGTGAAATCAAATTCTATGTTGGTCTTCAAATTTAGTAGAGTAAGAATGACATCTACATCACTCAATCTAAATACATCAAGGAGATACTGAAATTTTTTGGTATAGAAGACTACAAACTAGTTGGGACTCCTATGTGTACTGGATTAAAACTAACCAAGGATGATGAATCAAAGGAAGTAGATCAAAAATTGTATAAATCTATGATTGGAAAATTGCAATATGTAGTGCACACAAGACCAGACATTTCCCTTGTAGTAGGAATTGTAGCAAGATTCTCAGCAAAACCAAAGGAAAATCACATGATGGCAATCAAAAGGATCATGAGATACTTAAAAGGAACTAAAGATTATGGATTATGGTATAAACTTGGAGGAAATCTAGATTTAATGATGTTCACTGATGTAGATTAGGTAGGAAATATTGATGACAGAAAGAGCACAAGTGGAGTAGCTTTCTTTCTCGGAAAAAAGTTAGTTTCTTGGACAAGCAAAAAGCAAAATTATACATCTAAATCCACATTAGAGGCTAAATATGTTACAGCAGCAGTAAACTACTCAAACATTGTGTGGTCCAAACAATTATTGGAAGGTATGAAGCACGAAATCAAAGAACCTATTCTTATGTTTTGTGATAACACAAGTGCAATTAACATCTCCAAGAATCCAGTGATGCATTCAAAAACCAAGCATATTGCCATAAAGTATCACTTTGTTAGAGAATTGGTGCAAGAAAAGGAAATAAAATTGGAATATGTCCATACAAAGGAACAAATTGCTGACATATTCACAAAGCCTTTACCTAAGGATGCATTCTTGTATCTAAGAGGTAAGTTAGGGGTCATTCCTGTATCTGAAGCTCACTAAAATATAGTTCTAGTGATGCATCAACATGAATAGAATTGAAGATCTATTAGTTGATGCAACAAACTAATGAAGACATTACATATGAATTATTACATTAGGTACAATGCTATTTAGTTGTTTTGAGTTGTCTTTGGCATGTGTTATCAAAGAGGGAGAGTATACTGTCATATTTTTTTGAAATTTACAAAATAATAAGAGTTTGTGTAAGAGGGGGAGATTATTATGAAAGAGGGAGTTTACTGTAGAAAGTGAAATATTCTATTAGTAAAAGACTTGTTTTCAAATTTTATTTTGTTATGACATGTGTTGCCATCAATGCCAAAGAGGGAGATTGTTGGATATAATTTTTCAATTGTGTGTTGTCTTTGATGTCACACAAATGTCATATCAGTCATCAGAGAGTGTCTACTAGAGTCTACCAAGCTCAGAAGGTCAGCAAGGTAGAGAAATAGTTCTTACCAAGCTCACTCGGTCATCAAAGGAAATGTGGTAGAAATAATTCTTACCGAGTAAACTCGGTAGCCAAAGGATTTTAAAGATATTGCAATGTTAACCAAGTCAAGAAGGTTAAATTAGGAAATTTTTGTAAGTAGTATTTATCGAGCAAGGTTGACCAATAAAGGATTTCATTATTTTATGAAATAATGTTTATTTGTTTAGAGTAATATTTGTAGCCGATTGATGTATGGTTTATTGGTAAATGTAACATGAAAATGGGCTAACTTGAAAATCTAAATGGTATAATTAAGAGGTCAAGTTGTGAATTCTAAGTGTGAAGTGGAAGCGTGTGTGGAATTAATGTAATATGAGGACTGATTATTGTGGAAGCGAATTTGAAGGATGATCAGAGATCATTGAGGAGCAACAAAGCTATATTTGATCAAGGAGGATCTAATGATGCTGAATAGAGACCTGTAGCCAGAAAATTTAGTTGAATCTTGTTCAGGTCAATTCATTATTGCTTTCTAACCATTTTAGTAGTGATTTCAAATCTCTTAACACAGTTGGTTTAACAACCATTTTGTAAATCCTCTAACAAGGTGACAGTTCAGTTGAATTTTTCTAAAGACCTCTAGCAAGGCCACTCCTAACAAGGTGATTAAATCCTCTAATAGGGTCACACCTAAGAGTGTGTATTGTAACCTTTAATAGGGTTGGCTCCTAACAGGGCTCACTTTAGAAAAGTGAAAAATTGGTGACTAATTACGTGGTGGTTTTTCCCATATTGGATTTTCACGTTAAATTTGGTGTCTCTTGTGTTCACTTTTGTTTTTAGTTACATGCATGAATTCTTGAAGATAAGTAATAGTTTAATTTCATGAGTTACAAAATTTGTTTATCGAGTATCAGTAGTAGCTAGATCTTTAAGACATCTAAGGGATCTGTGGATTAATTTTTGTTAGTAACTAATTCACCCCCCCTCTCAGTTACTCTATCTTTAATCCCAACATAAGGAGGTGTATAATGAGAGTGTAAGTGTGCAATTAGAGAAGGAAATAGTGATATTGTAGACAATTTCAACCATGTATTATAAAGAGGTCAAAATTCTTAAACATGTTGCGACTAGACTTTGATTGTAAGTGTTGCTCACTTAAAACATTAGTCTTTTGTTATGTTGATTAGCCTAACTAAGGACAAAATCACATATAATTTATAAAATCTAGTGCTATTTCAAAATCTAAAATATGTGGAAATTACATTACTATAATCTTTTAAAGAAACTTGTGAATTACTATAGAGGATTAAAAATTTATGAGTAAAAAACAATTCACTCGAAAAATAGGTACAATATTTTATTTGTAAATAAATTGATTCAATTTTATTGTGCCAATTCAATGGAGATTTATCACTATTTTATTTTTTTGGCTATTGGCAGATAAGGCATGGAAGATTGTAAATCTGAAGGATGCTTTTTGAGGCATTTTATCAAATAGTTACCATGTCCTATCCATAATTTCATTTTTTTTTGTGCACCACTAACGACAAGTAGTTGTTATAGATAATAATTTTTCCTTCAATCATAGCCATACATTTCTATATATATTCTAGCATCAATAACAAGGGTAGTTCTATAATAATTAAACCTAGAATATTGTAATCAATTCATCTTTTTGATTGTCTATCTATTTCTATTGAAAGTAACTTATAAATTGAGGGTTTCTATCTTCAATAGTTGTGACTTTTCAATGCTCATGCTTAAAGAAATTATTTTCTTAGGAAAATTAGATTTTTTTTTGGTAGATTTCAAAGAAGGTTTTTCCTCTACACATAATATAGTAAAACCCATAAACAAATGTATTCATGTGGATTAGTCACATCTTTCCCCAATATGCTTTCAATTAAATGTTGTACACTATTTGCAAGGCACTCATTTAAAACAACATCAATGTAGGGCTTCTAGAAATGCCACATTTAAACCTTAGTAAAATAAATTGGAGGATTTACAAATGCAAAAATTTGCAAATGTTGTAGCTTGGGAATTGAAAAGGAATATTCCTCAACTTGGAGTTATACTACCAGACAACTATTGTATTCCCAAGTGTCCCATTGGAATAGAAAATATGTCATATGGGTATGTTGTAAGTATAGGAATCATACTGTGTAGAAGAAATCGATACCTTCCAAATACCATTTGAAAAAAAAAATAGACACAAATTGGAACTTACATTTCTCTGTGGCATGGGTTGAAAGATCTTGTTTCTAGTCTCATTGTTGTTCCTAGACACAACTCCAAATGCCTCATTAGAAATAACTATAAATCCCTCTAGTTTGTGCAATAATATAATTTTTCCTCATCACTCGAAGGTAATAAATTACATCTAATTATAGTTTCTGATATCATTTTTTATCACAATTAATATGAGCTTATCGATTGGAAATTTTTCATACCATTTTTCAACAATTAAAAAAAAAATACCCTTGGGAAAAATTAATTCAACCAATAGAAAATTTGAATTTAATTTTAGAAAAAGATTTTTTTAATTTTCTATGCTTAAACTTTAGGTTAAGATAATTTGTCTAATTTGAAATAATTAGGTGCCCACTATTGAAAATATTAGTTCCCTACCTTATGCAAGGCATGGACTAATGACTATGAATAGTAATATTTATTTTCCCTGTTCATTTTAGGTTTATTTATTTTTTATTTATTGATATGTGAAAAACCATCCATCTAATTTCTTCTATTTTTTTAACACTAAAAAACAATTTCTTCATTTCCTTTTTGGTTAAGAGTCAATAGAATTTTAAATAAATCAAAATATCCTTATTTTTTAAATATAAGAGAATCACTACTTTAATAAATCTTAGTAAATATTCAAAAAAATTGTAATCTAATTGGCACTTTAAATTTAAATAGATTAAATGAAACCAATAGTTTCCTACATTAGAACTAATAAAGCATCTCCAGGGGTATGAAAGATCTGAGAGATAGTGTATGCTCTATGTACCATGAGAGCTGATGTTGACTATGTTAGAGTAAATAATTGTTAGTTACTCTTTTACTTAAGTTTACTTAGTTAAATGCATTTATTTATTAGTTGTAGTCTAGGAGTTGTTGACAACATGGGAGTTTGTTTCTATCTAAGTCATACTTATCTTCTCACCTTGATCAAGGATATCCCACCTTTTGTGGACATATGCTTAGTTGTCAACCTTATCTCCTGGCACTTCCTAGCTTGTTTTACAAGCTTCCTAGAGGCCTTTATAAATAGGATCTCCTATTGTAATATCATCTCATATTGTACAGCAATTTCATCTCTCACTTTGTCGAGTTTCTCCAAGCCCCTCCTTTCCTTCTTTGGTTTCTCTTCTGTAAGTTATTTGCATGCAGGTGATCTTGGTGAGCTATGAAGTTGGCTTTCATCAACTTCTACATGGTATCAAAGCCTCCCTACTACTTCCTAGTTCAAAGGATTTTTGAAGCATTCGGAGACAAACCCTAGTTTTTTTGTGATTTTTTTCTTCAATCAGGAGGAAGAACATTTGTTTCAGAGCACTTTGGGCTTAAATGAATGTTGTCATTGAGTGTAGAAGACCTGTTATAGTTAGGATCCATATAAAAAAATTTCATTTCGAAAAAAGTTTCTCTAGGAGGAAATTTTTTTTACTCGAGAGGTCGTATGGAACTATATGGATGATTCTACAAAAGAACAAAAAAAAAAAATTGGCCATAGTGACCGCTCAGCCCAATGACCACCGCTCTACCACCCTGGTGCCACCACTGCACCTCTCACACTCAACCTAGGAATTTCCATAGTAGGTCGTGCCATCATGGTGATGCTAGGGCTTGGCTGCCACTGACAGACCTCCAACCAACCACTACAGCCCTTAGTGCCATGCTATTCTAATGCCTCTGCTAGTGGTAGCCACTTTATAGCTATCCACCTGTGGCCACCTTCTCCACTCTGTAGACCCTGCATAGTTGAAATTTCCTATTATAGTTGGAATTTCTTGCATGCACCATGTTGGCACTTGCTACATGGCCACACCATGTTAGATGTGCTAGCATGTGGCAGACACATGGCAGTCCTTTTTTGTTGCGATGGCCCCCTAGCCATCAAATTTAATTGGGTGAAATGTTGATGTTAGCATGACATCAATACTACATGAGCACACCTACCTCTGCTTCAAGTCATTTTTTGACCTACTCATAGTTTTTTTGGCCATAACTTGAGCATACAAAAATCTTTTTCTAATTTTAAAGAAGCATCAGGAAGCTAGTTCCAAGATAGAGACATCAGTGTAGGTATTTTTTGGTTTTGATGTAGTTTGGTTACTTATTCTTGCAGTCAAATTTGGATGTTCTATTTTTTACTCTGGTGAGCATATCTTGTGCGTCCCATTTTTATTTTTAGAGAACATTATATTTTTACAAAGCTGGTTCTGTCACCTTTTTAGAAATGCTATAATTTCCTTTAGATTTTGCCCCATGCTCTTTCTATCATATTTTTGACATTTTTTCTCTATGGTGGATATCTTGGGTGTTCTAGGTTTGAGGATCATTTTCATGGCATGTGATCTTTTATTTTGGGTTGTACTATCTATTGTATTAGCTTTTTCCCTTTTTGATTTTTTTTATATCACTTGTAAGAATCTTTATGCAAACACACTGAGATAAAGTGTCACTCTTGCATTTTGAGATCCTAAATATTGTTTTGAGATAGTTGTACTCACACTATATTATAAAGCACCATGGGGGGTTAGTTTTTGCCATTTTTGTGCCCTCTTCCTTTGTTAAGTGAGTTTCCTTTCTACAACATTAGCCCCATGATACATGCTTTTATAGGTGTTTGTACCTCTTCCTCTCTCTCACTATTCTTAGTTCTTTCTGTAGAGGACTTTTGGCCCACTTTCTCAATTGCTTGTCCCCTCACCCTATCTGCATTAAGGGGGGGTTATTCTATTGTTTCTAATGCTTCCTTGGTTTGATAGTTTGATGGAGTGAACTATGTATTCAGTATTTGATCCTATATACTAGGTAATTGTATTGGTTGGCTACATATGCATTTTGGAGATGGATCATCTACCATATAGACACTCTTGATTTGTGCCTTCTATTTTTGTGGAGGATCTTTAGATCAATAGTTTCTTTTTGATAGAGTTTGTAGCTTCTTCATGCTTTAGTGATGCTCTTCATGATCTTCTCTTTGTTCCTATTTTTTGGGACATTCCTCTAGTTTGAGGATGCTTTAGTCCTTCACTAGATCTTCTTACCTATTTTTGGGGGAGGGTTTTTCCCATGTGGTTTTCTCTCTTTTCGCATTTTTAGAGGTTGCATTTCTTTGCATTTGTTCATGGGTACCTAACATGACCTAGTTGTTGGGACCAATTTTGCATTTCATCTTAGCTTTTGTAAGCTTTAGTGCATTCCCCTAAGTCATACTTAATGGGGGTGTTAGAGTAAGTAATTATTATTTACCCTTTTACTTAAGTTTACTTAGTTAAATGCATTTATTTATTACTTGTAGTCTAGGAGTTGTTGACAACATGGGAGTTTTTTCCTATCTAAGTCATACTTATCTTCTCACCTTGATCGAGGATATCCCACCTTTTGTGGACATATGCTTAGTTGTCAATCTTATCTCCTAGCACTTTCTAGCTTGTTCTACAAGCTTCCTAGAGGGATTTATAAATAGGTTATCCTATTGTAACATCATCTCATATTGCACAACAATTTCATTTTTCATTGTTGCAATATAATTTCTCTTTGTTGCTTTAAGCTCTTGTTCCTTCCTTCTTTAGTTTCTCTTTAGCAAGTTATTTGAATGCAGGTGATCTTGGTACACTGTGAAGTTGGCTTTCATAAACTTCTACAGACTATGGTGAACAAATTTGAGAAGAAGAGGAGGTAAATGATGAAGAGATGCCATATTTGGTTGACTATAACATTTCTTCCTTGGATAAGTGCACTTTGTTTGGAACTAGTTTTTGTAAAACCTTCAAAAAGTGTTGTGCCTTATGAATCATTCATTCGAAAGCCCCTTATGATTGCATATATTAATATCACTTGTACATCATTGCACTAAACTTCCTCAAATTTTGCAACTCCATCATTTATGAAGGTAAAGAATTATTGTGTGTGTGTGTCTATATATATATATATATATATATATATATATATATATATATATATATATGATAGATAAGGATTATGTTCCATTTACATAATTAAATTACTATAGAAAATTGAATGAACATATAAACTTCTTTTAAATCTCTAATTATAGTATAATAGTAGAGATATAAAGAATTTTTAAAAATTAATTATTATAAATCATGAAAAGGTAAAGAACAGAGAAACATAGTGTGATGTGTGTGTGACCACCTCAAACACACTTTGGCCTTTCACCTTAAACCACTTGGACACAAAAAAATTGAATTAGTAAGTCAGTGTCCCCATAGTTAAAATAGTTAAAATCAAATTGTGTATTTAAATTTCATAAAGAAAGATTTTAAAAAAATTAATTTTATTTTATCTTAGTCAAAACTAAACATTATTATGATAAGCAACATTTATGACATAAATGAAATGTTCAAGAAAATATCTCCTCATAAGATCAAATATCAATGATTTCTTCTAATTGTTTAGCCAAGATCTAGTGTTTACATATCAAACTAAGTTGAATCCAAGTCAAAAATTTAAACAAGGTAAGTGTCACTAGATGTTCTTAGAAAGTAGGTATCTAAAGGTTCGAGTTGTGACATCGTGTGCTAGGGTCTTGAGAGGAAACATTGATATAAGTAAATGATTCATTATTTGTAATAAAATAATATATTGACACTCATAACACTTAAGAAAGCATCAAAAGCATTACTAAAATTTACATATTTACCTTTAAAATCCTAGTTTCTCCCAACTTCTACAAAGATGCAAAATGAGAAGAATGAGAATGAAATATTTCTCCGAGCCACCATAGAAATGTAAAATGACAATAATAAATATGAAATGTTTGATTTGGTGTCCTAGCCAAGAAAGAAAAAAAAATTAATTTATTTTTTTGTTTTAGTTTGTGACTTATAGTACCCTTGGTCATGATGTTAGATGCATGCTTTCTTTGCATTAACCAAAAGGGTATTATATTCATGGAAAACATAATAGATATTAATTAGTTTTGTAAAATAATTGTATGAAATGAGAAAGATTAGGAAATTAAATTCTTTGGAGAAATTTTATTATTTTTTACATATTTCTTAATATAAAATATTTTATAAATATTTTTTATAAATATTATTTTGAATATAAAAATAATAAAGTGATCTTAATTATTTTGTTAATGTATTTCTATATTATTCTTGGATTACTTAAACAACATTTCCAATAGCCACCTTAACCTTTTGTCTTGCATGTTAACACTACTTTGAACTTTCAAACCTCAATTTTAGAAATATTGTTGTTCTTTTCTTAAAACCATTTCCATTACAATGATCTAGGTTTTAAAATTCATTGACAACGGTTTTTCCAAAAAATGGTTTTGCAAGACTTTGTACGATTTTGGTAAATGATGACATTTTGAGCCTTTCCTAGAAGAGAAATGATAAAGTACCTAAAATAGAGTTTTAGAAATAAATAACAGATGTATCCTAGATCAATGACCCTTATAGCTCTTATGATAAATAAATAAATAAAACTTATGTGTACTATGCCTAAATTAGTTTGTGTGTGTATATATTATTTGTAATGATTTTTTGTATATTAAGAAATATCTTTAACACACACACACACACATATGTTACTTCTATATTAGAATGGTCAAGGATTTGAAACTTAAAAAGGAAAAAAATTATGAAAATATAAATGTACATATATTAATTAAAATATTAATTAATTAATTAATTCTAACATATCTTTGTATATAACATTTAATAAAATAATTAGAGACCATGAACAAAATAGTTTTAACAAAATAAAATATAATTGAATATTTTGAACCATTATGAGAGACTTCAACAAGAAGAATGAGAGCATAAGAATTCATTTTAGTGATAGAACATCTATAATTTATTAGAAAAGATCTACAAAAACTCAACTCAAATAAGAAAAACTCAAGAAAATGAAATATGTTTCATCTTGAAATCAAATTGGATGCATAACACAACTATGATTTTTTTCTTTGGAATTTAACTAATAATGATGCATTAAAAGGATAAAAACTTCATGGTGAGTAACAAAAGTTATAATAAATTGAAGGAATGTAGTAATATAGTAAAAAATCATCGATCATCCATTTAGTAATTTGGATAGGTGACTAGTTGTTTTTATTTCTAGATCGGTAAATGGTCGAAGCCAAGGTTAATTATTA
The DNA here is from genome assembly GCA_028749045.1 of Cupressus sempervirens. Lineage (NCBI taxonomy): Eukaryota > Viridiplantae > Streptophyta > Pinopsida > Cupressales > Cupressaceae > Cupressus > Cupressus sempervirens. The sequence continues at coordinate 977,475,729 of CM053792.1, read as the reverse complement.
TTATTTATTGTAATTAATTATTTCAATTATTAGTTAACCTTGAGTAGGTTTGAACTGAAGACCTTCCAATTAAGAGGCTCACAATTCATCATTGTGTTGTAGGCTCTTGCCTTTTAGGTGACTAAGAGTTTAGTCATTTATTTGATCATTTATCTAGTCATTTATCTATGTCTGACCTTTTGATTTTACCTGATGACCAAATTAGTCATTTATTTAATCACTTAAACTTATAAATTACAAAGCATTGATAGAATTTGATCAGTTTAAACTTATAAATTTTATTCTTGTGACTAAACATTTTAGTAACAGTCATTTATTTGCCAAAATTCTACCAGTGTTAAAACAAGTGAACTCTCACCCAACATTTTGAGTCTCCTCTATTGCAAAATATACTAGGTGTAATCTTAGTACCGATGCTAATTATTCAAATTATTTGTATAGTTATGTGCTCGACTAATTAAGCTATACACCATAAATAGATTGGCATTCATATCTCTTATACCTTAATTGATATTAATAATGTGATCATGAGCATTGGCATATATTGTTCCAAACTTTAATTCTAGACCACTGAATCTGCATTTTGAAACACTAAATTTGAACTACAACACTATGTCAAACCTTGAACTTTGAACCATTGTTCAAAGGAATTCAAGACCATAAATTGAAAATTTAAATTTTTGGGTGTATATGAGTACCGACATCATGCAACTATATTAAGCCATGTGGGCCAACTGTGTTATTTCTTGTCACTACCTCATAATGTCTTCACTTGTTTGACCACTTTAATCAACTAATAATGCCACCTTCTCTTTACATTTACTGGGGCTGAAAAATACTAACTGTCACTGTTGGAATTTTATTTTAATTGTTTGCAGCTAACCTTTTTGTGAACTATGGGCCAATTGTACACATTGTGAAACCTTGCTATGTTGGTAGAAGTAAAGATCAATTATTTCCCTATAGAGACATAATAAGAGATGTTGATCTACCTCCATCTGACGACTCTGAAAATACACAAAACTTATTAGTGCATCAACCAATAGAAACATGGCAACATGCCAAATTGTCTAACACCTTGCCCACTTCACCTGCTGCCCATAAAGAAAAAGGGACCCACCTAACACATGTAAATTTCTCACTTTCTTGCTCCATTTAAAGTCCCCAAATCTTGAGAAAGTGAGAAAGCGGCAACCCTCAAATGATCTTGATCTGACACTAGATGAAAACACTGAAGAAACATTGGCCTACAAAGCAAAGAGAGAATCAAAACTTGCTAGCTGGGCTCCTATCTAACAACTCCAATAGCTACAAGGAAGGAAGGGTCCACCATGTACACACCACACACTATCTTTTTGTCACATAAAATAAAGTTTGTTCTTTTCTACAAAGTGACAAAGTGACGGTTGTAGATCCTCCTTGGTCTGATGGTTGAGAAGATGCGAGCCTATTAGAAATATTAAATGCGCAATCACTTAGGAGATTTAGGAAATATAAGATATAACCAAATTTATTAAAATTTATTTTTTTGCATACTCTAATATTTGAAAATTAAAATATATATGATCATTTGCTAAGTTTAAATTCAAATATCTCCATTTTGGCAGGAGGGCAAAATTAGCTAACAATACCCACTAGATGATTCACTAAACAATATTGACCCTGTTAGGAGTCTGTGAAGTACATATAGTGTCTTGAGTCCTTGTCAGAGGACTAGGCCTTGTTAGAAGCCTCAACCCTATTAGGAGTTGGTAGAACAAGTACAATGGATGCAAGAAGAGCCCACTTCCCTAACATGCAATAAAACAATTTAGTTCCTTCATAAAATAAATATACATACAATACTTTCTTGCTGATGTAACTCACACTTGCTTTGATCTAACATCAAATTTCACATCACATAAGGCTCATAGTTGGTTCTCACAATATTTTACATGTCACATCTAATCATGCAACTTCCACAATATCTATGCATCACATACATTCACTGCGCAGCTCACACTTTATCTACTCAAGATCTTTACTTATATCTTGTGCATTCACAAATTGTTACTCAATCAACTTCCATGTCTTCACATTCTTGACATAATATAAAATAATATTGAAATAGTTAGCTTAACATGACTTAGTAATCATTTTGAAATCAAAATAATTCCTAATGCCGTAAATTTTATTTTTTGCTATACTTTGTTCTACACTATTAAATACTAGTACTGTTAAATTTACTGTAACTTGTGTCATACTAACCGTACACATGTGAACTGGTACATATCATCATGATAATGTCACAAACCTTTCTTCAACTACACATAAGCTAACTCTTTGTGCATCATTTATACTATTAAGATCTATTCATTGTACTACTGCAAACTGTCTAATACTTAGACAATTTTCTATCTCTGAATGCATAAATGAAATGTTGAGTAATGTTGCCATAAATGACAACCATAAAGAAATATAACTAGCCATATTTGCAAAAATCTCCCCCTTTTTAATTGATGGCAACATTTTAGAAAATTGGCTAAGTCCCAAAATGGTGTCATACATAACAAAAACAAATAAAATAACTAAACAAAAATTGCCTCAAAACATAGCAATTTTATGTTGATCTTAGAATGGTTTTGACAAGTGATGTCAACACACTTAATTAATTTACTTAGTTCATGTCAAACTAGTAGTGGATGGCGAGCACAACATATATATATTAAACCATGCCAAGTCATAGTGAGTGTCGAGCCACTCATGTGCCAAGTCACTCAAGTGCTGAGTAGATAGTATATGTTGAGTGACACATGAGTTGAGTAAATAGTGAATGCCAAGCAATACAACTACTGAGTCATAGTAGAGAGATTAGTGTATGCCAAGCATCAGAGACTTTAGATGCTAAATAAGACAATTTTTGACATATTTATTTGCAAAGGCACAAATAACTATGTAAACCATTTTTGAGCTGACTTAAGATTGAATTTCAATATTTTGGAGATAAGGACAAATCTCTAGTTGGATTCCCTATGCAATTACATATAGTCAATTAGAAAATGGGAAGGATTAAGTGTTAGATTGTGGTGATTGATCAGGAAAGTACTGTACATACTATTTTCCATTTGTAGATTCACCACTAAAGTTATGGCTAATTATGGCTGACATGTTATAACCCTAAAGCAGTTTAATACTTGTATAAAAGGGTTTAAGGTTGGGTATTTTTCATTATGTTGTGATGCAAAATTGGTTCTTGCGGTGGTATTGAGCTGTAAGAGATTACAGATTGTAATCAGGTTGTAATCATTGGATTGTAATAAGATCGAACTTGCTGCTTGGTGGATGTAGCCCAGGGATTGGGTGAACCATGTTAAATCTTGGTGCCTTGTGTTCATTTCTGTGTGATCTATTATTTTCTGTTATTGGTTATATTTGCATGTAGTTTTTATTTCTGTCTGTGGTTTATCCTAACAAGTGGTATTAGAGCAAGGTTGTCTTTCAGTTATCCTCTGTAGGAAAGTCTCATGGTTAAGTGGGAGTCTCACAGTTGAGTGGGAGCAATGGCAGATGAGAGTAAGCTAAGGGTTAACAGGTTTAATGGGCAAAAATTTCAGTTATGAAAGATGCAAATAGAAGACTATCCATATTAGAAGGATTTATGGAAGCCGTTGGATAAACCACTATATGAAAAGCCCTCTTCTTCAAACAAGGTATTTCTCATGAAGCATTTATTTAATATGAAAATGGCAAAAGGTGGATCTATTGCAGATCATTTAAATGAGTTTAATACTATTAATACTCAGTTATCTTCTGTGGGTATCAATTTTGATGAAGAAATTAGGGCTCTCTTGATTTTGTGTTCTTTTCCTAAAAGTTGGAATGGATTGGTAATGGTTGTGAGTAATTCTATTCCTCGATCTAGTACCCTAAAATATGATGATGTGATCTAGGAAATTCTCAGGTGGATCTACATCAGGAAGTGCTTTGAATGCACAAAGCAAGGGCATAATGACTGAAAGAGGAAGTAACTCTAGAAATCATGGGAAATCAAGAGGAAAGTCAAAGGGGAGGAGGTCTCAATTGAGAGGACCAAATGATTGCTGGTACTATGGGAAACCAGGGCACAAAAAAAAAGATTGTTGGAATCGAAAGAAAAATGAAGGAGATAAATCAGATGGAGACAAGGAGGCAAATGTGGTAAGTAACAAATCTGAAGAGGATACTTTGCTTCTATCTTTAGAGAGTGTTGATGATTCATGGGTTTTAGATTTTGGTGCTTCATTTCATGTTACACCTCATAGAGGTTATTTCATTGATTATGTCCAAGGGGATGTTGGGCTTGTTTATTTGGGGGATGATGAACCCTGTCAGATTGTTGGAAAGGGAAAAATTAAGATTAAGTTGCAGAATGGGAATCATTGGCTACTACATGAGGTAAGACATGTTCCAAGGCTAAGTAGAAATTTAATTTCAGCCAGGCAACTCGGTGATGAGGGTTGTGTAGTTACTTTTAATGATAAAAATTGGAAGGTTTCAAAAGGTTCCCTTGTAGTAGCAAAAGGTGTGAAAGTAGGCACCTTATATCTTTGTACAGGTCATATTGTTCCTACTACTTTGATTGTTTTAGAGAAAAATGAATGTTCAGGAACAATTGTTGCAGTTGAGCAGGGAGAACATATGGTTGTTGTAGATTTTGATACAACACTGTGGCACAACAGACTTGGGCACATGTGTGAGAAAGGTATAAAAGTACTTCATTCAAAGAAAGTTTTACCAGGTCTGAAATGTGTTAATATAGATTTCTATGAAAGTTGTGTGTATGGAAAACAAAAGAGAGTGAGTTTTGTAAAGACTGGGAAGGAAAACAAAAAGGAGAAATTAGAGCTTGTGCATACAGATGTATGGGGACCAGCTCAGGTATCTTCCCTTGGTGGGTCTCATTATTATGTTACATTTATTGATGATGCAACTAGAAAAGTATGGGTTTATTTCCTTAGACAAAAATTTGATGTATTTCAAACTTTTAAGAAATGGAAATGCTTGGTTGAAAATGAGACTAGTAAGAAATTAAAATGTCTCAGATCTGATAATGGTGGTGAGTATTGCAGTCATGAATTTGAAGATTATTGCTCCACTAGTGGTATTTGTAGAGAGAAAACTATTCCAAGGACTCCACAAGAAAATGGAGTGGCTAAATGCATGAACATGACTATAATAGAGTGCGTAAGGAGCATGAGGTTGCATGCTAGGTTGCCCTTACACATGTGGGTAGAGGCTATCAATACTATAGTATATTTGATTAATAGAGTTCCCTCTACTCCTTTGGGCTATGGTATTCTAGAGGAAGCATGGACTTGTAAGAAGATGAGTTATTCTTTTCTCAAGACCTTCGGTTGTGAAGCTGTTGCTCATATAGACTCTGAAAATAGAACCAATCTAGAAGCTAAATCAAAGAAATGTGTCTTTGTTGGATATGACATTAATGAATTTGGTTATAGGCTTTTGGATTTTGAAAATCTTAAAATTGTTAGAAGTCAGGATGTCATATTTAATAAGAAAGTGTTGTACAAAGATATGTTGCAGCAACATGAGAAGAAAGAAGATGATTATGTAGTGTTGGATGATACTCCAAAAGCTGATGTTCCAGCCATTCCTCATGATGTGCAACAAATGCAACAACAAATACGACACACACCAGTGAATGTTAGATGATCAACAAGGCAAATTAGACCTCCACAAAGATTTTCTCCCTCTTTGTATTCTATTTTACTTACTGATGCTGGTGAACCTGAAAGTTACGATGAAGCTGTGTAGGTGGATACTAAGTTCAGTAGGAGTCTACAATGAAAGATGAAATGGACTCTTTGCTATAGAAATGACATGGGATCTATGCAAGTTTCCTATAGGTAAAAAGACTTTACAAAATAAGTGGGTTTATAGGTTGAAAGAAGAGGAAGGAGGTAAGAAAATATTTAAGGCCAAGTTAATTGTAAAAGGATTTGCACAAAAAAAGGAATTGATTTTGATGAGATATTTTCTCCTGTTGTTAAAATGACTTCTACCCATACTGTTTTAAGTCTTGTGGCTACTAAAGATTTGCATTTAGAGTAGTTGGATGTTAAAACAACCTTTCTTCATGGTGATTTGGATGAAGAAATATATATGGCCCAACCATGGGGATTTGAGGTCAAAGGTAAGGAGAACTTAGTGTGCAAATTGAAGAAAAGTTTATATGGCTTGAAGCAAGCACCTTGGCAATGGTATCTAAATTTTGACAGGTTTATGCATGAGCATGGCTATAACAAGTGTCATTTAGATTATTGTGTTTATTTTAAGAGGTTGGATGATGATAGCTATATTATTTTATGTCTATATGTTAATGATATGCTTGTAGCTGGGTCTAACATGGATCATATTAAGGGGCTAAAATGCCAGTTAGCACATGCATTTGCTATGAAGGATCTGGGGGCAGTAAAACAAATCCTTGGTATGAAGATTTTTAGAGATAGAAAGAATAGAACATTGATGCTATCTCAAGCTGATTATGTTGAGAAGGTGTTGCAACGTTTCTCTATGGAGAATGCTAAAGCTGTCAGCACACCTTTACCTAGTCATTTGAAATTGACTAAGGAGATGTGTCCCAAGACATAGGAAGAGGAGGCTAAGATGTCCAAGATACCCTATGCTTCAGCTGTAGGAAGCATGTTGTATGCTATGGTATGCACTAGGCTAGATATTGCACATGCAGTGGGAGTTGTTAGCAAGTATATGAGTCATCCAAGATTTGAGCATTGGAATATTGTTAAGTGGATTCTCCGATATTTGAGAGGAACATCCAATAAGTGTTTACACTTTGGGGGCTCTACTACTAATTTACAGGGCTATGTTGACTCAGATTTGGTAGGGATATTATAACCCAAGTGGAGTACTATAGGTTATGTCTTTACTATTGGTGGGGTAGCTGTGAGCTGGGTTTCTAGGTTACAAAAGATTAATGCTCTATCCACTATAGAGGTAGAGTATGTTGCTACTAAAGAGGTGGCCAAGGAGATGATATGGCTTCAGTTCTTCTTGGAAGAATTGGGACATCCTCAGAAGGATAATTATTTGTTCACAGATAGTCAAAGTGCCATTCATCTTGCTAAGAATTTAGCTCTACATTCTAAGACCAAACACATACAGTTGCGGTACCATTTCATTCAGTCAATTTTGGAGGATGGACAGTTAAAGCTAGAGAAGATACATACCAATGACAATCCAGTAGATATGTTGACAAAGGTTGTAACAAGGGAGAAGCTAAACTCCTCTTCAGCTTCAGTTGGTCTTTTAGACTACACATGAATAAAAGAACAACAAAGGCTAGGGTGGTTTGATCTAGTGGGAGCCCCATGTGGTAGTGGTATTGCCACAAGATCAGTCTCCAAGTGGGAGATTGTTGTTTAGTGTGGAGCCTGATCAGTTCCCAAGTGGGAGATTGTTAGATTGTGGTGACTGATTAGGAAAGTACTGTACATACTTCATAATTAGTGGGATTCAGGCCATCACCCAAAAAAAAAAAAATTGGTACTATTTGCCAATCATTTTGGTACTATTCACCATTCGTAGATTCACCACTAAAGTTATGGCTAATTATGGCCAACATGTTATAACCCTAAAGTGGTTTAATACTTGTATAAAAGGGTTTAGGGTTGGCTATTTTTCATTATGTTGTGATGCAAAATTGGTTCTTGCGACGGTATTGAGCTGTAAGGGATTACAGATTGTAATCAGGTTGTAATCATTGGATTTTAATAAGATGGGACTTGCTATTTGGTGGACATAGCCTAGGGATTGGGTGAACCACGTTAAATCTTGATGCCTTGTGTTCATTTCTATGTGATCTATTATTTTCTATTATTGGTTATATTTGCATGTAGCTTTTATTTCTGTCCATGGTTTATCCTAACATTAAGTAGCAAAATGGATGAATCTCAGTTGCAAATTCATACCTAACCCTAAGTCACTAAGTCTTCTTAAGGAGAACAAACCCTAAAATCTTCAAAGAGAGAATGAGCAAGTGTGTAAGGAATTGAAGGAGCAAAGAGAGAAATTTGCATGCACAAATAGAGAATTTATGGTGGTTTAGAAGTTATCAAGTGAAACAAGATTGAAAAATTAGTTAGACCAGAATAGAGGAAAGTAAAAGGATACAAAAAAGAGACATCTAATTGAGAAGGATCAAGAAGACATCAATTAAAAGATGATCTATTATCAAGAAAACAAGTACTAACTATAGGATCAAAGCTAAGGCATTCTAATAGGTGATTTCTTTCAAAATCTCTTAATAGAGTAGTGCTAAAAGGCTTAATGAAATCCTCTAACAAGGTGCTTGCTTAGTTGTAACTTGAAGTTCTTTAACATGACACGCTTCTAACAAGGTGTTGAAGTCCTCTAACAAGGTGAGACACAGTCTTTGGAAGCCTTTAACAAGGTAGACCTTTCATAGGGTAGATCATGTTTCATGGTCAAAACATTGTAACCTTCATTGGATACACTTTTGTGGGTGTCATCCCCACCCTAGTTTTACCTTCTCATTGGAGGGTTTTTGGGTAATCATATCTGGTATCATATGTGAATGATTTTTTATGTGTTTACATGATTTAGATTTATATGATTTACATGTTATTTCAGTTTACTCATTGAATATATGAGATGGATGCATAGTGAAAGTTTTTATGGGTCGAAGTTTAAACTACTGCTTCACCCTCTCCCCCCCCCCCCCCCCCCCCCAACTCTTTGAAGTTTACCTTTCCTATTTTAGTTCCAACAATTGGTATTAGAGAATTTTTCTCTAAAAGAGAAGCTTTGCAGCTTTGAGGAAAAGATCTTGAAATGGAGTTCTACAAGTTGGGAAAAACTATTGAGAATCAAGGAATTAAAATACAACTTGTTCTACATCAACTGGATGAAGGAAGCAAAGAACTAAAGAAATCTTTAAAGAGAAGGAATAAAATTGCTATTGTAGAGAATGACACACAATACAAAGAGATAGACACTACTATGCTATTTACATATGAAGACTCCAATGAATTTGATGCAGTAGTTGTAGATCTAATGGAAAAGAATAGAGCCCAATCTAAAGATATCTAAAATCTCAAGTTAGAGCAAGAATCACAAGCTATACTATTATGTGAGGTGATTGAACAAAAGAAAAAAGCCATAGAAGACAAAGCCATGACTGAAGAAGGAAAAATAATTTTGACTAATAGACTAGAAGAGAAATCATCAAAACTAACCAAGGTGTCCAACATGCAATTGGATACTCTAAGTCAAATGATGAATGCCAATTATGAATTGAATTTCAAGGACATTGAGATAACTACATTGAAGGTGTAGAATGAAAAATTCTAGACTAACCTAAATAAAGAAAAGGAATTTTTTGAAAGTTTGAACAAGCCTAATGAAGCCATCAAATAGTTTGAGAAACTATTAAGATCCCCTAGATCCAATAACGATACATCACTAGGATACACAAGCATCGAAGTAGGAGAATCATCCAAAAGTGCAGAAGAAAAGAACAAAAAATGTAAGAACTCCAAACCTACTTGTCATATTTGTGGGAAGAAAGAACATACTACTAATGTGTGTAGAAGTAAGACTATAAATAAGAATGTCAAGCCTAGGAGAAAGGCTCACTACCATAAGTGCAACAAGCAAGGTCATCAGGAACATGAATGTCAAACCAAGACCACACAAACACAAAGATTTGAAGGATATTGCTACAGTTGTCAGAACTATGGACATAGAGCCTTTGAATGTAGATCCAAACCCATATGGTCAACAAATAGGAAAGTAAAGGTAAGAGACAATGGAAACTCTTATAACTGGGATTATAATACAAGATATAGCTATCATTATTGTCAAGAATATGGGCATATTCCTAAGAATTGTATTAGGACACACTTCATAGGTAACTTCCAGAGGTGGTTGAGCCAAATCACATGATTTAGCTATTTGAAGACTAGTCACATTAATAGGTATTGTCCAACTAGGTCAAAGGCACCAAGTTGTGAATTTGATAAAGGCAAAGGAAAGACAGATGTTGACAACATCAGTGATGAGATGACTAAGACATGGAAAAAGAAAGATTATTAGAGCACATCAAATGAAGAAGGGATCACTTCACCCAATTGGTCAGGTGATCACACCTCATCAAACTAGGAAATCAAGAGGTATGTGGGACTGATACTTAAAGGTTATATCATACATTAGTTCCAAATGACTTAGCACTGAAAAGATTACATTAGCATGAAAAAAGATGTAAATTGTTGTTAGGAATCTAAGATGAATCATTAGGTTTTTCATGTTGTTTCTAAGCATGAAATATTTCCTATGCATGTTGAGTGAAATGTAAGAAGATGTTGAGCTTACAAATTGGCTAGTTGATGTCAAGCTCGTAGTGGTTACTAAGTGATTGAAATACCAATGGATGCTAAGTGAGCCTGAAATTAGTTAATGCCAAGCTTATAACTTTGTAAGCACTCAATGTTAATTATAGGGTTTTCAAAGTGTATTTGATCAATTTTGGCTTATTTGTCATCATTTCAAATTTGAGAAAGAGTAACCAAAGTAGAAGGTGATCTAGAAATCCATTCCAAGTAGTTGTAGAAGATTTGAGTAGTGATTCTACACTAGTTCATCATATTTCAAAACATATTTATCAAGAGTCGAGCTATGCAATTTAAATTTCATAATTCCTAGTTTTACATTATGGCATCTAGTTCAAAGAATGTAGAGTAGAAGGAAGTTTTGAATGTTTGGTTAGTGAGTAATGAGGTCAAGAAACCCATTTTCAAAGCTATTCCTAATATTGCATACAAGCAAGACCCTTCTTATGGATTGTTGATGATTCCACCAAATGTGATAATGGTGCAAGATGTAAGAAAATGCTACAACTATAAGATAGAAAGTATTGGTGATATGGAGATTAGGGAAGCATACAATAAACTCTATGATAATGGTGTTTTGAAGGAAGAGTTCAAAATTGTTGAGAGGAAGAGATTAACATGAGCCCTAGATTTTCCAAATGTATTCAAGACAGAGTGGATTAGGTTAGTGCTTAGCTTAATTCATGATGGTTCATTATGTTAGGACAATGGACTTATCAAAATTAATAAGAGAATAATCCATAGGGTTACTAGTTATCCAAGCCTAGATCATCCTAAGACACCAAGAAGTGATTCAAAGGAAGTGCTTGAGAAAAATACTAGAGCTATCTGGAACAAGAGAGGCATGATAATTGATACAATCACTAGTCCTCTAATTAGATTGAACAATGTGCCATGTATAGCTATGGATGTGGGATACAAAATTGTAAAGAAAGATCACAAATATAATTAACATATCTACAATTGCAACAATTGATGGAGAACCTTGGAGAAATTAGAAAGAAAAAGAGTGCATAATGTAAATTTAGTTCCATATCGATTTATATATTATTTTAGGTGCAAAACACATTTCCCTGATTTGGCACTATGGGATGGAAAACCAACAGATCAGTAGCAGTACAAACTGGTGAGTACATTGAGTAATTAGGAGAGAATTTTGAATCTTTGATGAAAAGTTTTTTTGAAGACTTCAAGAAGTCAATAAAGGAAAGATTGAGACTACTAGTATCCTTAGTTGAGAAACACTATGATGATGTATATTTTCTTGTGGATGTTGATTATACATTTGTACAGGCTGCTACACCAAGGGTGAGATTGTTGAGACCCTTAGGTTATGAAATAAATATGGATGAGGCCTTTGCAACTATAACAACTCTACTGGCAGAAGAGGTAGATAAAACTACAAAGGTATTTGGAAATTAAGAGATGGTGAAGTCCAAAATTACCATGGAATTGAAGACTACATTTTCCATGAAGAAAAAGGAGAAGATAGAGAAGAAATTGAAAGCTAAGTTTGGAGAGAGTGCTGAGGAGGAAGAAGAAGATGATGATGATGAAGAGGAAGAAGAAACCCAAGCACGAGAACCACTTTCATTGACTCAAGATATAGGAGAAGACCAAGAAGAGGAGGAGACTAAAGGTGCCAAGGGAGAAGAAGTTGAGGAAACACCTACTCCTACTGAGCCAAAGAAGAGGAAGGCTAAAGCCCAACTAGTGACTAAAGCTATGAAGGTAGCTAAGTTGAGTTAGCCCAAGCCTACTACACCTACTATGAGAGCTAGGTATATGTGTAATAGCCTAAAAGCCTAAGGAAAAGACAAAACAAGTAGAACAAGAGTGCCAAGAGAAAAAAAGGCCAAGAAGAAAGTATGTTGCACAAGCAGATTCTAATGAGGAGAAAATAGAGTTAGATGAAAACAACGAATTTAAGGTGTTGAGTCATAATCCTTTGTCAAATCTTGAAATTTTTTGTGAAAAAATTAAGAATAGTGTAGACCTATTAGTATTTACACATTTAGATTTTTATAATTTGGGTAAAGTAGAGAAAAATCAACTGGAGGGGTCATATATGCCATGATGGAAAAATTCAAGACAACTCCATTAGAGATTTCCAACTCAATGCCAAAGATTCTATATGAAAGAGTTGAGAAGAAAGGGCATTATTGTCTAGACATGGAGAAAAAAATTAGAGAAACATCTCTAGCCCAAGTGATGCCTGAACTAAATAAGGCACATATTGCTAAGGCTGTAAAGAAATATGCAGTTAGGTTCACACCTAAATATAGAGCCTTTAGCATCTTGTAAAAAAATATTGAGGATGTTGTTAAGAAGTCCACATAGATTTAGAAGCTCACTTATGGGTTGACTATAGTTAAGGAAGAAGAACAAGCACCCATTGAAGTGAAATATTATGAAGAATATGATGAAAAAGCTGAAACTATTGGAGGGGGAATAGAAATGCAAGTAGATGACAAGGCAATAGTTGAGCCAAAATAGCTAGAAGAATAGAATGTGCAAGATACACAATTGTTGAGTGTTAGTCCTCCACATGTCATAGGTGAGACTACTAAAATAGTAACTATCAAGGATGTTTCTAATCTATTAGCTTAGAACATCAATCCCCTTACTGAAGATCATTTGAAGAATATATTAGATCAATCTACACTACAAGCCAAACTTTGTGATAATCCTATTTTGGTCAGTCTAGATGAGCCAAAAAATTCAATGACTAATGTTGTAAGGGAAAAGGCGAATCCATAAGAACCACCTTCTATCATCCCTCTAGTCACTGATGTATAATCTGTGGTCCAAATGCTAGAAGATAACAAGGTTGGTTAAATTGCTAAGATTGATAGTGTAGAGAAGAGTATAGTGGAAACACAAGTTGCTACTATAGAAATAGGTCAGATAGACTTATCTACATCTATAGTAAAAGGACAAGGTGCAAGTTAAGTCATTGTGGCAAAATAGGGTAAGCCTAAAGAGAGTGAGACAATACCACAACTAAAGGAGAAAACTACCATCCAAGCCCTAGTAATCTTACCAGTAACTGGAACTCATTTAAGTCATACTCTTTAGAAGTCGAGTAGAGATGCTACACCACTATAGATCTTAGTGTTGAGCCTAAGTTCATCAAAGGCCAAAGAAGTAATTCAATATGGAGATGTGAGGCTTGATGAAAATATCATTTTTCCCAAGTATGATTATGGCACTGTTAGTCTTAGAATGGTTTTGACATTTGAGTGCCAACACAACTTAACCACTTTCTACATTAAAGCCAAGTACACTATGTATGTCAAGCCACAACTTGTGCTGAGTTAGGAAATCCATCAAGTGTCAAGTGATCTTCAGGTTCCGAGCAACCTTCAAGTGTTGAGTGAAGATCAAGTGCCTAGTGACTTTAGGTGTCGAGCATAATAGAAGTGCCGAGTAATATTTAGGTGCCAAGTCATAGACGATGTCGAGCATCAGGAATCAGTAAGTGTTGAGTAACACTGAATGCACATATGAGTTTGTAACTTCACTAATTTAGATGCAAACCATTTTCATGGCTGACATATGATGAATCTCAAAAGATTTAAGCTATAAGATCAAATCTTCCATGCAATCTACATGCATCCAATAAGAAAAATGGAGAAGGCATGCAACGAATAATAAAAGTGCAAAGAATGAGTGGAAAATAGAGATTCAATATGGATCATAGATTCATGTCTAACCTAAGTCTTCGAATGTCTTTATGAGGAAGATAAAATCTCATTGAATCATATAGATGGATGAAGGAGTGAATATAAAACTCTAGTGGAGTTCAGAGTGAAGAGTAAAAGACTTAGAGGAAGAGAGTAGCAGTTAAATATTTAGTTGATTAAAACTAAGAAAGGAATATGAATAGACATCAGATTTCATAGAATCAAGATTAGAGAAAATAGAGCAAGTGCCTAAATTCAGCAATCAAGGATTGTAAGCCTTCAGGTTTATTATACCTAATACTCTCTAGAAATTGTATTAGAAAGGAAACCCTATGGAGATAGGTTAGCTTAACAACTATTTTGTTGATCCTTTAAATAGGTGATTAAATCCTTTAACAGGGTAACACTTCATATAAAGTGTTTGTAAATCTTATAACCAGGTCACTATTGATACAATGTAAAGCCTTTAATAGGGCAGACCATCAGAAGTGGTCAAACATTATCATTGCAGTTATTTTGTGGGTATCATCCCCACTCAAGTTTTACCTTCTTATTCTTGGAGGCTTTTTGGCTTACTAAAATCTCAAGTGTTATGTGATGATGCATATCTGTTTCTCATAATTTCTTAATGTTGATATGCATGCATGTTCATTTCAATAATATGTTATTAAAGGGTATAAAAAAAGTGGACAAAAGCTAATACTTTTGATTCTCGCCCCCTCTTAGAAGCATTCTTTCCATTAAGACATTCAAACAATTGGTATTAGAGTAGCAAGGTTCTCACAAGGAGAAGTCTAACAGCTTGGAGAAAAAGATCTAAATATGGAAGTCTTCAAACTTGGAAATATTATTGACAATCAAGTGATTGATGTGCAACTAGCTCTACACAAAGTAGAGGAAGCCAAGGAGGAACTAATAAAATCCTTGAGAAGAAGGAAGGATATAGCCAAAGCTGAAAATGATATAAAATACAAGGAGATTGATACCACAAAATTGTTTTCCAATGGAGACACTAAAGAGTGTGATGCAGCAATAGCAGAACTAATGGAGAAAATAAAGTTCAAGCAGATGAGATAAGATCTCTCAATATGGAACATGAATAATAGGCCATAATGTTATGTGAAATCACTAAACAAAAGAAAAGAGTAGTTGAGGATAGAGTCATGATGGAAGATGACAAAAGAAATCTTGCAAATAGACTTGAAGAAAAATGTATTGAATTACCACAGATTTCAAACATGCAGATGGATACACTTGCCCAAATGATGAACCTTTATCATGAACTTAATATGAAAGATATTGAGATCTCTACTTTGAGGATACAAAATTAACAATTGCAAAATGAATTAAATAGAGAAAAATAAATAGCAGAGAATCTGAACAAGTCAACTGAAGCCATCAAGTACTTTGAACAGTTGATGAAATTCTGAAGATCAGCCCATGATAAATCAGGACTTGGATACAATAGAATTGAAGTAGGGGAATCATCAAAGAATGTTGAGCAAAGAAGTGACAAAGGTAAGGATTCTAAACCCACTTGTCATTACTATAATAAAAAGGGTCATACTACTAATGTTTGCAAGAGTAGAAGAATCAATCAGCTAAACACACCCAAAAGCAAGAGTTACTATTGCAAGTGCAACATGCAAGGAAATATGACATAAGATTGTAGATCCAAAGTCACAAGGACACAAAGATTTGATGGACATTATCATAATTGCAAGAAGTATGGACATAGAGCATTTGAATGTAGATCAAAGCCTATGTGGACATTGAATCAACCAACAAAAACAAAAGGGAATGAAAGTCACTATCATTGGGATTATAACACTAGTTATAGCTATCATTATTGTCAGGAATATGGACATATTCCTAAAAATTGTATAAGGACACACTTCAAAGGGATTTATAGTAGGTGGCTAAGTCAAACCACTTGTTTTAGCTGCTTGAAAATTGGTCATATCAGCAGAAACTGTCCTACAAGGTCCAAAGCACCAAAAATTGAATCCAACAAAGGAAAAGAAAAGATTGATGTCAAGAAAATAAGAAGAAAAATGAACAAGACTTGGAAGAAGAAAGATGAGTGCAGCACATCAAGTGAAGGGATCACCTCACTTGATGAGTCAAGTGATCACACTTCATCAAACTAAGCATAAGAGACGTGCATGGGACTGATATGAAAAGTTACATCATACATCAGTCCCAAGACAAAGAAGTACTAAAAAGAAGAAATAAGTATGAAACAATATGCCAAGACAAAATTTTAAATGATGATACCGAGTTGTCTTTGGAAGCCGAGTAAAATTCTAGTGGATGTCAAGTTCTTAATAGCGATCAAGTTGATAAATAATGTCAAGTTAAATAACTCCAATGGAAGCCGAGTGAAGTGGAAATGTAGTGCAAGCTAAGTAATGTTAAAAATCCTTTAGAAGCTGAGTGTGCAATTGAGCATTTAATGTGATGGAAATAGGGTATATTATCATGATTTTTATCACTTTTCTTCATCATGAACCAGAAGAAAGGGAGAAGAAAAGAGCAAAGCAAATTCATAGTAGAGAATCCAGTGTTCCAAATAGATTTCAACTTCTTTCAACAATGATTAAGCATAAATCTAATCGATCAAAGGTATTTCATTCAAGTGCCAAGCTACGTAGAGTTTGAAAGCTTGTTTATATTTTAAAACCCTAGTTTGGAAAAAAATGGCATTTGGGTCAAGAACCACTAAAGGGAAGGAAAGTCATGAAGTACAACTAGTTAGTAATGAAGTCAAACAACTTGAATTCAAGCCTATTCATGAAGTCACCTACAAAAATGACCCTGCCGGTTCATTATCCATTATTTCATCCAAAGTAGTTATGGTGCAGGATGTAAGGAAATGTTATAAATGTAAAATTGGTGCCATAGGTGACCTTGAAATTTCCCAAGCCTATGACAAACTATACAAGAATAAGATTTTGAAGGATGAATACAAGATAGTCAAGAGAAAGGGTTTGACCAATGCCCTAGTTTATCCTATAGTATTCAAAATTGAATGGATATGGATTATTTTAAGCAGAATCCATAATGGATGTTTATGGTTGGAAACAAGTCCAGTTAAGATTACAAAAGGGATAGTGCATAGGGTTACAAGTTTCCCAACCCTAGATTGAACTAAGACCCTGTGTAGTGAATCCAAGGAGGTTATTAAGAAAAGCACAGGTGCCTAGTGGAATAAAAGAGGGATGACAATTCACACCATCCAGGATCCTCTCGTTGAATTTTTTGTTAGAGTCATTGCTCATAAATTCTACCAATCCAGTCAATTGAACAATGTGCCATGCATAGTTGTTTGTGTAGCATGCAAACTGGTAAAGAAAGATCACACATATGATTTTTTAGAACTTATGTTGTAGAAGATAAATGAAAACCTAGGAGCTATAAGGAGATCAAAAGGTGCTCAATGCAAATTTGGTTCAGTTCTTATGTGTATCTTCTTTTATGTTATGAAAGAGTTTCCTTCTATAGGAAAGGTGAATTGGGACCCTAAAAAAACTACAATAACACAAATCAATGAGTTCATTGATCGGATGGGTGATAACTTTGAAGCCCAAATGACAAGCTATTTTGAGGATTTCAATAAATCCATGAAATAAAGGGTAAGAATACTAGTTTCCTTAGTGGAAAAACACATCAATGACATATCTTTTATAGTTGATATAGATTTCACCTATATCCAAGTAGAAGCTCCAAGTGTGAGATGGCTAAGGCCATTTGGTTATGAACTAGATGTGGATGAAGCATCTGCAGCTAGCACTGCTTTGCTTGTAGAGGAAATAGACAAGTCTACCAAATCTTTTGGCACATATGATATGGTTAAATCCAAGATTGAAACATAATTAAAGACTGCCTCTGTAATAAAAAATAAAGATAAAATGTTGAAGAAAATAAATAAGAAATTTGGTAAAGGAATTGAGGCAGAAGAAGAAGATGAAGAAGATGATGATGACAATGAGAATGAATAAGAAAAAGGCCCAATGGAATTAACTCAAGGTCTGGGTGAAGATAAGAAGGAAGGTGTTGAGGAAGAAGAAGCCAAGGAAGCACCAACTCAAGATGAGCCAAAGAACAGAAAGGCAACAGAACAACCTCCAACTTAGCCCAAACCAAAGAAAACTACCATGTCATCACCCCAAAAGCCAACAACCAGAGCTACAACAAGGGCCTTCACACAAAAAGCTAAAGAGGAAGGTACAAAGAAGAAAAAAATCAAGACAGCATAGGAAGAGCCAAAGAAAAGAAGAAAATATGTGGCTCAACCTGATACTGATGAGGAAGATCAATCTAAAAAGGTAAGCCATTCTCCAAAGTCTTCAGTTGATACATTATGTGAAAAGATTGAAAATGGAGACTTAAGTAACATGAATAAAGTTGATTTCAATAAGTTCACTAAAGAGGAACAAAACAAAATAGAAGAATCAATTTATGGAATGATGGCACAGTTCAAGTATACTCCTCTTGAACTAGATGGACAATTGCCAAAGGAACTGTCTAAAATTGTAGAAGACAGATGGCACTTTTTTTTGAAAATGGAGAAGGAGATGAGAGAATCAACCCTAGCAAGCATACTACCTAATTTGACTAAGGAGAAAATAGAGAAAGTGGTCAAAAGGCATAACACTAGGTTTACAACTAAGTACAGGGCATTCTTCATTCTCCAAAACAAAATGGAAGAAATTGTACAAAGAACAACAAAATCATAGAAGAATTTGTACAAAAAGGTTGAAGATGTTTTTGAAGAAGAATACAAGGAAGAAGCTACAACTCAGCCAGAAGAGAGAAGAAAAAGGAGAGAAGAGAAGATAGAAGTAGAGAAAAATATTGAAGAAGAGGAAGGAAAAGATGAAGACAGGGGTACTGGTGAGCAGCAAGAAGATCAAAGTGTGCAAGACACACGACTTCCACCTCCTAGTCCTCCTCACTCTACTACCACACCTACAAAATTCATAAAAATTAAGGATGTTGTTGACACCTCATGTCAAAAAATCAACCCATTAATACAAAAGATCTCACTAAGATCCTTGACCAAACAACTCTACAAGCAAAATTATGTACAAGTCCAATTTTGGTCAGTGTGGATGACTTACAAAAGTTAGTAGAAAACACAGTTAGAGATAAGGTGAAACCACAAGAACCACCTTCCATCATCTCTATAGCTACTAGTGGTCAACATCAAATGCCAATAGAAGTTACATCAGGAATAGTTGACACTAAAGTGCAGAAGCTGAGTGTAGAAGGAGACAAAAATATAGCACAAATAGGATAGACTGTTGTTTCTGATCCTACAACACAAACACAAGGTGCACCTCCTCACATTCTTATTATTGATCAAAGTAGTAGATAGGAGGAGAAGGAAGTAGAGAAAACCCCCAAAGAGTGAGAGGCTATACAAGAATTGATAAATTTGCCTACCTCAAAGACTCCTCCTAAATAGCCTAGAAATGTTGCATTGCCACTACAAATGTCAGCACTAGGATCAAGTACTACAAAAGTTGCAAGGGTGCTTCACTATAGAGACCCTGAATTAGATGAGGAGATAGTAATACCAAGTTATGACTCAAAAAAAAAAACCATTGATCAAATCACTAAGGTGTAGGAAGCATTGAATAGAAGAAAGAGGCAAGAGATACTCAGGAAGGAGTACAAAACAAAAGCAAACATTACATGAGATTAAAGACATCTTTATGGATGCCTTCAGTTTGCAGTCACTAGATGATTCCAAGCATATAATGGAACAATTGTTATATATTGTTGACTAGGTGACAAATGTAGACCAAGAGACAAATGTAAAACTTATGGAATGGTCTGAAAGAAAATTCTAGGGGAAAGTAAATTAGAAAATATCTAGTCAAATTGCACTTTCCTAGGTTGAATTGGCAAAGGTAATAGACAAAGTGAAAAATATACTTGAGAATATATTCTCATTATACAAAAAGTTGTGTGACATTTCCTACTTCACATAGGAGACAAGCCAAAAAATAATGAGTATGGAGAGGAATCTGAATATTTCAAGCATCCAGCTACCAAATGATCTAGCTCAAAGTAAGAAGCATTTTGCTCAAATGCTTCACACCCAAAGGGAAATAGCTATACTAATAGCCGAAGAGGCTACCATCAAGGCCAAACTAATGCAACTCCAATCTTCCATTACTCCACATTTGGAAGTACTTCATAAAGAATAGGTCTATGCTGAAACTATTCTCAAGAAAGATCCTAATCTTTCTACCTTAGACAGACTTGTTCACCTTGCTATAGAGACTGCCATCCAACATAAGTCATTAGAAATTGCTTTGAATAATTGGGATGAAGCTCTCAAAATGATTATGGATGTAAATAGTACATTTTTGGAAAAATATGGTCTTAACCTTTAGTGCCCTTTTGACATATATATATATATATATATATATATATATATATATAAGGGGAGATATAAAGTTGTAAAGGGGGAGACAATGATAAAAAATGGTGATATAATGTTTTGGGGAGTTGAAAACAGAGAACAGACAAAGAGTATCAGTTATATCAGTATAAGTGACATATTCAGCATAGAATTTTGGCCACAAAGATATAATAGATAATAGCTCAATTAACTTAGGAGGAGTTATAATAATTTTGAGGTATATATTGTAAGTTACAAAATTTTGATCAAGTTTTTTAAACCTCTATATACATACCGAGAAAATTAGTGAATGTACTCATAAGGTCAGATGAATAATGCTTAGTTAAGTGTTTTTACCACTCATGTCAAAGGGGGAGATTGTTAGTCTTAGAATGGTTTTGACATTTGAGTGCCAATACAACTTAACCACTTTCTACATTGAAGCCAAGTACACTATGTATGTCGAGCCACAACTTGTGTCGAGTCAGGAAATCCATCAGGTGTCGCGTGATCTTCAGGTGTCAAGCAGCCTTCAAGTGTCGAGTGAAGATCAAGTGCCGAGTGACTTCAGGTGCCAAGCATGATACAAGTGCCGAGTAATATTTAGGTGCTGATTCATAGACAATGCCAAGAATCAAGAATCAATAAGTGTTGAGTAACACTGAATGCAGATATGAGTTTGTAACTTTACTAATTCAAATGCAAACCATTTTCATGGCTGACATATGATGAATCTCAAAAGTTTTAAGCGATAAGATCAAATATTCCATGCAATCTACATGCATCCAATAAGAAAAATGGAGAAGGCATGCAACCAATAATAAAAGTGCAAGGAATGAGTGAGAAATAGAGACTCAATATGGATCATAGATCCATGTCTAACCCTAAGTCTTTGAATATCTTTATATTGAAAAAAAAATCTCATTGAATCATATAGATGGATGAAGGAGTGAATGAAAAACTCTAGTGGAGTTCAGAGTTCAGAGTAAAAGACTTAGAGGAAGAGAGTAGTAGTTAAATATTCAGTTGATCAGAACTAAGCAAGGAATATGAACAAAAATCAGATTTCATAGAATCAAGATTAGAGAAAGCAGATCAAGTGCCTGAATTTAGTAATCAAGGATTGTAAGCCATTAGGTTTATTATACTTAATACTCTCTAGCAATTTTATTAGAAAGGAAACCCTATGGAGACAAGTTAGCTTAACAGCTATTTTGTTGATCCTTTAAATAGGTGATTAAATCCTTTAACAGGGTAACACTTCATGTAAAGTGTTTGTAAATCCTTTAACCAGCTCACTATTGATACAATGTAAAGCCTTTATGAGGGCAGACCTTTAACAGGGAAGACCATTAGAAGTGGTCAAACATTATTGCTGCAACAATTTTGTGGTATCACCCCCACCCAAGTGTTACCTTCTTATTCCTGGAGGGTTTTTGGGTTACCAAAATCTCAAGTGTTATGTGATGATGCATATGTGTTTCTCATAATTGCTTAATGTTGATATGCATGCATGTTCATTTCAATAATATGTTATTAAAGGGTATAAAAAAGTGGACAAAAGCTAATACTTCTGATTTAACCCCCCTCTCAGAAGCATTCTTTCCATTAAGAAATTCCAACAGACACCATGACTACAAAACAAATGGGCATATTGTAGCAAGCCCTAGTAAGGAAAAGACATTTAGAAATGCTTAGAAGGGAGCACAAGAAAAAGAAGGCACTAAAAGATATTAAGGAAATCTTTTTAGATGCATTTAGTTTGTGAACTCTAGATGAGATCAAGCCACTAATGGAACAACTGATAGATATAGTGGAAAAGGTCAGTAATGAGGACTTAGATACTAATGCTAAATTGTTAAAATGGTTAGAAAGAAGTTCCAAAATAAAGTGAATGAGAAAATTTTAGGTGATATAGCACTAACACAAGTTGCATTGGCAACTAACGTTGAGGATGTGAAGAAGGTACTTGAGAACATATTCTCATTGTACACTAAATTGTGCAATCCCTCACTCTTCACCCAAGAGACCAGAAGTCACATTCTAAGTCTAGAAAGCCTAATTATTGCATTAGGTGCAAAACTACCAACTAATATAGCTCAGAGTGAGAAATGGTTTCTTGTTTTCTATTTTAATACACAAATGCCAATTAAAATTTTTACACATCCATTGAGATGATGGATCATGTTTAAGAGAGAATTTTCAAATATCTTGTTTCTATTCAAGTATGAGCCTAATTACTGTATTAGGTTCAAAACTACCAATGAATCTTGCTCAGAGTGAGAAGCATTTTAGGACATTGCTTCAAACAAAGAGTCAGTTAACTGTATTGGCAGTAGATGAGGCCACCATAAGGGCCAAATTGACTAGCATCCAAGCAATTCTCACTCCCAATATGTAAATTTTGCACAAGGAGCTAGGTTATGCCAAAAAAATTAATAAATAAAGACCCAAATATTCCTACCTTAGATGGTCTAGTCCACCTTGCTACCAAGCTAGTAATCCAAATGAAGTCATTGGATGTAGCATGTGAGAATTGGGATGTAACTCTTAAGATGATATTGGATGTCCATAAATCATTTTTGGGCAAACATATAATAAGTGTATAGCCCATTTGACATAAGTGTCAAAAAGGGGGATAATAAGGTAACGCGAGAGACATTTTTTGGGGGAGAAATAGAGAAAAGGGGAGAATGAAATAAAAGAATGGGGAAGATATTACTTTGGGGAGATATAAGGAGAGTAAGAAATAAGAGGAACAAAGAAAAGACAAAATCAGCTAAGGGAGAGCAAGCATTGAAATATATCAGAAGTATCAGATGAAAGAGTATTAGTAAAATAGCTTGAAGTCAAAGTATATTAGTAGAGACACATTTACTCAATAGGAGCACAAAATTTTGGATACATAATAGACATATCAACTCAGGAGGAGTCATCAAATTTTGAGGTGTCTAAGTGATTACAGAATTTTGACATTTTGAAGTTTTGTATATAAGCTGAGTTAATATATGTTATGCCCTTAAGATCAAGGATATTAACATGTATTCAAGTGTTTTTGACACTCATCTCAAAGGGGGAAATTTTTGATCTCAGATTGGTTTTGAAAAGTGAGTGTCAACACACTTAAGTTATTTACTCAGTTCATGTTGAACTAGTAGTACATGTTGAGCACAACATATATATTAGACCATGCCGAGTCATAGTGAGTGTTGAGCCACTTATTTGTTGAGTCACTCAAGTGTTGAGTAGATAGTATATGTTGAGTGACATAGGAGCTAAGTAAATATTGGATGCCAAGAAATGCAGTTGTCAAATCATAGCAGAGATATTAGTGTATGCTAAGCATCAGAGACTTTAGATGCTGATTAAGATGGTTTTTGACATATTTGTTTGTAAAGGCACAAATAGCTATGTAAAAAAAATTTGAGCCAACTTAAGATTGAATTTTGATACTTTGGAGATAAGGACAAATCTCTAATTGGATTCCCTATGCAATTAAATATAGCCAATCAAAAAATGGGAAGGATTAATTGGCAAAATGGATGAATCTCAATTGTAGATTCATACCTAACCCTAAGTCACTAAGTCTTCTTAAGGAGGACAAACACTAAACTCATCATAGAGAGAATGAACAAGTGTGTAAGGAATTGACAAAGCAAAGAGAGAAGTTTGCATGCACAAACAAAGCATTCATGGTGGCTTAGGAGTTATCAAGTGAAACAAAATTGCAAAATTAGTTAGAGCAGAATAAAGGAAAGAAAAATGATACAGAAAAGAGATATCTGATAGAGAAGGATCAAGAAGACATTAGTTTAGAGGTGATCTGTTATCAAGCAAGCAAGTGCTAACTATAGGATCAAAGCTTAGACATTCTAAAAAGTGATTTTAGTCAAAATCTCTTAATAGAGTAGTCCTAATAGGCTATATGAAATCCTCTAACAAGGTGCTTACTTAGTTATAAGTTATAATCCTTTAAAAAGGCACACTTCTAATAGGGTGTTCAAATCCTCTAAAAAGGTAAGACCTAATAGTCTTTGTAAGCCTTTAATAGAGTAGACCTTTCATAGGGTAGCTCATGTTTCATGGTCAAAACATTGTAACCTTCATTGGATACACTTTATTATTGTAGTAGTGAAGATTTGTGGGTGTCATCTCCACCTTAGTTTTACCTTCTCATTGGAGGGTTTTTGGTTAATCATATCTAGTGTCATAGGTGTATGACTAATTATGTAATTATATGATTTAGCTGTATATATTTTACATGTTATTTTAGTTTACTCATTGAATGTATGAGATGGATGTGTGGTGAAAGTTTTTATGGGTCCAAGTTTAAACTATTGATTCACCCCCCTCTCATAATTTTACCTTTCCTATTGTAATTCCAACATTTTATTCATGTTTTGATGGATCATTACATTCTTTATCACTCCTTTACATCAATACATACATAAGCTCCCCTCTTACATATATGCTTACATATACACAATTCTCCTCTACATAGTACCACAATACTCCCCCTTTGACATCAATGGAAAAGGTGTCAAAAACTATATCACAAAAACTAGCTACCTGCTGTTGATTAGCTCATCATTTTGTATATGCAATATGGAAAATCAATCTTCACTCTATCAAAGTCCTTCTTCCAGTTGTCTTTGACTATAGTTGATATATTGATGAGTGCACAAAGTGCATATTATTCCACTTCAACTGTGCTCAAGTTAGTATAGACAAATTTTTCATAGGAATTCTTTGTTGAAAGACATTCCTCCAATTACCTCTATAAAATTACAACCTTGGGTGCCACATATTCTCTAAGAAAGAGAATCTTATTATTATCTTCTCCTTTTCACATTCAATTCTTTTGATGACATTGTGTATCTTCTCAATCTTATTCTCAGAATCTTCAATTCTAATCTCAAGTTTTTGCAATCTTGTAGTGAGTGACTAAAGCTCACTCATATGGCCTTTGACCTTTGCATCAAAATCAAATAAGTGTAAGACATTGTACACTATCCATACAACTTCTTACCTTTAGTAGTACACTTTCTAAGTTCCTTGATGTTTCCATCAAGTGCCTTCAAATCATTGTGCATATTTGTGGACACTGTTTTGAATAGGGTTGCATCATTATTTTTTGCTTGTGTTGCTGCTACTTCAACTAAGGTTGTAAATTTCCCATCAAAGGTATTTATTAACTCTTTTTCCTTGGCTTGCAATTCTAGACTAGCTACAATTGTGGAAATTGTCTTCTGTATGCAATCCAAGACTTCGACAAGGGTCTTCTCCAAAGACTTTACACATATTTTTTGTTAAACAATTTTCTCAAAGTGCCCATTAGCTCTTTTTGATCTTCATCATCAAATGAAATAGTTACTATTGTTGATGTTCCAATTGCTAATACTACTGAAGATACAATAGTTTTTTTTCTTTTGTTCCTCTACATTCTTCTTTTCCTTAGCCTCTTTCTTCTTCTTCTTCTCTTCTTCTATCTTTTTATTTTCCTCTTCTTCTTTCTTTTTCTTTTCCTCTTCTTCTTTTCTCTTCTTTTCTTATTCTTCCTTTTCCTTCTTCTCTTCTTCATCTTTTTGCTTCTTCTCTTCTTCTTCCTTCTTATTTTTCTCTTCCTCTTCATCATTAGAACTAGTGTAGGTAGTGATATTTCCAACAATATTTGCCCCATATGTTGCAAATAGATTCTCCTTTGTATCCATAGTTAGGTGCATACTATCCACTTGCACTGATTTAGTACCCATAATAATGTGAGGTGGAGATAGTGCTTGCTATGTCACTTCTACCTCTTCCTCTTCACTGGAAGGTGTATCTTCCTGTACTGGACTATCAACTTTTTCTTGTGCACTATCCTTAGGTACTAAGGTCATATATTTCACTATAGCCTTCTCTATTTCTGGTCTTACCTCCTCATAATTGCCTCCCATTAGAATAATTTCTCTTCTTTTGTTCCTCAGCAAGGGCTCAATACCCTTTAAGATTTTGTTAGATTCATCTTTTAATCCAAATCTTCTTCTACTACTCTTCTCTTCCCATTCATCAACCTATTGTATAGGTCTTCATAAATTTAATTCTGAATGCTATCAAATCTATTATTTCTCAAAATCATGTTTCTTATTATAGTATTCTCTAATTTCCTTCTATCCATATTGCTATACATGCTATAAAATTTATTCAACTGAACAAAATTTTCATCATTTATAATCTATATGTCTAGATTCTCTACATTTGGTTTCCATGCCTTCTTTCCTATGGTTGTCTTAGCTTCCTACACATATTTCTCAACATGTTTATCTTCATTACCATCATTTGAGCTTTCAAAACTACTCACTTTCATGGTTTTCCTCCTTTTGCTAGGCCCACTATTGATCTTTTTTACTCTTTTCTTCACTTCAAGTGCAGGTTCTTTCTTAACCTTCACCAATCTCCCTAACTTCCTCTATGCAATGGGTGCTTCCACCTCTGACTACCTTCTTGCTTACTCATAGCTTGCTCTTATATGTTTCACTTACACAACTATTTCATATGGTGCAATGGGAACTTGCACACATGGTTGTGCCACGGTTACTCCTTCTAAAGGTCCTACTACTACAATAGGTATTTCTTCCAACACTTTGGACTACCCGCTAGCCTTCATCTCCAGTGTAATTCTCTTTAGCTCATTGAATTCTTGCCTCAGCATGCCAAATTCCTTAAGGATGAAATCTATCTCTTTCTCTACTTTCATCTTGCTCTCTTTGTTTTGGAGCTTAGACTCTACAATCCTTAATATTTCATCATATGTTCCACATCTAGGATATTTTGTGTCTTTCTTAGACTTGAGTATGATCTGTGCATACCCTTCAATTAGTTACGCACTCATCTCAATGCCCATAGGCTCAATGAACTTCACTCTAGGTATCACTACTTCCATGTGTAGAACCAGAATCAGTATGCAAAGAACATTAACAAATAAAGTAAACATTCACAAACCAAAAACTAAATTCACATATATGCTTAGACAAAGGAAGAAAACAAGAAGTGCAAACCTCACAAGAAAAAGCACTCCATGCTTTCTTGATTCTGTAGATGTGTCCTTTTGTTGTGGATGTATGCTCAAGATGCTCAAAAGCTTGCTTCAATGGAGATGGGTAATGGAAAATTGGTAGCTTTGTGAGCTCTCAATTTGGCATTATAAGGGTAATATTGATGGCTTTGGTTCTCAAAATAGCATGGTAACTTTAGCTCAAAGATTGTTGATGAAATGGCTTGGGATGGGATTCAATTTATAGGCTAAGGGGTAGAGGGATGGAGGGCTTAGATGCAAGGATGGATGAAGGCTTAAGGAGGGCTAGGATGCACTCAAAGGAGAGCACATGGATTGTGCTTGTTTAGCACCAATGGGAAGGTGACACTTGTCATAAGGAGGATGAGTGTGAGAGGGTAAGGTAAAGGGTTGGTTAAAGGCATGATGAGTGGGGTTGAGTATGTAAGAGGGATGTAAGAGGAATGAGTGTGGAAGAGGGAAGAGTGTGGAAGATGGGTGTAAGAGTCATGAGTGGGCTTGTAAGAGTCTTTTATGTTTTGTAAGAGCACTCATGACTTAGTGGTTGGGTTTTTTGAGGGGAGACTTTGGTTTGGATTAGGAAACTCTTAAACTTGTTTAAGGAATGTGACAACATTAGGGGGTGGATTAGGCTTGGGTTTAGGATTAGATTAGGGATGTTAGAGATGTGCAAGTGGATGACATTAATGAGGGTGGGTGACTTAGTGGCTAAGCTTGGTTAGTATGGGTGGATGGGGTGGATTAGGCTAAATGGAGGATTAGAGATAGGTTAGGGGTTTTTGAATTTGAGGATTTCATTTATCAAATAAATTTATTTAATAAATGGGGATTTTTGGAATTAGATAGAAGAATAGGATTTAATTGATAAATAATAGATTATTTGATTTATCAATTAGGACTATAGATGATTAATTAAATTAATCAACTAGGGGATGACAAAGGATTAATTAAATAAGAATTTAATTAATGATGCCTTTAGAGATGGCTAAATTAGATTACGAAAGCAGTGTAATCAAATTTAGGTGTCTACACCATGTAGGTGTTGTTAGTTTACACCATGAAGCATAGATCATCCTTATATTTCTCTACCATAGAGGGAGGTATCATATACCTCAATTTAATCTCAGACTAAAAAATCTTCATCATCCTTTCAATATCAATGTCTCTAACATTCTTAGGTTTAGATCTGTAGCTTTGAGTTAAAATATTCACTGCACACTCACTACTATCCCAATTTATCACTCTGGGAAACTTCCTTGTAACATAGAAGAACAAATGAGTCAATAGGGACTCAAATATAAATATTTTTCTCTTTATTTTCTTTATCTGTACAATATTTTCCAATAGCTACACTCTGAAAATGTCACACAAATTTACTTTTCTCCTTTTAGTGGTCATCACATATCTTGTATAAAGGAATCAATCTGGTATAGAGTTAACCCTTGATCTATGGTTTAACTTGTACCCTAATATCTTAGTCAACAATTTGACTCCTTTATCCTGAATAACATCAACCATCATATTCCTTCTATCAAACTTGGTTGTTAGGTTTTTCTCCACTATTTTCTTGACACTTTACTCATTAACAAGATTACAACCATGATTGCTAAATCCTATGAGTGGATTAGGTCATTTTCAATGCTAATTTGTGCATCACCTAACTAAAACATATCATCATGTACTCTTCTCAATATAATTTGGGTTTAATCGTGATTATTGAATTCTGTGTAGAACATATACTTCACAAATTCAAATCTTCAAGGTGTGCATACTTAAAATTTAGGGGTAAGTCATTATTACACATGAATCCTAAGTCCTTGTGAATCTCCTCATCACATATACTCTTAATTTTGCAATGTATATAAATCCTTATATCTTATATATGTAACACATTTTCTAGAACTTGCAAAAATGTGTGTACATGATCATCTAGTAAAGAAACAAATGGATTTTTCTTGAACTCATATGTTGGTCTATCACTAACATCATACACTCTTTGACTAGAATTTCCTTTATAACTATAAATACTTTAAGAAACTGGATACAATACTCCATAAAATACCTCAAATTTATAATTTTAAGGCTTCTAAAAATTTATCTTCAAAAGCTTGCTTCATACTTCAATTGTTGTCAAATTGCTCTTCAATTTTCTCAAGACACTTCACATGAACAAATGGTACATCAAATCTTGTTTGCAATCCTTAAATCATTTCAAATCACACTATGTAATAAATGTGTATCTACCAAAAACTCATAATATTGTCTCTATTTAACAGTGACCTTGATCTTACAATTCCCATTTACTATGATCACATCAAGACTTGCACACTGAACCATCTCTCTCTCTCTCTCTCTCTCTCTCTCTCTCTCTCTCTCTATGTCTCCTACCTTCTATTAATTGTGCAATATCTAACTCATTCTCTAACATCAATTCTAGCCATTGATACTTTTTTGCTTCTACAATAGCTTAATTTAAATAGATTGAGTCACAAACAATCTATGACTTCAAATTTCCATTAGGTGCATCAAAGAATTTCTCTTCCAATACTATATGTGAACTCTCTAGGTTACAAGCCTTAACAAATGCTTCTTTGAATTCATCAACATGCTCTTTAACTACCTCTATCTGACTATTATCACTTCTATTATCATTCCTTCTATTATCTATATTGTTGTTCCTTCTATTATTAGGATTCTAGTTAAAGTTCCTTCTATCCATTCTACAAAATCTTGTTGTGTGTCCAAAGTTATTGCATAATTGACATATAGATGCATTTCTCCTCTAATTATTTCCATTCTGACTTTCAAGTGCCCTACAACTCCTTGCAATATGTCCAAGATTGTTACATTTGTAGCAAACAAATTTCTTTCTATCACAATTAGCTTTCTCACCATTATTAGATCTACTTTGTGATCTACTTCTTCCATTACCCATAGGGTTAGTATTCCTAAATATTGTACTATTCTTATTATCATCAACAAACTTAGGTTTCTTACATTCTATTGTGTTATATCCATAACCATGACAATTATAACAATATAAATTAGTAGTAGGCTTAAAAGACTTACCTATGCAATCTTTCTTCATGTGTCCAACTTCATTACATATATAGCATCTTCCTCTGAATTCATGTCTTACATCTTTGAATAAATTATCTTTCTTAGGTTATCCAACTTCTTCTATTGTTCTAGGTTCATCAAATTTCTCCATCAATTTAACTCTCTCAACTTCATCAGACCACTTGAACTTTTCTTTAGGAATTTTTGTTATAGAATCTTATTCTATCCTAATCTCATTTTTTTTGTTGATTTCTATTCAAGAAGATATCTAAGTCCTGTCTTTTCATAAGAAGGTCTTTGATGAAATATTTATTCATCAATTTTCTTATAACTTGTGTAAAGTTTTTGTAGTTATTGTTTAGCTTGTGTCAGATCTCCTTTCATGATGATGTTGTATTCTTCCAATTCTACATGCTCTATCTTAATAGAATCTAATTCAGATGTCACTTGAATTAACTAAGATCTAAGGTTTGCATTCTTAGATTATAGATCAAGTTCACTCTTATTGCCACTAGTATTAAGACTCAACTTTAGTTAAACAATTTTTAACATATGTTTCAAGATCTCACTCTCTTTCTTGAGATTTTTTGTATCATCATTAACACTAATATGTGCAAAAGGTTCCTTGCCAGATTTAAGATCATCAATTTCATCTTTTAGTTTGCCAATGTAAACTTTTACATCTTTGTATCTATCTTTCAAGTTATCTCTCTCTTCAATAAGGTCAATCTATTCAAGGGCTTCTTCAAGATTCTTCTTCAATTTTTCCATGTGTTAGGAACAATAGTCCACCAAGCTAACTAATAGGTGGGGGGTCGAGGGGGTGGGGGGTGTGAAATAGTTATCTGACAATAAAAATATTTATCTTCTTTAAATAAACTTAATCATTCAACCAAAATAAACAAAAACCATAATAAGATTCACATAGACAATTACACTAGATATGTTGACTAGGGAAACCCTTGATTAGAGGGAAAACCCCAGTGGGAATGATGCCCACAAGATGATGTACTAAATTAAATATTCCTTGTTAGAGGATGGACCCTGTTAGGAGTCTATTAGAATAATTAGTACATAGAGTCCCTGTTAAGAGACTTTGAATCCCTTTTATGAGATTCCAACCTTGTTAGGAATTGTAGTATAATGTAAGTAAGATGAGCCCACTGCTCAATCATGCAATTTCAACTATAAGAAGAGCTCAATGCTCGAAAAAGTAATCTACTATTATGTCCTTCTTTCCTTTGTTCTATCAACTAAACTAATCATTGTTAGACCTTGTAAAATAGGTAAAAAAACCTCAAATCCAAATATCAAACCTCAGATCACCTAGCAAAACCTCAACAATGAAGTTTCCTCCACTTTCGCTCTCCTCTACTCTGTTTCTTATAATTACTTCACATTATTCTCTTACTACTACTTACAAATATCATTTACATCCATATCATGATAAAGGAAAATATCCTTCCTTTATATCAAGTCCATAAAGAAATTCCCTAAGTTGGTTGTTAAACCTTCTTAATTAATCATTATAGGACCATATTAAGAACATGTTACACTTAGAAATAGCATTAATCTTCTACCTTGCAACTTGAATAACTTTCAATATATGTAATATTATGACTAGTGAACTTAGCCACACCATCACCAACATTTCTTCTTCATGTCCTCAACCTTGATTCTCATAATATGAACCTTGCTAAGAGATATAACAAGTTTACCAAAATATGCCTCTATAAACTCTATCTTAGAATAGACATCACCAAAAATTACATAACTTCTTCCAAACTTATTATTTCTTATAACATTAACTATATATATTGGATACTCAAAAGTATCTCCCATAACCTTGGAATGTTATAATACTCAACTAGCCATCCATATTAACTTGATCTTTCTACAGTTCTTCTATTAGATAACATAGAAAATTGCTATGTTGACATCAATGACAAACTCGGTCATGAATGTAACATATCATCATAGTAACATATCTACAATACTCCCCCATAGGAATATCATCAGCATTCATGATTTCAACACCATATTCACGAGCATCTTACTTAATTTTTTAAGCATCTTGAAAGTAATTGTGCTTTGATACCAATTGTTAGAAATAGATAATACTGAGAGGGGGGATGAATTAGTATTCTAAAAACTTTTTCCCACAACTAAATATTTTTAGTTACTTTATAACTTGCATATGAAAGTAAACCAACAATTTTGAATAGTAAATATAACTATACACATAGAGAACTCATAACACCACTATTTGTTAACTAGGGAAACCCTATTAAAGGGAAAAGCTTGGTGTGAATGATACTGACTAGATGATTCACTAAACAATAGGATTTAGTTAAGGACATTGACCATGTTAAGAGTCTATTAAGTACATATAGTATCTCAAGTCCTTGTTAGAGGACTAGGCCTTATTAGAAGCTTCAACCCTATTAATTAGGAGTTGGTAGAACAAATACAACATATGCAAGAAGAGCCCAGTGCCCTAACATGCAATAATAAAATTCAATTCCTTCACAAAATAGATATACATGCAATACTTGCTTGGTATTGTAACTCACACTTTCTCTGATCTAACATTAGGTTTTTCATCACATAAGGGTCATAGATGGTTCTCAAAAAAAATTTCATGTCACATCGAATCATACAACTTCCACAATAACTATGCATCACATACATTCATTGCACAACATAAGATCTTTACTTATATCTTGCACATTCACAAGTTATTGCTCAGTCAGATTCCATGTCTTCACACAATTGACATAATATAAAAAAAAATCCACATTGTGGGCTTAACATGACTTAGTAATTATTTTGAAACCAAAATAATTCCTAAAGTCGTACAACTTTGTTTTCTGCTATGCTCTATTCTACACTATTAAATACCATCACAATTAAACTTACTGTAACTTGCATCATAGTGACTATACACACATGCACACTAGTACACATTATCATGAAAATGTCACAAACCTTTATTTAACTATGCATAAGCTAACTCTTTGTGCATTATCTATACCATTAAGATCTATTCACTATACTACTACAAACTATCTAATACTTTGACAATATTCTATCTTTGAATGCATAAATGAAATGATGAGTATATGTTGCCATAAATAACAACCATCAACAAATCTAACTAACCATATTTCCAACAATAATGTATTGATACACAATCACTTAGTGACTTATGATAGTATGATGATGACAACTGTGAATGGGCAAGCCTTGGTGTCATACATGTGAGAAGTTGTATAGATAGTGAGCTAAAAATACTATTGTAATTGTAAATTAATTAATTATATTATTATAATTAATTGTGAGAGCATCAAAGATGACTCAAGGAATTATTTTGAAGATATGGTATAAAGAAAAAATATTTTCCTTGTTTGTAATAAGTGTGTGATGATTTTAAGATTGAATTGCATGTGAAGTGCGAAAAGGTGAAGAGTGTTTACTAAATGTGACTAAGAAATCTAAGGGATTATTGGATGCATGATTTGTGATATGGTTACAAGATCAGAAGAAGAAAAAGTCTGGTTGATAGGACATGAAGAGGAAGGAGTAATGCTATTCATTTCTATCATTCTGTAAGGAATAATACAAAGATCATTTGAACAATGGGTCCATTGATCTTGCCCTTGAAGCTATTTGGGCAATGGGTCTAGCTTACTTCCACAACTCCTAATAGGGTTGAAATCTTCTAACATGGATTCAAAGTCTCCTAACAAGGACTAATATGTAGTAAATGTTGTTATTGACTCCTAACATGGTCCATCCTCTAACAAGGAATATTTATATTAGTACATCATCTTGTGGATACCATCCCCATTGGGGTTTTCCCTCTGATCGAGGGTTTCCCTAGTTAACATATCTAGTTTTATTATGCATGAGTATCTTGTTGTGGTTTCTAATTATATTTCTCATATGGTTAAAGTTTAATAAGGTTGATAGTTATGATATTAATTGGATAACTGATTTAGACCCCCTCTCAATTATATTGGTGGACTATATATTCTAATACAAGTATCTTATATTTTTGTGATAGCAATGGTAGTAAATGAAGCACTACGATATTTTATTTTAGAAGAATTGAAAATGTTTGAAGCTAAATGTAGATTACCTTGGATTTCTTTTATAGGTATCCCTTGAGGGTATAGATAGACTATATGAAAAGCACTAGGTTATTTGTTTAATGTAGTAATTTTGGATAGCTTTGAATCTTTAGAATATGTATGATTGTTGGAAGAAGTATGAACTTCAAGAGAACCACTACTAGACATATGTTCATTGAGTTGATCTTTCTTGAGAGTAGTATCTTCATTATATGAGTAATAAGTATTTTAAATTTTGATTTATTTATCACCAATAAGATCTTGGATCATATGTTTTAGTTCCATGCAATCAAAAGGTTTACATTCATTATGTTGAAAACTTACAATTGGAACAATTGTTGTTTTCCATTGATGTCAAATCTATTGATAAGGCATATTGCTACCTAATCTAAATGTCATATCTATTTGATTGATGAAGAGGATCTGGGAATTTTTTCATAATCATAACACCTAAAGGAAAGGTTGAGTTATGAAAATGAAGATAAAATGGACATTTGATTAGTTATACTTTGATGAAACAAAAGATTCTTTATATTAGGAAAGTTAAGCTAAGTTGAGTAATAGAGCAAATGGTTAAGGAATGTCGAGTGATGCTAGTGTTAACCGAGCCATAGTAAGTACTAATAAAATCTAGTGTAGATCAAGCATCAATACTGACTTAGAAAGATAGTTGATGCAAAGCTAGAAATATTTATAGTGACCAAGTGTTAAGTGATGACCAATTGTTAGAACTTGGTAATTATTGAGTAACATTGTTGAACATGGATTTGAGGAAATTATTATTCCTAGTGGACTCATTTGATTTATTGGGAGATTTAAACTATGTTGAAGATAATATTGATGAGTTGGATCATTAAATTCAAGGCAAGGATTAGGTAAAGACTTAATAGAAAAAATCTAGAGAAGTTTCTAGAGGAAGATTGATGCAAGAGCATCCTGGGTGTAAGAGCAATCTTGCATCACCCAAAATTATTTTCTTTTGAGTCCTTTCTATTTTAATAAGGACTAGTAGATAGGGTGGTTATTATTTATGGGAATTGCTAATTTTAGTAATTTTTTCATATGAGCTTGGATTTTTCTCATTTTCAATAGGAAGGTTCATTTTTAGAATTATAAGCCTACCATAAAAGTCTCATTGATCTCGCTTAAGTATTAGAGAAGTTATTGTGAATTTTCAGTAGAAAAATTTGTAGAAAAATCTTCAAGCTCACTATTGGAGGCCTTAGAGTGCCCAGATGAGGTTCAAAAACTTCACAGAATGACACTTGCACCATTCCAAGCCTATAGATTAGGAGCTATCATTTTCAAAAACTAGTTATTATAGCCAATTGGATCAATAGTTCGAGAGTTATGGCCTTTCAAAGTTGGGTTGTTGAAATCTCTAAAATAATTTGTCAAAAATATATTTAGTTGACTCTATATGTATTTTTAGGGTCTTTTAGCCCTAGATATTAAGTTTGAGCATCTAGAACCTTCTTAGGTGGCATAAAATTTTCTATTTAAGAAAGGCTTGAACATTTTCTAGAACAGCTCTAGGTGATAGTTCATAGCTTGTCTTGCAAATTATTGTTATGAAGGCACCCATGTGGGTTAGCATATTGTACTTGTGAATTCTATAATTCCACATATGTAGCACAAATAAGAAGTCCATATTTTGTTCTCACATTTGCTATTGTTTCTTTGTTTCAGTTATGAGTTTATGGCTTTAAGGGGAGCACCCTTCATCAAGTGGTATCAAAGAAAGAGTTCTTGAGTGTGTGGAGAGATTTCCAACTATGAGGTAGTTCACACAAAGGCCATGGTTTAGGTGGAGTGTGTAAATAGATCACCAATTGTGAGATAGTTTGCACTAGGGTTTCAGTGGAAACACAAAAAATGCCTCCATGAAGAGAGCATGGCAGAAGAGCTATAGGTGTTAAACCTAAGAGTTTTTAATCCCTGAAAACACAAATGCTAGCATTGAAAGAAAAAATGCATATAGGAATAAATATTCCTATAAGAGATGACAACAAGGATGACAATGAAGTAGAAGGAAATGTTGAAGTAGAGGAAATTCTAAACCTAGAGGAAGAAAGGCTTTTTAGCACCATCTCCAAGATTGGAAAAAGACCTATGATTGAGGTTCCCAAAATTTGGGGAAATATTAACCTAGAGGAACTAATCAATTGGATCAATAAACTAGAGGAGTACTTTGAGTATGAAGATATTGAGGATCTAGATCATATCAAGTTTGTGAAGGAAAAACTAAGGGGACATGCAAAGATCTAGTGGTAGGAGATTCAATTGGAGTGAAATAGAAAGGGAAAGGACAAAATCACTAGATGGGATTGGATGATAGCTAAATTAAAGTGATAATTCATTCCTATAGATTATGAGGTTGATCTATTGAAGAAGATGCAAGGGATGAAGAAAGTAGGAAAATCTATTCAAGACTATACTAAAGAGTTCTACTGAGTTCTCATTAGAACCAGTCATGTAGAAGTTGATAAGGAGATAGTTTATTGTTATCTTAATGGGTTGTAGCAAAGAATTTAGGATGAGATGAGTCTTTTTCAAGTGACCAATATTGAGTAGTCATACTAGTTTTTCCTAAGCATTGAGGAGAAACTAAGCAAGAAGCTTGCTAACAAGAATAGTGAAAGAGGTCATGGTGGAAGATCTAGTGGATGATCTTATGGAGGTCATAATGATGATCATAAGAAAATGGATCAGGCTAGAAGTACCAACTAGAACTAGAGGGGAAATAATTTCAATCATTTCCATGATCAAAACAATAGACATCAAAGAGGAAGAGGTAGAGGACAAGGATCTAGAAGAGGAGTCTTTCATGGAAAATGCTTTCGCCATGGAGAAGAAGGGCATAGAGGATTTGAATGTTCCCAGCACCAAGGAAGGATAGATGAAGAATAGAAGGCTAGGCCAAAATTGTACATGTTTATGAAGATGCCAAATCATGACATTCTAAAGATCTTGAAAGAGGAGAATTCCTAATGAACATAAAAGTCCTGTTGAGTGGTGAGAATGAACTTGATCAAAGAAGGATCTTATTTTACACAAGGTGTAGATGTGAAGATAAGTGTCATGATATGATCATTGATGGTGGAAGTATTGACAATCTTGTGTTAGAAATGATAGTCAACAAGTTGAATTTGAAGAGGTAGAAACATTCACATCCATACCATATTGCTTGGGTGCAAGATGACCACAATGTCATGGTCAATTAGCATTGCTTAGTGAAGTTTAATATTGAAAGCTAGCAAGATGAGGTACCATGTAATATCATACCTATGGACATATGTCATATGTTGCTAGGTAGGTCATGGAAATTTAAAAGGCATGTTGTAGATGATAGGTGAGAAAACACCTACACTTTGACTAAGGATGGAGTGAAACATAAGTTGAAGACATTGAAGGATAACAAAGAAAAGGTATGTAGTATAATTGTTTTTTTGATGGAAAAGAGTTTCTCAAATGTATGAAACATGAGCATATGTGTTTTTCTATAATTCCAAAAGAAAGCAAAGAAGAAGTAGAGGAGGTGCTTGCAAAAGTTATAGATATTTTGGGAGAGTTTTTTAATATTGTATCAGATAATGTACTTGATGGATTACCCCTAATGAGGAAGATTAGTCATCAGATGGATTTGGCTCCAAGACCCAGTTTTCCAAACAAGGCAGGGCATAGAATGACACCTACAAAAAGTAAAGTGTTGAACATAAAAGTTCATGAGTTATTGTAGAAGGGGTTGATTTGAGAGAGTCTAAGTCCATGTGTTGTACATGAAGTATTAGCACCCAAGAAGAATGGAGAATAGAGAATATGCATAGATTCTTGCACTATCAACAAGATCACAATCAAGTATAGATTCCCATTGCCAAGGATGGATGATATTATAGACTGTTTGAGTGGAGTTGAGTATTCCACAAAGATAGATATGAATAATTGGTACCATCAAATTCATATTAGAGAAGGTGATGAGTGAAAGACTACTTTCAAGACCAAAGAAGGATAGTACAAGTGGTTAGTCATGCCTTTTGGGCTAACCAATACATTGAGCACTTTCATGCAACTCATGAATAAGGTACTAAAGGAGTTTATGGGTAAGTTTTTCATTGTTTACCTAGATGATATTTTGATGTCTAATAAGACATTGGAGGAGCATTTAATCCATATTCACAAGGTGTTTGATAAGTTTAGGGAAGAAAAGTTGTTGATAAACTTGAAGAAGTGTAGTTTTTTGAAAAAGGAGTTAGTGTACCTAGGATTTGTAGTCTTAGCAAAAGGTCTAAAATTGGACCCAAAGAAAGTGAAGGCTATCCTTGATTGGCCTACTCCAAAGATTGTGATAGAGGTAATATTTTTTCATGGACTGGCTAGTTTTCACCAAAATTTTATAAGAGGTTTTAGTAGTATTTGTGGACCCTTGACTAAAAAAATGAGAGGGGATAGGAAAGAATTTAAGAGGACTATAGGAGCAGATAAGAGTTTTAATTTGTTGAAATAGAAAGTTATTAAATAGCCTATTTTAGAACTTCTTAATTTTAATAAGGTGTTCCAAGTAGACTATGACGCTAGTGGTACTACAATAGGAGTTTTTATGAGCCAAGAAGATAGACCTATTGCTTATTTCAGTGAGAAATTGAATGATGTAAAAAGAAAATATTATGTTTATTATCAAGAATTTTATGCTATAGTTCAATCATTAAAGAAGTGGAGACACTATCTTTT
Source organism: Cupressus sempervirens (assembly GCA_028749045.1). Classification (NCBI taxonomy): domain Eukaryota; kingdom Viridiplantae; phylum Streptophyta; class Pinopsida; order Cupressales; family Cupressaceae; genus Cupressus; species Cupressus sempervirens. The sequence goes on along the minus strand of CM053792.1, from coordinate 977,436,247 downwards.
TCCTAGGGAGTTTTTTTTGTATACTAATCATCAAGCTTTGCAATATTTGAATAGTCAACAAAAATTGAACCAAAGGCATTTAAAGTGGATTGAGTTTTTGTGGAGTTATACATTTTTTTTGAGACATAGAAGTAGGAAGTCTAATAAAGTTGCAGATGCTCTAAGTAGAATACAACTTTTGTTGACAAAAATATAGATAGAAGTGGTTGGATTCAAGGAACTCAGTACTTTGTATCCAAATGATCCTAATTTTGGTGAAGTATGGAAGGCTTGTACATAACTATTACACTTGATAGTAAAAATTGTGTGGATTTCATGATCTAGGATAGTATGTTGTTTAAAGGAAGCTAGTTATGCATTCACAGAAGTTCAATGAGAGAGAATCTCATCAAAGAGAAGTATAGTGGAGGATCAGCTAGAAATTTTGGTTGAGATAAACCCATGGCATTGGTTGTTGAGAATTATTACTTTCCAGAGTAACAACAAGATGTGAAGAATTTTGTATAGATTTTTAGAGTATGTCAGATGATGAAAGGAGTGAAGTAGAATACAGGGTTGTATCAACCATTACCTATACCATAGAAACTGTGAGATGATGTCAGCATGGATTTTTTTCTTGGATTATTGAGGATGTAGCATGGGTATGATTCTATTTTTATGATGGTTGATAGGTTTTCAAAGATGGGACATCTTATTCCTTGCAAGAAGACTAGTGATGTTGTTGATGTGGCAGAGTTATTTTTTAGAGAAGTGGTGAGACTACATGTTTTACCAAAGAGTATAATTTCAAATCAAGATACCAAATTTGTTGTGTATTTTTGAGATATATTATGGAGGAAATTGAAGATAGATTTGAATTTCAATTCATCACATCATCCACAGACTTATGGACAAACAAAAGTTGTGAATCATAGTTTGGAAAACTTGTTGAAATGTTTGGTTGGAGACAAGCTAAAAGGATCTGATATGATTTTACCATAGGAAAAATTTTCATATAATAATTTTGTTAATAGGAGTACCAATAAATCACCATTCCAAATTGTATATGGGACTAGTACCAAAAATGCTTCTAAATTGAGGCAGTTGGATAAAGGAGAGATAAGTAGTACTGAAGTAGAAGAATTCACTAAACATTTGAAGAACATCCATGAGGAGGTGAGGAAACACATCATAAAAATGAATACATAGTATAAAGGAGGTATAAGAAATTTTAGGTTGGAGCTGAAGTCATGGTTCATTTGAGAAATGAATGTTTTCTAGTGGGTATATATAATAAGCTAAAGATAAAGAAGTTTGGACTGTGCAAGATAGTGAAAAGGCATAATTCTAGAAATGCTTATGAAGTGGAGTTGCCTACTAAATTAAATATTTCACCAGTATTTAATAATAGTGTATTATGAAGGAGGTGATGGAGATGAAGTTGTAGAAGTGCAATGGAGTATTCTAGCAGCTAGTTTGGCTACAAAGGAGATTGAGGAGATACTACATAGTCATTTTGTTAAAAGTAATAGGAATAGAACTTATGAGGATTACTTGGTCAAATGGAAAGGCAGTCTAGTAGAGGATTCATCATGGCTAGCAAGGAAGGAGGTTAATTATCTTGGTTTTCCTCTAAACACCTGAGATGTGATGGAGTTACTTCTCAACTTACCCTGAGTGTCTAATCCATGAGCATCCTAGATGTAAGAGCAATCTTGCATCACCCAAAAATATTTTCTTTTTAGTCTTTTCTATTTTAATAAGGACTAGTAGATAGCATGATTACTATTTAGAGTTATAATCCTACCATAAAAATCTCATTGCTCTAGCTTAAGTATTAGGGAAGTTATTCCAGATTTTCAATGGAAAAAATTCTAGCAAAATTTTCAAGTTCACCATTGGAGGCCTTAAAGTGCTTATGAGGTCTAAAAACTCAACAGAAGGGTGCTTGCACTAATCCTAGCCTGTAGATCGGGAGCTAGTTATAATAGCCAATCGGAGTAATGATTTGAAAGTTATGGCCTTTCGAAGTTGGGCTACCAAAATCTCTAAAATAATTTGTCAAAAATGTATTTAGCCAACTCTATATGTATTTTTAGGGTCTATCATCCATAGGTATTAAGTTTGAGCATCTAGAACCTTCCCAGGCAACATAAAATTGTCTATTTAAAAAATACCCAAACATTGTCTAGAATAGTTCTAGTGATAGTTTGCAACTTGTCTTGCAAATTATTGTAATGAAGGAACCCATGTGAGTTAGCATATTGTACTTTTGAATTCTATAATTCCATATTTGTAGTGCAAATAAGAAGTCCGTATTTTTGTTGTCATGTTTTCTTTTGTTTCTTTGTTTCTATTATGAGTTTATGGCTTTAAGGGGAGCACCCTTCATCAAAGATCAAGAAGATGAACAGATACAATGAATTGTGTAGAACCTAATCATAAACCCAAATATCTATAGCGATCATGGAAAATTATAAAGAAATAATTCTCTAGATAAAGAGGTTCATAGCTAAATGAACAAGCGTGAGTGCCAGTGCGTACACAAGGGTGTGTGAGGTGAGTACAAAAGAAGGTTGATTAGAGACAAAGAGGTGTAATAGTGAATATGAAGCTAAAGGAGACTTCTTATGCAAATGTTGCTGATATTGATAAGTGAAATTTGAGCAAGAAGGCTTAAGTGTTGATGAAGGAGAAATACTAATTTCTTGAAGGCTTGTCAAGTGAATCAAGAATAGAGATGATAGTGGAGAGCTTATCAGTGATTCAACACCTAAAGAAAACATAGATTAGAACTTGAAAAGTGAGTTGTAATCATACAGATCAAAACCCTACCTTTTTTTTTTATAATCATTGTAAATAGTCTATATTGAAATCATTTTAATAGAAGTTGACTTAAAAGTCATTTGAAGGACTTAGTAGTCTATGTAAATCCTTTAACAAGGTGACGTTCTAAATGGAATGATCAAAGTCCTTTGACAAGGCCACTCCTAATAGGGTGATTAAATCATCTAGCTAGGTCACATTTAATAGTGTGTATTGTAAGCTTTAAATAGATTGGCTCCTAATAGAGCTCACTTTGAAAGAGTGAAAACGTGGTGACATGTTGCTGGTGTTTTTCCCAAATTAGGTTTATACATAAAATTTTAGTGTCTAACTTGTGTTGAATTCTTTATATGTTTTACATTTTATATTAAACAAAGTATGTTATATTTGGAACAATAATTTTGGTTTATCAACATAGTAGAGATCAAGCAACAATATGTTAAGAAGAATAGTAGGAGTTTTATGTTTAATTGTTCAAATGGTACTTATGACCTTGAGTAATTGATTCACCCCCCTAATGAAGGGTGCTCCCCTTAAAACCATAAACTCATAATAGAAACAAGGAAACGACAACAAATGCAAGAAAAAAATATGGACTTTTTATTTGTGTCATAAATGTGGAATTACATAATTCACAAATACAATATGCTAACCCACATGGGTGCCTTCATTATAGTAATCTACAGGACTACGCTACAAACTACCACCCAAAGTTGTTCTAGACAGTGTTTGGGGCTTTCTTAAATAGGTAATTTTTTGTTGTTTGGGAAGGTTCTAGACATTGAAACTTAATACCTAGGGCCAATAGACCCTAAAAATACATATAGAGTTAGTCAAATACATCTTTGACAATTATTTTAAAATTTTTGGATAGCCCAACTTTGGAAGCCCATAACTCCTGAACTATTGCTCTGATTGGCTATTATAACCACTTTTCAGAAATGCTAGCTCATGATATGTAGGCTCAAAACAATGTAAGTACCCTTCTGTCAAGTTATCAAACCTCATTCAAGCAATCTAAGGTCTCCAATGGTGAGCTTGAAGATTTTTCTACAAATATTCCCACTACGAATCCACAATAACTTCTTTGATACTTAAGCTAGAGAAATGAGATTTTTATGGTAGGCTTATAACTCTAAAATGAACCTTTATGTAGAAAATGAGAACATTTTGAGCTTGTATGACAAACTTTCTAAAACTAGCAAGTTCTCATGAATAGTAACCACCATATCTACTAGCCCTTATTAAAATAGAAAAGACTAAAAATAAAATATTTTTTTGGTGATGCAAGATTACTCGTACACCTAGGATGCTCCTATATCAGAGACCTAGGGTAATTTGAGAAGTGACTCCATCACATATTAGGTGCCTAGAGGAAAACCAAGATGGTTAAGCTCCTCCCTTGTTAGCCATGATGAATCCTCTACTGGCATCCCTTTCCATTTGACTAGATATTCCTCACAAGTTCTATTCTTGGTACTTTTTCCAATATGACTATCCAGTATCTGCTTAATCTCCTTTGTAGCCAAACTAGCTACTAGAATACTCCACTGTGCTTATGCAACTTCATCTCCATCACCTCCTTCATAATACTCTATCAAATTTGAAATGTTAAATACTGGTGAAATATTCAATTTAGTAGGCAACTCAACTTCATAAGAATTTCCAAAATCATGTCTTTTCACTATCTTGCATTGTCCAAACTTCTTCATCTTCAACTTATTATATGTACCCACTAGAAAATGATTCTTTCTCAAATGAACCATGACTTCATCTCCAATCTAAAATTCCTTATACCTCCTTTTCACATTTTCCTTAGCCTTATACTTTGTATTCATCTTTGTGATGTTCTTCCTTACCTCCTCATGGATGTTCTTCAAATGTTCAAAAAATTCCTCCACATTAGCACTATGTATCTCTCCTTTATCCAACTACCTTAATCCAAAAGCATTTCAAGGACTAGTCTTGTATATAATCTATAATGGTGATTTACTAGTACTCCTATTGATAAAATTATTATATGCAAATTCCACCTACAGTAAAATCATATCCCATACTTTTGGCTTGTCTCCAAACAAACATCTTAGCAAGTTTTCCAAACTTCTAATCAAAACTTTTGTTTATCCATTAGTCTGTGGATGATGTGATAAACTAAACTTCAAATCTGTCTTCAACTTCTTCCACAATGTACACTAGTAATACTTGACAAATTTGGTATGTCAATTTGAAACTATACTCTTTGGCATACCATGTAGTCTCACCACCTCTTTGAAAAATAACTCTACCACGTGAACAACATCACTAGTCTTCTTGCAAGGAATAAAATGTGTCATCTTTGAAAACCTATCAACCACCACAAAAATAGAATCATGCCCTCACTACATCCTCAGTAATCCAAGAACAAAATCAATGCTGACATCTTCCAACAACTTCTTTGGTATAGGTAATGGCTGATGCAACCTGATATTTTTCTTCACTCCTTTCACCATCTAATATACTCTACAACTTTCTACAAGCTTCTTCACATCTTGCTACAATCATGGCCAATAATACTTATTAGCAACAAAAGCTATGGTTTCATCTCTACTAAAATGTCCAGTTATTCCTCCTCTATGCTTCTCCTTGATAAGATTCTCTCTCACTGAACTTTTGGGAATGCACAACTAGCTTTCTTTAAACAACATACTATCCTAGATCATGAATCTAACCACTTTCTCCTGTCAAGTGTAATAGGTTTTGTACAGGCCTTCCACACTTCACCAAAATTAGGATCATCTGGATACAAAGTATTTAGTTCCTTGAACCCAACCACCTCTATCTACATTTTTGTTAGCAAAATTTTTCTTCTACTAAGAGCATCTGTAACTTTGTTAGACTTCCCACTCCTGTGTTTCAAAATAAATGTATAACTTTGCAAAACCTTAACCCACTTCAAATGCTTTTGGTTTAATTTTCCTTAACTATTCAAATATTTCAAAGCTTGATGATTAGTAAAACAAACTACTTAGGAAGAAGATAGTGTCTCCACTTCTTCAATGCTTGAACTATAGCATAGAATTCCTAATCATAAACAAAATATTTTCTTTTTGCATCATTCAACTTCTTACTAAAATAAGCAATAGGTCTACCTTCTTGGCTTATCATAGCTCCTATTACAATACCACTAGCATCATAGTCTACTTGAAACACCTTGTTAAAATCAATAAGTGCTAAAATAGGCTTTTTAGAAAAAATTTCAGCTCTCCCTTCAATATTTGTGACAAGGGCTTAGCCACCTCCTATGTACTATAAGTTGAGTGGTTGTATCGAGTATTGATAGATTAGTCCTTTGGTGCAATGACAACCCCACTTTAACAAGTGGTATCAAAGCTTGGTCATAGGTTCAAATCTTTAGACCATCAAGTACCGCTGAAGGGGAGATTGTTAGAAATTTGTTTAGCACTTGCCTCAAGATTTGTGACAAGGGCTTAACCACCTCCTATGTACTATAAGTTGATTTATTGTATCAGGCATTGATAGATTAGTCTTTTGGTGCAACAACAACCCCACTCTAACAAGGCTACTTAGTAACTTTTTGTTTCAATAGATTAAAGCTCTTATCTACCCCTACTGTCCACTTAAATTTTTTCCTATCCCCTCTCATTTTTTCAAATAAGGGTCCATAAACACTACTAAAACCTCTTATGAAATTTCTATAAAAACTAGCCAGTCCATGAAAAGATCTTACCTGTATAGCACTCCTTGGAGTAGGCCATTCAAGGATAGCCTTCACTTTCTTTGGGTTCATTTTTAGACCTTCTTCTAAGACTACAAATGCTAGGTACACCAACAAGTTTAAAAAACTACACTTCTTTAGGTTTATCAACAATTTTTTTTTTCCCTCAACTTATCAAACACCTTGTGAATATGGTTCAAATGCTACTCTAATGTCTTACTAAAGACAAAAATATCATCTAGGTAAATAATGAAAAACTTACCCAAAAAATCCTTCAATACCTCATTCATGAGCTGCATGAAAGAAGTCTTGAAAGAAGTCTTCCACTCATCACGTTCTCTAATGTGAATCTGATAGTACCCACTCTTCAAATTTATCTTTGTGAAATACTTAGCTCCACTCAAATAGTCCATAATATCATCTATCCTTGGCAATGGAAATCTATATGTGATTGTGATCTTGTTGATAGCATGAGAATCTATGTAAATTCTCAATTCTTCATTCTTCTTTGGTGCTAATACAGTTGGTACAACACATGGATTCAAACTCTCTGGAATCAAATCCTTCTACAAAAACTCATGAACTTGTCTATTCAACTCTTCACAATCTACTAGTGTCATTTTGTGTAGTACCTTGTTTGTAAAATTGGCTCCTAGAACCAAATCCATCTAGTGATTGATCATCTCATTGGTGACAATCTATCAGGTACATTATCTAACACAATATCAAAAAACTCTCACATTATATCTACAACTTTTGCAGGTACCTCCTCTAATTCTTCTTTACTATCTTTTGGAATTATATAAAAACACATATTCTCATGCTTCATACCTTTGATAAACTCTTTTCCATCAAGAAAACATATTCTAGTAGCATTCATACATTTTCTTCTTCTTTCTCTATCAATGGCTTCAACTTATGCTTCACTCCATCCTTGGTCAGAGCATAGGTATTTTCTTGCCCATCATGTACAATATGCCTATCAAACTACTATGGCCTACCTAGAAACATATGACATATGTCCATAGGTATGATATCACATAGTACCTCATCCTAGTAGCTTCTAATCTTGAACTTCACTGAGAACTGCTCATTGACCATGACCTTGTGGTCATCTTGAACCCAAGCAATATGATATGGATGCGAGTATTTTTATATCTTTAGCTTCAAATTTGTGACCATCATTTTTGAGACTATATTGTTAGTACTTCTAGCATCAATGATTCAGGTTCATTCTCACAACTCAACAAGACTCTTCTGTTAACTAGGACTTCTCCTCTTTCAACATATTTAGAATGTAAGGATCTGGTATCTTCATCAACATGTACAACTCTTGTCTAGCCTTCTATTCTTTTATATGTCCTTACTTTCTGTTGGGAACATTCAAATGCTCTATGCCCTCCTTCTCTGTAGTTAAAACATTTCCCACGGAAGCCTCCTCTTCTAGATTCTTGTCCTCTACCTCTTCCTCTTGGATCTCTATTCTTCCGATCATGGAAATGATTGGAATTGTTTCCCCTATAGTTATAACTACTAATTTCAGCTTTATTCTTGTTCTTTTGATCATCATTACAGTCTTCATAAGATTGTCCACCAAATCTTCCACTATTCTTGTTATCAAACTTCTTTCTCAGTTTCTCCTCAACTCTTAGGGAAAATTGGTATACCCCCTCAATACTTTTCATTCAAACCAAACATAGCTCAACCTAAATATTTGGCTTTAACCTAATAAGATAACAGACTACTTTTTCCTTATCAATTTCTACATTCTTGGTTCTAATGAGAACTAAGTAGAACTCTTTGGTATACTCTTGAAAAGATATTTCTGCTTGCTTTGACCCCTACACTTTCTTCAATAGATCAATCTCATAATCCATTGAATGAATTGTCACTTTAGTTTAGCTATCATCCTATCCTATCTAATAATTTTTTCCTTTCCCTTTCTATTTCACTCCAACTAAACCTCCTACTACTAGATCTTTGTATGTCCCTTTAGTTTTGCCTTTGCAAACTTTACCCTATTAGGATCCTCAATATCTTCATACTTGAAGTACTCCTCCAGTTTATTGATCTAATCGATCAGCTCCTCTAGGTTAAGATTTCCCAAAAATTTGGGAACTTCAAACTTAGGTATTTTTTCAATCTTGGAGATGGCCCTAAAAAGCCTCTCTTCCTCTAGGTTTAAAACTATGTCTTTTTTGACATTTTCTTCTACTTTGTCCTCATCTTCACTTTCATCTCTTATGGGATGATTTATTTCTCTATGCCTTTTTTCTTCTAACACTTGCATTTTTCTTTGGAGGGCTTGGAAACCCTCAAGTGTAACACCTACAATTCTTTCACCATGCTCTCTTCATGGAGGCATTTTCACTCTTTTGCTGAAACCCTATTGAAAACTTCCTCACAATTGGTAATCTATCTACACACTTAGCCCAAACCAAAATCATGGTGCAAACTACCTCATAGTTAGTAATCTTTCCACATACCCAAGAACTCTAGCTCTGATACCACTTGATGAATGGTGCTCCCCTTAAAACCATAAAGCCATAAAAGAAACAAAGAAACAACAACAAATGTGAGAAAAAAATATGGATTTTTTATTTGTGCCAAAAATACAAAATTATAGAATTCACAAGTACAATATGCCAACTCACATGGGCACCTTCATTATAGTAATTAGCAAGGCTAAGCTATGAACTACCACCTAGAGTTGTTTTAGACAATGTTCAAGCATTTCTTAAATAGGCAATTGTATGCCACCCGAAAAGGTTCTAGACATTGAAATTTAATACCCAGGTCTAACAAACCCTAACAATACATATAGAGTTGTCCAAATACATCTTTCACAATTATTTTAGAAATTTTGGGTAGCCCAACTTCAGAAGGCCATAACTCCTAAACCATTGCTCTGATTGGCTATTACAACCACTTTTTAGAAACACTAGCTCCTAATCTACAAGCTTGGAATGGTACAAGTGCCCTTCCATCAAGTTTTTGGACCTCATCCAAGCACTCTAAGGCCTCCAATGATGAGTCTGAGGAGTTTTCCTCAAAAAAATTCCAATAGCTTCTCCGATACTTAAGCTAGAGAAATGAGATTTTTATTGTAGGCTTATAACTCTAAAAATAACTTTCATATAAAAAATGAGAACATTCTAAGATCTTACTAAAAATAGCATGCTCCCATAAATAGTCACCACCCTATGTACTAGTCCTTGTCAAAATAGAAAAGACTAGAAATAAAACATCTTTTTGGGTGATGCAAGATAGCTCTTACACATAGGATGCTCCTATACCACTCCCCCCTCTCCCCTCTTAATTATTCTAAACATTTCTAACAATTGGAATTAAAGGTTAATTCTTACAAAGAAAATTTTGAAGGTACTTAAAGTGAAAGATCGTGACTTACAAGAGAGATGTACCTAAGCTAAACAAGGAGAACTTTCCTACATGGAAAACCTTGATGAGGTTGCATATATCCAAAATTAGTGATGTTGTTATCAACTTTATGGACAATGAGTATGTGAAGGTAACAACTACTCCTCTGACAACTAAAAAACTAAAGAAAAAGCAAGAACACAATCAACCAATGTTGGAGATTGCCTTAGTCCTAAGTTATGTTGAGTTTGATGACTTAAAAAATTGTGATAGTGTAAAGAAATTGTGGAAAAAGTTGAAAAACTTATATGTAGGTGATGACTTGAGAGCCAAATTAGAGAGCCTAAGAGATAAATTTGATGACAAAAGAATGATGGAAGGTGAGAATATAGTACAATAATGCACAAGAGTTAAAGAAGTCGATACTATTTATGGTGCAAATGAAGAAATCAAATATGAAACTATAATAAGCTAGGTATTGAGGACTGTACTCCCTATTTATGCCATTAGAGTGTTTACAAATCAAGAACTGAGATGCACACTAGGTAACACTTTGACCTTGGAAAGTGTAATTGGTAGACTTATTACTTTTGAAATGTCTAACTTTGATAACTACACAATTGCTACTATTGAATTTTCCTTTAAGTCACAATTGGTTCTTAGCAAAAGAAAAGGAAAATATGTGAAGAGTGACCGTGGGAGTTCTGATGATGAAAGAATGAAAGAAAGTAAAGCATGTACAAAAGAAGAAAAGATGAATGAGACTTCAAGAGAAATAAGGATGACAAAGATAAGAAATCCTATTATATTTCTAAAGAAGAAATTAATGATGAATCTGAAAGTAATGATGATGAAGTTGTCCATGTTTCTATAAAAGAAGATTCAGATGAAGATGAGAAAACTACATTGATTTCATGTGTAAAAAAAAGTGATAGATGAATAATTAATAGTGCATGGTCAAATTATATGACTAGCAATCAAGATAAATTTGAGGACATTGGTCCATACATAGATAGATGTGTTAAATTTCGTAATGATATTCCATGTGTTGTAAAAGGTAAAGGAACTATTCAATGTCTGACAAGATAAAATGTGACAATGTTTACTGGGTTGAAGAACTTAACTATAATTTTTTTAGTGTTTCAAAATTGAATCAATCAGGTTAGAGAGTTGATTTTCAAATTAGGAAGGCCAATATACATGATGTTTATGGTAAACTAGTTGGAAGTGGTGATTAGACAAGAGGTAACTTGTTCTATCTAGATTTATCTAATGAGACATGTTTTTTAACAAAACAAGAAGATGTTTGGCTATGGCACAAGAGGTTATGTCCTATAAAATTTAACTATTTGGTGGATATCAATAAAATGAAGAAAGTAAGAGGATTTCCTAAACTGAAGAACCCTGATGTTAATTGGGAAAAATGTTTTAAGAGAAAAATATACACTTCTAATGATATTTTGGAAGTAGCTCATAGTGACCTATGTGGACCCATTTATGTTCAAATCTACTATGGAGATAAGTATTTTATTCTATATTGTTTTGATGATTACTCTAAGATAATGGTTGTGATATTTCTTAAAGTTAAATATGATTCTTTTAAGTTATTCAAGTGGTATCTAGCCAAAGTTCAAAAAGAAATAGGGAAGAGTCTAAAAATCTTGAGATTTGACAAAGGTGGTGAATTCATCTCAAATGAGTTCAATACATTCTACAATGGTAGAGGAATCAAAAGATAGATGTCAGCACCAAAGACCCCTCCTTAGAATGAGATAGATGAAAGAAGAAATAGATCAATAATGGACTATGCAAGAACATTAATGGTGGAGAAGAGTGTATCAAATAAATATTGGAGAGAAGCTATTAGTACTGCTAACTATACCCTAAATAGAGTACAAGTCAAGAAAGGTACAAATGCTACACCTTTTGAACTATTGTATGGATATGCTCCTAATGTGAAATGTTTCAAAATAATTAGAAGTACATGCTATATACTTAAAGATAATAGGAATGGAAAACTTGATGCAAAGAGTGAAGAATGTATATTCCTAGGATATCCACCAAGAGTAAGTCTTACAAGTGTTTGAACTCTATCACTAACAAAATTTTGGAAAGTGAAAATATAAAAATTGATGACTTTACATAAAGAAGTGACACTGCATGCAAAGAAGAACCTAAAGAACATAATACATTCATCTACATGGATGATGATGCTCCAAGAACTCATAATAAACAAAAAAATCAAGTTATAGTCTCTCAACAGACAAGAATCATTGCAATGCAACAAATTGTTGAGCAACAGAGAGTGGGTGTTGACTGACAAACTGAAGATGTCGAGTTATAGATAAGAAATGTTGATTATCAGACAACAAATGCTGAGCATATAGAACATGAGACTAAACCTAAACAAGGAACATAAAATGAGTGTGAGATTATTTTTCAAGATGAACCCATAGAAGAACAAAGAATTAAACTACCTATGCTATCAAAGTATGTAAGAAGACATCACAAGCATAAAAATTCATTTGTGATGATGAATCAAGTGTTATGAAAGAAATAAATTCAAAGATGACATGTGTTTACTTTGTGAATTTGAATGAAAGATGCTCTAGATGATGATGATTAGATTTAGGAAATGAATGAGGAAAATGAATAAATTGAGATGAATAATACTTGGACATTACTGCCAAGACCTAAAGACAAAAATATCATTGGGACAAAGTGGGTTTTTAGGAAAAAACTTAATGAGAATGATGAAGTAGCAAGAAATAAAGAAAGACTTTTATGCAAAGGATATGCTCAAGAAGAAGGAGTCGATTATGGAGAAACATTTTCTCCTATGGAAAGACTTGAAGGAGTCAAAACTATGCTTGCATATTCAACCTACAAAAATTTGAAGGTATATCAAATGGATGTCAAATCTGCATTTTTGAATGCTATACTTGAAGAAGAAGTCTACATTGATCAACCTAAAGGATTTATAGATCTAGACAAGAAGAATATGCTATGTAAACTAAAAAAAGCTCTTTATGGATTGAAACAAGCCCCAAGAGCATAGTATAAAAGATTGCATAATTTTTTGGTGAAGATTGGTTTTGAAAGGACAAATGATAACAATAATCTAAATTTGAAAAATGGTAAAAAAAAAATGAAGTAATTCCATTTGAAGTATATGTTGATGACATTATATTTGGAGGAAGAGAAGCATTATGCAAATCATTTACTGATGAAATGAAGAAGGAATTTAAAATGTCTATGTTTAGTAAAATTAAATTCTTTGTTGGATTACATGTCAAATGAAGTCTGGTATTTTCATCACACAATCCAAATACATCAAGGAGATACTAAAGAATTTTGTAATGGAAGATTCAAGATCAATGAGCACACCTATGTCAATAGGACATAAGCTATCTAAGAATGATGAATATGCTAATGTGAATTAGACCTTATACAGATCCATGATTAGAAAATTGCAATATGTTATTCATAGTAGACTTGGTATTACATTAGCAATTGGGATAGTTGCTATATTTTTAGAAAATCCTAATGAAATTCACATAATGGTAGTGAAAAGAATAACGAGATATCTGAAAGGTTTAGAAGACTCTGGATTGTATTACAAAAGAAGTGATAGATTTGAACTGGAGTGTTCACTGAATCAGATTGGGAAAGAAATATTGATGATATAAAATGCACTAGTGGAGGTGCATTATGTCTAAGAAAAATATTGGTGTCATGGACAAGAAAGAAACAAAATTCTATTGCCCAATCAATAACTAAAGTCGAGTATGTGGCAGTTACAGTGAACTGTTCAAACATTATGTGGATAAAGAAATTACTGAAAGGTATGAAAGAAAAAATTATAGATCCAATAGTTATCTATTATGATAACACAAGTGATATGAACATTTCAAAGAATCTAGTGATGCACACTTAGACAAAGCACATTGCAAGAAAAATAATTAATTGTTAATTATTTATTCTATTTGCTTAAGCTTACTTAGGTCATGCATTTATTTAATACTTCTATATTTAATGCTTGTAGTGGTTAGTTGTTGACAACACGGGAGTTTTTTCCCTTCTTGTTGTCAAGCTTATCTTCTACCACCTTCCAGCTTGTTCTACAAGCTTCCATGAGCTCTTTATAAGCGGGCTCTTCTCATTGTAATCATAATATCACATATTGTGCATATTGTAAATAGATTTTCATTGTGTTTGCATACTTGTGGTCTCTCATGTCCGTTTAGGATTTTTCCCTTGCTCCATGCTCTTCCTCTTCTTGGCTTCTCTTTGATAGGTTTTCACATGCAAGTGATCTTGGGCATCTTTGGAGTTGGCTTTCCTCAACTCCAACATGGTATCAGAGCCTTCCTGTTGCATCTTCATTGAAGAATTTTGAAGTCGTGATCTAGAGTCACAAACCCTAGTTTTTTTGTGCAATTTTTCTTCAAATCAGGGGATTAGCAAAATTTTAGAGCACTTTCAGCCCAAACGAACATCACCATTGGATCTAGAAGGCTGTTTGCAGTTAGGATTCATATAAAGCTTTTCAATTTTGGACACAGGACAATTTTGGGGATTTTTTGAAGCCTCCAGGGTCTGCCGTATGGATCGTACGGACGTAGGGACAAAAAAAAATAAATTTAAAAAAACATATTTTCGGGCGCTCAGCCAGGCGGCCACCGCCGCACCACCCAATGGCCGCCGTCGCCGCTGAGCCGCTGCGACTTGGCGCCACCCGCGGGCCACTTTGGCGCCGCCCCTGCGGCCACCTCCGTCGGCGCTATTTTTTGTCTCACTACCCCTGCGGCCACCTCTGCTGGCTCCTCCGCTCCTATCCCAGTCACCGACACAGTCAGCACGCGTGCCTCGTCAGTGTTGTTCTAAGCGTGACATGTGGCAGGTGTGCCACATGGCACATTTCCATGTGGCCACTACCACATCATCATTTGTACTGCCATGTGGCATCCTTTTTTGCAGTGATGACTTCCAAGCCGTCAAATTTAATCACGTGACTTGCTAACTTTAGCGCGATGTCATCAACCTGCCTTGTACCTCTCTTGATTTCATTTTGGACCTACCTTTTGTTTTTTGGCCATAACTTTTGCATATGGAGGTATTTTTCCGATCCGAAAGAAGCACTAGAAAGCTAGTTCCAAGACAAAGACATTGGTGTAGGTATTTTTAGGTTTTGATGCTTTTTTATTGCTCCTTTTTCTATTGAAGTCTGAAGTCCTATTTTTGACTTCGACATGCATATTTTTTGCGTCCCATGCCTATTTTTTGAAAAAATTATATTTTTGGAAAGCTAGTTTTCTCATCTTTTCAGAAATGTGGTCTTTTTCTTTATTTTTGGCCTCTACTCTTTCTATCATAGTTTTTCTTTTTTTGCTATATGGTGGATATTTTGAGTGTTTTAGGCCCGAGGATCGTTTTCCTGGCATGGACTCTCTTGTTTTTAGCTGTACTTTCTTTTGTATCAGCTCCTTTTTAGTTCTAATCATTATAGCTATCATTTTGAAGCACTTTTTATTTGGCACTGAGATAAAGTGCCACTTTTGCATTTCGGAGATCATGAACGTTGTTTTGAGTCAGGTGTACTTGCACTATTTTCATAAAGCACCATGGGGGGGATTATTGTTTGCTATTTTAGGCATTCTCCCTTTGTCAAGTGAGTGTCCCTTCCATGACATTAGATCCATGCAGAGTTAGTTAGACCGTGTCTTTATAGGTGTCTGTACATCTTTTCCTCTCTCCTTGTTCTTGGTTCGTTTGCAGGAGACTTTGGCACACCTTCTTAGTTGCTTGTCATCATACCCCATTTGCATTAAGGGGGGGTTATGCTATTGTTCTAATGCATCCATGGTTCAATGGTTCGATAGTGTGAACTATGTATTCAGTGGTTGATCCTATATACAAGGTGATTGCAGTGGCTGGCTACCTATGCATTTCGATGAGATGGATCATCTACCATATAGACATGCTCGGTTCGTGCCTTCCTCTTCCATGAAGGTTCATCAGATCAGCAGTTTGGCAGATTTTGCGACTTCTTCATGATCACTCCTTGTTCCTATTTTAGGGGACAATTTCCCTAGTTGGAGACTTCTTCAGTTCTTCACTAGGTTCTTACCTCTTTTTGGGGGAGGGTTTTTCCCATGTGGTTTTCTCTCTTTCCCCACTTATAGAGGTTGCATCTTTTCTTGCATTGTACTTGGGTACCTAACATGGCCTCGTTGCCAAGACCCATTATGCATTCATCTTAGTTTTGTGAGCTTAAGGCATTTCCCTAAGTTGCACTTAAGGGGGGGTGTTAGAGTAAATAATTAATTGTTAATTATTTATTCTATTTGCTTAAGCTTACTTAGGTCATGCATTTATTTAATAATTTTATATTTAATGCATGTAGTGGTTAGTTATTGACAACACGGGAGTTTGTTCCCTTCTTGTTGTCAAGCTTATCTTCTACCACCTTCCAGCTTGTTCTACAAGCTTCCATGAGCTCTTTATAAGCGGGCTCTTCTCATTGTAATCATAATATCACATATTGTGCATATTGTAAATACATTTTCATTGTGTTTGCATACTTGTGGTATCTCATGTCCATTTTTGATTTTTCCCTTGCTCCATGCTCTTCCTCTTCTTGGCTTCTCTTTGACAGGTTTTCACATGCAGGTGATCTTGGGCGTCTTCGGAGTTGGCTTTCCTCAACTCCAACAATATGAACATTTCAAAGAATCTAGTGATGCACACTTAGACAAAGCACATTGCAAGAAAAATAAGTGAAGTTAGAATATGTGCACACTAAAGAAGAAAATGCTAACATATTTGCAAAAGCCCAACCTAAATATGCTAAATGAATATCTTAGAGGTAAATTAGGGGTCATTTCCCTAAAAAAAGCTACTTAAGGAGGCAAGGTTCATTTCATGAAATATTCTAATTAGAATATCTAACACATTGGTGCAACACAACTCTACTTTAGGAAATTCCCAGAGTAGATATTCTATTACAATAGAATGGATTATTCCTAAACAGATGACAAATTTAAGCTAGACATGCAAAATCTACATAATTAAGGTGTATGAAGCAATTGAAGCTAAGAAAGCTTAGTGTCTTTGGAATTTTTGTCAAAGAGGAAGAGATATATGTAAGAATTTCCCTTAGGGAAAAATTCATCCAAGACCAAGGAACTCAAGCACAAGCACAATAGTAGACAAAAAAGAGTATGATTAGAATAATTATATAATATTCATTCAATGTAGATTCAAGTATAGTAGGAGTTTCTGTATATAAAAGCCTCTAGAATGCTTCTAGAATGCATAGAAGTTAGCAACATGATAAGCCATACAATCAAGTACATGTTCACTAGATATGGGTTATACTCCATTAAGCACAAGAGTAAGTGTGATGATGAGAGGATAAGTGTAATGCTCCACCAAGGGATCCAAAAGAATTAACCTAAAATTTTACTAATTTTGCAAAACAATTTTTTTTTTTTTTAAAGATCATGAAAGACAAACCATTCACATCAAACACATAGCAGTGAAAGTAATAACATGCAATCAACTAAAGCATACATAATAGGTTACATTCCTTAAAGATCCCAGGACATTGAGTCACATTTAATCTAATTAATACTAAGTCTAACCACTACCACATCCACATGAAAGAATAAATTAAGAAGTCCAATGTCCATAATATACATTCATTTTCAAATGCCTATTCAAAATGCTCAATCATCTACTATACATGTCACAGGGTATGAAAGGCTTAAAAGATTAAAAATATGTAAAAATAAAGATACATCATCCTCATCAACCATGATACAAGTGCAATAAAGTAAATGAAACCAATAACATACATGACACATCATCATAGAAGATATAAACATCCATCATAAGAGTTAGCCATGAATCATAAACACAACACATAATTATTTAAATGCATGGTTCCTCCCAACCATAAATAGCATCATTAGACCATCGTGGGCCCTAGCCATCCCTCCGTGTGAAACATCCCAAGTCACCAAAGAGATCATTGATATTATCATAGTAGGGATTTCACTCCTAAACATACTACAACATATGCATAAAGAGATCTAACGTGCAAGAACAAAGTATAAGATAAGTATACAACATCATCTATCATATGCTAATCATCAATATAAGGATACATGTCCATCATCATAATCCAAGAATAGAATGAAGATAAATACCAACAAAAAATGCATCAGCCACAGTGTCTTAGATGGATCTCAAATGGTAAGAGTGAAAAAGCACTACCACCCGACTGCGTGGGACCTAAATGGCCCACTTCCACTGCGCTTGGGAGATAGTCTCAAGTCCCAAATAGGATATCAAATCACATAGCACAAATACTCTCTAAGTTCAAGAATCTTAAAAGTATGCTATCTCAAAGGTTCCAACTCATAGATTGACATCTACACCCAGAGGCACAACAAAGACACGTAAGAAACCTACTATGTAAGTGAGAAAGTGTCATCGCACATATCACGCTAGAGTTACCCTAGTAGTCTCTCGATAGACCCCAGCCCCCTATTGATCCCTATGTGGCCACTAGTATCCTCTCGTACTAATGAGGCATACTACAAAATGCAAGGTTGAAACCAAGCATTCTCTCTACTCCGATCCTAGTCTGTACTAGCACTTGAGGCATGGGCAAGAACATACAATTATCTTATTAGGTTCATTTTAATCCTCATTTAGTGTAAATGTTTTCACTTATTAAAACAACTTATAATGAGTCACCTTGGCAGCCACGTAGGGCCCCGACCCCCATTGCAAGCCACTTCTTGACACTACAAGTAGATAACCTACCCTAGGCTAATGAAATCACAAATCAAAAAATCACCTCAGTCCTATACAAGTGACTAGAAAAATACCAAAAGATAATCCATAGTAAGAGCATCAAATCTCCATGAGTAACTAAAAAGCATCCATTGATAATCATGGCCACAACAGTTCTCTATTGGCAACTGAAGGTATCAATGATAATCACAATATCCATCAGTTCTCATTGAGCAACTGTATAGTATTCCAAAAATAAATCTCAATACCCATATCAATGATAAATCACAACATCCATTAGTTCTCAACAAGCAACCAAAAAGAATCTCAAAATAAATAATACTGATCGAAGACTCCAAAATGGTCAAGTCCAAAACATGTTAGAACATGAAAACATCAAGAATAAATCAACACTTCAATCCCATCAAGGCAACTAGAAAGTAATCCAAGTATAACTGATCGATGACTGAAAAATGGTTAAGTCCAGTCTCTCATGTACATACATCTCAGCTTCTCATAGGAAGACTGATGCGCATCAACAAATAGTGAATACAAACATCTCATAGAGCATGCCATCACATTACCATGGTTGGATTTTAAAAAGATCGAGATCAAATAACATCAACATGCCATCACATTTGCATAACTCCCAAGCCTCTGGTAGACATCCTAACTGGTGAACACTCTAGGACCACCCAAACCCCAAACATGGATAGCATAAAGAACAAGATACAAACACATATTTTAGTTTGCTTTCGCAATCACATGGTTAAGCCAAATATTAGGTTTCAATTTTCATTTTCAAGTACATTTCAAGTGTATAATATTCTTCATTTAATCTACAACTCAATCCATTTATTTTTTTGAATAAAACATAGAATTATCCCTCCATTATTTTAAAACAATTCTCTAAAATAATCATAAGATAATTATTTACTTATTTAAATCATTGAACTAGTTCCCATTGACTTTTAGATAAAATCATTCACATTATTCAAAACATTAGAATAATACTTATCAACTTTAAAATAATTAATTTACAATTTCCTTTAAACACTTCAAGGACAATCATTTATTTAAAATAATCCTCATTGATTTTAAGTAAAATCAATCTCATTAATAATTCAATTATTTAATTCCACTTATTAATATCTCTTTTATTTTAATTTTCCCTCATTTAAAAATTAATTTACTTAAATTGACTAATAATTAATTACACTTCTTCTACTATTAACTAGTGTAGGAGCACCAGGGCCAAGGACAAAAGGCCTAGAGGAACTAGGGTCACTAAATAGATCCTAGGGGGATCAAAGTATGAACATGACCTTGAAGGGTCATTAAATTTTAATAAGTCCACAATGGTCACTTCAAAATGTTTTGTTTATGTTTTAACTGTTTTGATTGATCACTTTGTAAAAGAATCAATGATGTAGCCTTAATGGCATTTTTGGAGTTAGTGTACCTAGGGTTCACTTTGGGATTCTAAGGTAGATGAGTTATTTAAAGACCTTCAAAGGTCCAATTTATTTTAATATGGAAAGTAAAGCCATTATATGGTGTCAAATGCACTTGAAGTGCCTAAAAATGTAAATTGCCAAAAATTGGCAAAATGAAGCCTAGAAGGCTCGTAGAGAGTTTATGGGATTTAAGAGTGGTTTGAGGATTTAAATTTGGGATAAAAATATTGAAAATAATATGGAATATTAATAAAATTCATAATGATGTAAGGTTATCAAAATTGACAACCATGTTGTCAACTACACAACAAAACATTCAACTAACTGTAAACAGTCATAACTAACGGTAACCGGTTTGAGGAAGTTGCAACTGGTTTGAAATTTATTATTAGCATTGATGAGCATGAGTTTTAGGAGGGAATGAATGGTAGGGATTTTTTAAGGTGTTTTTGGTAGAAATGATGCAATGTGACAAAGTTTCATACAATACCAAATTAAATTCTCTGCAAAGTCCTAGTTTGTTTCCGTAAGGGCACAGTCTACTTTTTGTATTGAAAAGACTTCTCATTTGGATAAAATATTGATTATAAATGTCTTAAATATATTTTTGTTTAGTTTTTAATTTATTCCATTCTTTGATAGATTATTTTTGTGAATTTTAAGCACAAAGAACTCCTGGTTATGGAAAATGGAGGAATGACTATCA
Source organism: Cupressus sempervirens (assembly GCA_028749045.1). Lineage (NCBI taxonomy): Eukaryota > Viridiplantae > Streptophyta > Pinopsida > Cupressales > Cupressaceae > Cupressus > Cupressus sempervirens. Next base: position 977,415,381 of record CM053792.1, on the reverse strand, counting down.
TTGAATAAAACAGTCACAGTACGGGGGCCATATCTCCCTAATGAACCATTGGATCAAGCCAAATTTGAAATATGTTGGAGAGGGACAAGTTTTACCAAATTTGACTAGAGAGATTGAAGAAATTTGGTCAAGGTAAAAAATTATGGATGTCTAAGTTAAGGTCTATGTAAGGGACAACGACAGGGCAGTTTGTGATGAATTTCCTTCATAAATAAAACTAGGATTTCCTAATGTATTCTTTGCAACCAAATAAAAATTAACATACATATCTAGATTCCAATTTCAAGATTGAATATTTTTTTATGGAGTATATTCACACACATATAATAGACACGATGAAGATAGGAAGAGAAAGAGTGCAAGTGGAATATGCAAAAATCATGAGTGCACCTGGATACTGATTCTAATTTGCTATGCATCAGAAGTCCATAGAAAAATCCCTTCCTTCTCCAACATTCGCCATTCCTCCAAGAATCAAACCAACCAAAACCCCCAAGTGACTAAAAGTTCTTGTAGAAGCATATGAGCATGTAGAAGCATATGAGCTTCTCGAATGCATGTAAGCTTGTCCAAACACACTAAGAGAGCCTCTATATAAAGGCCTCTAAGATGCATCTAGAATGTGTCTAGAAGGAACTAGGAGATAAGCATGACAACTAAGCATGTAACTTTCATGACAAGAAGATAGACATGATGAGGTCTCTAGAATGTTGTAGACAACATGTGCTCAAATAATATGCTAACTCCTAAGTGTAGACAACACATGCATAATTAGAGTGCAAACTCTTGTGTTGTCAACATGACAACTTACAAGAGTTTGCATACTCCTATGTGAATAAATAATAAAATAATGCAAATTAATTTATTTAATTAAATTTCTTTATTTAATATTCACTTGACTCCTTTTAAAATTAATTTATTAATTTTAAATATCACTACTCGAACTACTAGTAGTAGTAGCACATTTGATTGAACTGGATAATATACTTAATCAATAGATAATAGAAAAATATGGCATAGGGGAAAATATGATAGAAAAAGTGCATTATCCAGGTGATGGTAGGATGGATATATTATACTTAATCAGTAGATAACATAAAAATATGGTATCAGGGAAAATATGATAGAAAAAGTGGGTTATCTAGGTGATGGAAGGATGGCAACAATAGGTCAAGGAAATTAGTATCCACTCCCAATACTAGAGCCACTAAAACTTGGTGTTCATAAACCAGTCATTGGAGATGAGTCAGATGATCCATCAAGTTCTTCAAAGAAAGGTGAACCCATGTCATTAATAATTTGAGGTATAATTCTAACCTCCCATATTGTTTCATGTTCAAAAAGTATGATGCAACTAATTTTTTTCCAAAATACTATAGTTAAAGGTCACTATGCAAAGAAGCAAAAGGTTTCGAATACTCATTCTGATACAATGCCAGTCAAAATTCCCTCAGAACAAAACCTTCAAAACTATCCAAAAAATCCACTTTTTAGTGTTAGTGGGACATGATTAGGAAGGGGTGATGTCATTGGTATTCCTTAAAATAGAATTATTACAACCTCAAGCATTTCTAGAGACAAGTATAATGCTGCAAGTGTTCTTTCTCCTTTCAAATGTCATATTGTATCAATGGACCCAAATTTTGAATTCAACAATTTTGTAACAATTTTTCAAGAAACCACAAAAAATAATACAAAAAAAATAAGAAAGTCAAGAGGAATGTACTTGAGGTGGCTCATTCTCAAGATCCTACATCGAGTAGGATATTTCTAGTATTTTACACAAATAAAGAAATGATGGATTTTATGATTGTTTCTCCCCCAAATTTATATAATAATCCACCAGAGAGTGAGATAAATCTGCCATATTTTCATGTTAACACACTATCTATGGATTTATCCAAAGTTAAAAAATAGACAAGTCACCATGACCAAAAAGACCAACTCTATGGTCTACAATTCACTGTTCAAGATGGAGAGAGAGAAAAGGAGTTGGAGAAAGAAAATGAAAAGTTAACAGAATACTTGATGTCAAAGGAAAAGGAGGAAGCAACATATAGTAGGTGCAAATAAATAGAGAAAATGATTATAAGTTCTTCCTCTCAAGAAGAAAGTGCACACCCACAACTAGAAAATATGGAGGCACAAATGAAAATTTTGAAGGAATAATTGGAAGAAAGAAATAAAAAGCTAAGCAATGTAAATGTAGATAGAGAAGAACAACTCAAGAAGTTGAAGGAAAAATTGGAAAAAAGAAATAAAAAACTTAGTGATACTCTAAATCATGTTAATATGGATGCAGATGTAAAATTCAAAGAATTAAAGGAAAAATTGCAAGAATCAAATAAACAACTTGAGGATGAAAAAGCATCTGCAGTAGATATTTTCAAAAAGTTGGAGTCTAGTGGACATACAATAAGTAACATAAATAAGGAATTGGACAATGAGAGGGAAAAATAAAAATAGTGGGAAGAGAAAGTAGAGGAAATAAAGGAACAAAGTAAAAATTAGTTGTCACAAATGGTGCAAGAGGTTTAGAAGGAAAATAAAACAATCACAACCTACAAGAACAACTTGTTTGAGTTAGATGAAAAAATCAAAAATTTATTCAAGCTAATTAAAGAAAAAATATGGGGGAAAATTATTGCAAATACCAATAGGTTGTGTGATTGATTTGAATTGGATCAAATTTTTTGAGTTATTTGTGGGAGTATCAAATAATAGATTGAGAACAACAAAGACCTTTTTAAGCTTGAGAAGATTGCAAGACATATTAAACACAAATCAACACACATAGTGATAGGTATTTGGCCAGCCAAGGAGATCCCAATTGCATTGGTGCATTAGTAAAGTCATCAACTATCATTCAAAAATTCCAAAGTATAAGGGAAGGAGAGGAATATTTGAACTGAATTGGAAGAAAGCTCACCAAGATGGATGACAGAGAAAAAATAATGATAAGTCTTGGTTTGTGTAATCCTTTCCCTAGTAATTCATCAACGATATTTATTGGAAGGGAAGATTACCAAAAAGAGTTGAAGGCCAAAATTATGTCTAGAGTAGTCAAGTTTTCTTGGGATTCAACTCTTGAAGGAATTTTAAATTGTATCAAACCATTGGATAACTTGAATGCACTGTTGGATGTAGTATTTCTTTCAAGTAAATCTTCCAAATATGGAAGTCTAATGAAATTAAAGGTCATCTACTATAACATAAAAAATGTTCAATCTCCAAACAAAGAAGAATTCAACATCCTAAAAAAATGGTGACTGAATCTTCAATTATCTCATAAGACATCCATCAAAGTATGTGAAACTTGGAAAGTGATTTTAATCATCTTTGTAGTATTTACTTTATTTCTATTTTTAATTGTTTGATATGAGATAAAAGTTTGAACTTTTTTTCTTGAATAAGATAAACATATTAGAATCCAAATGCTACTTTTCTTAATAGGCATGTCAAATGCAAAGGAAACAAATGTTTTTGATACTAAATTTGATGCTACTCTAAGACTTTTCCCATGAGGAAACAATAACCTGAAGTTGTTGTTTCTCCCTTATTTCTATATTTGTATAAAAGGGATATTAGGGTCATTTTCTAAATGTAAGGGTTATAAATTTAGTACTTATAACTCATGATTATGAAATTGGGTATTCAAATTTAACTTTTTCAACATGAATTCATTGAATTATATCAATTATCATGTGCAAAAAAGTAATGAGAATGAATATGAATTTTATCATTTGAATTGCTATATTTTCATAAAAATCATCAAGGATTGTACCATAACAATGTAACATATGAGCATAATAAGGGAAATAACAAATAGTAATTGTAAAGTTTTAATGAATCTTGATTCATCACATTATATAACATAAAATGTACATGTTTGTTTAACATTAGAAATTTAGAAAATGATATAACTTATTATGCATGATAAATGAATCATGATTAGATTTAGAGAATATACTAACAAGTAATAAATTTAGAGTTAACGCATAATACCATGACTATTAAACTTTCCACAACATCTCATCATCCAAATCTTCGGATTCTTCACCATCAAGTTCAAATAGTCATTCATTATGCTCCATATTTTCTCCAGTCTACATACCTTCACTTTCTTGATCCTCAACTTCAACATCAATGCTACCAATATTCATACCACTACTTTAGTTAGTGATCTCATTGTTTGAAATGTTATCCAAACTTCTTCTTTAACATTTCTTCCACCACAATTTTAGTGCCCTTTCATAAGGAAAATTATTGACTTCATATCTAGATGTATATAGCCTTGGACAATTTTCCAAATTCTTGTCTAGTTTATTTCTTACCTTTGACTTTGGGAGCCCCAAAGCATTGAAAAATCTCTCATCCTCCATAGACCCCAATATCATTGTCAAACATAATTTAGAAAGCTTGAAAATTTTGGATATTGAATCTTACAACACTTCACTCTAAGCTAGATTTCTCCAAAGTTTGGTTCCCTATCCTTCTTCTCTGAGGTTCCACATAAGGTCATATTGTTCCTTCATTATAATGGAAAAATGACAGGACTTCTCTCTCAAATGAGATTCATCTAAAACTCCATTTATAGTTACCTCATTGATTTGTTTGCTTTTTCAAAATTGATCTATCAAAACCAATAACTTATCTCTAAAATATTTACAACTTCTTAAACTCCAATAATGGGGAAACGCAATATACACTGAGTCAAGTAATTCATGTTGAGGCAACCTTTCTCTAATTTTCAAGGAAATATTATAAGAAATATCCTTCACAGAAACTATTACAAAGTCAACAATATGTTCAAACGCTTCCTTTGTATCAATTAATTTTGGTTGTTGTGAGGTCTCATCCTGACCCATCATAGCATAGTGGATACAATATTATTTTGATACTCATGACTCGATAAGTCGAGACACTATCAGATACACTAAACATATTATGTTATTTCATGTTGTGTGATGTTTTACTTTCAGATGTTTGATTATGTTATTTAATGTTTTATGAACATGTATATTGATGAAGTAGTGTAGAGAGTGAATGCATAATTAACACTTTGATTATGTAATTTTAATGATTAAGAATATGAGTAGAACAAGATAAACAATTGGTTATTTGAAAGATAGATGTTTTAATGTTATCTAATTTATCTTGATGAGTTATTATATATATGCATGTGATTTTTTTGAGCTATTGATGTGTGCAATGAGTGTGCAGGATATTTTAGCCAAAAAATCTAAAGGAGAAATGAAATTGAACCCTATGTACCGATTGTGGAAACAAGGGTTAGTCTAACAAAAGATGCAAACCCCATTGTTCGTATTTTATTTGTATTATGAGATGTATGAATGTATCATTCTGTAATCAATAAGTGTTAATGTTTTGTAACAGTGAATTTTTAGTGTCGCTTGACACTCGTAAATTGTATATGCATTCCAGCATGACAGTTAGGGTTAACCGTGTAACCTAAAGATCTAAGTCAAACTAGGTTAGTGACATTTTTACTAATCAATTAGTAATTGAGGTTAATTACCCTAATTAGGATCAGTGAGTAATCTACATTTTTGAAGGTTGTGAGAAAGTCCTAAAATTTTCCTAGCTTTTGATAGGCCCCTAATTAATCCTAAAGCCTAAAATCATGAAATCTAAGTACCCAAGGGATATGGGTATGGGTTGGGGGCATTTTCCACCCTCCTAGCCCCTTTTCTTGACTTTTATGGTCACTCAAAAACCCCATTTTTTCTTTATTACGAAAATTGATTGTTTCATCATGAGTTGGATAACTTTAACTCCACCTTGAGGTCAGCCTTATGTCTAGTTGAGTTAGAAGACTCTAGAACTTTTAGCAAGTGGAGTTATTGCTTTTTAGAGGTGGTTGAGTTTAGGATATTATTTAGAGGCATTTTTTAGACGATTTGAGTTTTCACCCAACCTCTAGTTTTAGAGTGGAATTCAGGATTGAAGGAGAAGGAGAAGGAAGGGAATGCTCATCTCAAATTGCTCAATTGCCATAACCTGATTTTGAAAGTAGGAATCCCTCAGCTCATGGTGTTCATGTTTTTTTGAATGCTTAAGTTATTCTATTTGCATATGTATGTTTGTGTGTGTGTTGAATATGTTGGAAGGGATTGAAATAGGTTTTCTTAAATGCTTTCCCTTGTCTTTTGCTTTGAATTTTGAAGGGATTGTATGGGTTGTATTGGAATTACTCACCCTTGGATAGGGCAGAAGTGACCATTTACAGGGGGAGGTCTTTAGTTGGACTCTAACAATGTAGAGTCTCTTCTCAGGATGAGAAGAGGGAGAGAGGGTAGGGTATTATGGGCCCCTACCTGTCAACACAAACCACATTTTGAGTTTTGGTATGTAGAATGGAAGAATGGAAGTTCTTGAGTTTTAGCCCCAAAAAGGCACCTATTATGGTGTTGTGTTTGACATCTCCTATTGGAAAAATCCACCTTCTCCCTAGTATAGTTCAATGTTGAACCTATTATGCAAACCTGGGATCAGAGTGGATGTGTGATTTTGTCTTCATGTTATGATTGGTTGTCTCCCGATCAATTTTCATTATCTCCATAATCACTGAGATGTATTTTAGAATTTGAAATTGATCACTCGTTAAGGGCCAAGAAGAAAATTTAAATTATTATTGAAATTCACTTATGTTGGGAGATTTCTGCTCAGGATTTAAATCTCGTGTAATTTTTTATTTATTTAAACTTATTGTTGAAATGGCAACAATGTCATGTTTTCTTCCTATTTCTTTCCTGACAGGGCCTTTGAATCAGCTGGTCGATAAAAAAATGATTGAGTAATATCCTTGTTATGATATTTCTAGTTCGTTTTAGTTTTTGCATATGTACTTATAAATCAGTGTGATGATGTTTACCTTACTTCGACATTCCTATGTTATGTAATCATATTCATTGATTTAGTTTAATCTTATAAAATGGTGATGATATACCATTATGCAATTTAAGTTTCAAAGAATGTTAAAGAAAAATTTGATGTTTGATTTGGACTTCAATGTAATTCATATTCCTAGAAAGCAAAGTAATCTTATGACTTTGTTTAAAACACAATATTTTGAACTCAATGAATATAATCAATGTTAGAAAGGAAATAGTTATTATTGCCTTGATAAATTTGATATGGTGGGCTTAAACCCATTAGAAAAATAAAATACCCCCCTTGAATAATTAATAACTTTGAAATTTCCATACTTAGACAAAAAAATGACCTTAAAAAAAATGTATTTCCTAGAGCAAAAAAGCTCATTGGACTTTGTATGGGGAACAAAATTAGTTGTCTTCTTACAATAGAGAATAACTTGAAGATTCCTTTATTATCCTTATTTGTTCTTATTTAATATTATGTATTTAAATAGAAAGAAAAAAAAATAAAAAAATTTCAAAATATTATTTATACAAAATAACCAATATCTTACTATCCTATAAGCCTTACCAAATAAACTTTTAACAATAAATATCCCCTATTTATCCTAAGTCTTAACTACCCCTGCACATTCCTAGGCGTCAGTTTTTGAACAAGGGGCAAATTTGAATTTTAAACCAAAGTCAATGAATTTAATGGCGACATAACCCCTTGTGCCTCCCACCAAATTTGTAGTCCAAGTGTACCCATGTGGCCTGACAAGGCAGTGGCAAGTTGTATGTGGGCATTTAAGCCAATGCAAAGGAATTGGCTTTAAACTATTTCTACCTCCACCTTTTCTAGCGGCTACCTTGGTGTTGGTTTCCATGCACATGGGAGGGGGGGGGAGACAAGACCTGTGTAATGGTAGGCTTTGTTAGTGTGCCAAACCTTTTAAAGCTCCTAGTTGTTGGGTTTTGGTTTAGTAATGATAGGATGTTAGTAGATGAAGTTTTGGTGAGTAATGTTTAGTTAGTTAGAATTTAGGAATTAGTGGATGATAAGTTAGTATTGATTAAAGTGGTATTAGTATTTGTTATTTAGGATTGGTTTTTATTAAAGTTTTTTTATTAGTTAGTTTTAATTTATCAGTAATTTGATAAATTTGTTTAAAGTATTAGTATATTTTAAATTGTAGTTAGTTTTGTTAAATTAGAAATTAGTGATAAAGTTTAGTTAGTTTATAATTTTATGTTTTTTTGTTTATGATCGAATTAGTCAACAATTATATTAATTAGTAGAAAGGTTTAGTTAATGTTAGATGCTAGTGTTTTAGTTTATTGGTATTTTAATGAGTAGATTCTTATTAATTTTTAATTATAATAGTATGTCTGAAGTATTGTTTAGTTATTTTAATTTTTCAAATTAATATATTTTAATGAAAATTTGTAAGGATTGGAAGCAGAATGAGTTTAGGGTAGTGATGATATATAAATGTTAGTGAATCATAATTAATAATTATTACTTTTAAGTAATAGATAGTATTATTTGGGTGTAGGATATTGAGGTTGTTTTCTAATAGATTTAATAGATTGATGGCTTACATATGAGTTATTGAGAAGTATATGAAAAATAATATATTGTTTAAAATTAATGTATAACGAAACAAACGTTGAAATCAATCTAATAATGAATGTTCAAATTTAATGACCTATTCCTTCACGTTGAGTTTAAAACTTAATAAAGATGTCAGGACATTGTTAAGATAACCCGTAGCTATCTTCAATGTATCTATACTTTAACTTGTGAAACAAAACATATTAATCTTAGTGGAATTAACTTTTTAAAAAAAATTATGTGTGTTTTTGCCCTTTTATTTTGGGCATGACATTTTGGTATCAGAGTCCATGTTTAACACTAGGAACCTAAAACCATTATGCTTTTGAAACTTAATTTAAACTTTAAATTGTGTATGATGCCTCCCATCACATGAAGAAACTAAACTTTAAATTGTGTAGAGGTCGTAGGGCAAGAGGTGGTAGAGGGGAATAGGAGGATGGGCCACCACCTCCACTACCACCACCACCACCACCACCACCACAAAACCCGAATCAAGATATTTTAGATTCCCTTCAGACATTGATTGGTGTAGTCTAGCAGAGGCTACCACCTATAGTATAGCTAGGGATGTAGATTCCCGAAGTGGAAGCAAAAGGACCTAGAGGATGTGGGGCCAGTAGCAGAGAGAGGAGTAGGAGTCCCCCATCAAGGTAGGTAGAGGGACAAGGCGAGAATGAGGGTGAGTCGATACATCATAGAGGACCACCACTTGATAGACCTCCTAGACATGTAGGAGATGATATCAAGGAGTCGATACGACTCTAGCCACCATTCTATACTGGTTCCACTAAGGGAATAGTAGTAAAGGCTTGGTTATAGAGTCTACAATGGTGCTTTGGATTACATCCTTATGGGAGTAATCTAAAGGCATGTCTAGTAGTCCATCAGTTGAGGGAAGATGCTTCCACTTAGTGGCATCAGTAGGGGACTATAGGAGTGAGGATGGATACCCTCACATGGGAGTCATTCTTGGAGAGATTCTAGGAGAGGTACCTATCTGAGCACTTCAAATAGAAGCAAATAGAGGAATTTCATTCTCTATATTAGAGGGGTCTCACAATAACTCAGTATGAAAGTAAGTTTCTCAAGCTCCTTCCATATGTTGAATACATGAAGGACAAGAAATTGTGAGTACATCACTTCATTATGGGCCTACATTTCTCACTCCAAGGTCTAGTTTGTTTGGCTTTCCCTACCACCTTCAGATAGGTAGTTGAGATAACACTAGTTGCTAAGGATACTCAAGGTAGATAGGAGTCATGGGATCAGTCTCAAAACTAAAACTCTACCTAGCAAAAACCCCCCTTGCAAAGGAAATTAGAACTATACAATAGGGTCCTCTAAGGGACAAAAATCTTAGTAGCATAAACCATAGCAGCAATATCAAAAGCCCTCATAAGGTTATTAGGGCTCCAAGCCCAAACAATGGCAGTCACAAGGTCCCAAAAAGGATCAAAAGGTACAGGCCTCACAATCATAGTCAACGAAGACTCAACAGTCTTCCAAGGGTGGATACAATGGATCTAGCATGGTCAAGAGGCCCACAATAGTCTAGATCATAGGGTGTATAGTCTTATACCCGAGGGCCATGTTACACTTGTGGTGGTATGGGTTATATAGCTAGAGAGTGTCCATAGGGACAGTCATCAAGTGGTTAGAGAGGAGCTTTTTTAGAGTTGACGATTGGAGACATGGGCAGATCTTTGAGCATTAGGCCATAATTATTGACGTTATAGGTATAATATAGGGTAGTATGGTTGCTATTTGATTTGATTCTAGAGCTACTAACTCTTTTATATCTCCATATGTAGTGGAGCATTTTTGGCTAGTGGCAATTAGATAGGATGTCAGTTGAGAAGTAGAGTTAGCCTCAGGAGCCAAAGTATTAGTTAGTTCCACGGTACATAATTGCTAGATGCAAATTGTAGACATGTCCATGATGTTTGACCTATGCATTACCCCTCTAGGTTCTTATGATATAGTCCTTAGTATGGATTGGCTTTATGCCCATAGTGCCAAGATGGATTGTCGATAAAAGAGGGTAGAATGTGTGGACAAGTTTGGGATCTCTAGAGTGATATTTGGGGTAAAGTACCAGTATCCCTTCGTATGATTTCTGTTATGCAGCTTAGACGATGCATACTGAAAGGATGTCAATTTTTCACTATCACCATTAGTGACAAAGAGGAAAATTCAAAGGGAGAGCCATACCTCAATGATTTTCCAATCCTATAGGAGTTTGCAAATGTGTTTCCTTTAGAGCTCCCTAGTATGCCGCCACCTAGAGTAGTGGATTTTCATATTGATCCTGTGCTAGGAGCTGAGCCAGTATTGAGAGCACCATACAAGATGACTACTCATGAGCTCAGTGAACTAAAGACTTAGTTGGAGGAAATCTTGGAGAAGGGGCATATTCAACCTAGTGTGTCACCTTGGGGTGCACTAGTGATCTTTGTAAAGAAGAAGGATGGATCACTTAGGTTGTGTATTGATTATTGATAGTTGAACAAAGTAACCATCAAGAACTGATATCCTCTTCCCAAAATTGATGATCTCTTTGATCAATTACAAGGTCCCCAAGTATTTTTGAAGATTGATCTAAAGTTACCTTATCATTAGTTGAGGATTGTGGATAGTGATATCCCCAAGACTACATTTTGTATGAGGTATGGTCACTATGAGTTCATCATGGCACTATTTGGCCTCACAAATGCTTCAACTATAGTCATGAGCCTCATGAATGGATTATTTCATACCTTTTTGGATAAGTTTGTGGTCATTTTCCATGATGACATACTAATATATTCTTGTGATGAGAAGGAGCATGAGGAGCACCTGAGACAAGTATTGTAGAAGTTGAGAGAGAATCAGTTGTATGGCAACTTGTCAAAGTGTGCATTCTATAGACTTGAGATACATTATTTGGGTCATGTGATATCAGGAAATGGTGTCTCAATAGACCCATCAAAGATTAGGGCCATCATGGATTGGCCAACACCCACCAGTGTCACTAAAGTAAAGAACTTTATGGGACTAGCAAGATATTACTAACACTTCATTGTGGGATTCCCTAGGATGGCACACCCAATCACATCTTTTCAAAAAAAGGGGAAGAAGTATGAGTGGATAGAGAAGTGTGATAAATATTTTTAAGAGCTCAAGAGATTCCTCAAAAGTGCACCAATTCTTGTAGTGCCAAATCCTTCTATAGATTTTGTGGTGTGCGCCAATGCATCTTTAGATGGTATAGGGGTAGTCCTTATGTAGGATGGATGACCTATTTCCTTCAAGTCTAGGAAGTTGAAGACTCATGAACTCAATTACCCTACTCACAACCTAGAACTTGCAGTAGTGGTTAATGCTTTAGTGAAGTGGTGACACTTCCTTCTAGGTCATACATTCAAGCTTCATTTTGACCACTAGAGCTTGTAGTACATATTTACTCAGTTGAACCTTAATGCTAGGCAAAGAAGGTGGATGGAGTTCCTTTGTGAGTATGATTTTGATGTTTATTACATCAAGGGAAAGGAGAATGTGGTTGTAGATGCCCTAAGTAGAAGACATAATGAGCTTTCATCTATGACTACTTGCACTAATTTGATAGAGTGGACCCTACAACACCTACCAATAGATGAGCTTTATGCAAAAGTTAGTCAGATGGTGCATTCTCAGAGACCCTTAGAAGGGAAGTATTCAAAGTATTCTTTGGATTTTAATAGACTCTTACATCATAGAGGATGTATGTATGTACTTTCCATCAGGGGTTTGTATGAGCTCATTATACTTAAGGTTCACAGATCACCTTATGTAGTGCATCCCCATGTTAAGAAGCTACATGTAGATCTGAGGTAGTTATATCATTGGCCAAGCATGAGAGTGAAAATTGCTAGCATTGTTGCAAGATGCCTTGAGTGTCAAAGGGTGAAGGTAGAGAATCGTCATCCTAGTGGGCTTCTTCAGCATCATGAGATTGCAGAGTGGAAGTGGGATGTTATATCTATGGATTTTATTTTTGGTCTCCCCATGTCATCTCACCACCATGATGCCATTTTGGTGATAGTTGACATGTTGACCAAGGTTTCTCATTTCTCACCCATGCGTACTACATACACAACACGAGACATAGACTAGGTGTTTTTGTGGGACATTGTCAAACTTCATGGCATTCCCCATAAGATCATATTTGATAGAGACTCATTGTTCACTTCATCTTTTTGGAGAGAGTTGTAGGCAACATTGGGCACTAGGCTTAATTTTAGTACAAAGTACCATCCTTAGACCAATGGTCAAACTGAGCATGTGAATCAAGTTTTGGAGGACATGGTGATGGACCATTAGGTCAAATGGGAGGAATAATTTCATCTTGTTGAGTTTTCTTATAAAAATGGGCACCATTACTCCATAGAGATGTCACCTTATGAGGCCTTGTATGGAAGACCATGTAGAATTCCCTTGAGTTGGGATAGGATCGAGGATCAAGTATCTATTGGTCCTCATTTAGTAAAGAAGATGGAGCAATAAGTGACCCTAATTAGACAATGCCTAAGAGAGGCATAGGATAGGCAAAAAAATTATACTAATGCCAAGAGGATAGATTGAGAGTATCAATTTGGAGATAGAGTTTTCTTGAGGGTGTCACTGCACAAGAGTCTAATTCAATTTGGAAAGGTCTCTAAGTTGGCACCTCAATTCATTGGACCATTCGAGATCCTAGAGAGGATAGGACTAGTTGCTTACTATCTAGCTTTGCCACTTAGCTTTTCATCCACAATGTATTTCACATTTTAGTACTTAGAGGATACATTTATGATGTGTCTCATTTAGATTGGGATGCTTTATAGGTGGATTCAGATGGGTTGCTAGCATTGGAGACTATTTGTATTATTTATCGATGAACCCTAGCTCTTCGAGGTCAAGAGCTGGACTAAGTTAGGGTCTAGTGAGATTGTTATGATGAGGTCATGGCTTCATAGGAGGATGCAGAATGGATGCAATCTCAGTACCCTTATCTTTTTGATGAACTCCAGGATGAAGTTCATGCCTAGTGGGGGAGGATGTGAGGCCTCGTCTCGACCCATCATAGCATAGGTGATACATTATTATTTTGATACTCATGACTCGATATGTTGAGACACTATTAGATACACTGAACATATTATATTATTTCATGTTGTGTGATGTTTTACTTTTAGATGTTTGATTATGTTATTTAATATTTTACAAACATGTATACTGATGAACTAGTGTAGAGAGTGAATGCAGAATTAACACTTTGATTATGTTATTTTAATGATTAAGAATATGAGTAGAATGAGATAAAAAACTAATTATTTGAAAGATGGATGTTTTAATTTATCTAATTTATCCTAATGATTTATTATATATATGCATGTGATTTTCTTGAGCTAATGATGTGTGCAATGAGTGTGCAAGATATTTTAGCTGAAAAATCTAAAGGAGAAACAAAACCAAATCCTATGTACTAATTGTGGAAACTAGGGTTGAGTCTAACAAAATATGCAATCTCTATTTTTAATATTTTATTTGTATCATGAGATGTATGAATGTATCATTCTATAATCAATAAGTGTTAATGTTTTGTAATAGTGAATTTTTAGTGTCATTTGACACTCATAAATTGTATATGCATTCCAACATGATAGTTAGGGTTAATTGAGTAACCTAAAGATCTAATTTAGACTAGGTTAGTGACCTTTTTGCTAATCAATTAGCAATTGAGGTTAATTACCTTAATCAGGATAAGTGAGTAATCTGCATTTTTGAAGGTTGCTGGAAAGTCTTAAAATTTTCCTAGCTTTTGATAGGTCCCTAATTAATCCTAAGGCCTAAAATCATGAAATCTAAGTACCCAAGGGGTTTGGGTATGGGTTAGAGACATTTTCCACCCCCCAGTTCCTTTTGTTGACTATTATGGTCACTCAAAAACCCCATTTTTGCTTTATTGCAAAAATTGAGTGTTTCATCATGAGTTAGATAACTTTAACTCCACCTTGAGGTTAGCCTTATGTCTAGTTGAGTTAGAAGACTCTAGAACTTTTAGGCAAGTGGGGGAGTTATTTATTTTAAGAGGTGGTTGCATTTAGGATCTTATTTAAAGGCACTTTTGAGAAGGTTTGAGTGTTCAACCAACCTCTAGTTTTAGAGTGGAATTCAAGATTGAAGGAGAAGGAGAAGGAAGGGAATGCTCATCTCAAATTTCTCAATTGCCATAACCTGATTTTGAAGGTAAGAATCTCTTAGGTCATGTTGTTCATGTTTTGTTGTATGCTTAAGTTATTCTGTTTTGCATATGTATGTTTGTGTGTGTGTTGAATATGTTGGGAGGGATTGAAATAGATTTTCTTAAATGCTTTCCCTTGTCTTTTGCTTTGAATTTCAAAGGGATTGTATGGGTTGTATTGGCATTGCTCACCCTTGGATAGGGCAGAAGTGGCCATGTATGGGGGGAGGTCTTTAGATGGACTCTAAAAATGTAGAGTCTCTTCTTAGGAAAAGAAGAGGGAGAGAGGGTAGGGTGTTATGGGCCCCTACCCATTAGCACAAAGAACATTTTGAGTTTTGGTATGTAAGAATGGAAGAATGGAATTTTTTGAGTTTTAGCCCCAAAAGGGCACCTGTTATGGTGTTTTTTTTTATGTTTCCTATTGGAAAAATCTACCTTCTCCCTAGTTTGGTTCAATGTCAAACTTGTGCAAACCTAGGATGGGAGTGAATGTTTGATTTTGTCTTCATGTTATGATTGGTTGTCTCCTTGTCAGTTTTTGTTCTCTCCATAATCACCAAAATGTATTGCAGAATTCAAAATGGATCCCTTGTTAAGGGCCAAGAAGGAAATTTATATTGTTATTGAAATTCAATTATGTTGGGAGATTTCTCCTCAGGATTTAAATCCTATGTACAAAAAATGTTATTTAAATGTATTGTTGAAATGGCAATGATGTCGAGTTTTCTTGCTAGTTCTTTCCCAGTAGAACCTTTCAATTAGGTGGTCAATAAAAAAATGATTGAGTAATATCCTTGTTATGATATTTCTAGTTTGTTTCAATTTTTGCATATGTACTTATAAATCAGTGTGATGATGTTTACCTTATTTCGACATTCCTATGTTATGTAATCATATTCATTGATTTAGTTTAATATGATAAAATAATGATGATATACCATTATACAATTTAAGTTTCAAAGTATGTTAAAGAAAAATTTGATGTTTGATTTAGACTTCAGTGTAATTCGTATTCTTAGAAAGCAATCTTATGATTTTGTTTAAAACACAATATTTGAACTCGATGAATATAATCGATGCTAGAAAAGAAAAAAATAATATTGCCTTGATTAATTTGATATGGTGGGCTTAAACCCATTAGAAGAATAAAATAATCCCCCTTGACTAATTAATAAGTTTGAAATTTCCATACAAAACAATGACCTTAAAAATAAAAATAAAAATTCCTAGAGCAAGAAAACTCATTGGATTTTGTATGGAGAACAAAATTAGTTTTCTTCTTATAATAGAGAATAACTTGAAGGTTCCTTTATTATCCTTATTTGATCTTATTTAATATTATATATTTCAATAGAAAACAAAAAAAGAAAAGAAAAGAAAATAATTTATACAAAATAACCAATATCTTACTATCCTATAAGTCTTACCAAATAAACTTTTAACAATAAATTCCCCCTTTTTATCCTAAGTCTTAACTACCCTTGCACATTCCTAGGCATCAGTTTTTGAACAAGGGGCAGATTTGAATTTTAAACCAAAGTCAATGAATTTAATGATGGCATAACCCCCTGTACCTCCCACCAAATTCATAGTCCAAGTGTACCTATATGGCCTAACAAGGCAATGACAAGTTGTATGTGGGAATTTAAGTGAATGCAAAGGAATTGGCTTTAAACTATTTCTACCTCCACCTTTTCTAGCACCTACCTTGGTGTTGGTTTCCATGGACATGGGAAGGTGGGGGGGGGGGGGACAAGACGTACACAATGGAAGGCTTGGTCAGAATGCCAAACCTTTTTAAGCACCTAGTTGTTGGGTTTTGGGTTAGTATTGATAGGATGTTAGTAGATGAAGTTTTGGTGAGTAATGTTTAGTTAGTTAGAATTTAGGAATTAGTGGATGATAAGTTAGTATTGATTAAAGTGGTATTAGTATTTGTTATTTAGAATTAGTTTTTATTAAAGTTGTTTTATTAGTTAGTTTTAATTTATTATTAATTTAATTAATTTGTTTAAAGTATTAGTATATTTTAAATTATATTGTTTTTAAATTGTAGTTAGTTTTGTTAAATTAGAAATTAGTGTTAAAGTTTAGTTGGTTTATAATTTTATGTTTTTTGTTTATGATCAAATTAGTCAACAATTATATTAATTAGTAGAAAGGTTTAGTTAATGTTAGATGTTAGTGTTTTAGTTTATTAGTATTTTAATGAGTAGATTCTTATTAATTTTTAATTATAATAGTATGTCCAAAGTATTGTTTAGTTATTTTAATTTTTCAAATTAATATATTTTAATGAAAATTTGTAAGGATTGGAAGCAGAACGTGTTTAGGGTAATGATGACATATAAATGTTAGTGAATCATAATTAATCATTATTACTTTTAAATAATATATCGTATTATTTGGGTGTAGGATATCGAGGTTGTTTTCTAGTAGATTTAATAGATTGATGGCTTACATATGAGTTATTGAAAATTATATGAGAAATAATATATTGTTTAAAATTATTGTATAATGAAGCAAATGTCAAAATCAATCTAATAATGAATGTTCAAATTTAATGACCTATTCCTTCCTGTTGAGTTTAAAACTTAATTAGGATGTCAGGATGTATTTAAGAGAACTCGCATCTATCTTCAGTGTACCTATACTTTAACTTGTGAAAAAAAACATATTAATCTTAGTGGAATTAACTTTTAAATTAAAAAGTATGGTATATGATTTTTGGGAAAGATTGTGTAAGAATTTTTTCATCAACGTTTTGGATCATACTACATGATCCATCATTTTTGTTCTCATTGACTCTCTAGCATCCTGATGATGGATCATGTAGTATGATCCAAAACGTTGATGAAAAAATTCTTACACAATCTTTCCCAGAAATCATATACCATATTCATGGATTGTGAAAATCTAATAGCTTTAAAAAAATTACATTTGTTTTTGCCCTTATATTTTGGGCATGACAGTTGTGTGGGCTTCTTTCCTTTTCTCATGGACATGTGCCTTTCATAGTAGTATTGGCATCCCAACACTCCATATATTAGCACATAATTCCCCCTTTCTATCAATCTTTAGAAAATTACCAAGATTATCCAAATTTGTGATTCTCATCCACCCTGAAATTGTTTCATCCACAGAAAATGAATTTGGATTTCTATTGATATTATCAAGGGCTTCACATGTCATTTTACATAGCCTATTATATTCTATGATATACAAAAATCTTTTTTGGATCTTCTTCGTTATATTTCTCACTTCCTCTAGCATTGGGAGAATAGATGCTAATGTTAAGAGGGTCTCTACATTACTTAACATTTGAAGTAGCTCGCCATATTTTTGATGACCACCTTGATCATCATGGGTTGACTCCATTGTACCAAGAAATGATGGATATTTAGAGAAAAATGATGAGTTGGTCCATCCTCTAGTCTCATTATACTTAAAAAGATTTCTCCCATTAGTTAGTCCCTCAACAAACTATTGAAATTCCTTGAATCATTAGCACTTTGACAAAATTTCTTATAGAGCTCTTTGATTAAAACTTCAACTTTGTATATTTCTAGAGAGTTGCTAATAATTCCAAAAGCTAGATTCATTTTGTAGGCCATGTAGTGAATTCCAACAATGTAAGGTGCAAGAAAATCTTTTAACTTTGTGACAAGACCATTCTTGTGGCCTTGCATTATTGAATCTCCATCTACTCCAACACTCACCAACTTTTGGGCAATCATCATTTCATTTATACCTCCATATTCAATTAGATAACTCTTTACTAGTTCAAATATATTTTTCGTTATTGAATTATCCTTCATTTTAACAATAATTAGTAGCAACATGCTCGATTTCTAGATTCAATTGTGTATATAATTTTTAGCAACAATTAGTAGATTGGGTTGGTAGAAAAAAAATGTGTATGGTATAGGCATGCATTTGTACCCATGAATTATTTTCTATTGTTGTCACCTCATCTAAAGATAATGCAATGAAATTTGACTCTTTAATTTTTTCCTTGATATTTTCCTTTTCGACCTCAGCAAGACAATTTTCTCATTTCCATCCATTGTTTACTAACCAGTGACTCCTCAGATAATAATAAACTTTCACAAGGTGTAAGAAAACAATCAATGATGGTTAGTCTATCATGGCACACCCTTTGCTCAAAATATAGAAGACAATAGTTAACTGGAGAACTTTACCCATTTCTTCAACTTCTATTTCTTTTCCAAAAAGAGATTCAATGGAGCCTTTTACTCCAATAGGCTTTGTCTATATTTTCTCCCAAAATTATAAGATTTCTACATTCTTAACATGTTGAAATTTCTCCTTGGTTTTTTAGATTGTCATTTATTTTTCCACTCTGTCTATAATTTTCTTCTCATACACTTTACCCATGTGCTTTTCTATGGTGCCAATTTTTAGCTACAACCACTTTTCCTTTTTATTTATCCTTGTGCATATTATACATTTTCATTCTATTGGAGGCTCAACTTCTTTTGGATTATGTACAAGTTCAATGAATGAATACTTTGAGGCTCATTCTACTTGAAAATTCCTAATTGATAGATCCTAATTCTGATATTTTTTGGATTTCACTCTAGTTTTTGCATTGTATTTCCTTTTTTACTTTCCTACTTATGTATCATCACTATCTTTGGAATTCTCATCCAAGTCCATTATATTATTTTGGCTACTCTGGGTATTGACCTAAAGATATTGGCTACTATGGGTATTTACCTGAATATCTTCTTCAAATTTATCATGATCAGAGATACCAAGTTTTCTAGCTTCTTCAATATATGCTAATAGAAATGGTAGTAGCAATGGTTGTAAATTTTGTAAATTTACTTGTGATGTTGTAGCTCCCTGATTTTGGCCACTAAAATATGATGGCAGAGATCTATGAGAGTGTTTGGCTGGCCTTTCTTGACTTCCACCACATGTAGGATTCTTACTCATGTTCATGTTCAACATCTCCCAAGAAATATAGGTAGTCATAAAATTCAAGTTGTTCAAAAAGTGGTAGTTGACTATAGTCTATTACACATATTTATCTAAATAGTATTCATTAGTTGTATGACCTACATTATAAAATATAGATTTCCTAGGTCTCCCTAGTTACTACATGACTCAATGGTATTGGTCACTAGTCCTAGTTGATAACTGACCACTAACAATCTTACTTGTATCTACTATATAACAACAAACTAAAATTATCTAGAGAAAAGAGAGATAAGGGTGAGTTACCCACCTTTGCCCAAATTGTAGTTGTCACACTCACCACTTGCCTGACAGTAATCTCATCACTTTGAGAAATTAAAACTTCACTATTGATTGGAATTGAGACAAGCTACTAATCTATGAATATAGTTATACCACTCCTTTTTGGAAAATTTTGTGGGAATATTATAGCACATACAAAATATTTGGTGAAGCCCATGTAATAAAAATACATCTTCTAGAGTTTCCAAGTGTTGGAAATGTAGATGGAGTAACTGAGAGGGGGGGTGAATTAGTTACCACAAAAACACTTCCAAAAATCCCTTAGATGTAAACAAAAACTACTTACTACTATTACTCGATAGACATACTGAAAATACTATAACTCGGTAAATGTAGTGTATGTTATACTTTAATAGATCGTAAACATTCATAGAGATTTAACTTGCAAGCATAAAGAAATAATATGAACACACGAGACACCAAATTTAACATGGAAACACAATATGGAAAAAACCACCAAGTAACTTGCCACTAATTTTCACTCTTTTAAAGTGAGCCCTGTTAGGAGCCAACTTGGTTAAAGGTTACAAAACAAACTATTAGGTGTGACCTTGTTAGAGGAATTAATCACCCTATTAGGAGTAGCCTTGCAAGAGTTCTTTAGAACAATTCAATGGCACTATCACCTTGTTAGAGGATTTACAAGTGGCTGTTAAACCAACTTTATTAAGAGATTTTGCAATGACTGCTACAATGATAAGAAAGTAACAATGAAATGACCTAAATGAGATGCAACTAAATTTATGATTATATATCTCTACTCTACTTCACACTAGATCCTTCTTGATCGAATATAACCTTTTTGTTTCTCAATGATATTTGATCATCCTTCAAGTTCACTCAAACTTTCCTTCTCAAACAATCAATACACTCGCATACTCGCTCATACTTTAGAAACTCAACTTGGACTTTCATATATACCATCTAGATTATCAAGTTGGCTCATTTACAACTTACAATGTTCAATAATTATTACCTCAGTCAGCTAGAAATAATATTTCAATTAATTAAAATTCATAATCCAAAATCAACAAAATCCTTCATTGTCCAACCTTGCTTGGTAAACACTACGAACTTGGAAAATCCTTTGGCAACTGAGTGAACTTGGTGAACACTAATCCTAACCAAATTTCTTTCGTTAAACATGAAAGATTAGTTAACACTACTTTCTGCTATAATCTCCTTCGATGCCCGAGTGAGCTCGGTAGACATTGTCTTCATAGAGAAATCTCTAGGAACAAGAGAAACTATCTTGCTGACCAAGTGATCTTGGTAAGCACAGATTGATAGCTAATATGACATTTTTGTAACATCAAAGATAATACATAATTAGACAATTGTATCCAAAAATGTCCCTATTTGGCATTGATGGAAAAACAACATGTCATAGCACAATGAAATTTGAAAAGAAGATTTTCTCTTATAGAAAGTTTCTCCCTCTTAGATCTTTATACCACAAGCTTCTCTTTTGTAGTAATCTACCTTTGTGAAGGAATTATATAGCTTCTTCATCAAACAAATGATAGTAAAATCTTCCTCATACAAATTTCAAAAAGATATGATAGTAATCTCTCCCTCTTTGACAACACTTGCTAAAGACAACACATACAAAATGAGTATCAATGTACCTTGAGTATTGATTCATATGCAATGTTCTCTTGATTATGTAGGATCAACTAATAGATCTTCAACTTGGTTCATGTTGATGCATCACTAAAACTTCATTTTAGTGAGCTTCAAATAGGGGAATGACCCCTAACTTACTTCTTAGATACAAGAATGCATCCTTAGGTAATGGCTTGGTAAATATGTCTAGAATATGTTCTTTTGTATGGACATATTCCAATCTAATCTCTTTGTCCTACACCAATTCTCTGACAAAATGATATTTTATAGCAATATTCTTGGTTTTGGAATGCATCACTATATTTTTAGATATGTTAATTGCACTTGTATTATCACAAATGATGACAACTAGTTCTTTGATCTCCACCTTCATGCATTCCAACAACTGTTTAAACCAAACAATATTAGAACAATTCATTACTGCTGCAACATACTTTGCCTCTATTGTAGATTGGGATGTGTAATTTTTCTTTTTACTTGTCCAAGATACCAATATTTTGCCAAGAAAGAATGTTCCTCCACTTGTACTCTTTCTATCATCTAGATTTCCAGCCCAATCAGCATCAATGAACACTTTTAGGTCCAGATTTCCTCCAAGTTTATAAAATAGTCCATAATCTTTAGTACCTTTTAAATACTTCAAGATTCTTTTGATTACCATCATATGATTTTGTCTGGGTTTAGCTAAGAATCTTGCTACTATACCAACTACAAGAGCAATATCAAGCCTTGTATGAACCACATACTCTAGTTTTTCAATCATTGATCTATATAAGGTCTGATCTACCTCTTTTGGATTATCATCTTTGGTAAGCTTTAGTCCAGTACATGTAGGGGTTCCAACTGGTTTACAATCTTCCATACCAAACTTCTTGAGTATCTCCTTGATATACTTAGATTGAGTAATGTAGATACCATTCTTTCTCTACTATATCTGTAATCCAACAAAGAAATTAATCTCACCAAACATAGACATTTCAAACTCTTTGTTCATTTTATTTGAAAATTCTTTGCATAGATCATCATTCCCTGTAAATAAAGTATCATCCACAAATATTTTTTCCAATACAATCTTGTTATCTAGTCCTTCCTTGATGTAAAAACTAATATTATCATTAGTTCTTTAGAAACCAATTTGGATAAGGTAGTTGTGCAACCTCTCATACCATGCTCTAGGAGCTTGTTTCAAACCATACAATGCTTTGTGTAGTTTGCAAACCATGTCCCTTTTGTCTAGATTAACAAAATATTTTGGTTGTTTAATGTAGACTTCTTTATTAAGAATACCATTGAGAAACATAGATATAACATCCATCTAATATACCTTAAATCCTTTATGTGTTGCATATGTAAGTAAGGTCCTAACACCTTCCAATCTTGAAATAGGAGCAAAAGGCTCACCATAATCAATGCCTTCTTCTTGAGAGTAGCCTTTGCATACCAATATAGCTTTGTTTCTTGATACCTTACCATCTTCATTCAACTTATTCCTAAATACCCATTTTGTTCCAATCACATTTTTATCTTTAGGCCTAGGTACAAGAGTCCAAGTTTTTTTCTTCTCTATTTTATTTATTTCTTCATTCATAGCCTCAATCCAACTTTCATTTTCCAATGCATATTTAACATTTCTAGGTTCAAAATTAGGAAGCAAACATGTACCTTTTAGCTTACTTCTTGCCATAGTACCTTTTGATTTATCTCCAATAATTTGGTTTGGTGTATGATGCCTTCTAACATACTTGGACAATACAAGTTCTTTTCCTTTTGACTGAATTCCACTTTCTTCATTTTGAATTTCAAATTTTGGCTCTAGTTGTTCTATCTATAGCTCAAGTCCTTTAGAC
This sequence comes from Cupressus sempervirens, assembly GCA_028749045.1. Lineage (NCBI taxonomy): Eukaryota > Viridiplantae > Streptophyta > Pinopsida > Cupressales > Cupressaceae > Cupressus > Cupressus sempervirens. Next base: position 977,391,879 of record CM053792.1, on the reverse strand, counting down.
TTAGTAGGTGTTAGCTTGGTAGCTTCAAATTGTGACTCAGTTTGAACTTCTTGTGATTCAGTGATTGTGGAAGACTCAGGAGTTGAAGTCTCCTTATTGACAAATGTGTTTGGCAATGTATCGGGTTTGATGTAAACAAATCTCCTATAGTCTTCTAATTCATTTTTGCTTTCTTCTTCAGTTTTCTCTTCAAACTCATCAATTCTCACATATGCACTTTCTATGATTTTATGAGTAGACAAATTCAAACATCTATATGCCTTACTTTTGCAAGAATATCCCAAGAATATACCTTCATCACCTTTTACATCAAACTTTCCTTTTCAAGATTCTTTCAAGATATAATATTTACTTCCAAATACTTTCATGTAACTTACATTGTGTTTATAGCCATACCATACCTCATATGGAGTTTTAAATGAGTCCTTCAACTATACTCAATTTAAGGTATGAACTGCAGTGCTAATAGCTTCCTTCCAGTATTTGATAGCAACGTTCTTCTCAATCATTAAAGTTCTTGCACAATCCATGATGGATCTATTTCTCCTTTTAGCTATTTCATTCTGCTTGGGAGTTCTAGGGGTTGATACCTATCTTTTGATTCCTCTTTCAATGCAAAATTTATTGAATTCGTTAGGGATAAATTTACCACTTCTGTCTAATCTTAAGCATTTCAGTATGTTTCTTGTTTCCTTCTCTACCCTTGCCAAATACCATTTGAATTTCTCAAATGCTTCTAACTTTTCTCTAAGATACATAATAGTCATCATTCTTGAATAGTCATCACCAAAAAGAATAAAGAAATGCCCAATTTTGATAATTTTGCTTTAGTATAGCTTTCTATTCTATTTTTCCAATTTGATAATTTTTACATAAACTAACATTAGGTTTCTTCAAACTAGGAATGCCCCTTACTTTCTTGAATTTACTTATTTTCACCATGTTATCAAAATTTACATGACATAGCCTTCTATTCCATAACTAGCTTTCTTTAATTTGAGCAATAAAACATGAGTGATCACCAAGATTAAGATAAACTAGGTTACCTTTTGTTTGTTTGCCTGATCTAATCAATTTTCTTTTTTCATCCAGTAGTCTTGCCTTGCCATGCATGAATTCTACTTGAATCCAATGTTGATTAGCTATGCCACACTCAATAGATTATGTTTCAATCCTTCAACCCAATAGGAATTGTCACATGCAAGTTCTTTGGTTAATGAGATTTGGCATTTCCCTTTTATGCAACAAGGTTCATTATTTCCAAACCTTACACTACCACCATCATAGTCTTCAAAATGTTAAAACTTTTTTTTATGACCAGTCATATGATGTGAACATCCACTATCTATGAACCATGTATCATTTTTGCTCACATGAGAGATAAGTTCCATATTATCTTCTTCATCGTCAGATTCATCTTTCATAGCAATGTAGACTATTTCATCTTCACTATTATCAGAATCTTTAACCATAAAACAAGTCTTCTTACCTTTGTCCTTGAATTTCTTATGACCTTTGAAATCCTTCTTGATATTGCAATTGTGACTCTTCTTTTCATCCTTATCTTTGTTTGGACACCTGGCAACAATATGACGAACTTCTTCACATTAAAAATAGATTAAGGAAACTTTACCTTTGTATTTTCCTCTACCTCTAGAATATTTCCTTGCAAGTAGAGCTTCAACAACTTCAAGGTCACTATCAAAACTTTCCTCTGATTCTTATTCACTTTCTAACTAGATGTCCTTTATTTTCTTTCTTTTCTCCTTCAGTGAAAGCTTGGCCTCAAATGCAGATTCAATATTCTTGGAAGCTAGAACATAATTGTCATAATTATCTAGTTCAAATGTTGTCAATCTTCCCACTAAGGTATCCAAAGTTATCTTATGATTTGTCTCACATCTTCTCTCTTTAATAGTAGATACTCTAATTGCATAGATAGGAAGCAATGTCATGAGAACTTTACTTACATAGTTTCTTTCTTGATTTCTCCTCCAGATGATTTGATTGCACTGACACTAGCTTTAATTCTTTCCACATATTTGGCAACATTTTCATCTTCTCTCATTCTCATCTAATCAAACTATCCTCTAAGGCTTTCAACTTTGGCTCTCCTCATATTTTCATCAACACCATACATGTCCTTTAGCTTGTTCCACATTTCAAAAGTAGTTTTGTAGTCCTTGATATCATCACATTCCTCATAGCTAAGAGCAGATGCTATATCTATCATCATGGTGTTATGATTCTTTTTCTTAGTAATATTTCCAACAAATAATGTGCCACTAGGAGTTGTATATTCTTCATCAAGATATTTACTCCCTGAATCACCAATGGAAGTTATATTAAGTCTCATGAGTCCCTGCCATGCTGAAACATTATCTCTGTTAAACTTTGGAATTTCTCTCTTGTAAGACATCCTAATATTTAGCTTAGGTTCTTGAAACCTTTCTTGAAAACACCAAAAGCTCTAATACCAATTATTGGAAATTTAAATGGAGTAACTAAGAGGGGGGTGAATTAGTTACCACAAAAAAACTTCCACAGATCTCTTGAATGTTTAAAAAAAACTACTTACTACTGTCACTCGGTAGACATACTAAAAATTTTGTAACTTGGTAAATGTAGTGTATGTTATACTTTAATAGATCTTAAATATTCATAGAGATTTAACTTGCAAGGATAAAGAAATAACATGAACACATGAGACACTAGATTTAATGTGGAAATCCAATATGGTAAAAACCACTAAGTAACTAGCCACTGATTTTCACTCTTCTGAAGTGAACCCTATTAGGAGCCAACATGGTGAAAGGTTACAAAACACACTATTAGGTGTTACCTTGTTAGAGGATTTAATCACCTTTTTAGGAGTGGACTTGCAAGAGGTCTTTAGAACAATTCAATGGATCTATCACCTTGTTAGAGGATTTACAACTAGCTATTAAACCAACTATTTTAAGAGATTTTGCAATCACTGCTACAATGGTAAGAAAGTAACAATGAAATGAGCTGAATGAGATGCAATTGAATTTTTGATTATAGATCTCTACTCTGCTTCACACTAGATCCATCTTGATCAAATATAACTTTGCTTCTCCTCAAGGATATCTGATCATCCTTCAAGTTTGCTCACACTTTCCTTCTCAAACAATCAATACACTTGCATACTTGCTCATACTTTAGAAACCCAACTTGACCTTTCATACACTAGTAAATTTAGGCTTAATTTGCGATGCAAAAAGTTCTCAATTTTGACAAGAGTATGTCGCTAAAGTGACCAAAGTCATCATTGCACAAATTTGGTCAGTTTTTCACCACATTCATTTCGCGTCAAAATTTTGACTACATAAATGTGGATTTACTGACACAAATTTTGTCGAGTACTCTAGTCAACGTAAAATGTTATTTTCTCAATTCCAACATAAACTTGCCCAATTTTTCATCAAAATTCCAACCAAAGATGCTTAGCTTTCGATGCCAGTGCTATACTCACGACCGAAAAGGTTGCCAATTTGGTGTCTCAATTGCGACGAATATTGGTCGCAATTGAGACCAAAATGTGTTGCAATTGAGATGTGTTGTCCCATTTGTTTTGAAAGCTTTGCTCTCATAGGAGCGTTCAAAACTACACAAAACTTGATTATAAAGCGTAATTGCTTGATGCATGAGAGTCAAGGTATCATGCACATTTCTTCCTCCACACCATTGTTTTGTTCGTCAAATGATTTATTTTATACAAAACAATGAGAAGGAGGAAGAAATGTGCACAATATCCTATTTCCACCGAGCAATTATGCTTTACAACTCAAATTTTGTGGAGTTTAGAAGGATCCTATGAGAGCAAAGGCTTTGCAATAATTGGCACAGTGTGTCTAAATTTTGGTTCCTACAGGGAAGAATAAAATTAGGAAATAATTATTTATCAGGAATGAAAGCCAATAATTTCATCTATTTTTCAAACAAATAAACATGACAAAAAAACTTATAGTCCCAATCACATCATCATAAGAGCGCATATATAACTATAACTATAACTGTCTAAAACCAACATAATTTACAAATATCCACAATTCAAATATTATCCCTTGATGTTTTCTTTAATAATGCTCCAATTCCTTAGGGCATTCAGTTAGAAACTTCAAAATTAATGCTATCAAGTTAGATGTCATTTCATAGCCACCAAGGATAAGGTCCGTAATAAGATTCAATATCTCTTCATCCATAATTTATATTAATGCTATCAAGTTAGTTGTTATATTAATAAGATTCAATGTCTCTTCATCAATATACCTCTGGTTCTCGATGGAGACGTGCACCAATCAATAAGAAACGTCATCATGAAGTAGGAGGTGAGGTTGAAGGATTTTATGGAGGCATTCGGAAGTTAATTATAGAGGAAGAGATTTTAGCCTGGAAGAAGTTGTGGACAAAAGAATTGCTAGAATGATTGATTGTTACATTAGAATTATCTTCATTTAACATTAAAGTTGCATGCATATTGGAATGGCTGACATCATCATTAAGTGCATTTGATGATAGCACATTTGTTTAGGATATACATAGAGAATGTCAAGAGTGTTGTTGACAACTTTTGTATTTCTTTTGGCTTTTTCATGTTGGCTAGTCTACTAACCCTAACTCATCTCATCTAGGTCATATCAAATCTTGATAAAGGCTAGTTTGCAACAATTTAACTTCTAATAGCTAGTTTGTAAAAGTAGTTAAAATAACTTGTTAGTAATACAATTATCTTCATAAGGAAGTCTAATTTGCATTCTCAGTACAACACTCACCCAAATATGCTTTCAAAAGGTATTTAAACAACAATTAGATCTTGACAAAATTAGATACGAAAGTGGAAATGATAATCAGGTCATGTACCTCTTCTTCATCTTGTTTGCACTTGTTTTCCTTAACCTTTTTGTGAAGATTTTCAATGTACTTATCAAATATCTCCCGAGAGAAGCTTTCATCACTAATTGCCCTGAATATTCATATCCAATATATTTATAGCTACTACTAGTGTAAGGTACATGATAACTACCTTTAATTACTCACAATAAGATTAATTCCTAATAGTGGCTCTTTTACCTGTATGCTTCCGCATCTTTGAGAAAAGGTATGCAATCCTCCCATTCTGAGGAAGCAACAATTTCTTGAAATGCAAAAACAATATATAACTAATTTATCGTTACATAGATAGAAATTCCTTTATGATAAGAATAGAAATTCATTCATATTCAGGATTTTTAATGTACAAAACTCTGTGAAATTTTACACTAGGTGTAAAAGTAGTAGAGGAAAAAGAGACTGCATTAGAAGGATTTTTTCCAAAATGAATAATGTAAACCTTCAAAGAATAAAGCAAAGTTGTGAAATCATCTGCCAGCCTTTCCCTCCTTTTTGCTTCTTTCTCTTCCTTTTCTTTTACTTGTTCAATCACTTCTTCAAACACAAGCTGCAAGCAATACACAGGATGTCAGTAAGACCTAACAAAATCATATATCCCAAAACAACTTGCATTACTTTCAACATTTGAAATTGTTTCAATTTAACCTAATAAAAATCCATTACCCACTAATGAGAATAGACTAATGCATTTGTGATAGCGATTCACTTCCAGCAACTACTTACCAGTGCAAATGAGTCAAAACATAATATAGCTGATGCAATGATCGAATCAGTTAGGAACTATTCATATGGAACATAAGGATAAGATCCTTGTTTGTATAAATAGTAGTTACTAGGAACATAAAAATATGTGACAACATTGTTCAAAGGCAAATACCAAATACTTTTATTGTGAAGTCTTCTATAGCTGAGACAAAAAATCTAGAAATGTAACCAGAACAAACCTTAAGATTTATTTCAGACGTAGTAGCCAAATCATATAGTTCCCCAATGGAGGCTTTGAACTTGTCAAGAGTCCATGCTGATGTTATTGCGAGCTGCAATCATTACATCAAAAAGATTACAATATATTTTACATCCAATGGAAAATCTTAAAGCACAAAAGGCACACCTTTCCTGACTCCATAGCATCTTTTATGTTTGATTTTTCCTCCTGGTACTACCAAAGATACATATTCAAAAAATGGTTACATCAAAGGAATCAAACATACATTGCCTTGAGTAATAATGATTGCAAGCCTGATTGTGAAAGTGCAATTAAATCCTGCAATCAAATCATTAAAATATATGCAAATTTCTTACCTGCTTTTTCATCCCTTTTGCAACATATTCAAAAAAATCCTTGGGTGGTGAACCAGATGTATTTGAAGCAGGCTCTTTGCTTTATGATCCTCCAGTTCTTTGCTTTATCAAAGAACTAGAGGATCATAAAGCAAAGAGCCTGCTTCAAATGAAGTGTGTCTTTGCTGTAAGTAGGCCAATTGCTTTATGATCCTCCAGCAATCTTTTAAATTCATCCCAGTTTTTACGTTCTTTTTGGCATAGTTCTTCCTACATTTAAAAATATTCAAGTCATTCCAATATACAAAAATAAGATAGATGAAAACTATGGAAGCACACTACTCTCTCATTCTAGACAACCTTTTGAATCGTTTGTACTTCTTCCTCCTCCAAATTAGATATAACACATCAAAATTTTAGGATGCTCTCAGGTCATTAGGTATGACAACTTTTGGAAAGATAAGATGCCCATAACCGAAGCCATTATCCACATAATGATAGCAAACTATTCATCAATCAAGATAAAAACCAAACAGCTTTCCAAACACGGGCATTTCATAGCTATGCCATCTCCAGCGCGCCTTCCAAATTTGAGTACAACAATATGGGTTCTAAGATTACACCAAAAGTAGGTCCAAAGAGAAAGTCAGATAAATTCGCAGGTTAACATGTGTATTCAACACAAGATCAGAATTTCCTACAGGCAAGACTTTAAGATAGAAAAAAAAGAATGTGAATTTGAGATTTGTTGGGATACCTTGCAAAGTCATTACAATTTTAGAGATTCTTGACTTCAAAATTCATAAAAGAAATGGAATAATGTTTTAAGGAAGATCAATTGGGGTTATAAAACCCAAGCATGAAATTGAGGAATAGGACAAAGAATGAAATGTCATTAGTTTATCAATCTAATTTCATGTTCATGTTTTCTGCTCACCATAACCTTCCTACCCATCTCAAATATTATAATGTGAGAAAATGCTGAAAACTCACCTTGGTTGAGCGACTTGTCCACCCTTTTGATTCCCTCCACTATTGAAAGAACTAAAATATATCAACAAATTAAGTGTTAGTGAAACTACTTGAACAAATGAAAGGGAAAAGTTAACAAATTTTGTACAATCTAAGGGATTTATTGTGAATTAAGTAGACTTTGAGATCGTTTGATTTCTAACATATGATAATAGATCACACTATTGAAATATTGATATAACAAGCATGCAATATATTGAAAAATAACAACAAAAAGCATTACATATTGTAAAAACAATAATATGTACCAGAGATGCAAGGGGTGAGGATGTCATCTCCTATAACCATACAAGTCCCCACAAGGGCTAGTATTAACAAACATCTCTTGGAAAAGTTACTTTTTTCAAGAGCTTCCTTTATCCTAATGGCTCTATTGGGTTGTCTACCTACAACTTCAAGTGTATATGAGGAGAGTTTCCTGTCTTCTTCCTAGTGATTGGGTATCATGCTGACATTTGCATGGTAGCAAATCAAAGAATAAAGATAAAACATTCCACCTGCAAAAGAAATCGTCCCTTTAAACTTAGAACACATGTTTTCACATCAAAAAGATCAAACTTTAACCTAAAAACAAAGTGAAACTAGAGCTGTTATAATCTTACCATCTCCATTATCATTGGCCCACAATACTGTTGGGTGATGGGACGTGCTCCCCTGCCCACAGGTGGTTAATTATGTGGTGTTCCATGTTCACTAATAGTCATGGCTTTTGGTGCAACGATAAATGGGCCCTACAAGTGGTATCAGAGCTATGGTTTTATTATTATAATTTTGTTATATTTTATTATTTTATTCTATTATGTAATGTTGTGCGTAGATGGACATGCAACATGTAAATATTCCTATGGAATATTCTTGATGAGTTGTATTGTAACATTGTGACAATATTTCATGTAATTATTTAATATTGGGGGAAAAGAATTAAATGCCCAATATTAAATGTGGGGTCAGTGGGTTAGGTAGCACATGGTTTTAGCACATGGTTTATGTAATACCACTTGGTGGTTTTGTGGGACTTGCTACTATATAAGCAGCCACAAGGGTAGTTGTTGTAAGAGAGAGGAAAAGAGTGACAAAGAGAAGAAAAAAGGCAACAGTTGAGCAGGACAAGGCTTGACAGGTTAGCCAAGGGAGCATTTGTGAAGGTTGAAAGCATGGCATGGGATGTGTGGATTCATGCTTGTTCACATAGTTTGCTCGGTTGTGGCTATGGCCATGAAGGCTTCCATGGTTGTATGGCAATGGTATTTTTGTTGAATAATACATGATGATGGATGCTTTTGGAGGTTGGGTTTTTCCCTCAATGAGGGTTTCCCAGGGTATATCTTGTGTCACAATTTTGTGGGTATGTTTTCTATTCTCTTGCATTTGGATTTTAATTCTGTGTTTATTTCAGATCTATTATGGGTTATGTGGAAACGGTTATATTCTTTTTTGCCAAGTTTCCTTACAAGTGGTATCAGAGCTATGGTTTTATTATTGTAACCCTAGATTGAATCCGTGGGAATGCATGAGAGGATAAAAGAAAGGGCAAGATATATGAATGATTTATTGCGGATCTAAGGGTTTTGGGTTTGCTGTTATGATGGGATGTTAAAAGATTTGGGCATGTGAAATTGTTGGACAAAAGGATTTTTTGGATGCTTTTGGAGAGGATGGATTTTATGATGCATAGGTGACTTGGTACCACGGTTGAGTGGGATTTGTTGGCATTGATATATTTATTGAGTGTTTGCAGATGTTGGAGGTTTGTCTTAGATCCTGTTGTTGCAAAAGCATCTTTGACATTTGCATGGTGCACTTGGTTATCTTCATAGTGTGTAAAGATGGTTAGATCTCGAGGACTCATGGAGTTCTTGATTATCTTCATGGTGTGTGGAGATGGTTCTTCATGGTATGTGGAGATAGTTTTCTTCATGGTGTGTGGAGATGGTTGCATCTTGAGGACTCACAAGGTTCTTGGCAAAGGTGTGGTTTATGCTTTTATTTGGCATGTTATCCTTGGTATGAGGATGGTTTCATTATTATATCATGGTATACTCTTGATACGCGTTTAGAGTTGTGACATATTATGGTGTGTTCATATGGAGCATGTTATCTCTTTAGTTGAGATGGTAAGATCATGTTGTCATGTTTATGTTCCTGAGGCCATGGTTGGAACTTTGACATTGATCTTGGTTTAGTTTCTTGGTATTGAGTACACTGATCATAAGCTGGATACTTCATGATATTGCTATGTTGCATTTGGAGTTGGCATGGATTGATTAGTTACAAGTGCTCATGGATACTTAGAGACGGTGGTGACGCTAATTTCTCTTGGATTAGAGAAGTATTTGTTGGGATGGTTGATGGTTTCAGCAAGAAGTCTGAGGGGTAGTCACCTGATATGGACTTGAGAGGATATTGTTCTTATATGAGTCTTGGTTGGAGACTTGGGTATCTTGATGAGCATTCTCATTCCCCACTCTTGGTCTACTCGGCGGTTTGCTACTTGAGAGGTATAGCCCATTGTTTCTCTCAGTTGCATTATATTTATGCTTGTCTTTCATGGATATGGATCTTGAGCTATGGTACATGAGTTAGTTCTAGAGGGTTCATTTGAGAGATGATTTAGCATTGGTTATCTCCATGTGCATATGTTGTTATGCTGGTTTAGTTTGGGAGATGGTTTTATATTGGGCATATTCCTTGATTTAGGAATGGTTTTTTGAGTTTGATCTTCTTGTGAAAGGCTTACATCCATGATTAGTTATATGGTATGCTTTGGGTGTTGTTGAGGCTTCTTGTTGGGGTTTTATGGAGGAGATCATACTTGCACAGTTTACATCTAGAGGTGTGTGTAGAAGGACATGATACAGGTTATGATTTGCATGGTTTCTCTGGTCTTGGTTATCTTCTTGGATGTTCAATTTTGCTTACATTGGATTTGAAATTGGTTGGAGATTGTGATCACTGGTTTGTGCTCATGTATGTCATGTGAGAGATGACATGGTTATTACTTTATTTCTTTTCTCTGTTGGTTGTGGAGAACTTGGAGACTATTGGAGACTTGTTATGAGAGTTGTTCTTGCAGGATATTAGTTTATGTATTGTGGATGTCCTTGATACTACATGGATTCACTTCTTTGAGATGTGTTGAGTGGATTGGTTATAGATTTGACATTATCCTTTGCAGTGGGAGCTTCTTGGTATATATGTGGTAGGTATTGCTCTTGAGGCTTGTGATTGCAGGTTATAGATTGGATGTGTCAGTGATATAAGATTCACTTGTTATACCTTTGAGGTATGGATAGTTGGATGGGTTTGGCACTTGCTGTGGGTGCTATTTCAGCTATGGATATTTTGACAACTATGGATACATGTGATTACCTTTGGATCAGGTTATTTGTGCTTGGCATTTCAGTTGGTAAGGGATTTTATGATCTTCTAATGCAACATGTTGGGTGGTTTTCTCTTTGGATGGCTTCTATGTATGTCCAGTGGGAGTGGCATAATAGGAGGTGAGATCATTCATGTTCGAGATGCTGGATACTTTGATTTTGTTGCGAGTACCAGGATGGAGCACTTGGTGTATTTTGATCCATGATGGTGGATGTGCTGGGAGGGATTGTTCCCTTGTTCATTTATGTGGCTACGGATTGATCCTATGCAATGTATACAACAAGTGGGAGATTGTTGATATAATGGGTGTTGCGCGCATTGCATAATTTTGTTATATTTTATTATTTTATTCTATTATGTAATGTTGTGCCTAGATGGACGTGCAACATGTAAATATTCCTATGGAATATTCTTGATGAGTTGTATTGTAACATTGTGATAATATTTCATGTAATTATTTAATATTGGGGGAAAAGAATTAAATGCCCAATATTAAATGTGGGGTTAGTGGGTTAGGTAGCACATGGTTTTAGCACATGGTTTATGTAATACCACTTGGTGGTTTTGTGGGACTTGCTACTATATAAGCAGCCACAAGGGTAGTTGTTGTAAGAGAGAGGAAAAGAGTGACAAAGAGAAGAAAAAAGGCAACAGTTGAGCAGGACAAGGCTTGACAGGTTAGCCAAGGGAGCATTTGTGAAGGTTGAAAGCATGGCATGGGATGTGTGGATTCATGCTTGTTCACATAGTTTTCTCGGTTGTGGCTATGGCCATGAAGGCTTCCATGGTTGTATGGCAATGGTATTTTTGTTGAATAATACATGATGATGGATGCTTTTGGAGGCTGGGTTTTTCCCTCAATGAGGGTTTCCCAGGGTATATCTTGTGTCACAATTTTGTGGGTATGTTTTCTATTCTCTTGCATGTGGATTTTAATTCCGTGTTTATTTCAGATCTATTATGGGTTATGTGGAAATGGTTATATTCTTTGTTGCCAAGTTTCCTTACAAATACAATGAAGATGTATTTGATGAGGGGAAAAAGAGTGAGAGAATATATGATCAAAGACAAAGCCCCAAGAATGTCATCAGGATGTTTGATGCCATTAGGAAAAGTACTCGCATACACATAAAGTGGTGATGTTCCTATGTCCCCATAAACCACACCAATACTCTGAAATGCCAATTGCACAACTGCAGCCATGCTCAACATCTGACTAATCTCACTAACCTACTCCAAATGCCACACATAGCTTTGAAGTCTCTAAGGTATGAAATGTGGCTATTAGCTTGCTTTAGTTTTTGAAGCTTAAACATGTGATAATATTGTTTTTCGTACATGATTGGATTTCAACCTACACAATATGTAACTATGTTGCAGCTGTGTGCTATTGGAAGTATTGTTTTTCATACTTGGATTTCCTTTGTAGATCTTAATTTTGGTTGCAGAGATGTGACATTGTTGTTTTCCATATTTCATAAGATTCAAGGCCTACATCCTACTTAAATAATGTATATTTGTGTCTTGTGTTGAATAATGACAACTGAGACAACCAAATAAAATCACAAGTTGGTTGCAACATTAAAATTAAAATTTCTTGGTCATAGATAGTAACTAGAGATGGAAATACAAGTGTAACTATATGTAGACAAGCAAAGACAAAGTGCTAGGGTGCTAGGAGAGTGTTTCACACTCTTTCAATAATGTATGAGGTATTCCATTTAATTCCACTTCCCAAAACCTAATATAGTCCTATTAAAATAATTAGAGTATATACCCCAAGATTCTATGTCATAGAAAAATAATAGTATGGAAAGAAATATCATAGCCAAAAGGGTTCATGGAGGGTCTTGATAAAATTCTTATGACTTGTATGTCACATTTCCATATTCCAAAAAATAAATCTTAATGAAAATGTCAATATCAACATGTACATTGGATAGAGAAAGTACCCCGACTAAGTCTAGCCGATGGGATCCCCATATCCCATTAAATAGCATAAGAAAACATTTTAAAAATGGAGCTAGTTAAAACTTAGGAAATCATGGGAATGGTGGGGAAAGAGACGTGGCCCACCATATCCCAATGTCATGCCTCATGTGCACATACTTTAATGCAACCCTTCGTGACCTCCTCCAACCTGTTACCACTTTTCCATGCCTCCCCATGCCGCATCCTTCAAGATGCCAATTCCTGGCATTGGTTTTGCCCTCTAAATTTTTGTATAGCCACATATTGTGTATGGGGATTGGGAAGTGAAATCTCAAGTGGTATTAGGGAAAAGGAATAAGTAAAGATAGTAGGTAGATACAAGGGGGCGCTATGGGGTATGCAATTAGTAATAAGTAATAGTAATATATATTTTGTTGTTTTATAATACTAATAAAATATATTGAATTATACATGGTATTAGGAAATAGTATATTTATCTTATAAGTTAGTTAATTTAGTTAAATGATTACTTAGTAAATATCAATGTAGTTAGACAAATTTTTATATAATATAGAAGAATAGTTGGGGTGTCATAGAAGCATAGTTTATCTAAGTTGGTATAGTTATTAATAATATTTAATAGGCATAATAAATAATATTTAGTGTTAACATTGGGATGTATAATGTTATGCAATGTATAGAGCAATATCCAAGGTGTGAATATCTATGTATATTATTAAAACTAGATTACATTGTAGATAGAAACAAAAATCAACATAAAAATGAATGGTACTAAGGTTGTCATGTACTACATGATATACATAGTAGTTTTTATATTTCTATTATCATTTTAATATAAGATCTCAATATGTATGGGCTATGAAACTAAATGATAATCTGTATGAGTCACCATTATATTGTTGTAATATATGTTGTATGATGTGGGATATATGAATAAAATGTTGTTCTATTTCAATAGTATTTGAAATGAGACAAATTAAGATCAGTTATCTTGTTTGTTAGTGGAGTATTTCTCACTGCATAAGTTGTTTTGCTACCTAACTAGATATGTAAATGTTAGTAGCAAAAGTGTACTTATAGTATAAAACTAGAAGTCTTTGGATCATAGGACCAGAGAATGTAAACTTATACAAACTAATGATACATAATTATTCACACATTTATCTCTCCTCCAACATTTAACTTTTTCTCAATTGTTGTTATTTTCCATTTATGTGTATTTATATTTGAAATACATTTTAAAAATACATTTAATTCTTTTGAATTGTTGTTTGATAAAGATTTAGCTTGTTTCTTTTCATAATAACTAGAATTTGTGTTCTTTGAGAAGAGTATATCATGTTACAATGACCATGATCATGGTAGATCTAATGTTGAGAAGACAAATTTGTTAATTTTTTGCATTATTCTTTAAAGGGTACTAGCTCAATGGAAGAGCGCATGCTTTATAAGTAGGAGGATGGTGGTTCAATTCCATCATGCCCTAATATGACTAAATTAATGATTAAATAAACTACCAAATATATTACAAAATAAACTACCATATAAACTACCAAGTAACAACAATAAATGACTAAATCAATGACCTAATCAGTGATTAAAATAGTTTAATCATAAATTTGGTTGGGAGGTAAATGTCCAACAATAAACTACCATTGGTCACATGATCAAAATTAGTCAGATATCTACAATTTTTAGTAGTTTATTTAATTTTCAAGCCCAATTTTCTACAAGGAAAAAACACAACTAATTTTTTTTTTAAAAGACATAAGAGGAAAATATGAAGATAAGATACATAATCTTTACTTAAACTTGGAGATCATAAAGTTAGATGATGGGACAAAGATTGTTCCACTCAAAATCTAGATTTCAAGTTTCCTATGAGATGGTCACCTAGTTGCATATTATTGAAAGTAAAACTAGGTTAAGATGTTATGGTCATAAGCCCTTTGCCTTCTACACTCCAATTGAGACACTCTGATGTGCAAGTGACATTCAAATTCATGTTAATGTAGTTGCAAAAATTCTAAGGATTGCAAATGAGAAGATGTTTTATAATTGTCCTAAGTACTTTGAGTACAAGTTGTCCTACCACAAACATATCCCCCCCATTAAACATCCATTCCATTTATTTGTATAAACATATATCCCCTAAAACCCTTACACCTCATCCTTCTTTGGCATTAATCACTTTTATATACTACTATTAAAATATTAGATGCTTCTAACCAGGCCCCAAATAGTAGTTATCCATTGGATTTGTTATTATTATTATTATTTTTATCATTATTATTATTTTAACATATACATATCTCGTTACTAGTACCTATATGTAGTTAGTTGAATTGCTAATTTTATCTTATAAATCGAATGACTATTCACTATAATGTTATTACTTTTTTATTTATCAATAAATCATAGTACCTTAATTAATTAGAAAAAAATTCCATTTATTCTTTCTGAATGACATACAGTATTAGTTAGACAACTACAACCACATAAGAAATTCAGGCATCTAAAATAAGGTTACTTTAACATTGCTCTACCTATAGACATCTTAAATCTCATTTTACTTATTCCTAGAAAATACCTATACCTCACTTAACAAATTATTAATTTTCTATATATTACACTAACATAAATTAGGAATTATATTGGTTTATTGGTACTTACTAACCCCTTTTTTTTTCATTATCTTTCTACCCACCTAACCCTCCCATTCCCTAGGTAGTTTTACAAATCAAGGCAATAAATATTATAGGAGACTAATGATGCACATCCCCTTCTACCTTGGTTGCCTAGGGATGATGGTGTCATGTGGGAAGGGAGAGGGGAACGGGTGGTGTACTATCCTAACCTAGAAAAGCATTAAATGCCCCCTTTTTAAAGGTAAGGCCGCCAGGTTTTAAAAAGGGGGAAGTATGTCCTCCCACCCCCCCCCCCCCCCCCCCCCAATAGTTTTTGATTTTATTTTCCTTTCTTTTAACCAAACACTCTTGTCAAAATAAATATGTAGGCCACCTCCTAGGTTGGGAAAATAATATTTTATTTTTCTAATTTATTTAGGCCCTTGATTATTAGGTAGGTTGACGGTGTACTTAGTCTTTTTGAATAGCCTCTTGTAAAGCAATATTAATATGAGGGTGACTTAATATTTTTTGAAAAGGTATTGGTAGGGAAATATTACTTTATTCTAATATTATTATTTTATTGACTATATTATTGGAGAGAGGCTCTTTTTGAAATGCCATACATTTTCCATCAAGTTAACATGCATCTACATGCCTTATTGTAAGAGTTAAACTTATTTGCCTAGTTATCTTCATATGTTCTCTATGCTTATATAGTAGTGAGTTGATGATATATTAACCTAGTATAATTCCTTCCAATACATAATCTAATGGAAATCTAATATATTGCTTATAACCACTATCAAATTGTTACCAACATTTAGTTAATAGATAATTTTGTATGAAGCACAAATGAAATCTTTGCATCCAACTTTATGAACATCAAGTATTCCAATTTCATGGTCCATTTATGACTATATTTTGAATACAATTACAATGATGATTGAATGCATACTCTACATCTATACAAAAGTCAAGATAGATCATAAAATACATCTAGTTGTTTTATGAAGGTGAAGAATAATAGATTAAAAAAGAGATAAGTTTCTTTCAATTTACTAGTGTCAACAATGATACTTAATCCTTTCCTTTGATGCATTCATATCCAAGCTAATATAACAATAACATCAATACAATAAAATTCTCCTTCATGATTGCCTCAAGACTTGCATTCAACACAAATATCAAGCAAGCAAATAGGGTGGTGAAATCATCATATTAGGATACACAATGGAAGGACCCTTTTACAAGCATAATGAATTCACAATTTCTCCATTGAGATATGTATGAGATCAATAAAAACATTCCTAAAATACCAATAAATTCACATAACAAGATGGATTTGTCCTCCATTTCAATACAAATACAATAGTTTTCTCTCCTTCTTTGCAAAGGTAAGACTTCACAATTTTCCAAATGTCCAAGGCCTTAAGAAAAAACCTTCAAATAAGAAACAAATGTAGAACCATGGAGGCTCACCTCCTGTCATAGCCCTTAAGGATGCCACCCACTGAGCTTGGGGAAATGAGGCACAAATTGTTGCACACCTTCAACTCTCATACCATGCAAAGCCATAACAACAAATCTCAACATAACACAACACATTATAACCCATCCCAAGGCTTGCAGAAAGATTCAACAATAGAATCAAGATATAGGGTGAAGGTGGGCTCTCTCTCCATGAGGAGAATTGCAACTCCATGAATCAAATATATTCACATATTCTCATGAGTAACATGCCCTTTCAAAGCTCAACAATGTCATCCCTCTTCATACACCTCCTTATACCTCCCAAGAATGTAAGTAATCGTGGAGTCCATACTCCTTAAAACACATCAAAATCATCTCCTCACATGGGAGAGTTTCTCAACTACATGGGTGAGCCCAACTAACCCCTCCACCTAAGCATCTATTCCCTCCCAAGGGTGAGTGATGCTTCACACCCATTTACACAAACAAACAACATGAACAAAACAAGATTCAAGGAAGAAATCACATAAAAATTCTCACATTCAACACACATACAACAAGATTCTTCACAAAACCACATCTACACCATAAAAAATCCACCATGCAAAGAAGTAACACTATATCAAATCTATAATGCAATGAAGAAACACCATGGGTCATGGATACCAACCTCACTCCAAGAAATGGAAAATGAAAGTTGTTGTATAGCTCCTTATCCTCTTCCTCCAAACCCTAAATGTCTCTAAAGTTAGAGAGTGGGTAAGTGGGTTTCAAGTTTGGCCATGCCTCTGTTGGTGTTTGAAAATGTTACCCATTTCCAATTACCCTGATGAGAACAAAATGCATCTAGGGGTAGCTAACTCCCATTATTAACACATCCATTCAGACACCAGGCCAACTATAAGGCTATACTCCTTCTGCACTTCAAGCTCTGCAAAACCTAGGTGGGTGAACCTATAGATTCCTTATATGGTACCAGTTGTCAAAGCATACACTAAATCTATTCAAAGCAGATAAAACCCTTATTTCTCCTAAGAACTCATGAAATAACACAGACCTATGATAGCTAGATGTAGATCTATGAACCTCATAAGCTGAGTGAGGGCATTCTATGATAGCTCTTCAACATGAAAGGGGAAAAGCGTTTGATTTTTTATGTTGATTTCAACAACCCTCAGATATGCAACAGTGAGAAAGTAATGACCCTGTAGCTGATCAATGCCTAGTCCATTAGGAAAATTCATGGATCACAAACATATATACGAATATATGAGACATATGTGTATCTTCAGATATAGATCTATCTATTTAACTTGCAAATAGACATCTATGTTTAGTTTAAAATATCGTTCTTACCTAATATCCTCCTCAATAAATCTACAACCCTGTTGATTTTTATGAAGCATTTACACAATTCTTTGAACTATCAACAATAGTGAAACAACATACAGTCTTAGGGGATTGCAACTACAACCTAAACTCTTTGTTCAGAGATCATAAAACATTGAAATTCAATGAGAATGGAGACAAGATTCAACTGAAACTTAATCATTTGCTACTCTTTGCATTATTTCTTTGAAAATATACAATCATATGCATGAAATGAAAGACATGAAAACAACCTAACAGATCTGAACTATCTGTATTTATCTTCCTACTGTTGTTCATACAAGAAGAATATTGCTGAAGAAAAATGGTGTCATAGTCATGGAAACATGTCAAAATACTGGAACAAATGGTCTCACAGTGCAAAAACTGGAATCCCTAATGGTATGACAGCAGTGAACTTTTTCTTTCGAGAAACTGGAACCCACTGGTTTCTCAGTAACAAAAACTGGAACCCCTACAATAGAGAAAGAAAAGAAAGATATAGGAGAAGAGTTGATTCCTAGATCTAATATGTAACTGACAAGTGTCCACTTGGAAAACCTTCTCAACAAGTTAAAACAATCTTCTTAATCTTTTCCCTCAACTTTGCATATCAAATCTTCAATCATCTAGCTTTTACCAGCATAAAAATATCTGAAAACACATGATTGAACAAATAACCAATTTGATTCTTCATCTTTACCCATTGTTAAAACTGAAAATCAGTTAAAATTTTGCTTGTAAAAGCCAAGAAAACCATCTAAAATCAATTTTCTTCAAACCCAAACTTCAGAAAACCTTTATATCTACTTTATATCTGATCTTAAGGCTTCACACTAAATTCTAATCATTCCACTGTCAATGCCTCTAAAAAATGAAAATCTTCTTATACACTAAACCAGTGAAGACCTGTGCATAATCTGACCTTGAATTTGAAAATTTTAGCTTCTCCCGGTTTCGACGGTATGCTACACTGCATATTTTTGATGAAAATGGCCCCCTTAGTGGCAATTTGAAAATCTGGTCTCTGGACTGAAATAAGAGCATTAAAATGGAAAAAATTTAAAACTTTATATAGTTTGAACTATATAAAAAAATAAAATATTTATTTAAATTCTCCATTTTTATCCATGCGTTGAAACCCCTTTTAATTTTCAATCTCACTTCAATATTTGCTATCCATGCCACTTGGCAACTTGTCACTGGCCACCATAATTTGAAATATTAATTAATTAATATTAATTAATTAATATTAATTAATCAATCCTTTAATTTACTTCCCGTAGCATCGAAGGCTTTAATTTTTTCTTTTACGTGCATCCACTTAGCCTCCTTCTTTATTCTGACATGAGCTTTACGTTCTTCCGGGCACGAGCATAACCCTAGGATGCTTAGAAAATTGTCTTACGCCCACAAAGAGAGCTTCTTTCCCGTAGAATCATGAAGGCATAATTTTCACTCTTCGTTCTTATGTTGAGCATAAGACTGGAGAAGGTTTTCAATTGCCTTATGCTCCTACGCTTGCTTGGTTGCTCATACGTGTTGAGCACTAAAATACATGGATTTGAACCAGTGGGCCCCTCCATGTTTAAGACACGAGTCTCTAGGCCAGCGTGTCTTTGAAGACACTTAAATAGCTCATGCTTGTATATTTAAAGTGATTAAAAGCTCCTCCCACAAAGAATATGGGAAAAAACAATAAGAAACAATCTCCCTACCTCTCCACGCATTCTGCACTAATATGCTTCCATGGCTTGCATGAGCTTTTCAGCTAGCTTTGCCTCGTGTGCTTTCCCTTCTGCCTCAGCCATGACCTTTTTTGATTATGTAGGGGAAAGGCAATACCCTTTTCTTATAGATCCATAGCATTTGGTATTACGTGCCTGATCATGGTCCGATTGGATTCTTAAACCTGATTGGAGGTGTCTTCCCTTTTAGCATGATTTTCTCTTCCTTTAACCAGCCAGCTCCTTGTAATTGCATGTGGACTGGTATCTTTGCATTAGAGACTCGTCTTCAAGGCTTGGGCGTGAGTCTGTTCTTTTTATATCTTTTCTGCTATACACTTGATGTGCCTTTCTCCACTATTCTTGTTTCATTCACCTGCGGTTTTAAAAGCTGTAGACTCATCTTCTTGCAGATGCGAGAACTTCCTGTTTTGGCAGCTTTCTTTTATAGCATGCGATGAAAGTCCCTTTTGTTGGCTTTGATGCAGCGACTTTAGATTTTTCCTTACTGGCAATGGCGTGGTCTGCTTTGTGCAGGCTTTCTTAATGATATAGGTTCCTCATCTTGTTAATGCGTGGGCAGGTTCTTTTGCATGTGACTTCTCTAATATCAACTGACACCATGCCTTAAAAATGTGGCTTCTATTGTGGACACTCTGTCTTGATGCACCTTTGAACGGCTGCTTTGCTACCTGTGTTTGGTTTTTAGCCAGCTCCCCTGTCTACTGCGGGTGGAGCTCTCTTTACGATCTAGTGTTTCAAATCATGGGTCATTACCCCATTTTTAGCAAAAGTTACATAATCTGTTTTGTAAGTTATATCATCTGAAGCTTCTTCTAAAAGTTTCTTAAAGCCCTCAATGATAGCCTTTTGAGCTGCTCATTTTTCTTTTTCCTATTCATCTGCATGAGTGCGATCGTAATGATCAAATATAGATCTGCATTCAATGTAGCTTGGGATAACCTCTTCTTCCTGCCTTGCTTTGGTAGCCCGCTTAGCTTCTTGTTCTCCTTCTCTATATCTTGAATCACCATGTAAGCCATCTTTGATCCTTGACCAATGCCTATTTGCATTAATATCACCCTTTTCACTTAGCATAGCTTTAGAACTGGCAACAACTACAACTTGGATGGCCTTCACTTTCTCTTCCACTGCTTTCCTCAATTTCAAGTCTCCTTCACTTAACATTTTTTTAAAAGTAGATCTATTAGCGTATCCTAATACAACTCCACCATGTACGCCTTTAATGAGGAGAAATTGTTACTATCATGGCTCAAAACTTTAAAGACCTCCCTAGTTGTCCTTGGGGTAAGATTTGGATCTCTATCTGAACTATAAGCAATGAAGGTTTTACCAGAACCAGTTTGCCCATATGCAAATACTCAAACATTATATCCATCAATAGTTTATTGTACCAAACATTTTGTATTCTTAAATACTTCCTCTTGGGTAGCATCATCATTAAAAACATAACCAAACTAATGGGCTCGAATCTCCCTTTTAAAACAACATAAAACCTCAGTGTTTCTATCAATCTGGTGGAATCAGTCGGGCCCCAAAATGGGTCCGACTAAAAAATTTTCATTTTCAAGCAACTGACTTTGTATAATGATCCAATGATCACCTCAAATTGTCTGAAAGTTATTTCAAGCATTAATTTGATCATTAAAACTCATTTACCATTTGATCTGCAAACTGTGATTCGCTAATAGGAAGGCATGTTGCCTGTCTATAAAAATTGATGAAAACACCTGATCAAGCTCCAAAACTATGGATATATTATCTCTCTAACACGTTCAATAGACCTGCCAAATCTCGTTACATGAAAACATTGGAGTCAAAAGATATTGACCTCTGAACATGCCTTCTTAAAATCACCTACAATTAAACATGTCAGAAAAGTGAAAAGTGTGTTTGGTTTTGGCCTTGAAAACTAGGCAAATGGGCACGTGGGGAAATGAAAACTGGGGTGTTAAATCTCTGTCATGAGGTGAATTTGAAAATGCAGTTTGGGCTAATGACAAAAAACAAGACGTGTTTGGCGAGCGTCTAAAGTTGGCTACTCAGAATTGGCAGACTGGAAACACTGACAGAAAACATTTTTTTGCAAATGGAATTGACTTGGAGAAGTGTGCAAACAGATTCGTCAAGTTCTAAAAACTGGCATACTTGTAATATTTTTAGTGGAAAATACAGGGGAACAAATCATTTGACTTGATCAATCATGGGTTAGGAGTTATGACGCCACGAACAAGGCTGCTAATCAATCTGCAAATACTGACACCAGCAAAAAGTCAGAAATTCCATTTGGAATCACACTTGAAAACTGATCAAACAGATTTTTCATGATATGAAACTTGAAATATAACAAGTCTCTGATGCCTACAATGCAATGCAACAAGAATTTCAACATTTGGATCAACTGGTCAAAAGTTAGTACTCATCAAACAGGGCTTCCCAGAATTTTGAATATTTTGCAAAAACATGAAAACGATAACTGACCAAATTTGAGGGATTCAAAACCTAATCAAACAAACTCAAAACAACTCAAAATCTGAAACATCGGTTCTTGGGTATGAATACTAGATATTTTCAAAGTGGTGAGTAATGACACAATTCTGGGTATGAGATATTCAATCGCAAACACAACCTCTTATTGTTGTTTGACACTTAGGTGAAAATGCAAGATTGACAATTTCTGAAAGCAAGACTTCGCCAAATGACTCGGAATGATGTTTTGACTTTATGGAACATGCGAACAGGCTAAATGGAGGGTGTTAGAAACATTAAACACCACTTAGGCCTCATACTGACAATCGTGTGCATAGGCATCAAAAGGCTTTCATAGGACATTTTTTTTAATGGTGCTCAAAATGTGGGCTACAATTTTGAGCGCCAACAATGGCTCAGTCTAGGGATGCATGCCCCTTGAGGGCATGGCAAGATTTTAGATCTTTGGAAGAAGCAGACCATACATCTGACAGCACAACTTTCTCTCTTGAACAGCTTTATTGAAAGCAGGGAAACTACTCTAACTATGTAGAAGCGATGGCCTCGGGCCATCGAAAAGTTTTAGAACCCCTTACCTCTGTCAAAAACCTGATTCTCATTTACATCTTCCTGAGGTAAACTAAAATTCTCATTATCATTTGTTTCACCCATCATATCAACACTTTCAATTACTTCGTTAGGCACAACAATATTATCATCATCTTCATTCTCATAATGCATATGCTCATCAGTATTAACTTCATATTCATGCTCATTATGAGATAAAACATCAACATGCTCATAATTACACAAACTGAATTGAGAATCAAAATCCAATGATTATTCATGCATGCTGATCGAAAACACAAAAACTTCATAATTTACATCATTCACCAAGTTGCAAACACCAAAAACTTGCAACTCACCTTGTGTCTTCGGCTGCAAAGAGTATGTGAAATCTGATTGTCACCTACTTGCAGTCGTATCATTCACTAAATCAAATTCATCTTTTACTGAAACCTCTTCACACTCAAACAACTGATTAGTGACCAAAATTGAAAACTCATTCTAAAAGTGCTGATCTAAACTATGTTGACCACTATCATCTTCTTCATCAAACTAAAAGTTAGAATATGCCTTGAACTTATCTTCACAAGACTTATCAGCATATAAAGAAAAGCCATAATCTAATTGACAATATTCACTGTTTTCCTCTTCATCACATGAAATATCAAAACTTATTGTAGCATAACCAGCATGGAAAGAATCTGAAACAGCATTAAACTTCCCTTCACTAACATTCTCTACATCCAACAAATCATCATGTGCAAAAACATTTGATGTTCTGTTATATACACCTCCAAAGTCTAACGAAGATTGTTCGGATTCTACCACTTTTTCCACATCAAACTTTGGGGAATTGATTTGACTGAATGATAAAGTATTATGAGAGAAAATATGAAGATCCTTAGAGATACTTACGTGCTTTTCAAACTCACAAGCCAACAATTCTGAGATTTCATCGAAGCTCAAAAAGATTGCCTCACAAATCTTCTCTTGGCTGATCAGTGCCTAGTCCATTGGGCAAATTCATGGATCATAAACATACATATGAATATCTGAGACATATGTGTATCTTCAGATATAGATCTATCTATTTAACTTGTAAATAGACATCTATGTTCAGTTTAAAATCTCGTTCTTACCTGATATCCTCCTCAATAAATCTCCAACCTTGTTGATTTCTATGAAGCATTTACACAATTCTTTGAACTATCAGCAACAGTGAAACAACATATAGTCTTAGGGGACTGCAACTATGACCTAAACTCTTTGTTCAGAGATCGTAAAACATTAAAATTCAATGAGAATGGAGACAAGATTCAACTGAAACTTAATCATCTACTACTCTTTGCATTATTTCCTTGAAAATATACAATCATATGCATGAAATGAAAGACATGAAAACAACCTAACAGATCTGAACTATCTGTATTTATCTTCCTACTTCTATTCATACAAGAAGAATATTACTAAAGAAAAATGGTGTCACAGTCATGGAAACATGTCAAAATACTAGCACCAATGGTCTCACAGTGCAAAAACTGGAATCCCTAATGGTATCACAGCATTGAACTTTTTCTTCCCAGAAATCGGAACCCACTGGTTTCTCAGTAACAAAAACTGGAACCCCTACAATAGAGAAAGAAAAGAAAGATATAGGAGAAGAGTTGATTCCTAGATCTGATCTGTAACTGACAAGTGTCCACTTGGAAAACCTTCTCAACAGGATAAAACAATCTTCTTAATCTTTTCCCTCAACTTTGCATATCAAATCTTCAATCATCTAGCTTTTACCAGCATAAAAATATCTGAAAACACATGATTGAACAAATAACTGATTTGATTCTTCATCTTTGCCCATGGTCAAAACTGAAAATCAGTTAAAATTATGCTTGTAAAAGCCAAGAAAACCATCTAAAATCAATTTTCTTCAGACCCAGACTTCAGAAAACCTTTATATCTACTTCATATCTGATCCTTAGGCTTCACACTAAATTCTGATCATTCCACTGTCAATGCCTCTGAAAATTGAAAATCTGCTTATACACTGAACCAGTGAAGACCTGTGCATAATTTGACCCTGAATCTGAAAATTTTAGCTTCTCCCGGTTCCAACGGTATGCTACACTGCATATTTCTGATGAAAATGGCCCGCTTGGTGGCAGTTTGAAAATATGATCTCTGGACTGAAATAAGAGCATTAAAATGGAAAAAATTTAAAACTTTATATAGTTTGAACTATATAAAAATATATATATTTATTTAAATTCTCCATTTTTATCCATGCATTGAAACCCCTTTTAATTTTCAATCTCACTTCAATATTTGCTATCCATGCCACTTGGCAACTCGTCATTGGCCACCATCATTTGAAATATTAATTAATCAATCATTTAATTTACTTCCCGTAGCATCGAAGGCTTTAATTTTTCTTTCACGTGCATCCGCTTAACCTCCTTCTTTATGCTGACACGGGCTTTACATTCTTCCAGGCATGAGCATAACCCCGAGACACTTGAAAAATTGTCTTATGCCCACACGAGGAGCTTCTTTCCCGTAGAATCATGAAGGCATAATTTTCACTCTCTGTTATTACGTTGAGCGTAACATCGGAGAAGGTTTGCAATTGCCTTATGCTCCTACACTTGCTTGGTTGCTCATACGTGTTGAGCACTAAAATACATGGCTTTGAACCAGTGGGCCCCTCCACATTTAAGACATGAGTCTCTAGGCCAATGTGTCTTTGAAGACACTTAAATAACTCATGCTTGTATATTTAAAGTGATAAAAACCTCCTCCCATAAAGAATATGGGACAAAACAATAAGAAACAATCTCCATACCTCTCCACGCATTCTGAGCTAATATGATTCCATGGCTTGCGTGAGCTTTTCAGTTAGCTTTCCCTTGTGTGCTCGCCCTTCTGCCTCAGCCATGACCTTTTCTGATTATGTAGTGGAAAGGCAATACCATTTTCTTATAGATCCATAGCATCTGGTATTACGTGCCTGCTCATGGTCTGATTGGATTCTTAAAACCGCTTGGAGGTGTCTTCCCTTTTAGCATGATTTGCTCTTCCTTTAACCAGCCAGCTCCTTGTAATTGCGTGTGGACTGGTATCTTTGCATTGGAGACTCGTCTTCAAGGCTTGGGCGTGAGTCTATTCTTTTTATGTCTTTTCTGTTATGCACTTGATGTTCCTTTCTCCACTGTTCTTGTTTCATTCACCTGCGGTTTTAAAAGCTATAGACTCATCTTCTTGCAGACGTGAGAACTTCCTATTTTGGTAGCTTTCTTTTATAGCATGCAATGAAAGTCCCTTTTGTTGGCTTTGATGCAATGGCTTTAGATTTTTCCTTACTAGTAATGGCGTGGTCTACTTTGTGTAGGCTTTCTTAATGATACAGGTTCCTCATCTTGTTAATGCGTGGGCAGGTTCTTTTGCATGTGACTTCTCTAATATCAACTGACACCACACCTTAAAAATGCGGCTTCTATTATGGACACTCTGTCTTGATGCACCTTTGAATGGTTGCTTTGTTGCCTCTGCTTGGTTTTTAGCCAGCTCCCATGTCTACTGTGGGTGGAGCTCTCTTTATGATCCAGTGTTTCAAATCATGGGTCATTACCCCATTTTTAGCAAAAGTTACATAATCTGTTTTCTAAGTTATATCATTTGAAGCTTCTTCTAAAAGTTGCTTAAAGCCCTCAATGATAGCCTTTTGAGCTGCTTGTTTTTCTTTTTCCTATTCATCTGCATGAGTGCGATTGTAATGACCAAATATAGATCTGCATTCAGTGTAGCCTGGGATAACCTCTTCTTCTCGCCTTGCTTTGGCAGCCCACTTAGCTTCTTGTTCTACTGCTCTGTATCTTGAATCACCTCACAAGCCATCTTTGATCCTTGACCAATGCCTATTTGCATTAATATCACCCTTTTCACTTAGCATAGCTTTAGAACTAGCAATAACTGCAACTTGGATGGCCTTCACTTTCTCTTCCATTGCTTTCCTCAATTTCAAGTCTCCTTCACTTAACATTTTTTTAAAAGTAGATCTATTAGCATATCCTAATAGAACTCCACCATGTACACATTTAATGAGGAGAACTTGTTACTATCATGGTTCAAAACTTTAAAGAGCTCCCTAGTTGCCCTTGGGGTAAGATTTGGATCTCTATCTGAACTATAAGCAATGAAGGTTTTACCAGAACCAGTTTGCCCATATGCAAATACTCAAACATTATATCCATCAATAGTTTATTGTACCAAACATTTTGTATTCTTAAATACTTCCTCTTGGGTGGCATCATCATTAAAAACATAACCAAACTAATGGGCTTGAATCTCCCTTTTAAAACAACATAAAACCTCAGTGTTTCTATCAATCTGGTGGAATCAGTCGGGCCCCAAAATGGGTCCGACTAAAAAATTTTCATTTTCAAGCAACTGACTTTGTATAATGATCCAGTGATCACCTCAAATTGTCTGAAAGTGATTTCAAGCATTAATTTGATCATTAAAACTCATTTACCATTTGATCTGCAAACTGTGATTCGCTGATAGGAAGGCATGTTTCCTGTCTGTAAAAATTGATGAAAACACTTGATCAAGCACTGAAACTATGGATACATTATCTCTCTAACACGTTCAATAGGCCGGCCAAATGTCATCACATGACGACATTGGAGTCAAAAGATATTGACCTCCGAACATGCCTTCTTAAAATCACCTACAATTAAACATGTTAGAAAAGTGAAAAGTGTGTTTGGTTTTGGCCTTGAAAACTAGGCAAATGGGCACGTGGGGAAACGAAAACTGGGGTGTTAAATCTCTGTCATGAGGTAAATTTGAAAATGTAGTTTGGGCTAATGAAAAAAAATAGGACGCGTTTGGCGAGCGTCTAAAGTTGGCTACTCAAAATTGGCAGACTGGAATCACTGACAAAAAACATTTTTTTTTGCAAATGGAATTAACCTAGAGAAGTGTGCAAACGGATTCGTCAAGTTCTAAAAACTAGCATACTTGTAATATTTTTAGTGGACAATATAGGGGAACAAATCATTTGACTTGACCAATCATGGGTTAGGAGTTATGATGCCACGAACAAGGCTGCTAATCAATCTACAAATACTGACACTAGCAAAAAGTCAGAAATTCCATTTGGAATCACGCTTGAAAACTGATCAAACAGATTCGTCATGATATGAAACTTGAAATATAACAAGTCTCTGATGCCTAAAATGCAATGCAATAGGAATTTCAACATTTGGATCAATTGGTCAAAAGTTAGTACTCGTCAAACAGGGCTTCCTAGAATTTTGAATATTTTGCAAAAACATGAAAACAATAACTGACCAACTTTGAGGGATTCAAAACCTAATCAAACGAACTCAAAATGACTCAAAATCTGAAACATAGGTTCTCGGGTATGAATACTAGATATTTTCAAAGTGGTGAGTAATGACACAATTCTGGGTACGAGATATTCAATCGCAAACACAACCTCTTGTTGCTGTTTGACACTTAGATGAAAATGCAAGATTGACAATTTTTGAAAGCAAGACTTCACCAAATGACTCGGAATGATGTTTTAACTTCATGGAACATGCAAACAGGCTAAATGGAGGGTGTTAGAAACATCAAACACCACTTAGGCCTCATACTGATAGCCGGGTGCATAGGCATCAAAAGGCTTTCATAGGGCTTATTTTTTTAAATGGTGCTGAAAATGTGGGCTACAATTTTGAGTGCCAATAGCCTCTATATATAACTCCTCATTTTTGGATTCAATATAAAATGCATTCTTTTTGGGGTCTCCTAGGTCTTCTAGGCACTCTAGTGGTCACTATTAGCCCTCTAACTCAAAGTATTATCATGGGTAGGGTTTATTTTCATCACAAATTCATGTTAAAGCTACTTTTGGCCCTTACAATGCTAAGTAAAGTCCAATTTCAAATTTCCTATGGTGGAAACCTTTGTTTCCCTTACTAAGTCAAGGAAATAAGTCTAATTCTTAATTAAGAAATTTAATTTTAGATAAGGTGGTTACATGATCCATCTTTAGAGAACATGTCATTTTCACATAACGAGTACAAGTGTCAAGTGATACATACAAAATTCACTATACATCACACATAAAATATTTTGAATCTACTCATGAAATACATACTACACACATACATCTCATGTTTACAAAATAAACACATCACAACAAGGTTTATGAATCTTCTAAAGATTCACCTTGGTAGTGTCATATTAACATGTGTTTATACCTTGTTTCCCTATTATGTTTCCATGGTTTCTTTCCTGCACACTAAACTCGAGCATTAGTAGTCCAATGAAAAGTTTGACATATAAAATACATATGAAAGTAAAGATACATGAGAGTTTTGTTATTCTATAATTTACATATAACACATTTCATAATTAACTTCCTATTCTCCTTCATTTACATATAAAGCATTTAATCATTAACCCTCAAAAAAACTACATATTACTAACTTCCCTAACAAGATCAAATTGATCATTTGAATCAAATCATAATTCCATTTCTTATCATAATAGTGAAATACTGAATAAATATCCATTAATTCATCAATTATGCCAATTAAGTCCTAATACATATGAAAATGGAAGACCACAAGGTAAATATCATCGAATAAGTAGCAAAACTTATTGTCCATCAAGTATCAAAAATATATGTTGAGATATCCAGTCCTAAGTAACAAAATGATAATACAATATCTATGCTATGATGGGTCTGGGTGAGGCCTCACATTGGAAATATATATTTTTTTGTACTAGTGTAATTCACCTTCACATTAAGACACATTGGGTTCATATTTCACGATTTAAAAGGTAAGCATGAGGCTATCTAAGGTTCTAATTAGTCCCCAAAGATCAATCAAATACTAATATGTAGAAGATTTAATACCTCAATGATGGTCAACATAGTGAATAAAGATGACATCCAAAAGTAACATCATTGAGGCTTCATCCATTTTTGGTTCATTTAGATATAAAAAGTGTTGTATTAACTCCTATGGTGGTTAGGATCCATGAGGTTGGGTAGTAATGCATAAAATATGCAAAGAACTACACTCGTCACTCCAAGAAGGACATGCTCATATTTGGAATATCAAATGACAGAGATGTAGTTCCATGAGTGTCAAATCAAACTAGAAAGGTCAAAGTCAAATATGATATTGTGCTATCCCCTTAGAAATTTGAATTGTTAATTCTTCTAAACTGTCAGTTAAGATATTGATGGGCTAGACCTAGGATGAATTATCCTCTCCATGATCATTGATGCTTTATATCTTTGTTACCACATGAAGTTACAGATAGAAACTTGATCCCACGAAGCCATTTCTAATTGTCAAAGAAAAATATCAATATTAACATAGTGGTTAGTCAAATAATTACAAGGAAGGTATGGGCTACATGTTTCTACAAATAACATTGTCATTGAACTAGAGCATACATCATAATGGATATGGTATAGATATGAGGAAAACCTAATTAGTGCAACTTCTCGAATTAGTAGGTCATGGTATATGATTAACCACATCTTTTTTGTATCATGGCTATAAAACATGAGGGATATTGAAGGTTCATGATTGACTACAAGGGATACAATAACAAGTGTTGACTTCTATCAAACCCAATCTATTGGAGCATTGACAAGACACGATAACTCTTTGGCTAAATACCTAAGTTTGGTGAGTACATGGTGGGAGGTCTATGGTAAATTAGTAAGAGATCTTCAACATATATTTCAATGGTGGAGATTGAGGTATTCCATGTGGAGATGCCACCAATGTCACACCCATCTTAATAACATGGGAGGAGTAGGCTCGAGAGCAATTGTTCTCAAGAATTTCACCTATAGATAAACAAGAAAGAAAGAAATGGTGGCATTTACAATAATGTTGAATATGCATGAACATGGTAATGATAGACACTTGCCAATTGTTTGACATAATGCCTAAATCATAAAAGCATTTTTTAGTGTATACCATTGGCAATTCACATAAGAGGAGACACAATTTTGAGATTCAACTAGTGGTGGATCCTTTCCGTCTTCAAGATTGAAGGCAAAAGTTCCAATACAAAGAAAAATAAGCTCCCCATTGTTGATCAAAACCCTCATGAAAGATAAATATAGAGATATGCGGTCTTCAACAACTAGCCCAATCTACAAAACAATAGAACCTCAAATGGTCTACCATGGTCTATCACATGAGAGGCACTAAGCACATAGATTGGTAGCTATCCATCATAGGTTTAAATTGCGACAAGTTTTATTCTATGTAGAGATGTTGGAGATGGCATCTATCACATCGTAGGTAATAGCCAATGATGATCCAATGTAAGTATTCTTAGATGTCGGTGAACATTAGATAGTTTCTTTCAAAATAGGAAAAACTTGTGAATTTGATGCACCCGAGTCATAATCAAAGGAGGTTAGGGATATTCCAAGCTTTCCTTTTTCTTGATTATCAGTGACAGTGACATAGTGTTGGATCACATTGAACTTCAAGTTTTGGTCCTTCATTCCATAAAGATCTTGATGAATGAGGAATGGGTACATGTGGTATTGATGTCATGGCATGTCGAGCATCCATCCTAGGTATGACATCAAGAACCAAAAATAGAAATGTTGGAGTAACAGATTTGATCAATCCTCATATAACAGAGAATTCTTTGGGAAATCCACACAAACTTTGAAGCAATAAATGAAGGACATGTACCTGACATATTAAGAAAGGAAATAAATCCAAAAATAAGGAAATCAATTCTTGCAACTAAAAAGTGAGTTATCAAGAATAACCAAGTGTTAAATTGGCTAGAGAAAGGTAGTTTAAGGGTTCTAGTTCCTCAGAGAGGGAAACAAAGTAGACTATGGACTGTGGAAGGGTAACATCTTTTTTTTCTTTTGTTAGACTTGGTGCTAGGGAAAGGGGGAGGTCTTTATTTAAATTGTAATGTAAGATAGTAATTTTGATGAAAAGATGTAATAAGACTCGTGTAATCTTTTTTACATTACAGAAGGGAGATATGAGAGATAATTGCATATCAAAACTTTGAGTTCAAGCATTTATCTTTCCACTGATTATGATATTTGTACAATTTTCAGTTTTCTCTAAATTCATTTTAGTATCATTATTTTTTGAATGTATTTGACTTCAAGGTTCCTGAAGCTTTGACTCTTCATTTTCTCAAAAGGATGGAAAATTTTTTCCTTTTTTTTTTTCTCTCTTTTATGTAAAGTCTAAACAAATGGACTTTGTTTCATTTATTCATTGTTTCTAGTTGTTCGTCTCCCTATTTATGTGTAGATGTTTGTAAGTCTTTCTTTCTTTTAGGTTAAAAGCATTATTAGTTATAGTTTAGTTGATTCATTGTAAATCTTACACAAGGTGCTATACCCAGATAAATTTAGAGGGTGTTTACACTCTTCAATAGTGAAGTGACCCAACTGTTAGTGTTGGTTAAAGTATTCTTGTGTGGATGACTTCGAGTCAATTTGTATGTATTTATTTTGAAGACAAGCTATTCACTAACAGATTTTTTGCAACTCTACTAGGGACATTGGAAATGAAAATCAGTATCTATAATTATTTCCTTAGTTTTATGATTATCTCTATGCACAGGAGATTGGCAACTCTATATAAATACCATGTTGAATATGAAAGTCATGACAAGGCCAAATCCCACTCTCATGGAACTTTATTTGATGGAGGATAAAGTGTTGCACAAATTTGTGGATAGCTATAAAGAAAGTAATTCCTGAGCTATTATGAATAATATTAGCTTGGAATATGACACTACATCTTGGCTATTGTGCAGAAGCTTTTGTGTCAAATTTCACAAGTTGAAAGTGTTAGAAGAAAAGAGAAAAGTGTTGCAAGTATATCAAAAAAGGGTATCCTAGCTAAATGAAGAATTGAAGTTGATGAAGAAGAATCTCTAGTTATCTCAATCACCTCATCATGAGTGAGCAAGAAATTCAAGTAGTCATAACTCAACCACAAGAAAATCAGACATGGGAAAAGAAGAACACTTAAGCTAAGAGTGAGAATCATGGTAGTAGTGACAACAAAGAGAAGGAAAGAAATCTTAAAACTAACTTCCATCCTATTGATAACCAATTGGAAATGTTAAATGATACCCTTTTTAGTGAAGAAGGAGAAGGGTTTCGTAATCAAGAGAATTGCTCTAAGTATAATTCAACCATTGTTCTAGATTTGGCTGAAAGTAAAGAACTAAATTGTTTCCACTATGCATAGAAGATGAGAAAGGAGAAGGTTCTCCCACTATTTTTGAGAAGATAGAATTACTAACTAAATATGAAAGTGATAAGTTTCAACATGAAACCTTCATTCAAAATGGTAAGACTACTGAAACAAAGGTAGATTTGCTCACCTCTAAACTGGACAATTTTCAAGAAGACAATCATCTTGCACATAAAGAAAATTTTGAAAATTTGGGAGATGAGGTTGCTTGGAGTGAGCCCAACCCATTATACTTACCAATGGGGTTTTGTGAGAATGTTACTATCAGAGAGAATCCTATGTTTTAGCTTCAAGATTCATCATTAAGTGATGAAAAGTTTTTCTCTTCTTTCATATTAGAAAATTTTGAAACTCTGATGGAAAGAGGAAATTTTGGAGTTAGTTCCCAGCTTATTGGTGACTTTGCTAGTCTATTGAAGGATTCCCTTCCCAATTAAGAAGAAGTCATTATACACAAATTTCTATCCCCACTCAAATCAGATCAACTCTCTTAGGATAACTCAGGTATCTATCCAAGTCAAGTTGAAAATGGAACATCATTGAACAAACCTTCTTTTCATTCCCTTATAAGCAATTTTTCTAATTTTGATTGTGGAAGTAATGCTAGAAAATGTGATGGCCCTGGGAGAAAGAGAAAAGATAGGATGCATTGCATACTAGATGATAGTTTGATTCTTGAAAGAGATGAGGAGAACATATACTCAAGAATTGACCCTATGTTAGATGAGGCATCTGTTTTTACCAAATTCCATATGCAAAGGATGAGTCTTGGTGACAACATTTCTAGATATTGTGCATCTTTTCTTGAAAAGGTTTCTTCATTTTATTTTGTTTAGTTTGAAGTGAAACCTGGCCAGATGAATGTTGAAGATCAATGCTTAGGGGAAAAAGAGTACTATGATGAGTTATGGTTGTTCAATAAGAAGTTATTGGTCAACATATTCATATATGCATTTATCTTGAGGTTTGGCATTGAAGAAGTTGCTAGTCGACAATGGTGGTGGAGCTGCTACATTGAGACATGATTTTTTATAGTGGATAGGCTCCTACTTCTCCTAGTCAATAAATGGATTCATGTGATTCTTTCTTACTTTTGGTTCTTGTGGTAGGATCTCTCCCTATCTTTGTGTCTATTGTAAATATTCTTTTGGTGTGTGTAGTGTTAGTTTGAATAATGCACAAACTTTGAGCTTGTTGGTAGTTTAGTGTTTTCTTGGTTGGCTTTTCCTTGCTCCCCTTTTCCCTTATGAAAGAAATTCCCTTTTATTCTTCCATCCAGTAAATGGATTCATATGAATTTCCCTTATTTCTAGTTCCTTTCTGAATTTATCTCCTAGTGGATAAGGAACTTGTCTATTACCTAGAGATTGTTGGAGTTCTCTAATTTTGTATGAAAATTAGTCTCACAATTAGAGCCCCAATTGGTACCTATATATACCTAAAAATTTAAATTTTTAATTTGTGGTCTTGAATTCCTTTGAACAATGGATCGAAGTAGTTCAAATTGGTTTATCTTTAAGGCTCAATACTGAACTCTAGTGATTCCAAGATCAAAGATTCAAAGTGTCAAGTTTTAGATTAAGGTTCAAATTCCCAACATACAAATTCAAGTGCCATTATTAGATCCATCAGCATGAGGTTTGAAGTTCAAGATTTGACATACTAATATGCAAATTCAATCATCTAGATTTGAAGTTTAGGATAACATATGCCAATGCTCATGATCACATTATTAATATCAATTAAGCTATAAGAGACAAGAATTTTAATCTATTTATGGTGTATAGCTTGATCAGTTGATCACATAATAGTACAAATAGTTTGAATGATTGGCAATGCTACTAAGATTATACCTAGTATAGTTTGCAATAGAGGAGACTTGGAGAGTTGGGTGAGAGTTCACTTGTTTTAATTCACCTTCACATTAAGACACATTGGGTTCATATTTCATGATTTAAAATGAAAGCGTGAGGCTATCTAAGGTTCTAATTAGTCCCCAAAGATCAATCAAATGCTAATATGTAGAAGATTTAATACCTCAATGATGGTCAACATAGTGAATAAAGATGACATCCCAAAGAAATATCAGTAAGGCTTCACCCATTTTTGGTTCATTTAGATATAACAAGTGTTTTATTAATTCCTATGGTGGTTAGGATCCATAAGGTTGGGTAGTAATGCATAACATATCTGAAGAACCACACTGGTCACTCCAAGAAGGGCATGCTTGTATTTGCAATATCAAATGACAGAGATGTAGTTCCATGAGTATTGACTTAGACTAGAAAGGTCAAAGTCAAATATCATATTGCACTATCCCCTTAGCAATTTGAGCTGTTAATTCTTATAAACCATTGGTTAAGATATTCATGGACCTGACCCAAGATCAATTATCCTCTCCATGATCATTGATGCTTTATATCTCTATTGCCACATGAAGTTATAGAAAGAAATTTGATCCCACAAAGCCATTTCTAATCATCAAAGAAAAATATCAATATGACCATAGTGGTTAGTCAAATAATTACAAGGCATGGGCTACAAGTTTCTGCAAATAACATTGTCATTGAACTGGAGCATACATGATAATGGATACAGTATAGATCCAAGGAAAACTTGATTGGTGTGACTTCTTAAATTAGTAGGTCATGGTACTGTTGGCGCTAAAAATTGCATGGTTAATTTTGAGCACTGTTGAGAATTTGAGCCCTATAAATGCTTTTAAATGCCTACATACACGATTGTCCATTTGAGCCCCCTAAGGTGTTTAATGTTTCTAACACCCTCCATTCAGTGCATTTAAGTGTTCCATGAAGTTAAACTGACATTTTGAACAATTCTGCGAAGTCCCATTTTGAGCTAGTGTCAAAATTTGCAATTCTACCCTAAGTGCCAAACAACAACAGGAGGCCATATTTGCATATGAATATCTTGCACCCAGGAATGTGTCATGAACCACTGCTTTGAGACTATTTATTGTCCATACCAGAGAACCTATGTTTCAGATTTCAAGTCATTTTGAGTCCATTTGACTAGGTTTCAAACCCCTCAAAGTTGGCAGTTTACTGTTTTCACACATTTGCAAATTGCACACAATTCTGGGAAGTCCTGTTCGACCAATCATATCTTTGACCTAGTTGACCCAAATGAAAAAATTCCTTTTGCACTGTGTTCTAGGGGTCAGATACATTATATGTTCCAATTTTGGGATTATAACGAATCCATTTGATCAATTTGCTAACATGATTAAAAACCCAGTTTGTATTGTTTTGTTACGGCTAAGGTATCCAGATTGATTTGTACCCCTGTTCGGCACATTATAACTTTGATCCTATGATTGGTAAGCCTAAACTGATTATACCATTGTGTTGTGTCTTGAAAATCCTTCAAGTATGCCAATTCTCAAGTCATGATGAATCCATTTGCATATTTTCATATGTCCATACATTTGTCAAAAAATTACTTTTTGACACATTTCTCAATCAAAATTTTCAAGTGCCTGTTTTCAAAAATTCACCAAATGTGCCATGTGATTCGTCATGAGCCTAAAATATGAAATTATATTCTCTTCATGGCAAAGAACTTATATTCTAGTTTTCAGAACCCCAAGTGATCAATAACTCAGTTTATAATGCTGAACCCGAGCCCAATTTATGTTTTTTTAACATTGTTTGCTTGCAGAGTAATTGAAGTATGGATGTTCGGCAATTAAAATCTCTTGACTGGAAATTCATCATGGGCTAAAAATTTGCAGTGTAATAGAGTATGCAGGATTGAACACTCATGTCGATTTGTGTGGCCTGGTTACTTGATTGAATCAGTTTTTAAGGCCAGCTGGCAGGCCTCCGGACACAAATTCACAGTTTGTAGGTAAGTGATATGAGTTTTAATTATCAGCGCTCGAAGTTAAAAAGGGGACTTCATCTATAATGCAATAAAAAAAGGATTTACTATGTTTGAAAAGCCATTAAATCAATTGATTTAAGGTATACAAAAGGTCATCAAATGCTGGCTAATTCAATTTGACATTAATAATCATAAAGAATGAGCCGGCAATGTAACAGAAGAATGCAAAGTTACAAAGGAGCAATCAAGCAAAAAATTTCATATGTATCATAAATAGGAAGAAAGTCTAATGAATGGAAGGCAAGCTAACTTGGTAGAAAGTCAAAAGAATCACAAGTGGGCAAACATATTTATAAATCACAAATGGAAAATGTCCCAAGTGCTGTACAAAACATGGTGCTATTGAGAATAAATCTAAAGCAAAATAGATCAGTCAATGGCATCAAGTAAGGAATGTTCAAAGCATAATAATACCCACACATGCATACTAAAGAAGCTTCAATTCAGTGAAAGGAGTCTCCAACGCAAATTCAAATGAAAGCCATTTATTGAAAGGTCTCCACAATAATGTAAAAACTCATCCACTTGTTTGAAAATGTCTGGCAAAGGCCACAGTTTTAAAAGCACAAGGAGCACACACGCATTGCAAAGAGATCCAATGGAGACCCAATGCAGCAATAAAGAAGCAGGCTGTGAAAGGAAAGATCATGCCATTCAAACAATTTGTTCAGGCATTAAAATGAAAAGCCATATTAAAAGACCCCATGCTAGCAGATATAACATGTTAAAGCACATGAGCAGAACCAGTGAGATGAAACTCATGCCAGTATAAAGAAAAAATTCACATGATGCAAAAGACAAAGATCTCAGGCATAAAAGAGTGGAAGATTGTGCTTAGAAGAAGCTGTTTGGATTCGGCAGGACAGGGGACATTCAAGCAATTAAAAGAAAGTGTTTTATTAGATGTGAAACAAAGCAACTGGCTCATCAATTAAAAGGATGAAGCTGTAGTAAATCTTGAAACCCATGGTATCGTAAGGAAGCTGCTAGGAAATAAATGGCATGATTTAGTTGAAAATGCCAAGTTTTAAAACCTCTAGCAAATATTTGAAACAAAAGAAGTTTTAAAGCGTTGAACATAAAGTGAATCACGTTGTCCATGCAAAGATGAAGAACCTGCAGCCAAACAAAACAGAAGTCAACGACATCATAAGGAAATTTCAGCGCCAAAACAAATAAAGAGGAGCTCAAGAGATTTGAAGAAGATGGTGACATAAAAATAGAACCAAGGATCCTTGCAAAACCAAGAGACCATCGTTCCACACAAGAAGCCACTCGCAACAATATAGCAGGGAAGGCATGCAATTGAAAAAGAATCCCACATAGCATCAAATAAAGGCTAGCGTTAAAAGATTGAAGAAAGCCAGCTTAAGCTCAAATAGAGAACCCACGAATGCATTAATGGAGGAATGTTTCATGCAGCCAGTTAGATGGATAAAGCTGCAGGGCAAAGGATTTAATCCCATATTGATTATGTGGGAGTGTTTTGTAGTTTTTAAATACGTTTCAACTCACCAAGTATCGTAAGTTAAGTACAAGCGCTTTTTGAAAGGCAGCGCAATCGACAACCGCGATGATGTGGCGAAATGCACGAGATTGTGCCACGTGTCCAAATCGAAGAGTGGGCGCAATCTCGCATTTCTAAGTTATCCTCTCTCGCATTTCTAAGTTGTGCGGAGGATAAGTAATGTGGGAAGCTGCTACGTGGCAGTGGGTCCAACATGTGTGAAGGATGATGTTCGCTGAATGTAAAAGCAAATTTTAAATGAATCAACAATCGCGATGATGTGGTGAAATGCGTGAGATTGTGCCACGTGTCCAAATCGTTTTAAATGAATCAACAACCGCGATGATGTGGCAAAATGCGCGAGATTGTGCCACGTGTCCAAATCGAACGGTGGACGCAATCTCGCATTTCTAAGTTGTGCGGAGGATAAGTAATGCGGGAATGCGGGAAGCTGCTACGTGGCAGTGGGTCCAACATGTGTGATGTGGCAAATGTGCAAAGGGCAGGCGAATCAAAATACGCCATGTGGCATGGGTCAACAGAGGTTTGACCTCAGAATTGAAGGGTTGGATAAAAATAAAATTATTTTAAAATTATTTTCAAAACTATGGCGTTCAAAATTTTATTTAAATAAAAAAGGGGTTAATTCTAAAGTTTTAACTTTAGATAAATTTTAAATTTTAAAATTTTAAATTTAAAAGTTGCAGAACTGAACTTTTATAGCCAGAGAAGCTTTTTTCAAATCGACTTTCTAGGCATTTTCGGAAGGAAAAGTATGCCTTATCAAATACCGCCGGAATCGTGGAAGTCTGAATTTTTTGATTCTGAGGTTGGTTTTTGCACAGGAATGCATCTGTTCAAGCTAAATAGGGTTTTCTCCTAGGTTTCCAACTTGCAACCGATTTCAGGTGAGAAGGTTCAGAATTGGTTTTTGGCAAGGTAATGACTTGAATATGTGTAAAAGACAAGGAGAATTCAGATGGGGGCATCTCTGAGTTAGTTAAAGCAAGTTTTATCAGCATTTTGATGCAAATTAGATATTTAGCAAATAAGGGATTTCATCATTCAGGAGGGGATATTTTGCAAATCAATTACAAGGCAATGATGAAATCAAATCAGATCAAGATGGAGAAGGAAGGACTAAGTTTTTAGTTGCCAGAAGATTGAATTTCAAGTGGACACTTGTCAAGTAAAGATCAGATCCAGAAATTCTTTCTCTTCTATATCATTCTTTCTTTCTGTCATTTAGGGGGTTCTAGTTTCTGGGAAGAAAAAGTTCATTGCTGTGATACCATTAGGGATTCCAGTTTTTGCACTGTGAGACCATTGGTTCCAGTATTTGACATGTTTCCATGACTGTGACACCATTTTCTTCAGCAGAACTCTCATGTGAACAACAATTGTAGAGATAATATAGATAGTTCTGAGATATTAGGTTGTTTCATGTTTTAATTTTATGCATCTGAATGTATAGTTTCAAGGAAATGAATACATATGAGCAACAATTTCACTAGTTTTGTTCTGGTTCTTGTCTCCTGTCTCAACAATTTGTAAGTCTTATGTGGTTTTGGAACAAAGATTTGAGACCCATTTGCATCCCTTTCAGGTTGTATGTTTGATGTATTTTGCTATTGGCCCAAAGGGCCAAGTAAATGCTTGATATGTTTGAACAAGGTTACTAGTTATTTGAGAAGGATGTTTTGTGAGAATGAGACCTAAATGAACACTAATATTTGAATCACAAGGTGGTTAGATAGGTCTGATGTCTGGGTATATGAGATACGTCCTGATGTCACAGATGTATGTTTTGAATTCATGGAATTGCCCAATGGATTAGGCACTGATCAGTTATAGGATCATTGGTTATACTGTTGCATTTTTGAGGTTTTGTTGAATCAACATCTTTAATCAAATGAATTTCCCTTTAATATTGAAGAGCTATAAATAGAACACCCTCACTCAGCTTACGAATTTCATTGTTTTGCATCTAGCTACTGCAGATATATGTTATTTCATAAGTTATTAGGAGAAATAAGGGTTTTATTTGCTTCATAATAGATTCAGTGTGTGCTTTGACAATTGGTACCATATAAGGAATCTATAGATTCACCCACCTAGGTTTTGCAGAGCCTGAAGTGCAGAAGGAGTATAGCCTTATAGTTGGCCTGGTGTCTAAATGGATGTGTTGATAATGGGAGTTAGCTGCCCCTAGATGCGTTTTGTTCTCATCAGGGTAATTGGAAATGGGTACCATTTTCAAACACCAATAGGTACATGATTAACCACATCTTGTTTGTGTCATGACTATAAAACATGAGGGAGATTGAAGGCTCTTGATTGAATAGAAGGGACAAAATAAAAAGTGTTGACTTCCATCAAACCCAATTGGTTGGTGCATCAAAAAAGAATGTGAACTCTTTGACTAAATACCCAAGTTTCATGAGTATGTGGTAGGAGGTATAAGGGAAATTAGTAAGCAATCTTCAACATGGATGCCAATAGTAGAGATTGAGATATGTCACATAGAGATGCCATCAATGTCACCCCCATCTTGATAACATGGGAGGAACGAGCATAAGAGAAATTTTTCTCAAGAATTCAACCTGTAAACAAACAAGAAAGAAAGAAATGGTGGCATTTATAATAAAAGTTGAATATACATGAACATGGTAATGACATATACCTACCAATTGTTTGACATATTGCTTGAATCATTAAAGCATTGTTTAGCGTATACCATTGGTAGTTTACATAAGAGGAGACATGATTTTGAGATTCAACTCATGTTAGCTCCATTCCATCTTCAAGCTTGAAGGTAAAAGTCCCAATATAAAGAAAAACATGCTCCCTATTTTTGGTTGAGACCCTCATGAAAGATAAATATAGAGATATGTAGTATTCAAAAATTGGTGTAATCTACAAAATGACAGATTCTCAATTGGTCTACCATGATCTGTCACATGGGAGGCATTGAGCACATGGAATTGTAGTTGTCTATTGTAGGTTGAAATTATGACAAGTGTTATTCTATGTAGAGATGTTAGACATGGCATTTATCACACCGTAGGTAATTTCTAGTGATGATCCAATGTAAATATTCTTAGATGTTGGGGAACTTCAGTTATTTTCTTTCAAAGCAAGAAAAACTTGTGAATTTGATGCACCCAATTCATAATCGACAGAGGTTAGGGATATTCCAAGCTTTCCTTTTTCTTGATTGGCATTAATAGGGATATGATGTTGGAACTCAATGAACTCCAAGTCTCTGGCCTTCATTCCATAAAGATCCCAATGAATGAGGAATGGGCACATGTGGTATTGATTTCATGGCATGTCAATTATCTATCCTGAGCATGACATCAAGAACCAGAAATAGAAATCTTGGAGTTATAGATTTGATAAATCCTCATATAACGAAGAATTCTTTGGGAAATCCACACAACCTTTGAAGAAATATATGAAGGACATGTACCGAACATATTGAGAAAGGAAATAAATCCAAAAATATGGAAATTAGTTCTTACAACTAAAAAATAAGTTATCGAGAATAACCAAGTGTTAAATAAGCTAAAGAAAGGTAGTTGAAGGGTTTCGATTCCTCAGAGAGAGAAAGAAGGAAGACTATAGACTATGGAAGGGAAAAGTTTTTTTTTTTTTTTTTCAGGACTTGGTGCTTGGGAAAGGGGGAAATCTTGATTTTAATCATAATGTAAGGTAGTGATTCTGATGCAAAGGTGTAATAAGATTTGTGTAATCTTTTTCACATTAGAGAAGGGAGATACCAAAGATAATTGCATATCAAGACTTTGCTTGTTCAAGAATTTATCTTTCCACTGATTATGATCTTTGTATAATTTTCAATTTTCTCTAAATGCATTTTAGTATCACTATTTTCTGAATGTGTTTGACTTCAAGGTTCCTAAAGCTTTGACTCTTCATTTTCTCAAAAGGATGGAAAGCTTTTTCCTTGTTTTTGTTCTCTCTGTTATGTAAATTTTGAACAAATGGACTTTGTATCATTTATTCATTATTTCTAGTTGTTTTCTTCCTTTCGGTATCTATTATTTGTTTATGTATAGATGTTTGTAATCCTTTATTTCTTTCAAGTTAAAAGCATTATCAGTTATAGTTTATTTGATTCATTGTAGATTTTACACAGGGAGTTATACCCAGATAAATTTAGAGGGTGCTTATGTTATTCAATAGTAAAGTGACCCAACTTTTAGTACTAGTTAAAGTCTTATTGTCTGGGCATCTTTAGGTCAATTTTTATATATTTATTTTGAGAATAATCTATTCACTAACACATGACTTAGGTTGACTACTAACCTTGCTGATTTGTTAAGCTACAAATGAAGAAAGATAGGGTTTTCTCATGTGATCCAATATTTTGATCAATCTCAACCACTTCAAAGTATTGTTATGTTATGAATGATGCAAGGGCATCTCTTCCACTACCCGATTGTCCATTTGAAGGGTTTTAACATTGATTGACATCATTCTATCATTTCTAGGGTTTACTCCAGTCTGGGTTTCCATGATTTTCACATCTCTACAAGTGTACCATATTAGGTCTCCTACTTAGATCATCTTGATTGTTCTCACAGAACTTAATGATAGTGGTTGTGGAGTAAATTTCAGCCAAAAATATCTCAGTTATGCTTGAACTATAAAATAAAAGTTTGAATTATTTCTTATAGTTGACTCTTCTCTATTTCTCTTATATTTCTCTACAAGTTCACTATAAATTCCCTTTTCCTGTGGACCTAATGGCATTCTAACTTATCTCCTTAAACCATTGATGACTGAGCAAGATTTATTTTCCTATCTTCAATGTTTTGTGGCTATCTTCAATCCACATGATTGCATCTCTTTTAACCTATGAATGATATATAAGTGAAATATTTTCTTCCTTGCGTTATTCATTTTGGTTGTCTAATCTGCATGTGATTGTTAGATTAAACAAGTCTCAAGTTGTATATCTTTGATGTCATAATAGTTCAAGTGTGCATGTATGGGTAGAGATTGGTTTGAACAATCTATTTTGGTGCATCACATCCTTAGGATTGATTAGGATAATGACTCTATATATGCCTTCTCCCCTTTTCTTTTCCAAGAGTAGTTAGGTACATCCTGATAGTAAATGAAGTTAGCCTTCTCTAGAGACTCAACCTCATAGTTCAAGTCCCATACCTTGGATGTTGTTTCTATGTTTCACAAGGTTGTCCTTAGGTAAAAACTTTAGACAAGGGTGCAAAATTTTGTGATAATAGTTTTTGGCAGACCTAGTGGGAGATTCATATCAGAAGATTTCAAGTCTATTGGCATCAAAGAAGTGCTTCAAGATTGATGATGAGGAAATAGTGTAGCTCTTAGTATCCGAGGCCTTTAAGAGGCTCATTTCCATAAAGAACTTGGTGGCTCTACATTATTGACATCTGGTTTTAGACAATAGTTGTTTTGATTGATGCCCAAAGTTGAAACAAGGGCATCTTCTAGAGGTAAGTTTCAATACCAAGAGCTTTCATTTTCCAATCCTAGAAGAAGAAAAAAGCAGGTGTACTTCCAGTCCCCAAATCTTTTTTGAAACTTTAATAGTTTCCCCTATAAGAGATTCTCCAAAGTTGTTACCAGTTTTTCCTAAACATGATTCCATGAAGTTAATTTAGTCTAAGTTTTAGATTTCATCATACAAATCTAAGTTGGAAATAATAGGAAAAATTCATTAGCTCAAATTTTGAATTCTAAAATTTAGTTCCATGATTCAAAGTTGTAGTAAGTTGAGATTGTTTATTTGTCACAAATATCATGGGTTGGATTCAAGTGATTTTGTAATGAAATGTACATGGCATATATTAAGATCCAACCTTCAATGATTTCTATAAGCCTGATTACCCCATATGTGTTAAGAATCAATGAGTGGTGATGTTAATGTAGTGATGGAATAGAGACTTCTTGTGAAAATACAGGCAATGTATTTTTCTTATTTAAGCAAAACACCCAATTGTCT
This sequence comes from Cupressus sempervirens, assembly GCA_028749045.1. Taxonomy (NCBI): domain Eukaryota; kingdom Viridiplantae; phylum Streptophyta; class Pinopsida; order Cupressales; family Cupressaceae; genus Cupressus; species Cupressus sempervirens. Next base: position 977,347,348 of record CM053792.1, on the reverse strand, counting down.
CCTCTTCATTTCCAAATAGGGACACTTTTCTATTACATTGTGTCTGATACCCATAGTGAGGGAAATGGGAAATTTCAATCACAAGATAAGGCTATTGATTGTACAGTGAAACCCCATGAAACTGGGGATTTTCTGAAACATCATTGAGGTTTGTGTGTGCACCTACAGTGAGGCCTTCATATCCAATCACTGGTCCCATTTTATAATAGAAAATGCAGATTTTTCTTTGAAAATGGTGATATAATATATTGGTTTGATAAATCATTATCATAACAAAAGGCTCACAATGTTTGATTGACTATCTTCACCCAGTGGCAGTGGTTGTGGGGAATTCTAGTTAACACTCTATGTTTGGGCTTTTATGTGTGAAGATTGATGTTCAATGACACTTTTATGACAAGGAACATGATAATCCCGAGCATAAATAGAAGAAACAAAAAATGACCCCTTCTAGTCATTTTTTGCCAAGGAGAAGCCAATTGGCATTTCTTGGCCGAGAGAGGCAATATGTGAAGTTTACACCAAAGAGGAGTAGAGAAGTAAATTTAGTTGCAGGCTTTGACATCAAAGAAGAAAATGATGAAAAAATCTATTAGGTGAAGCCCAAACAGGAATTTCCAAAGAGGTGAAAAATTGGAAATTTACTACATTTTTTGCACTCTAAAATGAAAAGTCTACTAGGGAGAGACCAATATCTATATTTTTGTCAAAGGCAAGAAGAAATCAAATTTTGGAATCCTGCCAAACTTGAGCTTGGAATTCAAGGGTGAATTTAAACAATAGAAACTAGAAAAGTTTATTGGGAAGCACAAGTTCAAAATACCTCCAGTGGTGAGGTTGATCATGGGATTACTAATAAATGGAATGAACAATTGAGAAGTTACATGAAAGACCAAATATCAAGTAGACTGATTGTATAGTAAACAATGGAAGTATGCCCAATTTATTTATAGATCTTTCCAAAGGTTACTGGCTATGCAACAATCTAATAGAACTGGTAGAGGTTGAACTATGGTTTGACAGAGGTAGTCCTGGATTATGTATCAGAAAGTTCTTGAGCTCGTCCTTTGTAGTGTAAAAGTTTAACTCATATTATAAGTCAAGTAGCTTCCAAGATATTTGTGCAATATATTTGTGCCCCATGCAGTCATTATTGGAGGATACTAGTAGAGATGGAAGCTAGGTATCGAGTGACCTAAAGGCTAACAATACCCAACTTGTGTGAAAAGATGGAGTGTGTATACCCAATGACCTCTATAGATGTTTATCCTCTAGGATCCATCCCAATCTCAAAAATATCATCTTCACCAACATTAAAATAACATTGGCCATGCTCACAAGTGTCTCAATTACAATCCCTATGGTCATGTGGAGAACCACAAATCATATTTAAAGATACCTAGATTCAATGAAAATAAAGGATGCATATATATCGTGGGGAGGATTAAGAAGATCAAAAGGGAAGAAGATTAGGTCATGAAGAAAAGAGAGATAGAGTTGAGATTTGACTCCCATATTTGTTTAACTCTTATGATCAGTTTACATTATCATTGTAATTGTGGTAGAGCATTTTGAAATGTATATGCAAAAGCCAAAGTAAAAGATTTCCATAGGTACCAGTGACCATCATGCACCTAAGTTAATTCAAGCAATGATAAAATCACACAAAGGAAAGAAGCTTTACCTGATGCTACTATGATAGATGTTCCTTGAAGACCAAAAAGAAATAAATGAAAATTAAGATCCTCGATAGATATAAATGGTTTGACTAAGTGTTAAATATATGGAGTTGAGCCTTGGCTTGATGAATTGATCAAAATTGTATGATGCATTTCCAATTGGATGAAGATATGATTGTGGGTAGAATGGGAAGATATATGTAAGATAGTGATCACCATTAAAACATTGATGACTTGAGATCAATACACAAAGAAAAAGTGTAAAGCACAATGAGATTCAAGTGTTGATCTCTAAATAGGGGAATCACTATATTCAATTTCATGAAATAGCCATGAGATGAATATTAGAAGCCAACTATGTCATTTGTGGTGCATATAGTAGAGAAACTCAAGCATTGGCTAGAGCTTTTCCTTGATCTCCAACATGTTGCACACAAAACCAACACATCAATTGATGTATATACATATATATCTATATGATCATCATAGAGAAGATCTTAGCTAAAGAAATAAATATCCAAGTAATGGAATCATATGCTCAATTGGAAGATTAGATGCTCAAATTCAATAAATTAAATGAAGTTATTCCTATCAATGAAGATTTAGAGCACATGTATATTTAGGACGAATCCCCTAAATCCATGTTATGAAGAAAACTCAGACAATGTGTACCATCTATTTAATAAGATATTTGTGTAATGGACAAATGCTTATCTGATAATGTCTTGCAAAACCCGATATTAGTGCATCTCCAAGAGCTTACTAATTATGCTGAAGCATAGGCATCCTTTCCATGGAATCTATTCAAAAATAAGGAAGATATTTTTAAATCATATGACTCCTATCTCTAAGTATGTATACACCTGTCAAAAAAATTTGAATATGTTTTGGTTCCAAAAGCTCATATATAGACAATAGAAGACACCTAAAAGCAAAGAAATCCTATAAAATTCATATTCTATCTTTTTCCTAAATATCATCAAGTTTGATTTCTAAGAAGATTAAAAAGCCAAGAAAGAAAAAGGCTTGAGAGAAAGGAGAAGAATTTGAAAATATGATTCTCAGTCTCCTAATAATATAAGGATGTTTCTTTCTTAAGAATTGGTTACAAATGGAACTAAAGGACAAATATGTGGATCAAATAGAAACATAGAGGCCAAAAAATGAGGTGACAGACAAGAAGACTTAGAGATACCAAACAATTAGTTCTGGAACTAAAGAATAATCAAATGGTCATTGTTGGTGTAACTAAGTATTTCCTAATTACACTTACTTAAGCTTACTTAGGATAATGCATTGCATAGTAGTTTGTGATTGAGACACTTACAAGTTTGCACCTCAATTAAACACATGATGTAGGAGAATTCCACTCTAGGTGGTCATAGTTGTTATCTCATTCCACCTTTAGCGCACTTATCACATTATCATCCTCATCATTGCACATAATTCATTGCATAATGGAGGATGGTCTACCTTTGGTGGACATGTGCTTCCACCTTGTGTGGGTGATAGCTTATCCTCTCCTTATCATTGTCTCTTATTGTCTCACTTATAAAAGGAGGCCTATTATGTACATTTAAAATCAATCTATTGGATTTCAATCAAGTCCATTAGTAATAATAGCATTCTTGCATCTTCATGCCATTTTCTTGTCATTCTCTTGTGGAAATTATCTTGGTCTTTCATTTGATCCTGGGGGTGTTGTAGAGTCACCTAAAACTCTAATATGGTATCATAGCTCTCATGGTGTGAAGGCCTCTTCTCAAGAAGTGCAATCTTGGCTTGGCTTATTGTTGGTGTAGCATTGGCAATTTGGACATCACAAATTGGAGGAGAGTTTAGGAGTCATATTTTGTGACCTTCTATTGCAGGTGAAAATTGGATCTTGTTGGTGCAAATTAGAGATTGGAATCATATAGAGGAGGTCCAAAAAGCCCTAAATAAAATTTTATTTCATTTGAATCGAGCATCCGAGGCCAAATCTAGAGCCATTTGATTTTTGAAGGTGTAGTGGCAGCAATTCAGAAAAAATAATTTCAGAGGCAATTTTCAAACAGCAATATCTCCCTCATACGAACTCCTTTTTTTGAGTATTGTTTTTTGTTTTGGGGTAGAATTTCATAATCTACATAGTGGTGTAGGTGATTTTGGGTCTTTGTTTTTTAATTTATTTGAAAATCATAGATCTTATTTTTTGCAACTTTCAAGGCTCCATTTGGGCACATTCCGTAACATTTTTAGGTACAATTTTTTTTGAAAGAGCATGAGTTTTCCTCTACTTTCTAGATCTATAATCAGATTTCAATGATTTGGAGTGGGCATATCACTTTTAGAAATAGGTCCTTTTTGGCTATATTTGCACTTGGTGAATACTTGGATTTCAATTTCATTAATTGAGTCAGTAATTTGAAGTAGTTATCAATTGATTTTAGTCATCATTTGATTTCATTATGGACTTTTCAAAAGTTCCATTGCTCACTCCATATAACTATCATGATTGATAACAAGCAGTTTCTAATTAGTTGATGAGTATTAGATTTCTTAGAATGATTTCTAGATAAGATCTAGAGCTAGCTATAGGTGTTGCAAAAATAAGGAAATGGTTTAATAGAAGGGATAAAACACTTGGCTCTCTTAGATCTACCATCTCCAATGATTTGTTATATCATATTGCATCTCGCACACATCCTCATGATGCCTAGACTACATTGGAAGGAGTCTTTGGTAAACCTAATAGAATAAGAAAATTCAAATTTGAGAATGAGCTTATAGGTATAAGTCCATGTGATTTTGACAATATTCAAGACTTTTTCTCTAAGTTCAATTCCATTAGATTGGAGCTTTCTAATTGTGGCATTACTAAAGATGATGAGAAATTGATATTATCTATTCTTTCCAAGCTAGGTATTGAATATTCAATCTTTGTTTCCACATTCTATGCTACTATGGATGCTCTTGGTAGTGCATACAAAATGCCTTCTCTTGATGAATTTGCAGCTCAACTCACAAGGGAACAAGAAAAATTAGCACATATGGGTTAATTGAAGCCTTCAAAGCTTCAAGTGTTAGTTGAAAATGAATCCTCTCCAAAGGCTCCCAAAGGAAAGGGAAATAAACAACACAAGGATCCTAAGAAACATGAAAAAGTTTAGTACTCTCCTTCACAACATAATATTGAATCCAAGTCCTCTTCAAGAGAGGAAAAATTTAGAAGAAAGAGAGATAAATGTTCTTATTGCAAAAAGTTAGGACATGATGAGCATAAATGTTTCCATAAGAAGATTGATGAGCTCACTCACATTTTTCAAAAGAACAATATATAGTTTCCCTCATCAATGTCTTTTCCTTCTTCTCAATACTAGGTAGCTACTACATCTACATTATCATCTAGAGGCAAAGGACAAGCACTCATTTCTTCCACACATCTTGAGCAAGGTAAATGGCTTCTTGATTCAGGTGCATCACATCATATGGCATCTTCTATGGATATGTTTTCTTCTATTGAGCCTTGTACTTATCCACATATATTGATGGGTAATAATACATACATGAAGGTTTGTGAGAAAGTTTCTATTCCTATGGGATAGGGTACATTTAATAATTTTCTTTGTGGACCATCCTTGACCACAAATATCCTTTCCATTTACCAAATTACTCATGGAGCACAAGGTAAAATTGTTGAGTTCACTCCTGATTATGTCTATATTAGGGACATGGAGACTAGAGATGTCATAGCTATTGGAGTTGTTGATCATACATCATGCTTGTAGTCTTTTGCACATTTTTTTGATAATGGTGATGATATTCATGATGTACCTAACCCTTTATCAAGGGTGAATAATTCATGCAAGGAGAACACTGGACACTTGAATCATTTTTTTTATGAGACAAGTGTTGAACTTCCTACTCCTCCACCTCCCACTTCTTCAGACATGAGTTCTACTATTTAGCAAGATGATCTTTATGCTTCAAATCTTGTAGTGTGGGATGAATTCCTGCATGATCTTTCAGATGAGTCTCACAATGAAAATTTGGTTAATACATCTAAGGAGGTTTCTCTTTGAGATACTTCTTCACCTTCTTTGGAGATTGGATTTCCCAAATCTTCATGTTCTCTTGATTTTTCACATCTCATAGGTCAGCATGATGGTGTGACCGAATCTTTGAGCTTGGAGACACCTATTCAGTCTTTAGAGATGTATACATGGAGACCTTCTTCCTCCTTCCTTACTTTTTACATGGAGTGGCTTCTTCACCATTTGATGTATTTATTTCTTCGTAAGGGGAGACATGTTTCTTGTAGGCACTGGATTATATTTTTCTTCTAGGTACTCTTCATCTACATTGGAGCTTCTTTATTATGAGGGGAATATCATGTCTCCTTATTTCCTTCCTATGGGGGGATTATTCTTTGTATATACATGATGTATGCATTTTTTTGGGGGTCTTGAGTACTCCATCCATCCATGCATCTTGTTTTTATCTCTCTTTTTCAAGGAGGGTTTTTCCCATGAGATTTTCTCTCTTTTTCCACTTTATAAGAGATTACATTTCTTGTATCGCATTGTATATTGTACATGGGTACCTAAAATGGCCTATAAGCCAAGACCCATCTTGCATTGTGAGTTTAAGTGCATTCTCCTAAGTTTCATTTAAGGGGGGGGCAGGGGGGGCGGGGAGGGTGTTGGTGTAATTAAATATTCACTAATTACACTTACTTAAGCTTACTTAGGCTAATGCATTGCATAGTAATTTGTGATTAAGACACGTAAGAGTTTCACCTCAATTAAACACATGGTGTAGGAGAATTCCACTCTAGGTGGTCATAGTTTTTATCTCATTCCACCTTTAGTGCACTTATCACATTATGATCCTCATCATTGCACATACTCCATTGCATAATGGAGTATGGTCCACCTTTGGTGGACATGTGATTCAACCTTGTGTGGGTGATAGCTTATCCTCTCCTTATCATTGTCTCTTATTGCCCCACCTATATAAGGAGGCCTATTATGTACATTTCAAATAAATCCATAAAATATCAATCAAGTCCATTATCAATAATAACATTCTTGCATCTTCATGCAATTGTCTTTCCATTCTCTTGTGGAAATTATCTTGGTCTTTCATTTGATCCTAGGGGTGTTGTAGAGTCACTTAAAACTCTAAAAGTCATTGAAGATGAGATTATTTATGGTAATTTATTTTCCATTGAAGGGGTTCTTATTTTCTAGAAAAGTAGGTATTTCTGGAGTAGAGGGGAGGGCATTTAATTTTTGTATTTTTGTTTATGCATTTGAGATTGATATTTAGTTTTTGTATAGATTTGGCTATAGATTGCAGGAAAGTATAATCAAAGTGTTGTGTTTTTTGTGTTTAAAAAAAGAAAGGTTTTTTTTATGAATTAGAGTATTTGAGCATCACTTTTTTTTTTTATTACTTTCAATTTGAGTATTGTTATGGTTAGTTTTGAGTACTTTCTTGCATTCTTAGTCAAATGGTGAATGGGTGAGAGATTGTAATACTATCATTCATTCCTATTGTAAAGGTTAGCATGTTTAATCTTAATTTTCATTTCATATCATTTCATTTGCATAACTAGAAACATCATTGCATCATCAATGCTAGGGAGTCATAGGTATTGTGAATTCTTGGAGTTGGCTAGGTTTAGAACTATATTTCACCTCTTGAGCTAGTTCTTTCTAGGGTTGGTTTGGTTTTCCTCTTCCATTCTTAGGTCAAGAATGCACCCAATTAGTTTAGGAATATACAAATTCATTACATATCATTCATAAGGGAGTTATACCTTTTAATTAAGAGGAAATATATCAAATCAATGATAGATTATCCAACTGTTGGTAGATGATCATTTCTTTTGAATTTGGGCATTTGGGAGTTTATTAAAAAGGAACAATCTATTTACCAAAAAAAGGCTAGATTATCTCTATCACCAACTAGGAGTATAGAATAAATCCATACACCTACAAGATCCATTTCTACTCCTCATATTGTTAGATCTCAACCTAAAATACCATCTCCTCATATCAATAGATCACTTGCCTATATGGCTAGAGCTCATGCTTTTTCCACCTTTAATGGTGGAAGTCCTCTCCTATTAGCCCAAAGTCATGACATTATAGTATCAAATCTTAAAAGTATACCCAAATTTACTAGTGAAACTTCTATTTTCCCCTTAGAAAATATTCAAGAGGTGGAAAATGTTTGTAATATACATGGAATATCTATAGAAGATGTACCAGTCAAGATTCTAGCCTCATCCTTGAAAGGAAAAGCACTACAATGGTATAAAGGTTTGCCTCACAATTCTATAAAAGATTGGGATGGGTTAAGAGTAGCCCTATGCAAACATTTTGAGGACAAAAGTGACTATCTTTCACTTTTAGAATAGTTGACTACTATAAAGAGAGTCCCCCATGAATACATGATTTATTTTAACTATAGATTTCAAAAGACATGGGATAGAATACTTATTGTAGTGAAGCCCACCCCTAGTAATGCATTCATACATTACCTTAGAGCTTTTAATAGTGATATTGAGACTACAATACAATCCATGAGAGGAGATACATTAGTTGATGCTTATGAAATAATAGTAAGGGTAGAAAACATAGTGATACAAGGAGGTAAGTTAGCTCCAAGGCTTTCTATGCCCTTCCTTGATATTCTAAATAACCAACCAATAATAGCCCCTATTCCCACACCTTCCACATCACAATCACTTTCTCTAGTTTCTTAAGATTCCACATCTTCAAATGGAATGGATGAAAATAAAGATATGATGCAGTCTATGATGTTTAACATAGATAAGATATTGCAAGGTCAAGAGAAGAAGTTGGAAGATAGCTTCTCTATGATATAGAAAGTGAGTAACAAAAGGGTACTATGGAGAGACAATAAGCTCAGGGTAATAAGGCTCCTCAACTACAATATCAATTAACTCTAAACAATGGTAGGCCTCTAAATCATAATCATGGGAATGCTCCTTTTGATCAAAGTAGGTAGAATAGTCATGCTTCTACTTCAAATGTAAATCTAAGCAGGGCCCTTTTTTCTCAAAATAATATGGCTCAAGATCAAGATTTTTGTCCCTCCTACAATTACTCGTATGCATATTGTATGTGTCAAAAGGCTAAATCCTATTTAGCCTTGACCACTTGAGAGTTTGTAGTGGCGCAATCATACAAGGAGAGCCAATCTAAAGATGCCTTGCATTTGTAATAACAAGGTGATTTCTCCTTCGTGAATCACTAGGTGGAGGAATATTGTAATGTAAACTAGGATTCCATTGCTCACAAGACTAGGAGAAAGAGAAGAGCCATTGAAGATGATACCCTTCCTCTTCCCAATTAGGCCTCAAAATCAAATGAATTACCTCATGTACAAGCAATAAAAATAGAGTAGTAATAGAGGATATGTGAATGGCCCTTAAATTATTCCATCTCCACCTCTTACACATGCAGCTCCTAAGGCTTCTACCAAAGAAACTAATCCCTCATTCAATGTAGTAGAGAAGATGAAGAAAATAAATGTGAATATATCTATGTAGGATGTCATTTCCACTATCCCTATGCAAAAGAGGTTGTTGTAGCAAGAATTGGAGAGCATTGAACCAAAGGATCGACCATCAAGCTATAAGGTCCCTCCTCGCATGTACTTATTTAATATGAATTTTCCTGTTAAACCTGTTATAGGAGAATTGAACGGATATGAAGTTATGTTTTATGTTATGAATATATTAATGAGCTAAGAGTAGTTGATACATCCAAGTGTAATACTCAGTTTTTTGAGGACTACTACACTATCTAAGCTATTTAAAACATTGAAATTTCACTAACAATGATATGAGTCATTTCACCTGATGATAAGGGTGTTGATTTCGGTATGCTGATGATTAAGTGTTATGCTTTAGATAGTTCAATATTCTTTAATTGGCATTATTATGATGATTAGGTGTATGCATGCCTAATGATAATTTTTACTATTCCTTATTTTGAATTAATGAATAAGTTATGTTATATTGATTTTGTGTTTTCTAGTGATCAAATGTGAGTAGAAATGAATTAAACAACAAATTATATGAAAGATTCATGTTTTGATTTATATAACCATTCAGATAAGTTTTGAATATACGTATGTCATTTTCTTGAGCTACTAATGTATGCAATGAGTGTGCAGGATATTTATTAGTTGAGGAATCTAATGGCGAAATGAAACTAAACCCCTTACTATTTGTGCTAATTTGCATTGTCTTTTCTTGAAGGTTTTTATATAGTCTTAAAATTCTCCTAGATTTTTTTTGGGTTCTATTAAGTCTTTAAGGCCTAAAAAAATTAAATTTAAGTGCCCTAGGGGTAAGGGTAGGGGTTGGGAGTACTTTCCACCCTCTTAATCTCTTTGGTTTAATTTTAGGGTCACTCAAAAGCCCTACTTTTGGTTGATTGAAAAAATTGATTTGTCTCCTCCATGAGTTGGTGACTCAACTCCACCTTGGGGTTACCTAAAGTCTAGTTGAGTCAGGATCATATTTAGATGCATTTTGGAGAATTTTTGGCGGTTGTTACCCAATCTCTAGTTTTTTGAGAGAAGTGGAAGATTGAAGGAAGGAAAGGAAAAAGCTCTTCTCAACTTGTCATTTTACCATAACTTTTTGTGGAGGTAGGGTTCTTCGCTCTTTTGATCAAGTTTCTTCTTATTGTTCATGCTTGATTCATGCATAAGGCATTTTGATTATCTTTGTATCACTTGTATGTGTGTGAGGGTGTTTTGGGAGGAATCTTAAATTATTTTTGGATGTCATTCTTATGCTTTGATTTGAAATTTTGATGGGATTTCATGGGGATTGTTTTGGCATTACTCACCCTTGGATAGGGAAGAAGTGGCCAAGTATGAGGGAATGGCAATAGTTGGACCTCAATAGTGTAGAGTCTCCTCTCATGGTGAGAAGAGGGAAAGAGGGTAAGGTGTATGGGCCCCTACTTGTCATCACATACCTTGTATGAAAATTTGAATTCTTGTAGAAGGGAAGAAATGAATATCCTTGTTGCATTGGCCTTGAAAGGGCATTTGTAGAGGAATAGAAGTTCTTGAATTTTAGCCCCAAAAGGGCTATGTTATGGTATGGTGATTGACATTGCCTATTGAGAAAATCCACCTCCCCCCTATTTTGGTTCAATGTTGAACCTATTGTGCAAAATTGGGATGGGAATGCATGCTTGAACTGTTCATCATATTATGTTGTTTCACCTCTGTGTTGGTTCTTGTCTCCCCTATGGTTCCCTTGGTGCATTGAAGATATTGGAAAAGACCTCTTGTGAAATACCTAGAAGAGAATTCAATTGAATTGTAACATTATGTAAAAATGTACTTAAATTTTGATGTATTTGGCAAAGATGTCAGGTTTTGTTACTGGTTCTTTCTCGATGGAGCCTTGAACCAGGTTGATTAATGAAAGAGAAAAGATTGAGTAATGTTCTTGCATATGAGATTTTTGTATTTAGTTTGCATACATTTACTTGATATTAGAGGCAATGACAATTTTACCTCACTGTAGCATTTTCATGATTGGTAATCATATTCATTTAGTCTAGACTAATTTGATAGAATGACGATATACTGTTACACAAGTCAGGGTTCAAAGTATGTTAAAGAAAAAATTGATGCTTGATATGGGCTTCATTGTATTTTCATAGTTTCTTATAAATCAAAGTAATCCTATGTCTTGGTTTAAAGAACAATAATTGAACTCGAAGAATGTAATCAACATTAGAAGGAAAATCAATAATATGGCCCTTGGTTTATTAGAAATAGTTGGCTTAAATCTATTTAGAAAAGAAAGTATATGTATTCCCTTGTTAAAGATGAAATTACATTAGAAAATTTAACACTCAGAGAAAAATATGGTGACAAAAAAAAAATCCCCCAGGAGCAGAAACACTCTCTAGAAATTGTATGGGCAAAATAATTTAAGTCCCATGTTTGCAATAGAGAATATTCTCTGGATTCTTTAGTTTAAAATCTAATTTTGTTTTTGTTTTTTTTTAATTTAGAAAGAGAAGAATATTTTGTATCTATATATTCTAAATATCTTCCTAAGTATCCTAGATTCAACAACAAATCTTTTGGCAATAACTACCTATCCTATCTCCTAAAGTGTTTCCCTAGCTATAATCATTGCTCCCTAGGCAAATTAGCAAGTGGGCTCTTACTATTTGATACATTAATGAGTTTGAGGTGAATCCATTAGGAGCAAGTTTGTATTAAGGAAAAATGCTATCATGACCACCTCACCTATTTGCCTCTCCTCTTTTCTAGGTGTTGAGATGGGAAAGGCAAAGCAAGATGATTACTTGGCATAGCAAGTACCTTGGAAAGGTTTCCTTGCTCACCTCAACTCCATTTATTGGTGGGTAGGTCAAATTTGACCCTTAGGTCATGTGCAGCCACCTTCCTCTTTTAATCCTATGCCTAGGAAAGTGGGACCCCACTTGCAAGCAGTTAAGATGGGAGGAAAGTGAACGGCTAGGTTTGTGAGTAGGGGGTTTTGGGTTTTTTTTGCTATGTATGTTTTAAGTGGTTATTATGGGGTTTGGGTTAGTTTAGGAATAAACTTTTAGTTAGATGTTAGTATAGTGATTTCTAGTATTAATTTTAGATAATAATTAGTATTACTTTTAAGATTGGCATGTTATTTGATGATTAAGTAAGCTAGGTTAGATGTAGGATAGGATAATTTTAATAAAATAAAGTGATGTAATTTATCAATTTTGGATGTAGATTTGTTGATTTATTTATGAAATTTTATGTTTAAATTTAAATGTTGGAATTTAAATCAAGTTTTAGGGTGGATAGGCAATAACTATATTAAATCATTTTGTTTTGTTTCAAATTTTAAGTGGAAGCTTCATAGATATAATCGATTTTTAGGTTTGAAATTAATTTCTTTAATATATGCAAATATAGCATGAATTAAATTTGAATTCTGTAGTTGTTTTGCTACATGTTGAAGACATGATTATTATTATATTAAGTTTAGAGATTTAATGACTATCGTTTTGTTTCAGTTGTTAACCTATTTAAGTTAAGTGGTAAGTGATGTTTCATGTTGTATACTAAAATACTGAAAAATTGTTTTGTTGCAAGTAGTAAATGAGAATATGTTGAGATTTAAGTTCTAAATTTAGTATATTTTAGTTGGAATAATTTAATGATTAGATCTTATCTAGATAAGCTAGTTTCGTTATTAGTTAATATTTTGTTAAGAAAATGGTAGATATTTTTAATTAATTTTCATTCATTAGATAGTGATTTGAGTATTTGTCAAGTTGTATTATTTGAATTTTTATTTAGTCTTAGTTAGAATAATGATGGTATTATTATGTCAATATAAAAATCAAGTCAAGAGATCGGATGTTAGACATTACTATTTGAGAGTTCCTTTAATTTCTAATGTCCCAAATAATTAGAGCTATAATTACTATATTTTTATTAAATAATTGAATTATATTGTTATCAATATTTGGACCAAATAATGTTATGATTTTTATATTCATGCTACTTTAAGGTAGTTGCAAATTATGTTTTTTGGTAGTTTTAACATATGGTTGGTTTACTTATGGGTTGTTAAAAAGTAATATACTGAGTCAAAATCAGTTAAAAAGTAAATATTCAATTATAATGATCTATTATCACTCATTGATTATAATCTTAAATGGTAATGGTAGGACATTGTCAGGAGAGCACGTATCTATTTCTCATTTTATTTATACTTTAACATGTGCATATAAACATTTTAAAACTTAGAAATGTTATTGATTCAAAAAAAATTGTTGGTGTGTTTTTGCCTCGTACTTTTTGGGCATGACATTTTGGTATCAGAGCCTAGTTTCGTGACACTTGGGAAATTATGGGTCCATGTAAAGTGTGGATGTTTAAATCTTACTATGTGAAGCAGGGATCTCTCTTTGTAGTATTTTAGGGAGCTAATGTAATTCCTCCCAAAACACTGATACTAATGACTAAACATGAGCAAAACTTGAAATTGTATCAACATTTGGAAATGGGCAACCATATTAGATAATTAGTCTAAGGTTTGAAAGCAACTAAATTCAATGCAAAAATGTTATAATTGTATTAAAATATATTATGGTCTCATTAAGAATTTGAAATTCTATAGAATACGAGCACCTTGAGGGAAAACTAAATCAAGGAACCTAAAACATCTTTTAAATCATGTGAGCAGGAAGTGATCTAGTTGACTAGTATCAATTTAGATATTACAAAAATAAGTAAAGGAAAATTACAATCGTCTTAATCTAATTTTTTACCTTTGGATTTAAAGTATTGAATAGATAAGAGGAATGGTGCGTAAATAGGAAGGTAACACTTGAAGAGTATATCACATTATTGAATTTTTGGGATACCTCTAACCTATTAGGGATTGTAATGTATTGTTCTAGTAATCCTCAGAAGGCAAATTGAGTCATATTGGAATCTGCAAGTAGCAGTTGGGAACCTTGTATGATAGGATTATTAATGCAAGAAGTTATTCGACAAAAGAGAGTATCCTAGTTCTACTATGAGTAATGGAACCCTTATCAAGGATTGATCTAAAATATATGGTGCTAAGAATGAAATTATATAGTGATAAGTATGTAGTGTATAGTATTGAATCAGTAAGATGGCAGATGTAAACTTATGAGTTAGGGTTAGGTGAGTCTATTATGTTGGCCGACTTATTCTATAAGCACGAGTAATACTAAATTCTAAACTATCAAGTGAGTGTTTGTAGACTCTGTTATTGACGCTATTGTATCAATTATAACCCTACAATTTAGAGGAAGTAAATTCATGATGTGATCATCAACCTAGTATGAACTAAAGGTTTAGGTATCAAGTTAAGTAATTAGTAGTTTTTAGCCACAAGGCATGATTAGAAGGACGACAATGACCTATATCGACAGTATTGAGATGGTTGTAAGAGTGAGTAAGTAAACATTGACTTTGGATAAATAAGCATGGATGACATCCTAATAATGGTTTTATACCAAAGTGGTTGCAAACCTACAACCCAAGAATGAAAATCATAAGTCATTTATGACTAGGAGACATAAAGTTTGGATTATTCTTAAGGACAATAGTATTTAGTGCATTCTTAGATGATAATTAGAACTTGTGTGAATGATGAAATAACATGGAAAGTGTTATAGGTATATGTATAGAGGGCCATACCAATTTGGTGAGAGAGATGACCCAACTTTAGCTAGTGTAGGGATGGTGAAATTGATTTAAGAAAATTAATGGGTCAATGCCCTAAAATGTAATTATTAGGGAATTAAGGATAAGAGATTTGGTTTTGTAATTGTAACTCTAAGTATAACCCTTCTGACACTAAGGTCCCCTCATGTTAGAGTCTTCAAAGATAAGCCATTATAACAACAAGAGGATTGATGGAGAATCATTTTAGTACCCTCACACTTGCACTTTCGAGTGAGTTTTGATCAAAGCAAACCCCCTTAGTGCAAAAAACCCTAATTGTAGGGCAATGTCAATGAAGATTAGTATGTAGTTAGTATGTGGGATCAATTGGAATTTGAGTGACATGATTGTTAGACTACCATCTAAATCAACTCAAGATCCTTGCCATGTGTTTGGGAGACCTAAGATTTCTCTTTTTTTTCTCAGAGACCTTGGTACAGCTACATTATGTCAATAATTAAATTTTGTAAGCAATTGAATTTTTTATTTTCCTTATTGGTTTGATTTTAGATTTTGGTACTTTTAATGTTCTTCCTTGTTGCCGTTAGTGTAATGTGGGGCTAGTTAGCCAAGTGTATTATTGATGATTCTATTTTTGCCTCTTGGTTATGACTTTATTCTTGATTAAAGTTTTACAATTGTGGCCACTCTTTATTTCTTTAATTTTAGACTTTTCTGTTGGATGATTCATCCTTGATGTTGAATTTAAGTTTTGAGGCACTTTCTTTTAATTTTGTTGGCAAGTGACATATGATGGGCCTACCAATGGATATTTAATATTAGGGTTAGGGTTATTAGTGAGAGTATTCATGTCGCCACCCCCTCCCAAGACCTTAAGTATAGGACTGATGTTATTCGTAGACTATTTTGAGTAATGGAAATTGCACCCCAACTTATATTGGTTAAGGCTATGGGTTAACCAAAAGGATTCCTTGATGGAATGGTGTATGTGTAGTGATGGGATCGTCGGGTACCCTATCAAGGATCAATATGTCATGAAAACCCTAAAAGAAAGTATTTAAGCATAAGTAAGATACAAGTTGCTTAATTTGAAAACCTCGTGGTGGGAGTCTTGTACAACTATTACCCAATGAGGGGATGTGTGGAATATGGAATACCTTGTTCCGTTATTATTATTAGAGACCTTATAATTATTTTAAAAGGTTTAGAATGTTGTTTTTATATGACCAATATGTTTTAAGGAATAATTAACCCTAGAAAATGTAATTGCGTCAAAGTTTTGGATTGAGTTTCTCTTTTAAAATGGTAATCAAACAAATAGGTTATGATCCCTATGTATGTATGTAAATGATTAACCTTTATTTAAATAAGAGTAAATTTTGGAACAAGTCTAGACAACACCTAGCACAAGATGAACATTTTAGTTATGAAACTTTCGGGAGGAAGTCAAAGGCTAGTGGGGGAGGATGTAAGGTACTTACTCGCACATACTCATTTAATATGAATTTTCCTATTAAACTTGTCATAGGAGAATTGAATGGATATGAAGTTATGTTTTATGTTATGAATATCTTAATGAATTAAGAGTAGTTGATACATCCAAGTGTAATACTCAGTGTTTTGAGGACTACTACATTATCTAAACTATATAAAACATTGAAATTTTACTAACAATGATATGAGACATTTTCACTTGATGATAAGGGTGTTGATTTTGGTATGCTGATGATTAAGTGTTATGCTTCAGATAGTTCAGTATTCTTTAATTGGCATTATTATGATGATTAGGTGTATGCATGCCTAATGATAATTGTACTAGTCCTTAATTTGAATTAATGAATAAGTTATATTATATTGATTTTGTGTTTGCTAGTGATTAAATGTGAGTAGAAATGAATTAAACAATAAATTATATGAAAGATTCATGTTTTGATTTATGTAACCATTTAGATAAGTTTTGAATGTACGTATATGATTTTCTTGAGCTACTGATTTGTGCAATGAGTGTGTAGGATATTTATTAGTCAGGGAATCTAACAAAGAAATGAAATTGAACCCCTTGCTATTTGTTCTAATTTGCATTGTCCTTTCTTGAAGGTTGTTATATAGTCTTAAAATTCTCCTAGCTTTTTTTTGGGTTCTATTAAGTCTTTAAGGCCTAAAAAAATAAAATTTAAGTGCCCTAGGGGTAAGGGTAGGGGTTGGGATTACTTTCCACCCCCTTAATCTCTTTGGTTTACTTTTAGGGTCACTCAAAAACCCTACTTTTGGTTGATTGCAAAAATTGATTTGTCTCCTCCATGAGTTGGTGACTCAACTCCACCTTGGGGTTACCTAAAGTTTAGTTGAGTTAGGATCATATTTAGATGCATTTTAGAGAAGTTTTGGGGGTTGTTACCCAATCTCTAGTTTTTAGAGAGAAGTGGAAGATTGAAGGAAGGAAAGGAAAAAGCTCTTCTCAACTTGTCATTTTACCATAAATTTTTGTGGAGGTAGGGTTCTTCGCTCTTTTGATCATGTTTCTTCTTATTGTTAATGCTTGATTCATGTATAAGGCATTGTGATGATCTTTGTATCGCTTGTATGTGTGTGAGGGTGTTTTGGGAGGAATCTTAACTTGTTCTTGGATGTCATTTTTATGCTTTTCTTTGAAATTTTGAGGGGATTTCATTTGGATTTTTTTGGCATTACTCACCCTTGGATAGGGAAGAAGTGGCCAAATATGGGGGAAGGGCCCTAGTTGGACCTCAATAGTGTAGAGTCTTCTCTCATGGTGAGAAGAGGGAAAGAGGGTAGGGTGTATGGGCCCCTACTTGTCATCACATACCTTGTATGAAAATTTGAATTCTTGTAGAAGGGAAGGAATGAATATCCTTGTTGCATTGGCCTCGAAAGGGCATTTGTAGAAGAATGAAAGTTCTTGAATTTTAGCGCTGAAAGGGCTATGTTATGGTATGGTGATTGACATATCCTATTGAGAAAATCCACCTCCCCCCTATTTTGGTTCAATGTTGAACTTATTGTGCAAAATTGGGTTGGGAATGCATGCTTGAATTGTTCATCATATTATGTTGTTTCACCTCCGTGTTGGTTCTTGTCGCCCCCATTGTTCCCTTAGTGCATTTTAGATATTGGAAAAGACCTCTTGTGAAAGACCTAGAAGAGAATTCAATTGAATTGTAACATTATGTAAAAATGTAACTAAATTTTGATGTATTTGGCAAAGATGTCAGGTTTTCTTATTAGTTCTTTCTCGATGGAGCCTTGAACTATTTTGATTAATGGAAGAGAAAAGATTGAGTAATGTTCTTGCATATGAGATTTTCATATTTAGTTTGCATACATTTACTTTATATTAGAGGTGATGACAATTTTACCTCACTGTAGCATTTTCATGATTGGTAATCATATTCATTTAATCTAGACTAATTTGATAGAATGATGATATACTGTTACACAATTTAGGGTTCAAAGTATGTTAAAGAAAAATTCGATGCTTGATATGGGCTTCATTGTATTTTTGTAGTTTCTTAGAAATCAATGTAATCCTATGTCTTGGTTTAAAGCACAATAACTGAACTCGAAGAATGTAATCAACATTAGAAGGAAAATCAATAATATGGCCCTTGGTTTATTAGAAATAGTTGTCTTAAATCTATTTAGAAAAGAAAGTATATGTATTCCCTTGTCAAAGATGAAATTACATTAGAAAATTTAACACTCAGAGAAAAATATGGTGACAAAAAAAAAAAATCCCCCATGAGCTTGCCACTTCCTTAGTAGAGATACCTGATTTCCTCTTGGATAAGTGGGCTAATTCATATTAATTTGATACTATATCAGAAACCCTAGAGATTGGCCTTGGTATTTATTGTATATCATAAAATGATGTTCTTGTCCCTAACCTTATGAAGAACAAAGAGGACATGAGTGAGATTTGGAGCATCTATTTTGATGGGTCAAGAAATAAAAATGGATCAAGGGTGGATGTGATGTTGATTTTTCCTACACTAGAAACATACTACTTCTTATTTAGGCTTCAATTTAGTTGTACTAATAACATAGCCAAGTATAAGGCATTGATTGAAGGTCTTCTACTTTCTCAAAAGAGAGTGATTCAAGCCTTAAGTGTATATGGAGATAGTGAGTTCATTATCAATTGGGTGAGAAATTAGAATTCCACTAAGAATAGTCTACTCAAGTCTTATAAACATAGAGTATGGGATTTTCTTGAAGGTTTCAATGCATTTAATATTCAAAGCATCCCTAGGAAAGAAAATGGACATGCTAATAGACTTGTAGTAGTGGGTACATCTTATGATGTGCCAAAGAGACTTGAAGATGAAAGGAATTAGCAGATTAGAGTGGTGGTTAGGCCTACTATCCTTGATAATAATGTCAACTAGCAAGTGTTTGAATCTAATGCATAAATTGTGAATTTCTTGCAAAATGAGTTAGAATTCTTCGAGAAAAATCAGCCAGGGTTGCATGACTAGTATGGGGATCAAATCATCAATCTTAGTTTCAATAAGTTACCTAAGGGTCTCATTACCTTAAAGAGTGTCTTCAACCCTGATGATGAAGCAATAGATAGAGGCATGAATCTAGCATCCAACAAGGATGATCACATACTAATCATGGTTGTTGATGGAAAGACTCTAAACATGGGGAAGGTATATTCTAAAATTGAGCAAGAAAGTTTTGTTCATCTATATCAAGAATTTAATGATGTATTTTCTTGGACATATGATGATTTAAAGGGTTGTTACCCAAGTCTATTTCAACATACCATAGATTTAGTTGATAATGTCAAACCTATTAGGAAAAAATAGAGGCCGATGAATCCTAAAATTGAGCTATTAATGAGGAAGGAGCTATCCAAATTAATTAAGGCCAATGTCATTTCCCCCATCAAGAACTCATCATGGGTAGCTAACCTTGTCCCTACTAGGAAGAAGAGTGGAGAAATCAGATTGTGTGTAGACTTTAGGGACCTTAACCAAGCCTCCCTTAAGGATCATCATTCCCTTCCTTTCATAGAGCAGATCCTATCCAAGGTCATTGGTTCAAAGAGATTTTCTTTCCTTCATGGATTCTTAGGTTACAATTAGGTGTTACTAAAGGAGTTTGATAGATATAAGATTGCATTTACCACAAATTGGAGCACCTATACTTACAAAAATATACCATTTAGGCTAACAAATTAGGTGCCACATTTTAGAAGGCAATGAAGATAGCCTTCAAGAACATGATTGAAAGGTTTGTATTGGTATACCTTGATGATATCACAATATAATCAAAGAATGTAGCAAATAATTTGGGCCATCTCAAGAAGGTATTCATAAGATTTAGAGAGTATGGAGTATCTTTGAATCTAAGAAAGTGTGTTTTTGCTACTAATCAAGGGAAATTCTCTGACCATTAATCCAAAAATAATAAAAACAATACTTTCTCTCTCTCTTCCTAGTTACAACAAAGGGCTGCAAAGTTTTCTTGGTAGAATAAATTTTGTGAGAATATTTATGTCTAATTTAGCTACCATGGTGAAACCTCTTATAGTTATGCTTAAAAATAATATGGTCTTTTCATGGACCAAAGAAGGGAAAGCAATTTTTGAAGAGATCAAGGCAGCTATAGCCTCAACTCCTACCTTGGTCAATCCAAATTTTGAGAAAGATTTCAATCTTTATACCGTACGAGGTGAATCAAGCATTTATGTTGTCTTGAATCAATCAAATGACAAGAATGAAGAGTAACCTATTGTCTTCTTTAGTGAAGGGCTCAAGGAATATGAAGACAAGTATAGTTATATGGAAAAGCAAGCTCTTGCAGTCATAAGAGCTTTGAAGAAATTTAGGCACATTCTATCACACAACAAGATCCATTTTCTAGTGCCTCATGCAAGTATGAAGGACTTCCTTTTGAGCAAGGACATCAATGAGAAAAGAAAAGGTTAGATTACTAAAGTAATGGGATATGTTGTGGACATTTAAATTACCAAGTTAGTAAGAGGGAAATGATTGAGAAAATAGATGGTCTCATCTCAGGAATCAAATGAGGAAGTTGATATTGTATTGATAGAACAACAAGAAGTAGGAAATGAGAATCCAAGTGGATAGATGACACGATGACCTTATTATCAAGCAATAGATACCCTTAGGGATTGGATAGGGAAAAAAGAAGATAGTTCAGATTACAATCCATTCCTTATGTCATAGTTGGTGTTATCTTGTTTAGGAAAGACTTCAATGGAGCTTTGTTAAGGTGCATTGATATAGACCAAGCTAATTGAATGATTAAGGAGCTTCATGATGGTCCTGATAGTGACCACTTTTTAGTAAGAACCACTTCTATGAAGATAATGAGAGTTGATTACTACTAGCCATACTTGTTCAATGATTTCAATAGGTATGCCATAAAATGTAAAAAATGTGCATTTTTTCTAGGTAAGTAGAGGCTTGGAGACCTTCCACTTCATCCTATCCAATTTGATCAACCTTCTGCTTGGTGAGGATTAGATTTTATAGGCTCTATTAATCTACCTTCTAGTTTTAGTCATAAATGGATCCTGGTTGCTACATATTACTTTATTAGATGGACAAAGGCAATTGCATTGAAGGATGCCACCGAATCTTCAATTGTTTAATTCCTTGACAAAATTGTGACCAAGTTTGGTGTCCCTTCAACCATTATTTTAGATAATGCAAAATCTTTTGTAGGAGCTCAAATTTGTGCATGGGTAGTTGATCATAATATCTACCTGAGAAAATCCTTAAACTACTATCCTCAGGGTAATGCCTTGGTTGAGTCTGCCAATAAGAATTTGTTCAAAACCATTAAGAGAACTATTGGAGATAATCAAAGGTGTTGACATCATAAATTTAGAAGTTCCCTTTGGGCTAACAGAATAACACCTAAAAGGGCTATTGGAAACTCACCTTTCATGTTGGTGCATGGTAGGGAAACAAGGCTTCCTATCTCATTGGAGTTTCCATCCTTAGAATTAGCCCATCAATTACAACTAATTGGAAATGATGCTATGTCTATAAGAATAGAAAAGTTGATGGAGCTAGAGGAGAAAGGACACTAGGCCATGCAAACCTTGGAAGCACACCAGTCATAGATGAAGATGAGCTTTGATAAGAAGGATAAGTTTAAAATTTTCAAAGAAGGAGATCTTATGCTGAAATGGGATGTAGATAGGGAAAAATCAAGGAGGCACTCAAAATTTGAATCACTATGGAGTGGTCCCTATGTGATTATCAATTGCAAGTGGGCTAATGCTTTCCAATTAAGAAGGCCTAATGGTCAAATTATGCACATTCCAATCAATGGAATATATCTTAAGCCCTATTTTTAAAATGTTGGATGTTTCATGTACAGAGTAGGTTATTTTTCTTTCATTTCCTTCTTGTTTTCCAAGAAGTGTGCGAGCACATGGTTTGTTGTAAAGAGTTTTGGTTCTTGTTTTGTAGTTGTAGAGAGTAGTTTTGAGGGGTTACTAGACATATAATTATATGATTTTAGGGTTTTTTTGGGTGGATCTTCATGATTTCCATAAATATGTAGCCCAATGGATGTGCAAGCCACTGGTCTATGCATAGCAGGCTTACATACCCCTTCAGTTTCCTGAATTGTTACCTAATTTCATCCTCCTACCAAAATGGAGATATTTGATTTTAAACATAGAAAATGGTCACATATATTTGAATTTTCAAATATTAGGGCACGCAAAAAAAAAATTAAAAAAAATTTGGCTATATGTTATATTTCCTAAGCCTCCTAAGTGATTGCATTTTTAATATTTCCAATGGATCCACATTTTCTCATCCATTAGATCAAGGAGGATCTACGGTCATCACTTTGTAACTTTGTAGAAAAGCATGAACTTTACTTTATGCAACAATGTGAGACCATGCCACATGTACATGGTGGACCCTTCTTTCCTTATGACTAGTGGAGTTGTTAGATAGGAGTCTAGTTGGCATGTTTTGATTCACTCTTTTCTTCATGGGCCAATGTTTCTTTAGTAATTTCATCCACTATCAGATTAAAGATCATCTTAGGGTCATATCTTTCTCACTTTCTCAAGATGCAAGGATTTTAAATGGAGTGAGAAAGTGAGTGATTGACATTTGGCAGGTGGGTCTTTTTTCCTTTATGGGTCATAGGTGAAGTGGGCAAGGTGTCAGATGAGCTGGCATAGGGCCATGTTTCTATTGGTCAATGCACTGATAGGTTTAGTGTATTTTTCTGAGCTGTCAGATGGAGGTAGACCAATGTCCATCATTATGCTACTATAAGGAAATGATAGATCTTTAGTTATAGCAACATAGTGAGGCTTCACCACATGTATAGTTTTTCCACTATTCACAAAAGGGTTAGCTACAAATAGTTAAAATGAAATTTTGATAGTGATGGTTAGTATTTTCTAGCCACAATAAATATAAAGAGAAGGTGGTGCATTTAGTTGATCAAGGTAGTCAAATGAATGAAGACTTTTTGAGATAGCAAAAATAAATAACATGGTTGACCCATGTGGATTATTCTAGTTTCGTAACTCAGGTTGATTTTTGACCTTGTTGATTTGTCAAGCTAGGAATAAAGAAAGATAGGGTTTTCTCACATGATCTAATCTTCTAATCGGTCTCAACCACTCTAGAGTTACTATTGTGCTACAAACAATACAGGGGCATTTCTTCCACCACCTAATTGTCCATTCGAGGAGTTTTGCAATTGATTGGCATCGTTATGTCATTCCCAGGGTTTACTCTAGTTAGGGGTTCCATGATTTTCATGTCTCTGCAAGTGTACTCGCTCAAATGTTTCGATTATATCGTCTTGATTTTTCTCAAAGCACTTAATGATAGTGGTTATGGAGTAACTTTTAGTTAGAAATATCTTAGTTATGCTTGAACTATAAAATAAAAGTTGTAATTATTTCTTATGGCCGACTCTTCTTTGTTTCTCTAATATTTCTCTACAAGTTCACTATAAATCCACTTTGCCTTTGGACCTAATGACTTTATTCCTTATCTCCTTTAGCCATAAATGATTATGCAAGATATATTTTCCTCTTTCAATGTTTTGTGACTATCTATAATTTTCATGATTGTGTCTCCTTTAACTTGTGAATGATATAAGTGAACTCTCTTCTTCCTTGTGTTATTCATTTTGGTTGTTTGATCTACATGTGATTGTTATATTTAAACAAGTCTGAAGCTGTATATCTTTGATGTCATAATAGTTCAATTGTGCATGTACAAGAAGATATTGGTTTGAACATTCTATTTTGGTGCATCACCTCCTTAGGATAGATAAGGTTAATTATTATATATGCGTACCTTCTCCTATTTTCCCTTCAAAGAGTAGTTAGGTGCATCCTGATAGTAAAGGAAGTTGACCTTCTCTGGAGACTCAATCTCATAGTTCAAGTCCCATAGCTTTGAGGTTGTTTCCATGTTGCATAATGTTGTCATTAGGTAAAAACTTTGGACAAGGGTGAAAACTTTTGTGATAATAGGTATCATCCCCACTGGGGTTTTCCCTTGGCTTGGGTTCCCCCAGTTAACAAATAATGGTGCTATCAATTCTCTATGTGTATGGTTATATTTACTATTCAGAATTTTTGGTTTACTTATATATACAAGTTATAAAGTAATTAAAAATATTTAGTTGTGGGAAAAATTTTGTAGAATACTAATTCACCCCCTCACTTAGTATTATCTATTTCTAACAATTTTATCATGGCCAAAGGATATAATGAAAACATCAGAAACCACTTCTCAAGTACTCTGTCTTTGTACTTCTTTATTTATATTAGATACAACTTCCATATGTCTTTGATTTAGGTTTTTCACATTGAACCTTCACATCAAGAAATTGTATCAATCATGTCCATGAATGTGCATCACCAGATAATCAAAACATTGTCTACTACTTTGTTAGTCTTAAAAAAAGTATTGCTATGTTGACATCAATGACAAACAGAGCCATGAATACAACATGTCAATACTCTCCAATGATTAGGATAATCCCCCAAATAAATATGATTATCATTCTTTCTAACAACTTCATTGTCCTTAGAAGTGACTCCATGACAAGAGAACTATTCAAATGAGGAAGAAATAAGTATGACTAAAGATCAAGATCAAGATACCTCCATCTCCTTTAATGCCTTCAATTAATACATCCCTCTATCTCAAGAGAAACATATTCCTTCATGTCCTACATCTTATTCATCTCCCAAGAAATATCAAGATCATATTTCGGGTGAGCTTATTAAAAATCAAGAAAAAAATAATCTTCCTATTCTATCCAATGATCCTTGTCAAGATCAAATTGTCCCCTCATTACTCAAAACTCCTTCAGTCTTCCTAATTCATGGAATAAGAATAAATACCTTCAACTCTAGCTACCCCTATCAAGTTTTATACTATAAAATTTGATCCTACTAAATATAATCATGAACTTATTGATGTAAACATATTTCCTGGAGATGAGAACCTTGGTTATATTTTTTATCAATCCAAAGATTTATTCATTATCTATTTACATATTCCAAGTCTATCCTTGGTCCTTATGTATCAAATCTAAGACCTTCAATTCTTCCATATATATTGGGATCTTATATCCCTCCATATCCTATACCTCAATAGAGGCATCCATCCTTGAGAAATTTTCATCCACCCATCCACATAAACTTTCCATATAAACCTTATTCATCCAAAAATTCCAAGTCTTTTGGAAGAAATTTGGATGTACAATATAAAAATAAAAAATAAAAGAATCCATTTACAAATGAAGACCACCATGTCTTATCTAATTGACATGTGAATACAAAGAAAGAAGAAATATTCAAAACACCACAAAAGTCCATGAAGAAAAGAATAAAATCAAAGAAAATATGGGTTCTTAAATCAATCATTGAAGAAATTATTTCTAAAGCATCCAAAAGAAAATTGAAATCAAAATCTATATGGATTCCTAAGACTCTTCTTAAGGACTTGAATGTTAAAGACAAATCAAATTTTGCATCCAAGCTTCCAAAGGCTTCAACTCCATCTTCCTACAAACATCTTTCATGGCCTTATACATCAAAACCTCAAGCTATTCTATTCATTTTTCTTCCTTTATTTCATCACCCTTCAAGGTATGTGCCCATGTTGATCTTGCCTAATTTTCTATTCACTTCTTATGGCACCTTGGAAAAGTACAATGATAAAAACTTGGTAGATAGTCATCATGCATAATTCTTCGATCATCCATCTATTCACTCTTTCAACTTTGATCATGACAAAGTTGAGCTATCTTTGAGAATTGGATATCTTACCAATTAGCTACCCTATCATGATATTTCTTATCCCAAAGAATTCACTCATAGCCTCCATAACAAGATTTATCCTAAACATTCTATCCTATCCCTATCTTATTCTATTAACCCCTTGGTCTTGATCACATTGGACAAGAGAAGAAGGAAAACAATCTAAAAATATTAAAAATCTAAAAACATCAAAATATCTTAAAATTCCAAAAACATAAAAAATCTCTAAAAACCCAAACAAATCAAAAAATCTAAAATCCAAAAATTTCAAATCTTATGCCTAGCTTGGAATCTATGAGTTGTGTAAGATCTTGTATCAACCTCTATCTCATTCTTTGGACAATCATGTCTTTTTATCAATAAGTTCTTGGTCATCTCCTAGAGTTTGAATCTAATCAACATTAATCACTACTATGCAGTGAGTCAATCAAGTTTCACCTATGAATATTTTCACCAAGCTTTGTTAGCTTTCCTTGTTGTCTTTTGCCAAACTAGTTACTAGAAAGATTGACACACTTCATATTTTTTTGGTCTTTGAAAACGTTACCAATTTCCAATTACCCTGATGAGAACAAAACACATCTAGGGGCAGCTAACTCCCATTTTCAACATGCCCATTTAGACACCAGGCCAACTATAAGGCATGACCCTTCTTCTACTTTAGGCTCTACAAAACCTAGGTAGGTGGACCTATAGATTCTTTATATGGTACCATTTGTCAAAGCATACACTGAATCTAATATGAAGCAAATAAAAACCTTATTTCTCCTAATAACTCATGAAATAGCATCAATCTACAGTACCTAAATGCAGATCTAGGAATCTCATAAGCTGATTGAGGGCATTCTATTATAGCTCTTCAACATGAAAAGGGAAAAGTGTTTGATTATTGATGTTGATCTCAGAAAAACATGATATGAACAACACAACCTTATGATCCTTCAAAATGATCAGTGCCTTATCTATTGGGCAATTCACACAAAACCCTAACAAACATCCCTAAAAGTCACTAACATATCAGGACTTCCTGATCTATCTATCCACTTTGTGAATTAGACATCTGCATCCTTTTGAACCTCATACTCAACTTATCCCTTCATGAAATCTGCAATCCTATGATGATGAATCAAGCATTTACATAACTCTTTGAGTCATAAGCAAAATAAATCAACATATACAACCAATAGGTTGCAACTGAGTTTCATATTCTTTGTTTACAAAACATAAAAGATCACAAACAGCATGAATGGGAGACAAGATATCAGAATGAAGATTGACTTGTTGCTACCTTATCATTCATTTCCTTGAAACAAATTACAATAAGATGCATGAAATTTAAATGGAAAGCTACCTAATAGATCATAACTATCAATTTTCTTATTTCTTATTGTTCATTACATGAGAAATTTTTTGAAGAATGGTATCACGGATCTGGGAATGCATCAAGAACTGGATCCAAAACCTTGGTATCACAGTAATGTGCCAATTTTCTCCAAAGAACTGGAACCTACTGGTTTCTCAGTCACAAAACACTAGAACCCTTTCAAAAAATGAAAGATAGAAAGATATAGCAAGAAGATGAATTCTCGGATTGAATTTGTAGTTGCCATCTGTCCACTTGAAATTCCATCTTGTTCAGTTGCAAAACCTCTTTCCTCTTTTTACTCATTTGATCTAATTTTTTGTATCATCATTACATTGTAACTAATTTGCAAATATCCCTTGCTGAATGATGAAAACTTATTTATAAAAAAATCTAATTTTCCTGAATGAAATACTGATGAAATTGAGATTCAAATGATTTGAAAATGGTTAAAATTGCCTCAAAGCTCATTTTCACTTCCTTTTAACCGTATTCAGGTCATTTCCATGCTAGAAATCAATTTTGAACTTTGTCATCTGAATTCGGTTGCAAGATAAGTACCTGACATAAATCCTCATGTAAGTTGAACTGATTGCTTCCTATGTAGAAACTGACTTTGAAATCAAAAAGTTTGTCTTCTCCTAATTTTGGCGATATATAATATCACCTATTTTGCTTACTGAAAACCCCTCAAAAGTTGGTTTGAAAAAGACTCCTCTGCTAGAAATGCTCAAGTCTACATATTGTTGGATTTTAAATTTTGAAAAATTTAAAATATGTTAAAGTTTGAAACTATATGAAATGACCCCTTTTTTGAATTTAAAAATTGATGTGCAAACTCTTTTTAAAAAAAATAATTTAAAAATAATTTTTTAACTCTTCAAATTCTCTCCTTCTCTCCAACCTGTGGTCAACCCTCTATTTGACCAGTCCCATGTGGCACTATTTGATTGGTCCACCTCTACATTAGATGCCATGTCAGTGCCACTGGGACCCGCACCATGTGTCATAATCCTTCTTTTCCGCATTATTTATCTTCCTTGCATCTTCTTTTTATGAGAATGCAGGCACCGCAAGATCTGCCATGTGGCAGCATTTTGTGCCTTCATCTGCAACTACTCATTTGTGCCACCTCATCGACAGTTGGGACCCACCACCATGTGTTAGAATCTCGCTTTCCTGCATTATTTATCTAGTGTGCACTTTGTTTTTGCGGGGAAGCAGGCAACCATCAATCTCCACCATGTGGCATCATCTCGTGCATCAGCTCATCAACTCGCCACATCAGCATCTTTGCAACTCTTTTAAAATTTAAGCTTCAACCCCTCAACATCATGTTGACATCATCCACATTTTATGCAAATTGGAGGGTCCCATGTTCAAGCACTACCTTCACAAAAGCCTGTGTCCTTAAGACATGTTATATGATAAGCGCTCTTCTATTTAAAAAACTTAAAAGTTCTCCACATAACCAATATGGGACAAATTCTTTGCCCTTTTGATTGCATTTTCTATATTTCATGTCTTCAAACTTTAATGGTGTCCTTAGCAAATTTGAATGTGTGGGCCTCTTTTTATTTCCCTGCCACAGCCTCTACACTAATCCCTCGCCTGCTGCCACATTTTTTTATCTCTGTTGTGCATGTCTTTTTACATACTAGTGGTCTTTCTTAGAAGGTGACTCATTGTAATGATGCCTGCAGCTGTCCTTTGAATTGTGTTGGTGCCTTTTTCACATGGCATCTCTTTAAAAACATGGATCTCCTTTCATGTTTGCTGTGGCTTTTTCTTGCTACCTCTGCTTGACGTTGGGTCTTCATTCTGGGTGGCTTCCTCTACTAGCTACGACCTCTTTAAATCATGTAGAAGTTGCCTTGCCTTGGGATGCATCCTCTATCATTTTTTGGCTTCAATCGATGCATGAATACTCCTATTTCAATCTAGAGGTCTATTGTTATGAGCTAACCATTTCTCTTGCAATGTAGGCCTCTTTGTCAATGCCAATCGCTACTGTGGACGGCTTTTTCTTAAAAATAATAATATTGGAGCCTGTGGCTCATTTTATAAGCATGAACTCCTAGTTGCTTATAAAATGTGACTTCTAATGACTCACAGCTTCTGTTCCTATCACATGTCGTGGCTTGTCCATAATTGATGCTCAACTTTACCTCTTGTGCTAGCTTTCTATCTCTTTGTTTTCTTGTTGTGATGCATTTTTTCTACCTTTAATTTACTCAATATTGAATCTAGCTTATTGATGGATGATGCAGCAAGTGAAGCTAGACCAACTATTCGCAAAGACGAGGATTTCTCCTAGCATTGACGACGACTGGGGCTCCTTTTTTTACACCTTAGTTCCTCTATTCAGAAAGAAATATATGTTAAAACATGTATCAAAAACTCCCACCTAATCCATAATTCTCCTCTTAGTTGTGTGGATTTCTGTGGGCTTTCTTTTCTGAGAACAATGTTTTAAAACTTGTGTGAGCCTTCATTTGGTAGCATCCTCAGTCGATTGCTTTGATTTGGTGACTTTGCTTGTTTGAAAGCATGAACCCTATTATTTTATACTGTCTTTACTTCCATCATTGCCCTTATAAATGTTTTTCTCCCTCTTCCTTGTTGTGAATGTGCTAGGTTCTAATTAGTTGTTGTGGCTACAACAACTACAATAGTTTGTCTCATGTCCCTCACAACAAAATGACCAAATGATGGGTATTTAGAGAATATTTCCACAACCATGGGCTTGGGTGGAATCATCTTGACAAATCCGATGTCACCACTTTTAAGGAATTTTGGTTCCTTCTCAAGCTCCTTGCCAGATCATTTGTCAACCTTGGTCATGATCTTAGAAAACTACATAGCAATATGGCATATGTGGCAATACAACACCAACGCATACCCATTTCCAATTTGCATTTATATTTCAAGTCTTCTTTTGATAGCCTTGACTATTTTGTATCACCAATCACTTGGTATGTACTGCCTTGATAATTACCACCTTGATTATTACTTTGATAATTTCCACTTTTAATTTCCTTGATAGCCCCCCTGGTGGCTATTTTGTTAGCCCTAGAAATTCCTTTTCATGCTTTGATGTTGATGGTTATAATTTCTCAAGTACATGATCATTATGGACTACTTCGAATTGTCTAAAATTGATTTCAAGCATTAACTTGATCATTAAAACTCATTTAACTTCTTGCCTACAAACTGTGAATTTGTGTTTAGAGGTCCTTGGATTGCCTTTAAAAACTGACCCGAACAACTGACCAAGCTCTAAAACTTAGGATCTTTGTTCTTTTTGACATGTTCAACAAGGCTGCCAGATCTCATTGCATGACGACATTAGGGTAAAAAGATATTGACCTTCGAAGTTGCCAACTTAAATTCACCTACAAATAAACATGTTAGAAAATTGGAAAGTGCGTTTGGTTTGAGCTCCAAAGACTGGGCAAACAGGCACATGAGTTAATGAAAATTGGGGAACTGGTAGATTGTCATGAGGAGAGTATGATTATACAATTTGGGCTCATAACAAATCATAGGAAAAATTTTGCAAGGGCGCAAACTTGGCTACTTGGATTTGTAGGACAGAGGACATCAATAAAATATCATTTTTTGTGAATGGAATGACCCTGGTAAAGTGTGAAGACGGATTCGTCAAGTTCTAAAAACTGGCATACTTGTAGTATTTTTAGTGGACAATATAGGGAAACAAACCATTCAGTCCTACCAATCATGGATTAGGAGTTATAATGCCACGAAGAGGGGTACCAAACAATCTGCAAATGTTGACACCAGTAAAACTTTAGAAATTCCATTTGGAATCACATTTCAAAACTAATAAAATAGATTTTTCAAGAGTTGAAACTAGAAACACGACCAGTCTCTGACATCTACAATGCAATGAAATAGGAAT
Organism: Cupressus sempervirens; assembly: GCA_028749045.1. Taxonomy (NCBI): domain Eukaryota; kingdom Viridiplantae; phylum Streptophyta; class Pinopsida; order Cupressales; family Cupressaceae; genus Cupressus; species Cupressus sempervirens. The sequence goes on along the minus strand of CM053792.1, from coordinate 977,315,825 downwards.
TTTAGCATATGGGTCAACAAGTAAAAAGTTATAGTATGTCAAACAGGGCTTCCCAAAATTATGAACAATTTGCAAAAGCATGAAAATGGTAACTGACCAACTTTGAGTGATTCGAAACCTAGTCAAATGGACTCGAAATGACTCAAAATCTGAAACATAGGTTCTCAAGTATGGACACCAGACACTCTCAAAGCATAAAGTCACAAAAAATTTCTAGATTCGAGATATTCACTTGCAAACATAGCCTCCTGTCGCTATTTGACACTTGGGGTAAAATGCAGATTTGGGAAATGCTCAAAACGGGACTTCGCCAGACATCTCGAAATGATGTTTTAACTTCATGGAACACTTAGACATGCTGAACGTAGGGTGTTAGAAAAATTAAACACCTTAGGGGCTCAAAGGTACAGCCAAATACATTTTCATTTATGGCGCTTTCATAAGCTTGACTTGATTCAAAATTTTAAATGGATGCTCAAAATGAGAAAGCAATTTTGAGCACCAACAGAGTCCTAGGATGATGTATCTCAATGTACACCTCTCTCCTAGTCAATCCAGTCATCAACACTAGTTTTTTAGTTGGGTCTAATCTACCAAACTTGGTCATGTATAGGTTGTGGTCTAGAGGCTTTTTATAGTGACAAATAGAACAAGTGTTCTTTAACACTCTAAATTAATACAATTGTCTCAAAACACTAGCAAAAAACACATAATGGTATTTCTCAACACCACACTCTAATAATGAACATCAAAACTAGTATTCCTCAACACTTTAATCCATAGTATTTCTCAACACTTCAATCAAATTACATTAAAAAATGAACCTAAAACAAAAGTGTTTCTCAACACTTCTCTCCAAACAAAAATTCACAAATAGATTAAACGAAGTCTTAAAACAAATCTGAAATCATGACACAAGAAAAAGATTTCTTTACATTTATGTGCTTGTCTCAATGACTAGAGAAATTTTCTTGAATTTTAAATTTTCTTTGCACCATTGATGATTTCTTACTTTTCATAAACCTCGGGTTACTCGAGGATGTCTAAAAGACTATAGTTGTGAGGACAAGGGGCATGATGTTTTCTTTGTTTTATGTTTGTGGTGATTTTTTTAGTGATCCATAGGATCTATATAATTTGGATGTCCACTATAAGAATCTCCATCACAATTGGATGGCCATGCGTATCTCAACTCATTTGATATGGAAAATTTGGTGAGGTTGGTTCATTCTCCTTGTATGTTTGTTAAATAGGAAATAGTCAACTTCCTAGTAAATGTATATGTGTGATCCTTTACCCAACAATAAAAAAAAAAAAAAGGTTCATTGCAAGTTACTGATCATGCTTTATACATTAACATAAGGAGATTACTAAATAAAATAATCATTAACTAAGAAGGTATCCTGACATATATGTCTTGATTCTTAGGTTCACTTTTGACATAACATCTGATTAAGGTAGTATTCATAACTTCATGATTGCTAAATCTATCAATAAATTTCGTACTAACCTATGATGTTTGCTATAAAAATTCCCAACAATGAAAAATCTCCTACTTTGAATAATCAATGACAAGTCTAGGTTGCATTCATTTTAATTTAGATGCATTCATGATTAATGTAGATTGCATGGGATATTTGAGCTTCAGATCATTCTAATCACATATGAGTTGTTAACAGAATTTGAAATCACAAATAAAAATCCAAGTTTGAATACTTGCTCCAATAATAATTAAACGATTCTATCTCATCTATATTGGACACTATGGAGACCAAAATCAAAATTTAATGGCCCAAATCATACAAAGAACTTGGTCAAAAAATGTTTTATCAACTCTTTACCCATACAAATCAAAACCTAACAAATTCAAAACATCAATAAGAGATTCAACACATCTCGTAATGGATCAAAAAAAATTCTAGGTGATTCTTATAATCTCTTAATTAATCATAATCACATTTCATCATTCAATGTTGGAAATCAAGATTTCTTCAAAGTTCATTTCAATTTCTCTCTTAAGGGGGGCATGCTCATATCTAAATCAATCTATCTATTGGAGTTCTTTCTAGTAAGGAACATATCAAGTGGATTTAAACATGATATCAAGAAACAAAGACATAAATGGGCCTAAGGATGAGCTAAATCCTATATTCAGCAAGGTTAAATCTTAGTTCTAGGCCAACATTAACAAAGTCATAAGGACTCACTTCACTTTAGGCTTTGCAAGGCCAAGGTGGGAAAACCTAAGGAATTAATCTAGTTACTTGATATTTTCTCTTTCAAGATTACTCGCTATAGCAAAAATGATCAATATTCTTCTATAATTTGTTGATAAACTCTCTAAGCATAGTAGCTAACTACAACAAAAAAGTAGATGCAAATAAGTGATAACCAACACTTAAGTCCTTGATAAATTAAATAGTAAATTGATTTTTTGTTGTGAATGTTCTACAATTAAGTGTATCAGCAGTATATTCTTGAACTTTTAAATGGATCATTGTCTTATCCAATGGGATATAGAGTCAAAGATTAGTAGATTTGGACCTTTTTAATCAACTTGTGATTAAAATTGTCAACATTACACTTTAAGTTTCATTCTAATTCTCATCCTTTTCATAAACCCTAAACCTTATCCATTACATAAAGTAATTACCTAATTCTTTAAATTAGCATTAATCAATAAGAGATATACAACTATTTAAATTGCATTAAACCAAATGAAACTTGTTCATTCAGTCCCAAGATTGTGGACATATGCGAAAGGAGAGAAAAATCAAAGATAATGATTTTAAGGAAAAATCCTTCTTGTTCATATCTCAATTTTGCTAATAGAAACTCATAATATAACATAGCCACCAAGCATAGGTACCAAATGTTCACTTTTTTATATTCAAGTATGCAATAACTAAACTCATTCATACAATTATAGAACAAATGGATGGACTACAAAATAATACATGACACATGAGAAAATTATATAGAACATTGACCTCTACTCTTCATCTTGGAAATCCATATATAGGATTGCAAAAATCTATAGATGAGAGGACACATGTCAAAATATCAATGGATGCAAAAATTTGGAAGATGGGAACAAAAAGGTATACAGAACATTCTTCAAAAATATCAACCAGAAAAAGATAACTAGTTGAGGCAGTAAGAGAACATTTATATCGAGCCTTTGATTTTTCTTCTCCTTGTCTCATTGAATTGTATGCAAAATATCTCAACTACTTCCTTTTGGTAGAGCTTTAATCTCTCCTATTGCCTCCCAAACATAAATTTCCACCTGGCTTTAATCCTAAGTGGCTTTGGTCCACTTGGCATCCATGACTACTTTTGATTCAACAATAAATTTATTCAAATCTATTTCTACCTTAAACAAGGAATCAATTAATTTATTATATGCGATATCAAAAGTGTCTTCAAAAATTGATACTATAACCTCTTGAGTCAAAATATTATCAAAAGAAGTAGACCATTCTTGCTAGTCTATTACTATGCTAGTAGCATCCAAAATTGATGGTATGTAGGGTTGTATTCCTTGAGATAAAACCTTTAACTTTCCTTGTACAGTTTGTAATTTTCCAGTGAAGAAACCCATCAATTCTTTCACTATTTCAGGACCTTCCTTCACTGTGATTATTTTATCGGGAAAATCTAGCTTTTTATCCATGGGTATAATTATCCTCTCTAGAAATTGAATATATGGCCCCCAAAGATTAAATGTCGATGATAGAAATGAAAGTGCCTCATTGAAAAATTGCTCAACACTTTGTAAAGTAACATAAAAACTATGAGCCAGCTATGGCATATTTTTTAACACTTCAATCCTATGGCTCATCATATTCCTAAGGAAAATTGTCCTTATATCACCTCCCTACTAAGTAGATTGAGCATCAATGCTCATTCTTCTTGGCTCCGATGCCTCCTCTTCTCCCAAATCCTAAGTTTGTATCAAAGCCTTAGTTGTATCCCTAGCTAGCATTTGTTGACTTTCATGGTCCTCCCTCTATTTTGTAGTAACTACCTACTTTGCCTATGTAAATTTCTCCTTAAGAGATGCAACTTCATTTTCCAATGCTTGGATTTTGGCCTCATGCTCCACAATCTTTTCTTTATACACATGATTTCTTCTAAGTTCATCTTCATAGAGCTTCCTAACATCTATGTAATCATGTATGGATTTTGACAATCTAGTCTCCATCTCCTCTACCTTGGCTTCATCCATAAATGAAAATCACTTCAATGCCTTGGGAATCTTAGTGCTAGAGGTGCCTTGTAGAGTCCACACAATCATATTACCTTGTTTAGTACTTTGTACATCAATTAATTTAGGCTTATTGGAGGAAGGAGCCATACTCTAGACTGCAAGATATTTTGTGTCAATGTTGAACCTAGTTCCTCTTTCCAATCCACCTGCACCAAATGCCTTTATATGAAATGACATTCTCTTGCCTCCTTATTTGATCAAGGATAAATGCTTGTTCCAAGTTCCATCTAGGCACCAACAACATGCCAATCCTCTATACCAGATCCCTAGCTTCCTCTAGAGTCATTAGTTCACTCTCAAGATCATAGGTCTATAACTTCTCTACTAATTGTAATGCTACACTAAGCATAAGAAATAATTTTGAAACAAAGAACAAGTACAATGAACGTAATAATATTTTTTTTTATACAACTTAATACAAGTACAAGTACAATGATTGAGCCACTCTTAATTTGAAAACCTCAAAATAAAAGAAGATATCATCCAAATACATTTACATTAAGATACTAATACATATTGAGTTCAGTACAATAATGAAGTACGATATCATTCTTAAATGCCTATATCCAACCTATGGATCCTACAAGTAACAAATTTTGTTTCTAGAAGTAACTTCAACAATCATCCTTAGCTACTTGTTAATCAACTTGAAGCAGCTAAAAAACACACAAAAAATTCAACACAACACAAAGAGGGCTCAATACACACTGAGTTGAAAAGCATAATCCACCTGCATACATGTTAAAATAAACATACATGTATTCATAATGCAGATATTTGATCCACCTAATATAGTGCAATTCTAAAATTAATATGCAAGAAGTATACATCTACTTAACAATGCAAAATTAAACTCGCACTAAGAATATCCAGTAAATGAATCATATATATACTAAGGTGTCATCGTTATGGCACTAAGATTCTACATCCATGTATAGTATGCTCATAGTCAACACATAAGGGAATTCTCTATTATACATGTTAATGATAGAATAGAGGTTTGCCTTGTTCTCTGTACTTAACCCTTTAGATTTAAGTCATAGGTAAAGCCAATTATCTTTTAGTATGTAATTAACCCACCCAGTTCATTTTAACATTTTCACTGAATTAAATAACTGAATAGGATTAACCAAATTCAACCACCCCGATATATGTTCATCACAGTTATTCTCAAGATACACATCAAATAGATTTACAAAAGAATGTACAAGCAACAAATATAAAATAAGTATACAGTGTGTTACTACATTCTTCATCTATTTGCAACTTATCTTCTGCTACTAATTTTGAAAGTAACTTAGGTTACTATAACAACAAGAGAAAAACTATAATATTAAAATCACATAAATATAATTAAATTGACATATCACTTTAATGATATTTACCAATCTTAATTCTATACCATTGAACCATGCTGTCGTAATAAACTAAATTAATATTTCAAAATAACTAAGATAATAGAATTAAAGTAAATATGATATTCTTGTTCAATATAAAATTCTTATCAAACATATATCATTAGTCCATCTTTTCCATTGAAAACTAATTTCTAATTCAATAATGGATAGAAAAAACATAATTAGAAAAATAATTCCAATTCACATACATATGATTTCCATATGATTGATATCTTAATCCCATTAAGTTCCAGTATATAATGGTATTCATTTCAACCTCTACTAACCATATTTCACTATTTAAAATATCACATACGGTACCATATAATAGTTTCCTACAACATTCAATTGAACAACTGCTCAATCATTATAAATATTTTCGTACAAATAAAACTTGACCAATAATGCTAAATATTAATTTATCTTATTTCCAAATTCCAAAATAGCATAAGATAACTAAAATCTCAACAACATATGAAACTTCAAAATGTAATCAAATCATCATACCTGTTCACATAGGTTATTGTCTATTTCACTGGTATCTTTCAATCTGTCGATAATTATAATAAACTATGTTGACAAAAAGGAAATTCAACTATGTTTAAGGTTGCAAACAAACTGTTCAACATAATGTCCATATTGATATTACGTAACCATCAGCTATCTAATTTTTCAACAATCACATAATACTTATACAATTGTGAATGAAACCAGATCACATGCACGATTCAATAAAACATCATCTAATATAACTTGATACCTTTCTACAATTTCCATAACATATTAAGTAATTTATGTTGTCGCAATGATATTTCTACTTGTTTCAAGCTCCCTCTTAACTGTTTGACATAATTTCATTACCATCAGTTGTCATATACTATTCACTATGTTATCTACATCTTCATTTAACAACGGTTCAGTACCTTAGCTGAATCCCTAGGTTTCAACAAAGTGTTTTTAATATAATGACTGAGCCTTATTTTTCAAATGCACTATTCAATATAATGACTTAACCCTTGTTCATGTGAAATGTTTAACAGAGTGACTGTGCCCTTGATCAGTCATGAGTCTACAATCCAATGCAAGCTCGTGTCTTGTGGCCAAGCTACGCAAACCCATGGACGCTAAGATATGGGTTCTCTCAGAGCTTGGCTCTGAGGAAGCTGAATACCCATATGTTGTATACAATCACATGCATGCTTACTATTACAAGCATGTGTTTTTGACCGGGTTCAACTTGGTGGGAACCACATGCTTGGGAAAAAGCCCAAAATATATGCATACAGAAAATCCCAAAATATTTCACCATACTTCACATTCAAGTATGGATATGTGCAGGCCTATGCCATACACAGTGCCCAACTTTGCATATATCCATGCTTGAGTATCAAATATTCATCATTTAAAATTGATACATGCATATCGAAATACAAATGCAAATATAAATAGAGAGAGATAGAATAGGGTAAGAAATTGCCCCTACTTGAAATTAGTAGAGGGTAAATGCTCAGCACGAAACACTTCAACAACCCGCTGTCAGAGCCAAAAACCCAACTCAAATCCACACTTCCAAAATACCAAAACAAATAAACTTGCTTGAAACAAAGGATAAAGTATTCAACAGAAGAAATTGAATGCAATGTAAGAGAATGATTGGTAGTGAGAAACTCAACAATGCTTGGCCTCATAAGAATGAATGTTCTTTCAACAAATTCCTCCATGATGTTGATTCCTTAGCAACAAGCATCATAGGTGTTTAACAAAATAGAGCAATGCAGCCAAGTTTCCAGCCCGATCTCAGCAAGAAACCAACTTACGAAAAGAAATGGCCAACCAAAACCAAAATGCAATAATACCCTCATTAACTTGCATTAATTCAACTACGACACTTCAGAATGTCATGCATATGGTAGTCTCAATGCTACTGCCATATTTGGCTTTCAAAAACAATGAATATATTACCTTTTACATAGCATTCAAAACCCATTTAGGGTTACATATTACATAAGAGGTAATTAAAACTTCTTTTTTTAAAAAATAGAAATGTTTATGCCAATCTCAACTTAGGGTGTTTAGACCCTTTCAAATACAAGGCCAACTGTGGTTTATAATAACAAGTTAATATAAGTCATATAATCAAAACCATCTTAGGGTTATATGTATTTAGAAGAATCTAAACCCTTAACATCAAATGCCTATAAGCTATACTGAAAAAAAATCCAATGCATTAATTCAATCCCTTCTCTGTCACACATAAGAAAATAATGACAAATTCCAAATACATACAACATATTAACATACAAATGTATTGGTAATGTCAAGTTAAACATACAATATATAAGTTCCTTTCCTATACATATAAACACATAATGCAGTTTACAATGAGTTAGAAACATAATAAACATAATCGATACCCAATCAACATGCAATTATATATATGCCAATTTTCAAATCATAAAATCCTAAGTAACCTTCAATGCTAATAAAATATTTCTGAACAAAAAATACATTCAACATAAGACTCATGTTCCAAAGGACAATAATATAACCAAACTCTACAAAAGTAAAAACATAACATCTGAAAGGAACTTATAACAACAAAGCCATAATATGTAAAAAAATAGAAGTAGTGGTCAGGCATGACACCCTCCCCCACTAGGATTCAAATTTCTCCTAGAAGTCAGTAAAGAAGAATGTATGAGCTACTCTCATCATTTCAGTGTCCTCCCAAGTATCAGATGTTTCATCATTGGGTTCCCATAGGACCTTTACCTACCTTATTTCTCTTCCTCTTAAACTCATAGTTCTACTTTGCATGATCTACATTGGTTCCAGCATGATTTGACCATCCAAAATTTGCAAATTTTTTCAATCAAGCACGTGAGCAATATTAGGTATATACTTATGCAAAACTAAAACATGAAACACATTATGAATGTGTGAAAGACTCAGTGGCAAGGAAAGTTTGTAGGCAACAGGTCCAATCCATTCTAGAATTTCAAATGGACCTACAAATCATGGTACTAACTTGGATCCCTTTCCATAATGAATTGGACTCTTACATGGTCTTACCCAAAGAAACACTTTATCACCAACCAAGAATTGATGGTCAATCCTATGCTTATCAATGTATTTCTTCTTTCTATCCTGAGCAATAATAAGGTGCTCTCTGATCCTCTTTACCTACTACTCCAAATCTTGCAACATATCAGTTCCTAAAAGAGTCCTGTCCTCCAAATTATCCCAACTGAGAGGTGTCCTACAAGGTCTATCATACAATGCTTGAAAGGGTACCATACCTATGGAACTGTGATATCCATTATTATAAGATAATTCTACCAAGTGTAGATACTCTTCTCATTTATTCTATCTATCCATTACGTACATCCTAAGCATGTCTTCCAGAATCTGGTTGACACGTTCAGTTTGTCCATCTATCTCTAGGTGATAAGCAGAACTGAAATTCAGCTAAGTACCTAACTCTCACTGCATGGATCTCCAAAGAGAAGAAGTAAACACTGGATCCCTATCAAAAATAATCTTTTTAGGAATTTTGTGTAACTTAACTACCTACTCCATATATATCTTGGCAACCATTGTTGCATTATAAGATGATCTAACTAGAATAAAGTGAGCAACCTTAGAAAATTAGTCCACTACCACCATAATAGCGTCATGCCTACAAGCTATAATAGGAAATCTAGTAATAAAATCTATAGAAATGGTGTCCCATTTCCATTCTAGAATACTATGTAGCTGCAATAATCTCCTCAAGGTGCTGATGTTCAGCCTTAACCCACTGACATTCCAAACATTGAGCCACACAATCTGTTATGTCTCTCTTCATTCTAGGCCAATAATAATGCTACTTAAGGTTAGCATGCATTTTCTTGACACCCAAATGAGCTGAATATGGTGCTTTGTCAGCCTCAAACGTAACCAAATTTCTCAAATCACCCAACTCAGGAATGTACACACTCCCTCTAAATAGTAGTAACCCTTCATAATTCACTGAATACCCCAAAAAATGCCCTTCCAAGACACTGTCACTGTCCATAACAGCCTTAACATCTTGAAACCAAAGATTTTTAGAAAGGTTCTATAAAATCTTATCCTTAAGATCCACTATTAGGATTAAAGAAGATAATTCATGTCACCTTCTGTTAAGTGCATCAACAACCACGTTCTCCTTCCCTTGCACATATCTAATCTCAAATTCATATTCACACAGGAACTCCATCCATCTCTGTTGCCTAGCATTGAGGTCTAGTTGTGTGAAAAGATACTGAAGGCTCTGATGATCAGTATGTAACTCAAATCATTGACCCAGAAGAAAATGTTGCCACTTAGTCAAAGCATGCATAATCGTAGCAAGTTCAAGATCATGTGTAGGGTAATTCACCTCATGACTCTTTAGCTTTCTATTCTCATAAGATATAACACGTCCATCTTGCATCAACACTTCCCCTATGCCATCCAATGATGCATTAGTGCAAACCAAAAACTCCTTAGTTGAATCAGGGACTGCCAGAACTGGTGCACTGGTCAAACATTCCTTAAGTTTTTGAAATGCTACTTCGCACTCCTCTGTCCATACAAATCTCTTCCCTTTTCTCTGAAGAGATCTGATAGGATGCACTATTTTGGAGAAGTTTGACACAAATCTGTGGTAATAGCTCACCAAGCCCAAGAAAATTTGAACCTTGGACATATTCGAAGGTGCTGGCCAATCTACAATAGCCCAAATTTTGGATGGATCTATAGAAATTCCATCCCCTAAAATAATATTTCCTAAGTAACAAATCTCCGATTTGAAGAATTTGCAATTCTCAGGATTGGCATATAGTCTATTCCTACGAAGGTATTCCAAAACCTACTCTAAATGCTGCTTTTGCTCCTTAACAGAGAAAGAATGCACCAAAATATCATCTAGAAAAACCACTATGAACTTTTCAAGGTAAGTTCTAAACACACCCTTCATTAAGCTCATAAAGACAAAACGTATATTTTTTAACCCAAAAGGTACCACTGTGAATTCATAGTGCCCATACCTGGTGCGAAAAGTTGTCTTATGAATATCTGCTTCATGGATTCTAAGTTGATGATACTCGAATTTTAGATAAATCTTCAAAAAGACTGGGGCACCCTTGACTTGGTTAAACAAGTCATCAATTCTAAGCAAAGGATACTTGTTCTTAATAGTGACCTTGTTTAACTATCTATAATCAATGCAAAGTCTTAAGGAGTCATCTTTCTTCTTGACAAAGATTACTAGAGCACTCCAAGGTGATAAACTAGGATGAATCAAACCTTTCTCCAAAAGCTGCTCCAACTAAAATTTAAGTTCAACTAGCTCTTGAGCTATCATTCTGTATGGAGTCTTGGAAATTGGTTCCATTCTTGGTACTAAATTGATTTGAAAATCAATTTCTCTTCTTGGAGGTATTCCAGGAATCTCCTCAACAAAAATATATGTAAAACTCTACAAGCTTGGATGATCTAGAGAAGAACCTTTAACTATGAAATCTTTTATGTCATTTACCGAAATAGCAAACAAACTACAGCCTTTTTGAGCACACCTTGCCAATTGCTTGGCATAAATTATTCGCAAAGAGATGGGTCTCTTGATTCCAGCAATAACCCTAGTTGATCTGAAATCATCTAAACAATTAATTGTCTTATCCTTGCAATCCATAACGGCTTGATGTTGTTCTAACCAATCCATTCCAAAAACCATGTCATACGATCCTAAAGGTATAACCCAAACGTTTGCTGAAGTAGTAAAAGACTTCATTTGAATCTTACAGTTAGGAGAAACAATATCAACATTCACCCTAGAACCTGATGCTAACTCCACTTGCCACCTATTCCTTGCCCTAACATAGGAATTCCACTATATAAAACTAAAGCAGAAGAAATAAATGAGTTTGAAGCTCCAGAGTCAAATAAGATAGATAATTTCATACCTTAAGTATTACCCTGAGCTTCAATAACCGTGTTCTGGTGTTCAGCCTACTTCTGATCTAGGGTAGCAAAAATATGGTGGTTCCTGGCAGAATCACCAACTATCACTTCAAACCTAGCTGGCTTAGGTCTAACCTTCGGCTTGTCCCAGTTAGGGCACTAAAATTGGTAATAACCTAACTATCCACAATGATAACACTCAACAAATTTCTTGATTCCCACGTTCTGACCTAAAGGACTAGGAGATGGACTATTACTCTATACACTCTAAGGTGGTTGAGATTGTCTACACCACTTTGAACCCTTGGAATCCTTATCAAACTTCCTCTTCTTGAATTTCCCACCTTAAAATCTTGATTTCAAACTACTCTGTGGAAGCTTTTGATTCTTATTGACATTCAAGGTAGGTGGATTCATGCTAGTTTTTATGAAGTCTCATGATAGCTAGACTTCATCTCAATAATCTTTTCTCGCTTCAAAGCTTCCTGCATAGATAAAGGTCTGAAATTTATCACTTCCTCCCCAATCTTGGGCATAAGCCCTCTGATGAAGTGTTATATCATGGCCTTATCAATTTCTACCCACCCAAAGAATTTTTTAAGCTCGTAGAACCTACGTTCATAAGCTTCCACTGTAGAGCCAGACTGCATAATTTGAAAGAACTCCTCTGCACAGGCCTAACGCCTATATTCAGACATGAACCTCTCCTTGAAACACTCTACAAAGAGTTCCCAAGTAACTAGAGAGATATCAATGCCAAGCTTCTCCAACTCTTATTCCCACCACAAGGAACTGAATCCCCTCAAATACATAACCATCCATCTTACTTTCACATTACTCAAGTAATGGTGTAAGATAAAGCACCGCTCAATATTTAGTAGCCAACCTTCTGCTACTGTACCCTATTTCATACCATAAAATAATGGCCCTTTCACCTTGGAAAGATCCTTGAGTAGAGGTCTTGCCACTGGATCATCCTCTATAGGAAGGTTAATACTTAGCACAAGAGGTATCCTAACATTTTGTCCCCCATTAGGAATCTTGTTGTTAGTCTCAATATTATCAAGACATTCTAGTATCGACTGAAGTACCATAGCTTGATATTCTTGGTTATCCTTGTTGTTTCCAACCCTAGCATTCTGATCAAACTGACCATCTGCAACAATATTCTGGTGCCTAGGACCTCTACCATGGCCCCTGCCCCTACCTCTGCCTCTACCAGCAAAGTTATCCTCAGGAATGCCATGTCCTTGAGCTCCTCTAGTGACGGGAGGCATGATAGCAACCTAAAAACAATTAACTGTTAATAACGCATTGATGATGGGTTAAACCCTATAACCCAAGAGTCTTGGTTATTTTAACTATGCTCTGATACTAAATGCAACACTACCCTAAGCATAAGAAATAATTTTGAAACAAAGAACAAGTACAATGAATGTAATAATATTTTTTTTATTCAACTTAATACAAGTACAAGTATAATGATTGAGTCACTCTCAACCTGAAAACCTCAAAATAAAAGAAGATATCATCCAAATACATTTCCATTAAGAAACGAATACATATTGAGTTCAATACAATAATGAAGTATGATATCATTCTTAAATGCCTATATCCAACCTATGGAACCTACAAGTAACAAATTCTATTTCTAGAAGTAACTTCAACAGTCATCCTTAGCTACTTGTTAATCAACTTGAAGCACCTGAAAACACATAGAAAATTCAACACAACACAAAGAGGGCTCAGTACACGCTGAGTTGAAAAGTGTAATCCACCTGTATACATGTTAGAATAAACATACACATATTCATACTATAGATATCTGATCCACTTAATATAGTGCAATTCTAAAATTAATATGCAAGAAGTATACATCTACTTAACAATGCAAAATTAAACTCACACTAAGAATATCCAGTAAATGAATCATATATATACTGAGGTGTCATCGTTATGGCACTAAGATTTTGCATCCATGTATGGTATGCTCATAGTCAACACATAAAAAAATTCTCTATTATAATCATCAATGACAAAACAGAGGTTTGCCTTGTTCTTCGTACTTAACCCTTTAGGTTTAAGTCATAGGTAAAGCCAATTATCTTTTAGTATGTAATTAATCCACCCAATTCATTTTAACATTTTCATTGAATTAAATAAATGAATAGGATTAACCAAATTCAGCCACCCCGATATATGTTCATCACATTTATTCTCAAGATACACATCAAATAGATTTACAAAAGAATGTACATGCAACAAATATAAAATTAGTATATAGTGTGATACTACATTCTTCATCTATTTGCAACTTATCTTCTGCTTCCAATTTTGAAAGTAACTTAGGTTACTATAAAAACAAGAGAAAAACTATAATAATAAAATCACATAAATATAATTAAACTAACATATCACTTTAATGATATTTCCAATAATATAGTTAAACTGACATATCACTTTAATGATATTTACCAATCTTAATACTATACCATTTAACCCTGCTATCGTAATAAACTAAATTAATCTTTCAAAATGACTAAGATAATAGAATTAAAGTAAATATGATATTCTTGTTCAATATAAAATTCTTATCAAAAATATATCATTAGTCCATCTTTTCCATTGAAAAAAAATTTCCAATTCAATAATGGATAGAAAAAAACATCATTAGAAAAATAATTCCAATTCACATATATATGATTTCTATATGATTGATATCTCAATCCCATTCAGTTCCAGTATATAATAGTATTCATTTCAACCTTTGCTAACTATATTTCACTATTTAAAATATCACATACTCTACCATATAATGGTTTCCTACAACATTCAATTGAACAACTGTTCAATCATTATAAATATTTTCATACAAATAAAACTTGATCAATAATGCTAAATATCCATTTATCTTATTTCCAAATTCCAAAATAGCATAAGATAACTAAAATCTCAACAACATATGAAACTCCAAAGTTTAATCAAATCATCATACCCGTTCACACAGGTTATCGGCTTTTCCACTGATATCTTTCAATCTGTCGATAATTATAATAAACTATGTTGACAAAAAGGAAATTCAACTATGTTTGAGGTTGCAAACAAACTGTTCAACATAATGTCCATATTGATATTAAGTAATCATCAGCTATCTAATTTTTCAACAATCACATAATACTTATACAATTGTGAATGAAACCAGATCGCATGCACGATTCAATAAAACATAAGCTAATATAACTTGATACCTTTCTACAATTTCCATAACATATTAAGTAATTTATGCTATCGCAATGATATTTCTACTCATTTCAAGCTCCCTCTTAAATGTTTGATATAATGTCATTACCATCAGTTGTCATATATTGTTCACTATGTTATCTACATCTTCATTTAACAATGGTTTAGTACCTTAGCTGAATCCCTTGGTTTCAAGAAAGTGTTTTTAATATAATGACCGAGCCTTAGTTTTCAAATGCACTATTCAATATAATGACTTAACCCTTGGTCATGTGAAATGTTTAACAGAGTGACTGTGCCCTTGATCAAGCATGAGTCTGCAATCCAATGTGAGCTCATGTCTTGTGGCCAAGCCACACAAACCCATGGACTCTAAGATATGGGTTCTCTTAGAGCTCGGCTCTAAGGAAGCTGAATACCCATATGTTGTATACAATCACATGTATCCTTATTATTGCAACAATGTGTTTTTGACCGGGTTCAACTCGGTGGGAACCACATGTTTGGGGCAAAGCCCAAAATATTTCACCATACTTCACATTCAAGTATGGATATATGCAGGCTTGCAACATACATAGTACCTAACTTTGCATATATCCATGCTTGAGTGTCAAATATTCATCATTTAAAACTGATACATGCATATCAAAATACAAATGCAAGTATAAATAGAGAGAGAGAGATAGAATAGGGTAAGAAATTGCCCCTACTTGAAATTAGTAGAGGGTAAATGCTTAGCACAAAACACTTCAGCAACCCGTCATCAGAGCCAAAAACCCAACTCAAATCCACACTTCCAAAATGCCAAAACAAATAAACTTACTTGAAACAGAGGATAAAGTATTCAACAGATGAAACTGAATGCAATGCAAGAGAATGATTGGTAGTGAGAAACTCAACAATTCTCAACCTCATAAGAATGAATGTTCTTTCAACAAATTCCTCCATGATGTTGATTCCTTAGCAACAAGCATCACAAGCGTTTAACAAAACAGAGCAATGCGGCCAAGTTTTCGGCCCGATCTCAGCAAGAAACCAACTTATGAAAAGAAATGGTCAACCAAAACCAAAATGCAATAATACCCTCATTAACTTGCATTAATTCAACTGCGACACTTCACAATGCCATGCATATGGAAATCTCAATGCCACCACCATGTTTGGCTTTCAAAAACAATGAATATATTACCTTTTTCATAGCATTCGAAACCCATTTAGGGTTACATATTACATAAGAGGTAATTAAACCTTCTTCTTTTTTTAAAAATAGAAATGTTTATGCCAATCTTAACTTAGGGTGTTTAGACACTTTCAATAACAAGTATAAATACAAGGCCAATTGTGGTTTATAATAATAAGTTAATATAAGTCATGTAATCAAAACCATCTTAGGGTTATATGTATTTAGAAGAATCTAAACCCTTAACATCAAATGCCTATAAGCTATACTGAAAATAAATCCAATGCATTAATTCAATGCCTTCTCAGTCACACATAAGAAAATAATGACAAGTTCCAAATACATACAACATACAAATGTATTTGCAATGTCAAGTTAAACATACAATATATAACTTTCTTTCCTATACATACAAACACAGAATGCAGTTTACAATGAGTTAGAAACATAATAAACATAATTGATATCCAATCAACATGCAATTATATATATGCCAGTTTTCAAATCATAAAATCCTACATAACCTTCAAGGCTAATAAAATAGTTCTGAACAGAAAATATGTTCAGCATAAGTCTCATGTTCCAAAGGAAAATAATATAACCAAATTCTATAGAATAAAAAAATAACATCTGAAATGAACTTATAACAACAAAGTCCTAATATGTAGAAAAACTAAAGTAGTGGTTAGGCATGACACTAATTCTAGCTCCTACTCAATAAACTCTCTTAGTTTCATCTTTAACACTAGTTCACTCTATTTTATTTTGTATAAGAAGATCTTGAATTCAATGGAATTGATAAATTCATTATCCTCAAGGAATGTTTGGGCTTGGATGATCCTATCATCTAGCCTTTATACTGCTAACTCCAAGTCTGTGAGGGTATTCTTAGCTACATTTTCTCTATTTTAGAGGTAATTTTTTCTCAAGTCAGCAAAACATTGACTATTCCCAAGTAGGATTTGTAGTGTCTTGTGTTTCACCTTAGTAGGGATGTGGATAATCTTTTGTCTTTTATTTCCCTTTGTCACCCATGATGCCTTAGAGACATCATCCTTTGCTACTTCAAGGGTTACATTAGGCTCAGGGCTTTCAGGGTACACCCTATGTTCTTCTCCTAATTGTCCCTTAGGCATCTTTTCCATGATCTCAACATGGTCAATGATCATCTTCCTAATCCTTTGAGGATAGGGAATATCCATGTAGAGTCCCAAGAATTGGGGATCTATTCTTTTCAATTCTCTTTCCACCCTTAGAACATCATCTAACTTAGCTAACTTATCAGCTACCTCACCCTCTACAACTATTATTGGAATGACATCCTCATGAGGCAATTCCTTAGTGCTAGATAGTACATAATTTCTCATTTCTTTAAGAGTGACCCTCATCTAGTTATCAAGGTCATACATTCTATAGGGGCCAGTAGAAAAATTCTAGTGGTGGAGATAAGAGTGGAGCTAGTCCAAGGCTTCTTTCCCAATTGTAAAGTCACCAACCCTAAAACATATACACAAAATTGTTCCCCTATGCACTTTGGGTCCCAGGTATTTCCTATTAACAATAAATAATTGCCATATAAATTCAATTATACCTAACCTAGGACTGATAAATTTTGGCACTATATGGGGTGGTTGAGGTTAACCATAGACTCTCATTAATGAAAAGGTGGGAAATAAGAAAATGTCTCCTTAGTTATGGTTAAGTATTTTTCCTTTAGGAAGTAGGGTTGGTCTTAAAAGGCCTTTTAAAATATCAGGAGCCCTAAAGTATCCTAGATCTAGCATCTTCATAATTACAGCACTCAAATTATTGAAAAATGAGATAGAATTAGAAAATTGATAATTATTATCCCATACCCATGTCCATAGCTACACTGGTAGGTCTCCATTTGCATCAAAAGTATGATCAATAAAATTAGAGCCTATATATCCTACATTCTTGTAGAGGATTAGGTGCATCAGTAGTGAATAATGATGGAAGGTAAAATATTTTAACTCCCCACTATTAGCCCTACCAATATTCTCTTTCATTACCTCCAAAATGTAATTGACATAATCATACTCCCCACCATGGTAGGAGTCCTGTACATCTCTAGTAATTATAAATTCTGCTCCATAGACCATATCAATACCATCTTTCTCAACCACCTTGTGGAGACCATAAACTATCTTTACAAAATAATTATTAAATTTTTCTAATGGCATCATTTTTTTCACCTTCTTAGCCCACCTCCTTCAAATCCATGGGAATATGTTGGAGCATAGATCTCCCAATATATGCCTTGGTGTTCACTTCAAATTTCCTCTGTAAATCTTTTAAATCTATAGGCTAACCCATAGCTCCATCCAGTCCAAAGGCTTCAATGAATGATTCTTGGTCTAAAGTGTAGAGGATGGTTCCATATTTCTTGTGGAAGGATTATAACATTGAAAAAAGGCCTTTATCAAGCCTACATCTATAAAGACTTCTATAAATATTAGTTTAGCAAGATTCTTCTTCCACAGATTGCACACAGGAATTTTCTTGTCCCTGTTATAATAGGAATATTTGAAGAGCTCTGAACTAGTAACACCAGGGAATACAAAATCTTTGTAGAGGGCATATGAATCAATGAAAGATTGATCATCTATAGCATTGGCATTGGAAGAACCAAGGAAAATCTTCGTCCATTCTTCAACAAATCTATTCAGCTTCTTCTATCCAATTTTCCCATCCTTAGAGGTTGAAGGCTCTATAGCTGCCATGTCTAATGCTTGAATTTCTTTCACTTCATTTTCAGACATCTTAACATTATGCTAGCAAACACAAGATATGGAAACTGCTCTATTCTCAAAAGCTCTAAAAATAACAATCTTTAATGCACTGGAAACTCTAAAACTACTCAAACTCTCTCTCTACAAATGACGAACTATAATTGTAAAGTAGGAAAATCTTTACAAATTAATATATTCAAATGAATGTTCACTTTGCATTGATTTTTAACATGCTTGAAACATGATATCAACTCATTCTATCAACTTAGTGGAGCATCACCATTACCATCCAGCAATGCACTTTTGGTAGTATACTTAAATCTTATTGGTCAAGAACTTCACTATCATTTCTAGCTCAAAAAAATGACTTGACACATTAATGTCAAAATAGGGCCTACAGTGGTATGACCATGACTAATGAAAAGACCTCTCATATTATTTTGTAGCTGAAAAATCACTCTCCCAATGTTACAAAAAACCCTTGAAAAACCCTTGTCAACTAGTCAAACACAATAGAAAAACCATTCTGTGATCTTACAATTCCTTCATTGTCACAGCATCGGCACTGACCTTATCTTCTTCTATGATCTCTTAGAAAATAGTTTTTTAGCATGTTAGCTTGACCTTTCTCAGTATATGATCTTACGATCATAGTTACTTTTATTATCTAGTAACATCTTTGGTGATCTTTCAAGCTTCTTCTATACTCAGATAAATAGTTAACTCCTTTTACCATAACATTGTAGACTTTACAATTTTCATGTATGATCTTATGACCACATATTGCTTGTAACATTGGAACACATCTTTTATTAACTTGACACCTTAAAATGACATAGTAAAAAATGCCACATGTAACAAAAAAAAAAAAAAATTCCTTTTTGGTTCAATTGATCTGGATTAAGCATACATCTGGTATTCATACCTCTATACTAACCAATCAAAAATTGGACACCTATCTGACAACACACCATCACCTTTTCTTGCCTTTAATATCTTTACAATCTTATGACCATAGGTACCTCATAGCATCATAACATCCCAATATTCCCTTCATGATCCTACAATGTATGTTACTTCATAATATTGTAGCAGCTTATTTCATTGTTCCTAATAACATAATGACGTCCCTTGTTGTAACATCAGAGATAGCTGAAAAACAAACTAATTAAACTACCACACAATCAAATGATGCAAAAGAAATCATAAGATCAAAAAGAAAAACATTACCATTCATGATACGATGTCAACATATTTGTCTTACGATCAAGACTTAGAAAACTCTTCATTGCAATGCTTGACTAACCCACTTATCATAACATCATAGAGGATGATGTATAAGGAAAAATGAAAACTTGCTTAATTTTAAAACCTAGGATTAGTGCTTAGACTATGATTTTATAAATATGTTTGCAATGTGGGATGAAATTAAAACCTTAGGGCACTAAACCTCACACTTGGGACAAGAATAAAAATAATTGGATCAGAGAAAAACATGCTAGGGTTTCCTTTGTAGATGAAAACAAGAAATATAAAACCCTAATAATCAATTAAATATTTTCACCAAAATTTTTAAAATTGAGCTTAGTGAAAATAGGGGCTATCATTATCAATCAAAAAAATTTGACCAAGGCTTGGGGATTGTTGGTTCTCTTCAATTAGGTTGAGACTATTGGCTAATCATATCAAGTTTATCTATGCCTAAATCAAAATAATCTTTTATCTAATCAGTGCATCACATATTATCAAGTTGGTCAGTCTATCAATTAAACATCAATTCTTCTGATATCTTTTGACTTTGATGAATTCTAAAATTGTAACTTGAATTGGTTATTTTTCATCAAATCGCGGTTTTGTATATTTAGTTTAACACAGTGAATTAAACTATATATTCATCTCAAGCTCTTATTGATCTTCATTCTATCAGGCTTAGAGTCAATATGGTTGGTTCTTGTTCTATCAAGTTCATAATCCATGGCTTCAAATATTTCAATCAGATTTGAATCTCAATGTATAAATCAAGAATGATTTCATCATGTCATAAAAAATTGTTCTCTAAGTCAACATCATCATTATTTAAATCAATGCATTGCTCACACATCTATTCAAAGAGGGTCAAATGTAATAACCCTAAAATGTTTGTATAGATTGGAGGCCCTATTTTTTCCTAATCAAGAATCAATTCCTAATAATATAAATCCAATTATTGACATAAATTCATCAAATCTTCAAATCAAATTATCAAGTCAAACAACTAAACCAAGAATTAATTTGCCTAGTCTATTTAATTAAATCAAAAGATTAAATACACTTGTTTAACTTAGTTAATAAAAAGGAATTGATAAATCCCACTAAAAACATGTCATCTTAAAGGGGAAAAATGGACAAGAAGTGGTTACAGGGACCAATGAGAGCATATCACATGGACCATTCCACTTTGAATCCTAACCCTCCCTCAAGATTAGTTTTGAACCATCCATTCAAACTCCAAATTCTTTAAATAGGATGTATTTGAAGGTCAAATGGACCTCATTCTTAGTTTCATTGTTAATATAGTTAATTGCAAGCACATTCTATATTAAATTATGCTTTTGCTTCATTTTCATAGAATTAGATCTCACATTTCAATTCTTAGTAATTAAATCATAAGAATGCTTTGAATTTGGTGAATGGACATATAATCTAGTATCATTTCATATATTTGCATTGAATCTCTCATTCTAGTTTAGTACTATCACTAATTTAGGACTCAATCTAAGGGAAATTGAGTAATAGACCACACTCTTTACTAGATAGGGACAAATAGGATGATTATGCTACGGTTTTTCATTTCATGTTTTTGTTTATAGGTACACATTCTTGACACACAATCCTAAGCTACCATTGTCTTGAAATATGGAAAAATATTTGATTGGCTACCCATTTGAATTCATCAAGATGATGTGAATTTGTGAACCTAATTAACCTTAAGCATGGTGGTTTTGTGAGTTATTGTGTGGTTTTTTCTTGGGAGTTCTTTATTATCTTTTCTTGGTGAAATAAATTCATTAAGATTAATTATGACTTAGAAATCATTAAATCTTATAATAATTGAAATAATCAAAAATATAATTAATTACATTAATAATATGAACTAATATTAAATATTGTTGTGGTCTCATAATGCACACCCCATTTCTCTTGATTTTGGATCAAACCCTAGTCTCTAACTAGGTAGGTTAGCGCAATCAACAAATTTTGTAAGAATCTTATTGGAGGACAATTTTCACTCTCAAATAGGTGTGCATATGTGCACCCTTTTGGATTTGTGCAAATGTGCATCTCTAGAAGTGTGCAGCTGTACACTCCCAAAGGCACAAACTTGCACAGCTTCCAAGGGTACACAAATGAACACCCTCCAAAGTTGTGCATTTGCACAGCTCCAGAGGTGCACACCTACACACCCTCCAAGGTGTGCCTTCCTTGGGATCTATATAAGATCACGAGCCTTCTCCCCTGCCCCACATTATTTTTGCTCCCTATTTTCTCCTGCCCCTCTGCACTTTTTCACCCTGTGCTCTCCTTTGCTCTCCTCCACCTGTACACACAACAACCAAGGCAAAGGTTAGCACATCAACATCAAGGTGTGCACATGTGCACTTCTACACAAAGACAACCTAAAAGAAAAAGATAGTACAAATAAATAAACCTAAGACTCTTAAGATAATGAAGGTGTGCATGTGTGCACCTTCCTTCACAACTAAAACATCAAAACTCAAATGGACAACACTTTGAAGGGACAAATGAAGGTACACACATGCACATCTCCATGAGGTGTACATGTGTGCACCTCTGCACCCTAAAAAGTAAGACAAAAGCTAAAACTTAAGTCCCCCCCCCCTCCCCAAATTGCCTACAAAAGAGCACATGTGCGCACCTCACATAGGTACACATGTGTGTACATCCACAATTATGCCAAAAGTTTATTCAAAGGCCTAAAACAGTGCATTTTTTAACTTATAAGCAAGCACTAGGTGTACTAAATTGCATGCTAGGGCATGTTGGGGGGATGGACTACTTTTTGTCATGTTTTGACTGATTTTGACCTATTTTGGAGTCAATTAGAGTCTATTTTGGGTCAAGTTTTAACCTTATGACTAATATTTAATTCTTTTGTGTAGGTAATATGACATCAAACTCCTCCTTCAATTAAATGGCTCTAAAACAAGTTGCATTCAAGTATCAAGTGACACCCAAAATGTCAAGGTTTCAAGATGGACATTCTGAGATAAAAGATATGGAACTTAGATACATTGATTGGAATGCATTCCTCATGATCTACAACAAACCAAGGGAGAGGTTTGACATCCATTCTAGCCTTGTGAATGTAGCCTCTCACCCAACATCAGTTCAATCCTCTAAACTAATAGTGACCCTTGCAGATCATTATTTGATTGAAGAAAATATTGTTAAGAGTGTCATAGGTGAGATAGTCCTTGACCTCTAACCTTAAAACATTGAGAAGGTATTTCTCCTCTCAAGGGAAGATCATTATTTGAAAGTCTCATATGAAGGGGCAAAAAGATGGTACAGGGAGAATGAGAAATCTACAAAGGAAATAGTTCAATCTTCTTTCCTAATTGATAGAATATCAATTTATCGCAGAGTGGGAAAGGGTCAAATGAAAAGGGGTTACATGAAGGATGATAAATTAGATATGAAATTGTGATATTGAGTAGAGTTATGGGCCTCCCAGTAGTAGGTCACCTTTAGATTTGGATGGTCCACTTCATTGAAACCATTAGGATAGAAAAAATGCCAATTGATTGGGCTACCCTCCTAAGTGACAACTTGGATGGGAAATTAGTAGCTATAAAAGTTGATCCACACTTCTATATCACATCATACATGGTGTATTTACTAGTGGCTAGAACCATAGATTACTTAGGCCTTTCCCAAAAACAGAAGCATGCAAGATGAAATGCTTGGCCCTATATGGTGTTGGCGCTCAAAATTACATTCTCATTTTGAGCATCCATTTCAAATTTTGAATCAAATTAAGCCCCATAAATGAGATTTTACTTGGCTATACCTTTGAGGCCCCTAAAGTATTTAATGTTTCTAACACCTTCCATTCAGCCTATCTGTTGGCACTCAAAATTGTAGCCCAAATTTTGAGCACTTTTGAGAAAATTGAGCCCTATAAACACTCTTAAATGACATTGTACTGGCTGCCCTTCTAAAGAATAAGAGGTATTTAATGTTTCTAAAACCTTGCATTTAGCATGTCAACCTATTCCATGAAGTTAAGTTGAGATTCTGAGTCATTTGGTGAAGTCTTGTTTTGAGCAAGTTGATTTCTGCATTTTTACCCTAAGTGTCAAACAACAACAGGAGGTTATGTTTGCAAGCGAATATCTCACACCCAAAAATATTTCATGACTTTCTACTTTGGGAGTGTTTAGTGTCCATACCTGAGAGCCTATGTTTCATATTTTGAGTTGTTTCAAGTCTGTTTGACTAGGTTTTGAATCCCTCAAAGTTGGTCAGTTATCAATGTCATGCTGATATGAAATGCTCATAATTTTGGGAAGCCCTGTTTGACATGCTATAATTTTGACCCAGTTGACCAAAAATGTTGAATTTCCATTTGCATTTCATTTTAGATTTCAGAGACTTGTTATGTTTCAAGTGTTAGCTCATGACGAATCTGTTTGATCAATTTTCAAAGGCAATTCCAAACACAATTTTTATCTTTTTACTAGTGTCAGCATTTGCAGATTTGTTGG
The DNA here is from genome assembly GCA_028749045.1 of Cupressus sempervirens. Classification (NCBI taxonomy): domain Eukaryota; kingdom Viridiplantae; phylum Streptophyta; class Pinopsida; order Cupressales; family Cupressaceae; genus Cupressus; species Cupressus sempervirens. Next base: position 977,291,250 of record CM053792.1, on the reverse strand, counting down.
AACCCTTATTTGTCATGTTATATCTCCTGATTTGTGATAGGTCAAGTCAAATGGATTATACCCCTATATTTTCCTCAAAAAATACTCCATGTGTGTTAGTTTGTAAGTCATGACGAATCCATTTGCACACTTTTTCGAGTCCATTCCATTTGCAAAAATTGATTTTCTGCCATTGTTTCCAATCAGCAATTCCAAGTAGCCTACTTTGAATGCTCACCATTTGTTCCCTATTATTCATCATGAGCCCAAATTGTAGATCCATAATTTCCTCATGAAAGAGAACCAATGCCCCAGTTTTCATTTCCCCATGTTCTCATTTGCCCCATTTTCAACACTGTTGAACCTACTTTATTACTTTCTGACATGTTTGTATGCAGGCAGTTCTGAGAAGTCAACTTTGTCGATCAATATCTTTTGACCCTGAATTTTTCATGAGATAAGATTTGACAAGATGCAAGTATGTAGAATAAACAATCAGTGTCCCAGTTTTTAGAGCTCGATCAGGTGTTCTGGTCAATTTTTAAGGCCAGTGAAAAGACCTCCTAGCACCAAATTCACAGTTTGAGAAAAGTGGTTCAATGAGTTTTAGACAATTCGAGGTGATCACTGGATCATTATGCAATGTTAGTTTCTTGAAAATGAAATGTTTTTAGTCAAACCCATTTTGTGGCCTGACTGATTCCATCAGATTGATAGAAACACTGTGAGGTTTTATGATGTTCTAAAGGGTGTTTTATAGTGATGATGGTTTTAAAGATAAATTGACTATGCACTAATCATCAAATTACAAATCAGAATATTGTACATGGATAAATGAATGCATTTTGGGCCTTTTTGTTTGTCATAATATGTTAGATATATTTATCACTGTGAGGTTACCATCCATAAACTATCAACTTGATTTGTCCATGAGATGGTTATTTCCTTTTTGAAAGCATGGGACATTGAAGACACAATGGGAAGCATCTATGTTAACATCAATGGAAGGAAGCAAAGGAGAAACATCCAAGTCATGACTTCCCTTCACTTTAGTTTGAAGTTGCATGGTCTTTGATAATCATTGCATTAGGAACCTCAAAACAAACAAGAGTTGTGATTGATCATGTATCTATGCTACAATTTTGTGGAGCTTGTTAGATCCCCTAGAATTGATGTGCAGGAACAAGCTGTATGGGATCTTGCAAATCTAGATGGAAAATAGCAATAAGTTTAAAGATTTATGTCTTAAGTCATGGTACCCTTATGCCAAGCTAGGCTCAGTTGATTGATATCAGATGACTTAATTTGTAACTTTGGCATGCAAGAAATTGAAGAGTATTTTGTGAATAGCATGCTTAATGATAGCTTGGATATTATAGCTGATACACATGCATCAGAGCCATTAAAGAGGTGGCTCCCATGATGGAAAGAAGGGAACAACATTAAAGAAGCCTTCCCACACCAAAGAGGTAGAACCTACATGGAGGATAAAGAGAATGAATGAAGAACAGGACTCCCCTGCTAAACATAAAAGGACCAAGCCTTTATTGAAAAGAGAGGCACCAATTAGAAACAAGTTTGCTAATTAAAAAGACAGAGGCCATCAGTTTTAGAAAGGAGTTGATCATCTTTTATACAATACGATGATAAAGGGGGGAATTCATGCATTAAGCATAGAGCAAGAGCCGGTTGAAGGCATGAAAGCAACAAGAACCAGTTTATGACAGATTGCAAAAGGAGGAAGTTGGTGTATGAAGTATCCACAGTAGCAAGTAATAATGAAAATCAAGTTAGATTGGAGAAAATTGCCTTATAGGAGGAGACATGCTTATATGATTAGATGGAAACCATGGTCCATTGTATGAGGAGAGGACCAGAGAACCTTCAGAAGTTATAGGCTTAGATCACCATTTTATAGATAAAGCTCAAACAAAAAATTAGTTTCAATAATAAGGTTCAAGTGATCTATTGGTACTTGATTTCTCATTACAACATAGAATACTAAGTTGCCGGGTTGTGTGAATGACATTGTGGCCATGCAATGAAGCCTCCTCTCTCATTTTGGATTTCACATATGTCTTTCTCCCTCTAGTCGCCAAAGATTAGATTGGATGAAGTAGAAGACTAAGAAATGTGATGCATTCATGGGAAGGACCATATGCTCACAATAGTCAAGCTATGAAGAGGCAGCGGCATGTGAAATGTATGAACAAAGGAAGAAATGCCCACTCACCTTGCAAGTAGGAACCTAATCACTGAAGAACATTAGACAGGGAAGCTCATGTGCTGAGAGAGAGAAATTCGTAGCAGCATCAACATGGAGCAAAAAATAGAGCAGATGTTAGAAAGTCAAAGAGAACCCCAACACCAAAAAGAAAGGAGCCCCTACACAAAAATGGAGTCCCCCATGTGTGGAAATAGCAGATATAGGGTGGCATCAAACAAGAAGAACCATGAGTAGTAATAAAGGAACATGCCAAGTCAAGAGCACTCCACGCTAGAGAAAATACTAGGGTAGCAAGAAAGGCAGAGCTCAGGCCTTTTAAAGAAGAGCCACCAAATTTAAGGGAGCAAGCTAGAGCAGAGACCTTCCATGGCGACTGTTTTGAAGGTTTTTGATGCCATTCATGGCTTGGAGAAGTCATTTCTTTTGGATCTACAATCAAAAAATAGGGGTATTTGAACATGGTGAATTGACTGGATGAGGCGCTCAAGTTTCTTGTAGAGAATTACAATGTTAAATCCCACATTTCTTATGTGGTTAGATTTTTATGTTTTTAAATGCCCTCGCACTCCGTAGTTAAGTGTCTTCAAAGACATGTTGGCTCAATGACTCACATTTCACATGTGGAGGGGCCTGTAGGGTCAAAGAGGTAAATTTTGATGGTCATCTCATATGACCAATCCAAGCTTGCATGTGAACGTGAGATGATTTCCAAACCTCTTTGGTCTTACATATGACTGAAGGTCAAAATGTTAAGCTTTCCCAGTGCTATGCAAAGGCTATGAGCGTATGTCCATGAGTTGAATTTTAGAGCTCTACGCTGCTCTGCTCAGGTCATGAGAGCATAAACCAAATTTTAGACATCTCTAGGGAAACGTCTAGTGTAAAGGCATAAACAAAAATTTGAAGGCTTCTGGATTTACAAGTGCTCATAAGAGTGTAAAGGGCATTGTTCTGCATATGGTCTTGAATGAAAATTTCAAAGAGCTCGGTCTTATGCTGAGGTCGTAAAGATGTAAAGGAAAGCTTCACCGTAAGAGCGTAAAGGGCATTGTTCAGCGTATGGTCATGAATGAAAATTTCAAAGAGCCCAGTCTTACACTGAGGTCACAAAGACATAAAGGAAAGCTTCACCGTATGAGTGTAAGGTTAAAATAAAAGAGTCCTGATGCTACAGGAAATGAACTTAAATGATTAATTAATTGGTATTAATTAATTAATTAATTAATATTCTAAATTTTTAAGAGCCAATCAACGTGTGACAAGTGGCAAAGGGGTAGAGGAGATTTTGAAAGAAAAATGAAAATTCAAATAAATTTAGAAGTTTTATATAGTTTTAACTATATAATGTTTTAAATTTTTCATTTTAATGCTTGTTCATGACTCAGGACCTTGTTTCTCAAATTGCTATCAAGGGGGCATTTTTTTATCCAAAATAGGTAGTGGAATATACTGTTGGAACTGGAAGGAAATCAACTATCCATTTTTTAGGTCAGATTTTGTACAATAATTTACTAGTTCAGTTTATAAGCAGTTTTGCAAATTCCAGGGCATTGTCAGTGGAATGAGTTGAATTCATCATGAAGTGTCAGAATTAGTTGGGGAACATGTATTGGAGTCTTTTAATGCCAAAAAAAATTCTAGAAAAGTTTTCATCCTTATGGAGTTCAATTTTAACTAATTTTGTGCTATTGTTATGAGTTAAAATCAGGAATCAAATCAGTTATTCTTCAAAATATCTTAGATATTTTGTGATGGTGGAGGGTAAATGATGAAGATTTGATTCACCAATTGAGGGGAGAGATTAGAAAGTTGTTTTTAACCTATTGAAAAGGTTTTCCAAGTGGACAAATGTCATCTTTAGATCAGATCTAGGAATGAATTCTTCTCCTATATCTTTCTCCCTATCATCTATTATAAGGGTTCCATTTTTTGTCACTAAGAAACCAGTTGGTTCCTGTCTTTGGAGAAAAACTAGTCACTGCTGTGATACCATGTTTTGGATCTAGTTTTGATGTGTTCCCATACTATGATACCACATTTTCTTTCAGAAAATTCTTCTTATATGAACAACAGCAATGAAGAGAACACAGATAGTTCAGGTCTTTTAGGTGTTAATATGTTTTGATTGCATTCATATAAATGTATTGTTTCAAGGAAATTAATACAAAGGAGACATTTTTTTATTAGTTTCATTCTGATTCTCATATCCTTTATCAGTGATCTTCAATGTTTTACAATCTCTAAACAAAGAGCTTAGGTTGTAGTTGTAGTCCCTTAAGGCTGTATGTTGTTTCATTGTTGCCTATAACTCAAGTAGTTATGTAAATGCTTTAGGGGAATCAACAGGGTTGCAAGTTTATTGATGGGGATATCATGTAAGAATGAGATTTAGATTGAACTTGGATGTCTATTTACAAGGTGAATGGATAGATCATATATCTAAAGATACAAATAAGTCTTAGATATCTATATGTATGTGATTAATTCATGGAATTACCCAATAGATAAGGCACTGATCGTTTACAGGATCACTTGTTCATGCTGCTGCATATTAGGGGTTTTTGTTGAATTCAAAATCTTTTATTCAAATAAATTCAATTTTTCATGTCTTGTAGTGGGCTTAAAGGAATTAAACCTCACCCAGCTTATGGATTTCGTAGATTTGCATTCAGCTACTGTAGATCTGTGTCATTACATAAGTTATTAGGAGAAATAAGGGTTTTCATCTGCTATAAATAGGTTTAAATTTATGTTTTAAATGCACTAGTACCATATCTCAGAACCTCAAGGTTAACTCGCCTAGGTCTTGCGGAGCCTGAAGTGAATAAGGAGTTATGCCTTATAGTTTGCCCAAGAATGTAGTTAGGTGTATCCGTCATAGGAAATTGCTAGCCTTAGATGCATTTGTTTGGTTTCTTGGTCATTTTTAAAATTGTTAGATCAGGATCCAACACTATCCACTTGTTCCATGAAGTTCAATTGCCATTCTCAGCTAGTTTGTGAAGTCCTATTTTGAGCAATTACCATTTCTGCATTTTACTCGAAGTGTAAAACAGTGATAGGAGGTTGTGTTTGCAAGTAAATATCTCACACCAAGAAATGTTTCATGACTTGCCACTTTGGGAGTATCTATTATTTGTACCTAAAAACCTATGTTTCAAATTTTGAATTTTTTTGAGTCTATTTGACTAGGTTTTAACTCTCTCAAAGTTGGTAGTTTACTACTTTCATGCTGATGCACTTTGTACCTAATTCTAGGAGGCCCTGTTTGACATGTTATAATTTTGAACCAGTTGACCAAAATGTGAAAATTCCTTTTGTGTTGCATTGTAGACATCAGAAAATTTTTATTTTTCAAGTTTCAACTTATGACGAATCTATTTGACCAATTTTCAAACGAGATTCCAGAAGGAATTTCTATCCTTTTACTGGTGTCATAAAGTGCAGATTGTTTGGTACCTCTATTCGTGACGTTATAATTCTAGATCTGTGATTTCCATGATCAAATGGATTGTATCATTGTGTTGTCCTTTGAAAATATTATGTTTTCCTCTGAAAATACTCCAAGTGTATCAGTTCTTAAGTCTTGACGAATCCATTTGAACACTTTTCAAAGTCAATTCCATTTGCAAAAATCATTCTTGTCAATGTTTCCAGTTTGCAATTCCAAGTAGCCCACTTTGACTGCTTGCCATTTGTGCCTAGTTATTTTTCATGAGTCCAAATCACAGATCCATAGTCACCTCATGAAAAAGAACCAACGTCTCAATTTTCATCTTCTCAAGTGTCCATTTGCCCAATTTTTGAAGCTAATTCCAAACCCAATTTAGTGTTTTCTAACATGTTTGCTTGCAGGTAATTCTGAGAGGTTAACTTTGACAGTGAATATCTTTTGACCTAGAATTTTTCATGAGGCGAGATTTGACAGGCTGTAAGAGTGTGGAACAGAGAGTCAATGTGCTAGTTTTTATAGCTTGATCAGGTGATTTGGTCATTTTTTAAGGCCAGTTAGATGACCTCTTGAAGAAAAAGTGACAATTTGCAATTAAGTGATAAAATAAGTTTTTAAGGATGATTCAGTGATCAATTTTGATTCTAGTCAGTTTCAAATGTTGAATATATCAGTTTGGCATAATCAGTTGTCCAAAAATAAAAATAAAAATTAGCCAGACCCACTTTGGGGCCCAGCTAAAGTTATTAGATTTGAGAATAGTAGACTCATATATCTGAGGGTATTATTATAGGATAGGATGAATATGAGGGGAAAACAATCCAAATGATCAATGAGGCCATATCTGCATTGTTGCTTGGATCTCTAAGTATTGAGCAGTGACTAAAATTGAGCAAGATAGAGCTATTGAATGTTATGGAGTCTTCAAAGTGTTGTTCTCCCTAATGAGCAAAAGAAAACAATACTGAGGACAACTAATAATTTTGCAAAATTTAGGCAATATAGAAAAAATGTTTGTCTTGAAGATTTTATGACCTATGGAGTGGGACTTGTTATACTTCTTTTTGGGCCATTAGGAAATGGAAGGATGATGAATGTCAATGCTATTGATAGTCATCTAAGAAAATGCATTCTCTTTGTAGATTTTCATTTACTTCAACCGGTCTGTGAAGGGAATAGTCATGATGATCATTCTGTTGATCTACATGGACTCTTTTGAGATGCTGATATGAATGATGCCATTATTTTCTTTGATGAATGTGAGGCTATTATTGCATTGAGATCACAACATGTTGAGAAAAGGAAAAAATTGCCATGAAGCAACTGGCCAATACAATTACCACGGCTAATAAAAAGCACCAGAAAATAAGAGAATCCATAGTCAAAGCCTCAGTCAATCCATTCAGACCATTGTCTAAAGTAGGAGATGCCATAAACCACACAGAAGCAAAGAGCAGTTTGAGAATTTGAACTTGAAAGTCTTATGAGGTTTATGATTTAAATTATGGTAGAAGAGAGGCTAGATCTTCCTCATCAGGATATTGGCTGCGAGCATTTATATTCAAAGAATGGGCAAAGCTCATGCAAAAGAGGAGACGACATATGATTAGAGGCTCACACATTAGGCATCCCATGCAAGCCAAAGTTTGAAGTCATCCAACACATGGGTGGAGCCTCACACTAGAAAGAAGCCACAGTAAAAATCATGTATAAGAGAAGCCTATGCCAGGCTCAAGCTTCCAGCAAGGAAAGAAGGCCCCATGCCAATTTAAAAGGGGATCACATTTTTAAAAAAAGAGAACTAGCTAGTAATGAATAGAAAGCTGCAACCTTTTAAAAGAATCTTCCATGTTTTCTTTTAATAGAGAATGCCTTTCTCATCATAGGGAAACCCACTTGAAGTGCCAACAAAGATCAATGAAGATAAAAGGAATGCCCATATTAAAGTAGCATGTTTTTTAAAGGAGTTAGGCATGCAATTGGAAAGGAATCCCAAATAGCATCAAATAAAGGCCAATGTTAAAAGCCCGAAGGCAGCTAGCTAAAGCAAAAATGCACCCACGCTTTTGAAGCTGCTAACCATAGGCAATAAATAAAAAATGTCCATGACAAGTTAAGAAGCCACAACATGATCAACATGAATGCCAATAGTCTATATAGGCAGAGGATAGTTCAATGGCAGTTAGATGGAGCCAAGGAAAATCGGGGTAAAGGTGCAGGACCTTAGTCCCACATAGCTTGTGTGGGGTAAAGTTTTTGTTTTTAACTACAAATCTACACAAATATTAAGTGTCTTAAAAGACATAGCTTTTGAAAACCCATGGCCACATGGAGGGGCCTAGAGGTCCGAAGTCAAGTAATTTTGACCTGTGAAATGCTTGGCCCAAGCATATGCACAGAAGTTAAAAATATAGCCCCTATAGTGTTATGCCTAGCGTAAGGTTGAGAGGTTAATGTTAGAAGAATGATGACCTTAAAAAAAATAAAGCACTCATAAGAACATAAAACAATTTTCAAACCTCTCCAATGATACGTGCGCAGTGAGCATAAAGGCAAAATGGGAGATTGAATACGTAAGAGCATAAGGCATGAAATAAAGGCTTTTGATGGTACACTGATGTAGAGCCACACCTTTGAAAGCTTAGGAGGAATACTCACTCAACTGAGTTACTTCAAGGGGCACGACATCAATCAACCAAGATCGAACTCAAACCAAACTCAAGATTGGATTAATCAGAATATATAAATCTCCATAGTTTATCTTCACCTGCACACCAAGATCTTTAACCCAGAATGTCCTCAAAGAAAATATATTTGCACTTTGACAAGAGAGACCAAGATTGAATTGCTACCAAACTCCATAGTCGATTATCTATATCCTTTCTAAGGCAAAAATTGAAACTTTCTCTATTACCCAAATTCGAATGCCTCTCTTACATAGCCAACTGGCTTATTTAAAACTGACTCTCCTTTTCTAATAAAAGGATGAGAAACATTTTTTCATCTTCTATCCAAGAAAAAGATAAGAATCTAAAAATGCCTACTACCTATTATTGGAATCTAACAATCATGCAGTAGGCCACATTTTAAATATCCACATTTTTTTCATCTTCTATCCAAGAAAAGGATAAGAATCCAAAACTGCCTACTACCTATTATTGGAATCTAACAATCATTATCTACAAATTAAAACTATTCTAATTTTAAAAACCTATACCTGGTCCTAGGTGGCTATATCTGGAGAGCTCATCGAACTGCTACTCTAGGTATGCCACCACATGTAGGACATTTATTGAAAACATTAAATTTAAATATTGAAAACATAAAACATTTCTTATTTTATTTCCCGCTCTGCTACTGCAGCATACTCCCCTGTAGAAAGAATCTCAAGTCCACTTGAGATGAGATCGTGTATGAACCATGTTTGCTAATTTTTTGCTCATCCATCCAAATAGCCTCTGTCACTAGTTTGTTCTTCCATTTGACTAGATACTGAGTGTATTGTCATCTACGAGTTTTCTTTATTTTTGTATCTAGGATTTTCTCCAACTGAGGTGGTGCTAGTTTAGGTAGTTGTTGCAGATCTTCTGTTACTGAATCTTCATGTACGGCTTGTGTTTCAGAACCTCTATATTGTGTGAGATCACAAACATTGAATATGGGTGAAATATCGATGTCTGTAGGTAACTGAATTTTGTAAGAATTATGTCCATATTTTTCCAGAATTTGACAAGGGCCAACTTTCTTAGGTAGTAACTTTGTATTCTTCCTTTGAGGTAACCTCTCTTTCTTCAGATACGCCCATACTAAATCACCAACTTTGAATTGTACTTCTCTTCTTTTCTGATCAGCAACTTCTTTGTACTTTTGATTTGAATTCTATAGCTACAACTTGACTTGATGTTGGACCTCTTTAATAGCTTCAGCAAATTCTTCAGCATGTGAACTACTTGGAAAAGTATGTGAAAGTTCCCTTAGCTCGAGAATTCCTCTTGGATGTGTACCATACACAATCTGAAATGGAGATTTCCCTGTACTTCTATTCACTGTATCATTGTATGAGAATTCAGCTTGAGCAAGTATGGAATCCCACTTTTCTCCATGTTGTTTTGTAAGGCATCTTAATAGATTTCCAAAAGATCTGTTGACAACTTCTGTTTGACCATCGTTCTGTGGATGATATGCAGATGAAAATGATAAATTTGTGCCTAGTTTCTTCCATAGAGTCCTCCAAAAATGACCCACAAATCTGCCATCTCTGTCTGAAACAATATTTAGTGGTAGTCCATGAATTCGCACCATCTCCTTGAAAAATAAATTTGCAATGTATGATGCATCTTTGGTGGATTTACATGGTAAGAAATGTTACATTTTACTGAATCTATCCACAACAACAAAAATGCTATCATACCCCTTCTGAGTTCTTGGTAATCCCATAACAAAATCCATACTAATACTTTCCCATGGTCGTGAAGTAATAGGTAAGGGCTGATACAATCCTGCATTGGTACTTTTACCTTTACCTTTCTGACAAATGGTGCATTCTTCCACAAACTTCCGCACATCCTTTTGTAACTTTGGCCAAAAATAGTGTCTATGAACCAGCTCTAAAGTCTTATCCAGTCCAAAATGACCAGATAATGCCCCACTATGTTTCTCCTGTATGATATTATCTCTCATTGAACACTTTGGGATGCAAAGTTGTCCTCCTTTGAACAATAATCCTTCTTGAACCAGAAAATCAGAATATTCCCTATTGTACCTTTCATCCAGATTAATACATGCTTGATAAATGTCTTTGAAATCAGCATCATCAACATACATACCTTTCAGATTTGAAATGCCTGTAGTTTCCAACTGAATTTGTGACATAGTCAAAGTTCTTTTGCTTAATGCATTAGCAACCTTATTTGTTACTCCCTTCTTATGCTTGATAGAAAATGTGAATGCTTGCAATGTCTCCACCCATTTCATGTGCCTATGATTCAATTTCTCTTGACTGTTTATGAACCTAAGTGCCTAGTTATCTGTGTATACAATGAATTCCCTGGGTAGCAAATAGTGTCTCCATTTCTTCAAGGATTGAACAAGTGCATACATTTCCAAATCGTATGATGAATATCTTTGTTTGGCTTCATTGAGCTTCTCACTAAAAAAGGCTACTGGTATGTCCTCTTGACTAAGAACACCTCCTATGGCTATGTTGCTTGCATCACATTTTGATATTTCTGAAACAAATTTACACTTTTGGCCTCCTTTTATGGTGTTCAAAATAGGTGCACAAATCAAGCTGAAATTTCTAATAAACTTTCTGTAGAAAGTGGCTAAACCATGAAAACTTCTAACTGCTGCAATAGTTTTGGGAGTTGGCCAAGAAATAATTGCACTTACCTTATCTTGATCCATCTTGAGTGTTCCCTTTGAGATCACAAAGCCAAGGTATGTCAGTTCCTCTCGCATAAAACTACACTTCTCACTATTGATCATTAGCTTTTCCTCTTGTAACCTTCTCAACACCAAATCTATGTGTTTCAAATGCTCCTCTTTTGTTTCACTGAAAACCAAAATGTCATCTAGATATACTATCACAAACTTTCCTGTAAAATCCTTCAAAACTTCATTCATAAGCCTCATAAACATACTAGGAGCATTAGACAATCCAAATGGCATTACCTTCCATTCATACAATCCCTCATTTGTCTTAAATGTTGTTTTCCATTCATCTCCTGGCCTAATTCTTATCTGATGATACCTGCTTTTCAAATCAATCTTTGAAAAATATCTTGCTTTCCCTAAACAATCCAGTAAATCTTCTATTCTAGGCATTGGAAATTTGTACCTTATAGTGATCTTGTTTAGTGCTCTTGAATCTGTGCATAATCTCCATGTTCCTTCTTTCTTTGGTGCTAGGACTGCAGGTACAATGCATGGGCTTAGACTTTTACCAATCAAACCAGCCTCTAGCAACTCTCCAATTTGTCTTGCCATTTCTTCATTTTTTTGTAGTGTTAGTTTATATGCCGCCTTGTTGGGTAATGTTGATCTTGGTATGAGATCAATGCAATGACTGATTTCTCGCACTGGTGGGAGACTTTTTGGTATTCCATCAGCTATAATTTCTTTGTACTTGTCCAAAATTGGTTCCACTTCGTCAAGTACCTTTTCCTTGTTCTTTTCTATCACTTCCACCTTCAAGTTTGAAGACTCCATCTCTGAATTTTCTTCCTCAGTCTAATTTTCAGCATCATTCTACAATTTTTCCTTGAGTATAGGAATCAGTGCAAAGAGTGGGCTCTTCTTTTCTTTCACTTCTTTCAATAATTCTTTCTTACCCATTACCATAACTTTGGCTTCTGCGGCTTTTGCTTCTTCTTGACTTGGCTCAACTAAAGGTATCAGTTCAATGATCTTTCCATTCTTTGTAATGGTATATGTATTCTTCACTCCATCATGATGTGCCTTGAGATCATATTGCTAGGGTCTGCCAAAAAGTAAATGGCATGCATCCATGTTAACAATATCAAACAATAATCTGTCCTTATAGGCTCCAATCTGAAATTCCACCCAAGCTTGCTCTTCTACTATAGTATGCTGCCCTTTATTTAACCAAGATATTCTATAAGGATACGGGTGTTGTATTCTTGGTAGCTTCAAATTTTCCACCATTTCAAGAGACACAAATTTTTTTGTAGAACCAAAGTCTACTAGTACCTTGCAAACTTTTCCTCCAGATTTACAGGTAGTTCTGAAAATGGACTTCCTTTGTGGTGGTTCTTCTCTGACAAGCCTTTTCAACAGTGTTCTTCTCATCATATGTGCTTCCCCTTTTTCTAGATAACCATGGTTGTCTGAATCTTCTTGTAAATCCACTTCTTGTGCCAGATGTATTCTTCTTTTGCCATGAGTACTAGAGCTTGCTTTTGTTGAACATTTGTGTGCCATATGACCTTCCTGATTATAGTTGTAACATCTTATTGGTCCATTCATCCTTCCTGGTGATCTTCCTCTAAAATTTGGCCTTCTACCTCTGAAAGTTCCTCTGAAATTATCAAACTTATTAACTTCATTATGCATCTTCGTTTGTGGCTGAAAATTGGGACTCCTTCCTGCAAATGTACCTCTTCCTCTGAATGGTTATCTTCCTCTGCCTCTATTATTATTTTATTGTCTCCTTTTCATTTTCTCTTCCACCTTCAAAGCCAGCTGATAGCATTTAGCTATCGTGTTAGGACTTAGCAACTGCAACTCTTCTTGTATGTTCATCCTCAAACCATTTAGGTATCTTGCTACCTTGATACTCTCAGGTTCTGCAAATTTTGACCTTAGACTTAACTTCTGAAACTCTTCTGTATAAGTATAGACATCCATATCCCTTTGTCTGAGATTTTGCCTCTTTTGATGCAACTGTACCTCATAGTCTTCAGGGAGATACGTCTCTCTTATCATTGACACCATCTTCTTCCATGAACAGATCTTCCTCTTATCTTCATTTACCCTTTCTTCTTGCACAAAATTCCACCATGTAAGGGTTGCTCCCTTCATTCTGGACTTAGCCAACTTAACTTGCTATGACTTTGAAACTTTCTCACATTCAAAATGATTCTCTAAGGCTTCAATCCATTCCAACACTAATTCAACGTCCATCTTTCATGTAAACATAGGTAACTCCATGGGTTTTCCTCCCAAAGCCTTTAAAGCTTTAAAAAATGGCCTCTCGTTCTCAGCTATTCTATCTTCTTCACTGTCAGGTACATCTTCCTCTTCTTCCATTTCTTCTTTCATTTCTTTCTTCTCAAATACACTCTGCATATATTCCAACTTACTGGCTAGTTCTACCACTATCCCCTTCAACTCTCTATTCTCGTTCTGGAGAAGTTCTTCTTGCTCCTCGACCTTCTTTGCTAACTCTGCATTGGTCACCATCTTGCTTGACCCTACTAAAGAATCTTGATCAGGGGCGTTCAACATATAACTTCACAACCTACAACTCTCAAGCTCTGATACCAAAAATGATGTAGAGCCACACCTTGGAAAGCTTAGGAGGAATACTCACTCAACTGAGTTACTTCAAGGGGCATGACATCAATTAGTCAAGATCGAACTTGAACCAAACTCAAGATTGGATTAACCAGAATATATAAATCTCCATAGTTTATCTTCACCCGCACACCAAGATCTTTAAGCGAAATTTCCTCAAAGAAAATATATTTGCACTTTGACAAGAGAGACCAAGATCGAATTGCTGCCAAACTCCATAGTTGATTATCTATATCCTTTCTAAGGAAAAAACTAAAACTTTCTCTATTACCCAAATTTGAATGTCTCTCTTACATAGCCAATTGCCTTATTTAAAACTGACTCTCCTTTTCTAATAAAAGGATGAGAAACATTTTTTCGTCTTCTATCCAAGAAAAGGATAAGAATCTGAAACTACCTACTACCTATTATTGGAATCTAACAATCATACAGTAGGCCACATTTTAAATATCCACATTTTTTTCGTCTTCTATCCAAGAAAAGGATAAGAATCCGAAACTGCCTACTACCTATTATTGGAATCTAATAATCATTATCTATGAATTAAAACTATTCTAATTTTAAAAACCTATACCTGGTCCTAGGTGGCTATATTTGGAGAGCTCATCGAACTGCTACTCTAGGTATGCCACCACATGTAGGACGTTTATTGAAAACATTAAATTTAAATATTGAAAACATAAAACATTTCTTATTTTATTTCCCGCTCTGCTACTGCAGCATACACTAGTGCCTGAATGGGCATAAAAGAAAAATTTTAAACATTCATGTAAGCGTAAGCATGCAAAGAAAACTTCAGAAGGCTCCAGGGATATGCTAGGGTCATAAAGGCATAAAGGAAACTCATTCCTGTATGAATGTAAAGCCAAATTTGGAGGCCTCCAGTGCTACAAGAAATAGAATTAATTAATGTGTATTAATTGATTAATCAAAGATATTTCAAGTACAAAATGGTCAATAGATGATTGACACATGGCATCACAAGATTGGAGATTGAAGGAAAAAATAAAGTGAAAATAAAAATCAAATTTAGGCTTCAAACATATAAAATGAAAATTTCAAATAAATTTGAAAGTTTTATATAGTTTTGACTATATAATTTTTTAAAAATTTCATTTTTAAAGCTATGATTCAGTCCAGGACCTGATTTTTCAAATTGCTACCAGTGGGCATTTTTTGTCCAAACTACGTAGTGTAGTATACCATTGGAACAGGGAAGAAGTTAATTTACCAGATTTGGGGTTAGATTTTGCACAACAATTCACCAATTCATGTTATAAGTAGTTTGTAATTTCTGGGGCATTCTCAATGGAATAAGAAAAATTCATCATGGAACATTAGGATTAGATAAAAGGCAGATATGAAGGCTTGTTGAAGTCTGAATGTGAAGAAAATCAATTCTAGAGGGTTTTCTTGGCTTTTGGAAGTCATTCTTTAACTAATTTTCATTTTTACTATGAGTAAAAATTAGGAATCAAATCAGTTATTTGTTCAATCAGATATTTCAAATATTTTGTGCTTTTGGAGGCAAAATTGATTGAAGATTTGATATGCAAGTTGAGGGAGAAGATGAAAAAGATGTTTTAATCTGTTGAGAAGGTTTTCCAAGTGGATAGATGTCATGTTTAGATTAGATCCGGGAATGAACTCTTCTCCTATATATTTCTTTCTCTCATCTTTTGTAAGGGTTCTAGTTTTGTCACTGAGAAACTAGCTGGTTCCAGTCTTTCAAGAAAATTTTCTCATTGTTGAGATACCAAGGTTTTGGATCCAGTTCTTGATGCATTTCAATACTGAGACACTATTTCTTTCAACATATTCTCTCTTGTATGAACAACATTAGGAAGGTTAATACAAATAGTTCAGATTTGTTAGGTTTTTTCATGTTTTCATTTCATGCATATGAATGTATTGTTTCAAAGAAATTAATACAAAGAACAAGAGGTTGAGTTTAAGTTGAATCATGTCTCCTTTATCAGCTAATTTTCAATGTTTTACAATCTTTGACATAGAGCTTAGGTTTTAGTTGTAGTCCCTTAAGGCTATATATTATTTCATTGTTGTTTATAACCCAAGAGGTTATCTAAATGCTTTAGGGAATCAACAGGGTTGCAAGTTTATAGATGGGGATATCATGTAAGAATGGGATTCAAATTGAGCATTGATGTCTATTTACAAGTTAAATAGATAGATTAGATATCTAAAGATACACATATGTCTTAGATATCCATATGTATGTTTGTGATTCATGGATTTGCCCAATGGTTAAGGCACTAATCAGTCACAGGATCATTAGGTCTTATTGTTGCATATTAGGGGTCTATTGAAATCAACATTATTAATCAAATGTGTTTTACCCTTTCATGTTGAAGGACCTAAATGTAATACCCTCACTCAGCTTCCTAGATTCATAGATCTACATTTAACTATTATAGATTGATGTCATTTCATGAGTTATTAGAAGACATAAGGGTTGTCATCTGCTTAATAGATTCAAGGATATGTTTTTGCACTTGTACAATATCAATTGAATCTAAGGTCTACCTACCTAGATTTAGTAGAGCCTAAAGTAGAAGAAGGGTCATGCCTTATAGTTGGCCCAGTGTCTGAAATGGCATGACAAATGGGAGTTAGCTGCCCCTAGATGTGTCATATTCTCATTGGGGTAATTGGAAACTCTCCAGCATTTTCAAACACCAAAAAAATGGTGACTCTACTGGGGAACATAAGAAAAGAACAAGAATCTTTGCAGAAAAAATTTTCTATAGCAGTAAGATGTAGTTTTTTTAATCTCTCTACTGAATATTCATGCACCCCAGTATGTTTTATCCATTTGTAATAGTAACTTCAAGGATGAATCTAGATTTGTGGTTATTTAGTTTTATTTCTTGTCAATTCATCCAGTTGTTGTTTGTAAAGAATTGTTGCAATTTCAAAGTCAAAAGTGATCAAAAGTTTGTCTCTTTTCAAAGTTTTGGATGATGTTCAAGTCTCATAAGTTGAAATATGCAGTTCATATCTGTTATGTTGTAAATCATATTTTTAAAATCTTTCTCACAATTTTTAGTGGCGACACTCTATAAAGGATCTCTAAACCAATGTAGATTGGTTATGTATAAAAAAAAATTCAAGAGTTTTCAGTTGAAATAGGTAGATCTAAAATTTGTGTTGAATTTTAAAACAAGAAGAGAGAGTATATGAATTCCTGACCAATAAGTTTTAGAGTGTTGTTGATTTTCTGTCATGAGAATTTTTAATGATAAAAAATGAACCACAGTTGTGATTTCATTTAAGTTCTCCTCAAGGAGATGGTGACTCTACAAAGGATATGATTAGTGGTGTGAGGAATTGAGATCAACACTAGGCCAATCAGTAGATTAGTGGTTTCATGGAACAACACTTGAGGTATTTCATTTTCATGATGTTTTTCTTATCATGAAAGAAAGTAAGTTTTACATATGTGTTCTCCATCAAGTGAAGTTTTAGCACTTTTAAGGTTTTATACACTTCATTAGATCAAGTTTCAGTCAGTTGTATTTAAGTTTGTGAAGTGTGTTTGAAGTTGAGATTAGTAGAAGGGTATAGATCTACTACAATTAATGAATACTAAAAGTAATCTTGGTGATTCAACTTTAAGTTTAAAGGATGTCAAGATTCACTTCACCTAAGGTGCAACCAGTTAGTGAAGTTCCTAGATCCATTTCTACCAAGTGGTATATGCTATTAATTTTTAATGTTATTCATAGTTTTCCAAATGTCATTCCTAATGATGTTAGAAAAAGTTTGCCTAAGTTTAGTCATAACCATCTTGTTTCAGCCAGTCATCATGTTGAGTTGTTTATTGATTTAATGTGTGATTATGAGATTGCTCATGAGGATGTGCATATGAAGCTATTTGTTCAGACCTTAGAAGGTGATGCTAGAGACTAGTTTTTTTTTCTACCAATGGGTTTCATTTCATCTTGGAATGAGTTTCATTCTGCCTTCATGGAGCAATTTGGAGAACAGGTAAGCATGTCTAATTCTTATGATAAGTTTTTCAAGATACACATTGAGGATGGTGAACTTATGCCTCAATTCAATATCAGATTTGCTAAATTTTTGCATGATATTCTTGAGAGTTATAGACCTAATGATCAAATGTGTTTAGTTATTTACTTTGGTGCATTTCACAAGAAAATGAATTTTCTACTAAGGGATAATGAACCATAGACATTATATCAGGCTTTTATGACCATTAGGAATATTGAAAATAATTTGAAGTATGGACTGATGAGAGGTCATTTGTCTATGAATGATTTTTAGTATAATGGTCATGAAAGAAAAGTGGAACATAGTGTTGACACTTCAATTTCAAATAATCATAATGTCAACACCCCTACTGTAGGTTTTAATCAGATTGAGAATTTAAATCAAAATGTGTGTATAAGGAAGGTTAGTCTAGTTGTAAATAGAAACACACATGTTCATGATGCTATAGTAGTGAATAGTATTTTAGACTCTGATATGGTTCAGCATTATGTTGATTTTATGGATCAAACATTAGTTATAGTAGCAAGTTCTTCTCATGATAATTATATGTACGATGATGTAACTAAAGTTTCAAATTTTGAAGTTGTTGCACCTAGATCTTAGTCTTATGGAAGTGAGGAGGTTGAAAGTTATCTCTTTGATCATGAACTTGATGTTGCTAACCCAATATTCCATGGAGAGATGATACAAGAAGAAGAATGTAAGTCACATTCATCTCAACCACAATCAGAAGAAAAAAGTGCATATATTTCTGATGTTTAAGCAGTAGAAGATAAGATGCATTTTCTTAATCGGCAAGATAGGCCAGAAATGAATTATCTTATTAAGAGGTTGCATTATGTTGAGAATAATATAAAGGTTGAAGAGGAAATATATGCATCTCAATGTGGGTACAAAAAAGCTGAAATTCATCTTCCAAGTGATAATAGTGAAGTTGTTGATCTGATGTATAATCAAGAAGCATCATATGAAGGAGATGATGAGAGTGGTTACTTGAATCATAGTGAGGAAAATGACACAATATTTTCACCTTCATATGAGTCAGATGTTGATTGGGAAGAAGAAAGCAATGATGGCAGTGAACATTCATCCAAAGGTGAAGGTATGACTTCTTTTTCTGAATCTAAAAAGGAAAGTGCATCTCAATTTTTGCATCATACAAATCAATTAGCCAATGAAGAATTTAAGAGTGATTTGTCCTCAAGGTATGAAGATAAAGAAATGTTGAGTCCAGTTAATGCTAATGATTTTGAAAACTTTAGTAAAGGGTTGTCAAGTGATTTTACATTAGAAAATCAAATTCCAACATGTAGTGAGGGGTTTAGGAATGATTTAAGGTCTGTTTGTAATGGTTATCCTAAACAAGTTGATAAAGAGGATGTAATTATGGACACTATATGTTTGGTAAAAGAAATAGAAAGGGAGTCTTCATATAGTTCTGACTTTTGTTCATACATTGAAAGTTTCCATGAGAACAAAATGGGTAGTGAATTTAAAGTATATGATAACACTTTATATGATGATGCTTGTGAGGATGAACAACCCATGTTTTTTCCTAATGTTCAAAAAGGATCACTGAATGGAGTCATTAACCCATTGTTTGAAGAGGACATGGAGGTTTCAAGTTTAGCGAGATTAGATGCAAATGATGATACACTGTCATATTGTTGTAATAAATTAGAATATTGTTCTTCCATTTCTGATATTGAATCTTCTAATGATGTTGCATTTTGTGAGTTTGAAGATGAAGTGTTTTATGGAGTTGTCTTTGAAGAGAAACCGACACTTCATAGTAAGTTTTATGATGATTCAAATGAGGTAAAAGCCAATCAACAATTTGATTATGAAAATACATCAGAAGGTTATGAAATGTTTTTAGATTGTGATGATGATGTTATGTGTGAATACAAATTTGATTACTCATTTGACATTTAGCCAACAACACTTGAGGAAATGCAAAGTCAAGGTGAGTTGAAAATTCATGATATATTTAACTCTTTCCATGAATTTGAATATGAGCACTTTGTGTTTCTGATAGACAACATGCATGAATTAGTTAGTAAAGGTCAGTTTCAGTTTGATATTGACATTCATGAGCATGCTGATGTTCTTTTTCATAGTGAGAAAGAGGTTAAATTTATACCAAGTTTCTGTATGCATTATAAAAGTGAAGGTGTTGATTTTGTTTTGCCAAATGATTCATTTAATGATGATAATATGATTGGTGAAACTGATAGAGGAGGTAATTATAGTTTACCTCATCAAATTTTAGATGAGAATTATGTTTATGATAGAGGTAAATAATTTTGTTGAAGTTTGGTGGCCCAGGGTCATCATGTGTACATAGTAGTTGAGTAGTTTTCTTGCTTTCAGTAAAGCTGTTCGAGACAGTTTTTGAAGTTTTGGGAATTGTTTGGTTCTCTATAGATCTGAAATCTTGCCATTCCCACAAGGGGCATGCATCCCTAAATAGAGACACTGTTGGCGCTCAAAATTACGTTCTCATTTTGAGCATCCATTTCAAATTTTGAATCAAATCAAGCCCCATAAATGCCCATAAATGAGATTGTACCTAGCTATATCTTTGAGGCCCCTGAGGTATTTAATGTTTCTAACACTTTCCATTCAGTCTATCCACCTGTTCCATGAAGTTCAATTCCCTTTCTAAGCTAGTTCGTGAAGTCCCGTTTTGAGCAATTATCATTTTTGCATTTTACCCAAAGTGTCAAATAGTGATAGGAGGCTATGTTTACAAGTGAATATCTCAAACACAAAAATGTTTCATGACTTAACACTTTGAGAGTATCTAGCATCTATACCTAAGAACCTATGTTTCAAATTTTGAGTTGTTTCAAGTTCGTTTGACTAGGTTTTGACTCCCTCAAAGTTGGTAGTTTACTATTTTCATGTTGATGTACTTTGCACCTAATTCTGGGAGGCCCTGTTTGATGTTTTATAATTTTGACCCAGTTGACCAAAAATATGAAAATTCCTTTTGCATTGCATTGCAGACATCAAAAAATTGTTATGTTTCAAGTTTCAACTTATGACGAATCTGTTTGATCAGTTTTCAAATGCAATTCCAAATGGAATTTCTATCTTTTTACTGGTGTCATAAAGTGTAGATTGTTTGGTACCCCTATTCGTGATGTTATAATTCCTAATATATGATTTCATTGATCAAATGGATTGTACCACTATGTTGTCCTTTGAAAATACTCCAAGTGTGTCAGTTATTAAGTCTTGACAAATCCATTTGCACACTTTTCCAAGTCAGTTCCATTTGCAAAAATCATTATCTTGTCAATGTTTCTAGTATGCAATTCCAAGTAGCCCACTTTGATTGCTTGCCATTTGCGCCCAGTTATTCATCATGAGACCAAATCATAGATCCATATTCACTTCATGACAAAGAACCAATGTCCCATTTTTCATCTTCTCAAGTGTCCATTTGCCCAATTTTTGAAGCTAATTCCGAACCCAATTTAGTGTTTTCTAACATGTTTGCTTGCAGGTAATTTTGAGAGGTCAACTTTGATAGCGAATATCTTTTGACCCAGAATCCATCATGAGGAAAGATTTGATAGGGTATAATAGTATGGAATAAAGAATCAATGTGCTAGTTTTTAGAGCTCGATCAAGTGATTTGGTCAATTTTTAAGGCCAGTTAGATGACCTCCTGAGCAAAAGTGACAGTTTGCAATTAAGTGATAAAATGAGTTTTTAAGGATGATTTAGTGCTCGATTTTTATTCTAGTCAATTTCAAATGTTGAATAGATCAGTTTGGCATAATCAGTTGCTCGAAAATGAAATTTTTTTAGCTGAATCTGCTTTGGGGCCTAGCTAAATTTATTAGATTTGAGACAAGTGGACTCATATATCTGAGGGTGTTATTATAGGTCAAGATGAATATGAGGGGAAAATAATCCAAATGATCAATGAGGCCATATCTGCATTGTTTCTTGGATCTCTAAGTACTGAGCAGTGACTAAAATCGAGCAAGACAGAGCTATTGAATGTTATGGAGTCTTCAAAGTGTTGTTCTCCCTAATGAGCAGAAGCAAACGATACTAAGGAAAACTAATAATTTTGCAAAATTTAGGCAATATAGAAAAAATGTTCATCTTGAAGATTTTATGACCTATGGAATGGGACTTGTTATACTTCTTTGTGGGCCATTAGGAAATGGAAGGATGATGAATGTCAATGCTATTGATAGTCAACTAATAAAATGAATTCTCTTTGTAGATTTTCATTTACTTCAATCGGTCTATGAAGGGAATAGTCATGATGATCATTCTGCTGGTTTGCATTCGAGATGCTGATATGAATGATGCCATTATTTTCTTTGATGAATGTGAGGCTATTATTACATAGAGATCACAACATGTTGAGAAAATGCAAAAATTGCCATGAAGCAGCCAGCCAAGACAATGACCACAGCTAAGAAAAAGCACCAACAAATAAGAGAATCTACAATCAAAGCCTTAGTCAATCCATTCAGACCATCATCTAAAGCAGGAGATGTCATAAACCATGCGAAAGCAAAGAGCAATTTGAGAATTAGAACTTGAAATTCTTATGAGGCTTATGATTTAAATTATGGTAGAAGAGAGACCAGACCTTCCTCATCAGGATATTAGCTAGGAGCATTTACATTCAAAGAATAGGCAGAGCTCATGTAAAAGAGGAGATGACATATGATCTGAGACTCATGCATTAGGCATCCCATACAGGCCAAAGTTTGAAGTCATCCAACAAATGGGAGGAGCCTCACACTAGAAAGAAGCCATAGAAAAAATCAAGTATAAGAGTAGCCTATGCCAGGCTCAAGCCGCCAACAAGGAAAGAAGGCCCTATGCCATTTTATAAGGGAATCACATTTTTTTAAAAAGAGAACTAGCTAGCAATGAACAGAAAGCCACAACCTTGTAAAAGAATCTTCCATGTTTTCTTTTAACAAAGAACACCTTTCTCATCACAAGGAAGCCCACTTGAAGCAGCAACAAAGTTTAGCGAAGACAAAATGAATGCCCATATTAAAGTAGCATGTGTTTGAAAGGAGCTAGGCATGCAATTGGAAAGGAGTCCCACATATCATCAAATAAAGGCCAGCATTAAAAGCCTGAAGGCAGTAGGCTAAAGCAGAAATGCACCCACGCTTTTGAAGCTACTAACCATAGGCAATAAAAAAAAAATTCCATGACATTTTAAGAATCTGTAGCATGATCAACATGAATGCCAATAGTCTACGTAGGAAGAGGATAGTTCAATGGCAGTCAGATGGAGCTGTGGAAAACTAGGGCAAAGGTGCAGGACCTTAGTCTCACATAGCTTGTGTGGGGTAAAGTTTTGGTTTTTAAATGTAAATATACACAAATATTCAGTGTCTTAAAAGACACAACTTTTGAAAACCCACGACCACATGGAGGGGCCTACAGGTCTAAAGTCAAATCATTTTGACGTGCAAAATGTTTGGCCCAAGCATATGCGCAGAAGTTAAAAATAAAGCCCCTGCGATGTTATGCCTAGTGTAAGGTCAAGAGGTGGATGTTAGAAGCATTATGACCTTATGAAAAATGAAGCTCTTGTAAGGACATAAAACAATTTCCTAACCTCTCCACTAATATGCACCCATGTGAGTGTAAAGGAAAAAAGGGAGATTGAAGGCGTAAGAGTGTAAGGCATAAAATAAAGGCTTTCAATGGTACACTAGTGCCTATATAGGCATAAAAGAAAATTTTTCTCATTGTTGAGATACCAAGGTTTTGGATCTCTTGATGCATTCCAATACTGAGACACCATTTCTTTTAGCATATTCTCTCTTGTATGAAAAGTATTAGGAAGGTTAATACAGATAGTTTAGATCTGTTAGGTGTTTTCATGTTTTCATTTCATGCATATGAATATATTGTTTCAAGGAAATTAATACGAAGAACAACAGGTTGAGTTTCAGTTGAATCTTGTCTCCTTTATCAGCTAATTTTCAATTTTTTACAATCTTTGACATAGAGCTTAGGTTGTAGTTGCAGTCCCTTAAGGCTGTATGTTATTTCATTGTTGCTTATAACCCAAGAGGTTATGTAAATGCTTCACAAAATCAATAGGGTTGCAAGTTTACTGATGGGGATATCATGTAAGAATGGGATTTAAATTGAGCATTGATGTCTATTTACAAGTTAAATAGATAGATCAGATATCTAAAGATACACATATGTCTCAGATATCCATATGTATGTTTGTGATTCATGGATTTGCCCAATGGTTAAGGTAGTGATCAGTCACAGGATCATTAGGTCTTATTGCTTCATATTGTTGAAATCAACATTATTAATCAAATGTGTTTTACCCTTTCATGTTGAGGGACCTAAATTTAATACCCTCACTCAGCTTCTGAGATTCATAGATCTGGATTTAGCTATTGTAGATTGATGTCATTTCATGAGATATTAGGAGATATAAGAGTTTTCATCTGCTTAATAGATTTAGGGATATGTTTTTGCACTGGTATGGTATTAATTTAATCTGAGGTCTACTTGCCTAGGTTTAGTAGAGCCTAAAATAGAAGAAAGGTCATTCCTTATAGTTGGCTCGGTGTCTGAAATAACATGTTTAAAATGGGAGTTAGCTGCCCCTAGATGTGTCATATTCTCATTGGGTTAATTGGAAACCCTCCAGCATTTTCAAACACCAACATATGGTATATCCATAATTGGAAAAGAAGAAGATCCCACTAAAAAATGTGGAATACAAAGTGGTGAATGATGAGTTTATCTTTGCAATCATTGGGTTCATTGAAGGTGATTATGCCAAGGGGAATAGCCAAAATCACAGAGGGGTAAAAATACAAACTTGCGTCACCTTTTGGGCTGATTTATTAAAATGATTGAATTTGAGTATTTCTATCCAAAAATCATTTTTTTTAAACATATGATTTAGATAAATTCACTCTATCTAAGTTATATATGGTCTTACACTTTTCCAATTGGAAATGTCTATTAAATGTATGTTTTATACTAGTTTGTATCCAATTACTAAAGAAATAAAATTATTTTAGCAAACTAACATTTCAATAACTCTTACTATTTTTATGATATATTTTTAGTAATGGTTAAACACCATTTTATTGATCTTGAAGCCAAGAATATTCTCATATAGATTCTATTGTATTTGAATTAGATATAGTATATTGTAATTAAAAAATTCTACAAGCATGTATTTTAACAGTAAAAGAGATGTTGATTTTGAGCAAGAAAAATATATTAAATCATATCAAAAAATGAAAAATTATATACATTCTAGAGGAGATAGTCTTCTTCCAGAATGTATCATTTTTCTTCTGATTAGAATAGATTATTTTTGAAAAATGTGGTGGGAAATGAAAACTATCAATTTTACATAAGTTGAAATTTGAATCATTGTAAAAGAAAAAATATAGATCTAAAAATCAACTTTTATTTTTTATTGTTTTAGCTATATATGTCATCTATAACATAGTTTGAGTTCAAATGGAAATACATTTATTTCCATATAGTTTTGTGGTGGAAACTAAACCTCTATTTTTTAGCATTTTTCAGTTACTAAAAAATTATCTATAAAAAATAGAAAAATATATCAATTCCTATTCCAAATAGTTATTAAAAATTATAATCCAAAAATTCATCCATTTCTACACATTTCATTAGTTTAGTTCATTTTCAAATTCTAAATAATAATACCAGTTTTATGTCATTGAGGATGAACAATTCTACTTTTGTTAGCATTTTCATTTACAAAAGGGTGACATAGGTTTGTGATTTTACCTAAATATTGATGCCTACTACATTCAATTTAAGACTTTCACCTATATTTGGGTAGTTGGTAGTCTAGTATGCCCAAAGAAGCTCTCAAGATACGCATTAGATAGGCTCATCTTTCTATAGATTGTGTGCCAACTGACGTGTGCATATGACAAAGTGAGAAGACACTACAAGAAGACATGGGTCTAGCCCATCACAACTCCCCTTGCCCATACTTTGATAACATTGGGATGGTACAACACCTAGTAGGGAAAGAGTTTTTACTTGAAGAAGCATTAGAAGATCATTGTATGAATTCTATAGATGACTATGATGTCCTTATAAGGGATTATTGTAGGATGACTCAATACTTAGCATAAAAAGTGTTAAAGATGAATGGTCCTTTCAAGGCTGTGGAAAATGATGCCTTAGAATTTATGCATCCTTTATACAATAGGGATAAAATCTATTACTAGCCAATACTAAATGTTGAAATAGGGAGGGGTGAGAATAGTGGTATAAATCATTAGGCTAGGAACATAATTGAGTTGACAAAGGAATGGATTAAGAAGTCATTTAGAATGGATCCAGTTCCTCAGGCCATACTCTTACAAGACACAACTAGGAAAATCAAAGGAAAAGGTGAAAAGGTCATCATACCAACCTTCCCTACCCAATCCCTAGTAAGGCTGGAAATAGTTCATCAACATGAGCATGAGGTTGAGTACTTTGAAGTTGATAGAGGCATGAAAAGAAAAAGGGTACCTCCAAGGGAAAAGAGGCAAACAACTCAAGCACAAGGGCCTCCACAACAATAGATACAACCTGAACAAGATGAGCCTCAAGTGCTTGAGACCATCTTGGAAGTAGAGGATGAAGAACAAGGGGAGCATATTGAATGTGTCCCCTTAAGCCAAAGAAACCACTTAGCTAAGGCAATCGAGGCTATCCAAGTCTCAACTTTAGAAGAAAAAAAACAAAAATGGATAGCTAATATGGAGGGTCAAGAAATTGATGTCTTTGACTTCTCTAACTTTGACTTCATGTTAGTGGGCATTGAGATGTTGGGAGAGAAAATAAGAGATACTCCCATGAGTGGACCCTTAAGAGAGGATTAGAATAAATTTCTGCCTCCAGCTCAAGGACCTCTAGGTATTCCACCACCACCATCTCAAGATTTGGCATTTTTGGATCAAGGGCCAGTGACTCCACTTCCTCTAGGTGCTCAAGAAGAGATAGAAGAACAATAAACTAATGAAAGGGAGCTGCAACAACTGCATGTCGATGAAGTATCCAAGGAAGGAAAAATATATGAGCCTCAAAAAACTCCTCAAAATATAGAGGTTATGACCTTAGCCTAGTGAATAACTCCAACTGAAGATCTTTCTCGATAGGAAAATACTCTAGAGAGGACTGATAAGTGAAAGGAGCCTACATTAGGACCAACCTCTTCAACCAAGTACATATCTCCCATGGGCACCACACTAACATGGATGAAGAGGGAGGTTATGTTTCACCAGAAAAGGAAATTGGACCTAACAATTAAGGAGGGAATGAAGGAGTTAGTAAAAGAAGCCAAGAGGCCTGAGCCATCTAAGGGTGATGTGAAAACATTGGCCTTCATAATGAAGAACCAACATCAGGACCTACTTGCACATATTTCCTTTCCTCCTCCTCATGTTGACACCAAGCAACTAACTCCTAAAGACTACCAAATTAAGGAGATCATGTTGGGAAGACTAAAGGTAGATAGAACCAAAGTGATGATCACCACGGGCATGAAAAAGGTGTTCAGGAACATGGACTAAGATGAGTCATAGTTGATAATGATGTGAAAGAAGAATGAGCTACTAAGAGGCTATTTGAATGAAGTTGTGGGCCCCATCAACCTAGAGAATGTAGAGATTGCTCTAGTAGGAGCATTAGAGAGAAAAGGAACATGGACAATGAATAGTAGGGTCCATTTTTCAAAACATGTCAGCAATGGTGTGACAATTTTGAGAAGGGAGTGCAAATAATACAGGGTAATTTGAACCTTTTGAACTACATCTAGTCAAGTGCTGACAAGTTGGTTTCCATTGTGAACCAATTTTTTGGGCTAATGGATAAAGTACATACCTGGGCTAAAGACCTACAAGCTTTGAGAAATATAAAAGGTCAAAGGTATCATATGCTAATGGAGATATATGTGGCTAAGGAGATTGATAAGCTTGATGATTGGATAGAGAAAATATCGGCAAGTAATAAGGTCATGGAGGGATTGCATGATGAGTTTCAATAGATTAAGGATATGGCTCAAGAGCATTTTATAGAAGTATATAAGTATTACAACACTACTAACCTTGAAATTTTTGAGGTTGAGTCAAAGACCAAGATTTTTGTGGTGCAATTAGTTGTCCAATAGATTAAAGTTACATTTGAATAAGCTTCACCAAAAGATGACATTAGACAAGCCTTCAAAGATGAAGAAGCATTGTTGGAACTGGACACCAAGCTTAAGGATTCTACAAAAACAAGGATCAAAGTAAGTTATTATTGGCACCTAGTAAAGGATAAGTATGAAAGTCTAGATTTTACTAGAAGCTACTCAAGTGGATGAGATAATAGAGAAGTTCAAGAGAAAACACCTAGACATAGTATTGATGTAAAGAGGGAAAAACCCAAATGCTGGAAATCAAGTTTTGACACTTAGGAAAATTTTGGATTTTTGGAACCTATCACCAAGGTGCATAGGTGCACAGGTGTGTAGGTACACTTTTCATAGAGGTGCAGTTGCAATTTTGAAGAAGAAGCATAATGTTGACACTTAACCATTAGATCCTAATTTAGAGCCTTCAATGCATCAAAAACACATTTTGATGGTAGTTCAACTCTTAAAAACTCCTAGAGAAGATCGAGCTCCCATTTTAGGAGCTCCCAAAGACTCCTAGATCATCTAATGGCTTCTATCTTCTCATCTTCTCATTCATTTATTGTTTTAATTCATGTAAAGGCTCACGCACCCATTAGTGGAAATAAAAAAAGGTGGAGACCTACTTAGCACCATTTAGATAGATAGTTTGTATATCATTAGATTTGTTTGATTAGTTTTTAGCATGAGTTTGCATTTTAAGGGCTCTCACTTCTAATATAAAGGGAGGAGATGATTTCTTATAAATACATGGATGTAATATGTACTATAGGCCATTATTTTGATGCAATAATATATGCTATTGGTGCTCTCATTCTGAGTGTACTTATTCTTGTCAGAGTGTGTTATGTTTGTGATGGGGACACAACCCAAGACCAAAATGAACACAACAAGAAAAGGGGAAAATTATTATCAGTGAAATTTTTATACTACATTTAGTACAAGGAAAACAAATCCAAAGACATGCCCTATGGGCTTACAATAGACTAAATCCAGATAAAAAATTCTCCTCATAGTGCCTTCTCCCAAACTCCACTAAGAACTACCTTTATAATGCCAAAAATGTTCTAAAATAGACCCCAATTGGTTTAGGGTTAGGAATAAATTCTAGAATATCTTAATTGGCATCCACCACAAAAATAGAAGGTTCCAAAAATCTCGTTAGAAGTTGGTGTAAAATTAGAAGAATCTAGAAATGGTAGCCCAACTTCTGGGAGGCATAACTTTTGATCTAGGACTCCAATTGATGAACCATTTACATTTTTGGAAAGCTATTAAAACACTCTATAGCCCTATGGATCAGATTCACTCATCCACCATTTTTTAGGCTTGTACAAGGCTGTTTAGTGCCTCAAATCTAACTTTGAAGTACTCTTAGGAGGTCTCCAGGAAACTTAAAATTGTAATAACTTTCTAACTGTAAAGTCTTTTGACCTAATTATTTTTCTAAAGAAATTTAAATTACAAGTATAATCATCCCTCCAAATTAATTACTCTAACTCATCATAATTTTGGCTCAATTACAAAATAACCAATTTTTTACTTTTATGTGTATCCCATGGTGCTTAAAAACTCTAACCCAGAGAAATAATAGTGGAACTATGAGAGTTGGAACCTTTATTTGACCCAAATGGGTATACAAAAATTAAAAAACATTAAAGAAAAACTATCTCTAAAAATATATTTATTTTTGGGTGATATAGGATTTTCCCTTACACCACTAGATGCTCTTGCATCAAACACCCAGGGTAGATTGAAAAGTGACCCTGTCACTTAATGGCTAGTAGAGAGAAACTCAAATGGGAAACCTCCACTACTGATATCCAAGTTGAGTTTTCTATTTTTTCTCCTTTCCTCTTCACCAGGTACTCTTCATACTACCTATTTATGGTACTCTTGCCCACATGACTATCCAAAATCTCTTCTATCTCCTCCTTCTTAGAAGTAGGAATTTCACATGACTCTAGCATCAACCCCCCATCTGCACCATCATGATATTTTGTTAAGTTAAAAATGTTGAAGATAGGATAAATGTGAATCCCATCTAGCAACTCCACCTCATATGCATTTCCTAAGTCATGTTTCTTCAACATTTTGCAAGGGCCAAATTTCTTCATTTTTAGCTTATTGTAAGTATCCACTGAAAACCATTTATTTTGTAAGTGTAACATAACTAGATCTCCTACTTGGAATTCCTTGAGTCTCCTCCTTTGATCTACCCTAGCTTTATATGATTGATTCATCTTGGTGATGTGTGCATGGACCTCCTCATGTAAGCTCTTGATATGTTCAACAAATTCTTCTGCCTCGGCACTTGTCCTCTCCCCTTGCTCCATCTTCCTTAATTCTTGTGTAGTCTTTGGGCTACTTCCACACACAATTTGGAATGGTGATCTACCAGTACTCCTATTTACAAAATTATTGTGAGCAAATTCTACTTGTGGCATAATCAAATCCCATCCCTTGGGCTTATCTCCCATTAAACACCTTAGCAAATTGCCCAGACTTCTATTTACCACTTTTTTCTATCCATCAATCTATAGATGATGGGTAGAACTAAACTTCAATTTCATCCTCAACTTCTTCCACAAAGTCCTGCAGAAATACCCCACAAATTTAGTATCTCTATTGAAAATAATACTCCTTGGGAGACCATGTACTCTAACCACCTCTCTGAAAATAAAATTTGCAATATGTACAACATCATGAGTCTTGTGTCCTCAATAATCCAGGAACAAAATCCATACTTATGTCCTCCCATGGCTTCGATGGAATAGGCAATCACTAATAGAGTCCAATATTGTGACTAAATGCATTGGCTACTTGGCATACTTGACAAAATTCTTCACATCCTATGACATTTGAGGCCAAAAATAATGTTCTCTAAGAATGGCAATGGTCTTATCTTGACCAAAGTGTCCTACCATTCCCCCATTGTGTTTCTCTTTGATCAAGTTTTCTCTCATGGAACTCCTTAGAATGCATAATTGACTACCCTTGAACAACATACCATCCTGAATCAAATAATCTAGCCACCTGGTTCTATCTATAGTAATAGCTTCTTTACAAGCCTTCCGCACTTTAGCAAAATCAAGATCCTCTAGGTATAGATTCTTGAGTTCATCAAACCCAACCACTTCAACCTGCATTGATGTAAGCAACAACTATCTCCTACTCAATGCATTTGAAACCCTATTAGACCTTCCACTTCTATGTTTCAACACAAATTTCTAGCTCTGCATGAACTCTACCCACTTCAAATGTCTTTGGTTCAATTTACATTGGCTATTTAGGTACTACCATGCTTGTGATTCTTTATTTGGAGTGCTTTAAATTACAAGTATAAACATCCCTCCAAATTAGACCCTCTAACTCATCATAATTTTGGCTCAATTACAAAATAACCCATTTTATGCATTTACACATATCCTAAGGTGCTTAAAAACTCTAACCCAAAAAACTAATAGTGGAACTGTGAGAGTTGGAACCTTTATTTAACACAAATGGGTATCTAGAAATGAAGACACATTAAATAGAAACTATCTCTAAGCATATATTTATTTTTGGGGGATATAGGATTGCCCTTACACCACTGGATGCTCCTGCATTAGTTTGTGAATGTATTTTCATGGATAAAAAGGGAGCCAATGGTTTTATTGTGTTGTTATGATTGTGCAATCTCTTAGCAAGTAGATTTTTGACATGTGGCAAGGTGGGGTCAAGTATTTGCAATGCAGTATAACACACTATAAACGATTGATGACATGTACTGCCAGATGTGCCAATGGAGGATTTTGACTACTGGATGCAAATGAAATCTTATCAACCATAGATCTTTCGAAGATCTACGGTTAGTGAAATCCTACAATTTGAAGATGCTTGTTAGATAAGAAAAGCGAGAATGGACCTTTGCAACACGTGTCACAGTGGGACCAGACTATGAAGAATGCAAGAGTCATGCCATAGGATCTGCCAAATCTATTCATATGGTAGTTTCTTATTGGTCAGTACAGCTGACTAGTTTTTATTAGAAAGTGGATTAGTCTGATAGTCGATCTTGTCTTGATCAACAAACGGTGCTTCCCCACAATTCTAAGATGAAATGATTTTAAATAATGTGGAGAAGAAAAATTGTGACACGTAGCATTGTTTTAAAAGCTGTAATGCTTGTTACCTTTTAAATCAGGACTGTCTGATCTAGTGAAAATCTATGGATGGGATTCAAACTTGGATGCAAATTGTGGGTAATAGTTACTAAGAGTAAATATGATTTAGACCTTATGCATGCAATTTTATTGTATGGTAAGAGCCCATGATTTCACCATTAATGAACCACTAAAGCATAGAGATAATATTAGGGAATACAAAATTTTCAGAGCTAGGGCACAGAAATTCTTGGTTAACAATCTAGTAAAATTGCAAAAGTTATCACATAGTGCAGAAGTGTGAATTTTGGCGGGTAAGTACTCTGTGGTTTTCTAAGTAAATTTAAAGTATTTTCTATTGTGAAATTTCTACGATTCATTCAAAATGCCTCCCCAAAAAGAGTTTACTAGGCAAACAGATTATTTGAAACATTTTGTGCATGATGACTTTCTTGAACAATTTCCCTTATCAGTGCATGAAATAACTAAAGGGAGGGAACTCGTCCCAAAACATCCCAGAATAGTTATAGTAGAAGGTTTTTACAACAAAGCTAATTGGGTAAGAGATGCCCAAGTTTCCATGGGAGGTCTAGAATTATTAAAGAAATGGTTTTCAGAGCGAAAACTAGACACTCCTATGAGCAATGTTTGGGAGTTTGATATTGGTAAATTAATAGTCCCCACTATTTTCTTTGATAGTGATTTATTGATGGACTTGGCAAAGAAATATGATCCTATTACGGGATGGGTAAAAAATCATTCTAGAATCAATCTTTTTAGGTTTTACCCTGAGCTATTCAGTGAGGTTTTCAACCTTAACCCTAACCACGTTGTGCATGAAATCATTGATATGGATTATTTACAAGCTAGATATGATGCACAAAAAATTTACCTAAGAACAGAGCCACTATAGGAGCATGCTACCAAGGTTGGTAATTTGCCTATGATTATAGCCAGTACCCTAGAGCCATTGTTGAGAAGACATTTCAACTTGAGAGCTCAAGCATTGTAATTTTCTCTTTCAAGATTTTTGGCATAGATGAAGGTGATGAAATTCCAGGTTCTATTGTCCTTATAATGGCTCAAACCCTTCAATTTGGAATGAGTACCATTCTAGATTTTGTCACTTTTCTATCAAAAGAGATTCACAATGGTTTGGTTGGAATAGCAAGGGAAAAAGTAAACAAACCATTCTGTTGGTATTCATTGCTGATGCATGTATGCTTATACAAGGGATATACTTTCTTCTCCAAGGGTATGGAGTTGGAAACAAGAAAGGATAGAGAAAGAAATCCAGTGCAGTTATGGAGTGTGGATATGACTTCAGAAGCCACAGATGCTAGTTATGTAAGGTTTGATAGATTTTTCGCATCTAGCCTGAGATTCCTTTTAAGAGGGGACAGCCCCAGAATTCCATAAGCATTGTTGGAATTGGTTAGACCTAGAGATCATGCACAAGGGCTGTTGGTTAGTCATAATTGGGGGGATATAATCCCTTATAATGTTTCAACTGTGATAAGGGTATATGGTTTTGTGGGAAAGCCACATGTGTTGCCTTTTCATGTGCTTTTGAAGATTGGGATTATTGAGCTCTTATGGCAGATATGCACTATAGATGAGAGAGAATTGATTAAGAAGGGAACTTTCTTTCCAATTGTTACTGTAGTGCATGATTTTCAGTAAGACCCTGCAATTTATTAATGCTTTTAACCCCCATTATGACCCATTGAAGGATAAGAAATACTGGGGAGCTAAAATACAAGCATTAATGAATAATTTTTCCATAATAATTCAAACCATGAATGAAAAGAAAGCTATGTATGTTGAGACACATCTAGACAAGGCTACAGTAGTACAAAGAAGAATAAGCAGTAGAAATATGGTAGCTCCTAGCCAATATGCATTGCAAAAGAGGGAAAGTTATGTCACGATTCAAAATGTGCAACAAGCACCCTCTCATCAGAAGCAGAGGTCAAGAAGCCCATCTGTAGCCCGCTCTCCAAAAAGGCAAAAATTAGAGCAGGGGTCTTCTTCTTCTCAAAAGGAACAATACTCCCCAAGCCAATCCCCAATCCATATAGATGATGAAGCATCTCTAAGGTAACAGCTTAGACAAATGGGTGGAGAAGGGGACATGATTGTCACTTCTACAGACTTGGATGTTGGAGAGCTACAAGAACCTCCTACACCTTCCTTGGACCTAACCATTGGTGATTACCAAGGTAAGGAAATTGACCCAATAGTTGCACAAGCTTCTGAAAGATTTATTAATGATGAAAATTTTGTAAGATCTAGGGCTTTTGCTCAGTTTTTTTGGAGATTAAATATGGAAAATTTGGAGAAAGCCTATGAGAAAATCAAAGCTAAGCAACCAGATAAACCTGACTTAGTTATTAAGGGAGAGGTGAAGTCAAAATTTTTGAATGATTTTTCCCAATTTACTCCTAAAGCTGGGAGGCAAATAGTTAGACAATCAGGATTCCTCCTTCTGCTAGAATGGGATATAGCAAATGCAATTGTTTTTGATTCAGTATGGAAGCAGAAAGGACTTCAACTAACAACTGCTAAAGAAATATTACAGGCTCATAGAGGATTCAAATTTAGTGATGACCACCAAGCCCTTGTTATATGGTCCATGGAAAAGAGGGAAAATACCAAGATGCATGAGTTTCCCAGTGTAGAGTATATTGGTACATTGACAGTATATAGAGCTGGTGAAGTAAGTAGTAAGAAAATAATGGGAATGGCCTCAGAAGTGCTGAAATTTGGTGGTGTTGTATCTGGCTAGGAAGAAGATAGATTTACCCAACTCAATGCTAGGTTTGAAGAAATTTTTAACAACATATGAGGAAAGGGGTATACAGATATAGTCACTCGAAAACAAAGTGTCTCAAATGGAGAAGATACTTGGGAAGAGAAAGGTGGGAGAATCTAGTGCACCTAGAATTGCATACCCTCCATAGTCATTTGATAAAGTAACCCCTATTGTTGAAATACCAAACACCCGTGAAAGGCCCCAATTCTATACTGCAAAGGACTTTGAAGAAGAAGAAACCAAATTACATGAGTTTCAAGTAGAATTAAAAAATGAATATGAAGGAAACTTAATGCAAGGTGTGATGTATTTAAGGGATAAAATACAATGGTCAACCTTCTTTGATCAGTTGATAAGAATTGCAACCCTCATGGATGAGTTAAACAGAGATAAGGATAAATTGACTCCCCTTGCACAGAAGTGGAGGGAGAGGAATAATGATATCACAACTATGTGTATATCTATCGTCCAAATGCCTTATCATCAAGTAGAGAAAATTTTTGATTTTTTAAATAAACTAGAAGATTTTGATGATAAAAGGGATTCTTTTCAGAAAAGATTAACACATTGTTTTTCCCAATATATATCTGAAAAATTCATTTTATTTCCATGTGCTTTAGAATCTGTTGATACAATAAAGGAAAAGGAAAAGTGGAAAAAAGAGTTGGATGAAATATTTTATGAAAGGATCAAGAACATCATGAGTGAAACTGGCCACTGGTTATGGGCAAGGACAAACAAAGAGTTACTAAAGATACAGTTATTTTATAATGCCAAGAGAAAAGAGTTTGATGATTTAGAGGAATTTGCGAATTCTTTAGTGATTATACAAAGAGAGACTCTAAATTTTGATTGGCCAGATGATGTTTCTTACAATAAATGGAAAAATCAATTTATAGAACAAATGTCAGAAGATGAGGAGGAGGAAGATGCAAAAGTAAAAGTTACCCTCATAGTTAGTAATGAAGACATGGAAAATCCCTAGATCAAACTAAGTTTGCAAGTAGTTGAAGATGATACGTCACTTTTTAACCTCATGGCCGCTTACTATGAGGATGAAGAATAAATGAGGAATCAGATCATATTTTCTTGTCTCAACAATTGAGAAGCATAATAGAAAGGGACCCACCAAGGAATGTTCAATGTAATAGCCTTTCTATTATTTTCTTTTGTCTTTTATGACAGATATATGTCAGTATCTTTTAGAAGACACCTGTCACTTTCTTTTAGCCTGAAGCTTGTTGGATCTCACACTATTTAAGTGAGATTCCAAGGCTAAAGAATGGTCTAAATTCTATTGTTTCTAAGTGATATGCTTAATCTATTTTGGTCCAATTTTTTAAAAGCAAATTTATGATGTATTCTCTCTGTCAATTCTCTGAGAATACATGAATATAGAATGAGTTGTGTTTCTTTCTAAAGGTCATTTTGAGTCTATTGTAAATGATATACAATTTTCAAAGAAAATGAATATAAATTGTGAACTGTCCCCATATCAGTTTTTTATGAATCGTGTCTCCTTCTAATTACTTGGTTATCTTAATATTGTGTAAGTAAAGGCTTGTGCAATTGAATGCAATCTAGTCAGGTTGTATAACTGTTTATCACTATTGTTAATTCAATGGATTAAATAAAAGCTTTGGTGGATGTGATAAGGTTTCTTTAGTAATGGAAAGGGTTTTGAATGATAAATTATGATAAGAATTGCTGATAGAATTTGTTGTAAGGCAACAAGTTAGATCTAAGAATTTTCTACAAACTTTGAACGCTAATGGATTAGGCACTGATCAAATTGATTCAGCTAAAGGAGAAGTATGTCACAAATGTTTGTCAAAAATGAAAAATTAAATCAATTTTACTTTTGTTTCCTGTAGATCTTCAAAGCTAGCCAGTACTTGTCTGCATGGAATGTTTTAGCTTTAGTTAGCCACTATTGTTAAGAACATCTGCAGATCTATAGAAGAAATTTTAGCCATATCTGTTATATGGGATGTGTTTATCAAGTTATTAAGAATTATGTATGTGTTTGAGGATTTTGAGATGAGAATCAGAATGAAACTAAAAATAATCCTCATATAGTTTTCCCAGTCTTGAATCATCCCTGGGTATACCCACCCTAGTTTTGCAGAGCCAAAAGAGTAGAAAACCACCTTTGGTTTTGTTGAAGTTGGGTCCAAATGCTTTACACATTAACAAGAATTGGCTGACCTTTAGATTGTATGAGTATTATCATCTTGGTATTAAGCATTTTTTTGCTTAGTAGTTTTAGTCCTTTTAAAACATCAACAAAATGGTGACTCTATTGGGGAGTTGTCCAACACATCTGTAAAGAGTACTACAATTTCTTTGGTCTTGTTGAGTATGTGTGTTTCATGTTATCCAAGTTGTGCCTATGATTATAAGGGATTATTTTAGTGACAAACCTTGAGAATTTAAAGAAGATAAAGCTCAAGTACCGTATCTACACACTGACGTATCCAGCTTATCCAAGTGTCTTATCTAACAAACAAGAGTTGTAGTCTTACAGCATCTGTGATTGATCTATTTGTGCCAAATATTTTTGCTCCTACTTGTGTGTTGTTTTCTTTGAGTCAGCATTAAGTGTCATTGTATATTTTCTTGAGAATAGGGTGGCAACTCAGTCAAGGTTTTGAAGCTAGTGCTTATTTTAACAAAAGGTGAAAATGGTTGACAAGAGAAAGAACACAAGAGCTTACATGAGAGCCAATCCTGATGTATCAATGTATACTGATCTACCCCAAGGTGGTAGGAAGAACCAAAATAAGAAAAAGACATCCAAATCCCACCTAGAAACCCAAAGGCAATGCATCCATCAATTCTCAGTATCAACTAGTATTAAGAAGAGAATTTTCTTCACTTAGTTCTGAATCTGAAACTACAAGACTCTTAGGAGACATTTTCAGTACCCCATTACTAGATGAGAGAGTATTTCAAGACAAATATGTGTCCATGATAAGAATTGCTTCATCAAGGCCAGATCATGTAGTAGTTATGAACTATAGGCTAGGATTTAAGAGTTCATTTGATAATCCTTTTAATCCCAGGGCAACCCCATATGTGGAGCCCAACCTTATAGATCTGGACGATCCTGCTGATTCAGAAGCTACTTCTGTAGATCCTAAAGAAGTGCACTCTGAGATAGGATTTTTGAAGAAATGGATTGCTAAGGAATAAGCTAAACACATTCGCCTTGAAAAAGAGAAGGAGCAAGCCACCTTGGATGCCATAATAGAAAGGGATGCTTTGCTAAGAAGGATGGCTACTTTGAAGGAGTAGAATAAAAAGTTAGAAGAAAATACTACAACTCTCCATACTGATGTATTTGGAGATGTAGACAATCTGAGAGCTAAAGTTTAGGAACAAGAAAAATGCCTGAATCAAAGGCAAGAACTAGTCATTGCTCAAGTCCAATCCTATAAGCCTGTACAAGTGGACCCTGTAGAGCCCACCACAAAAGCTCCAAAAAAAGGGAAAGGCAAAGTTGTAGGAATCCAAATAAATGGACCTCAAGCTCTACCAAGTAAACCCATACAACCCTCC
Organism: Cupressus sempervirens; assembly: GCA_028749045.1. Lineage (NCBI taxonomy): Eukaryota > Viridiplantae > Streptophyta > Pinopsida > Cupressales > Cupressaceae > Cupressus > Cupressus sempervirens. The sequence goes on along the minus strand of CM053792.1, from coordinate 977,252,814 downwards.
ATGTCAAAATTAGATTTAGATCTGGAGAAGGCTAGAAAAGAGAAGTAAGATCTTGCAAAAGAGCTTGAGAAGGTTGAGAATGAAGCTCAAGCTACAAAAACTAGGAGAAAAATCCAATTCATAAAATCTAATTCTGCATTGGCTTCATGGCCCAATTTGTCTATCCCACCTACAATTCATGCACCAGCTAGTGGTCCAATAATCTCAATTCAGGGAGTACCCCAATCTGCTCCTACCTCATCTTCCACTATTGGCACCCAAGTCCCATTTGTCCCACCTCAACAATTCCAAGCTGCTCCTTTGAGTCAAGCTAATATAGCTAGTACCTCAAATGTTCTTGGTTTCTAGAAGAAACCTGTATACCTAGAAAAGTATAGACAAATATTGTTTGCTAGTATTCTCAGTGCCCCACATCCCATATCATTTGATTTAAGAGATAAAGTGGTTAAGTTCTATGGGAATAATGTTGTTATTGGTGAAGAACATTTGAGAATTTTCATTGATATGTTGAATGATTATGAAGTTGAACATGAAGATATGGTAATGAAATTGTTTGTGCATTCACTAACTGAGGATGCAAGGGATTGGTTTAGGAGGTTGCCTGATGACAGTATTACCTCGTGGAATGATTTGGAAAAATTGTTCAAAGAGCAATATGGAGACAACACTAATGTAGGATTCATGTTGAATGAATTCAACAACATCAAGAAGAATCCAAATGAGTCCACATTCAATTTCAATGTAAGATTCCAGAAAGGTATGTACAGACTATTTCAAGTTATGAGGTTGAATGAAGATGTCTGTCTCACAACATATTTCAATGCTTTTGATAGCAAAGTGGCTTATCAATTGAGGGATAAGGATCCTAAGACTTTAAGGGATGTCTATAAAATTGCAGTAAATATAGAGAATAATAGGAAGGCATTTGGAAAACTTGGTAGGAGGGATGATCCAAAGCTTTTCAATCCTAAGAACAATAATAAAAGGGAAGCTAATAAAACCCCTATAGGAAAGAAGCTAGAAGAACCCACTATAGGCCAAGTTTTGGAATTGCTCAAAAAGATGAATCTCACTAATTTTAATAAAATAAATGGTGCTAAGAGAACCCCTATGAATAACAACAATTTCAATAGGTAGCCTAGAATGTAAAATTACCCTTACACCACTCAGTGGAAAGATGGTAAGCCAGTTCTCAATCAGACCCAAAATGTGAAGGAGAAGGGTAGTCTGGATCCCGTGCAAAGGAACACTATAAATATGAATGATGATGTACCACAGTGCATTATATGTCAGTCACCTCATTGTATTGATTATTTTGTTGTTGCTCAGTCATTTTCTCAAGGTCAAGGTGTGCAACCTGAAGAAGAAAGTGAAGAGAAAAGCCATGATGATATAAGTTGCAATATGGTAAGTATGTGTGATGATTTGATAGATTTTGATTTAGAAGAGCCTAAAAATGACATTACCAATCAAAGAATTTCTTATCATTTACATCATCAGCAAGTACTTTCAGATGATGAAGGGTATGATACAGATAAGGTATGCATTACATCTTCTGATGTAGGTCTCACAAGCTTAAGAATGCCCTCCAAAGAGGAGATTGGTAGAATTACAAGAGAAATGATTTCACAAGTCCATAGTAACTACAATTTGAGAAGTAGAATAGTAAATAATGTTGTAGGAAAGCCATCCAGTGTATTCATCAAAGATATCACTCATAAGATGAATGATCAAAACAAGAAATTCAATGTAGATGTGCCTAAGATCAAGGACAATAAGGGTAAGAAATGGGAACCAAAAAGGAAGGTTCAGTTTTAGACAAACAAAATAGAAAAAGCAGTTGTGCAACCAAAGAAATTAGAACTGGATACTATCAAGCAAATAGTGGTGCATGCTGCTCAAAAGACTCCAACTCCAGGTACTCTTGTAAAACCCACTATTGTTGAACCTGTTGATATGATCTATGTTGTCCCAAATTCCTATAAAAGTGTCCTTGTCTGAACTTCTTAGAATTGAAGAGCATAAGAACAAGGCTTTATCATGGTTGGGTGGAATAGGAAAAAATAATATTGTTATAGATCAAATTGTTTCCCAAGAAACCCCATTAGTAATAGAGGATAGTGGTATCATATCCCAGATTCCTCAAATGTTTTTAGATGATTCCTCAGCGGTATTTATAGAAGATATTGACCCTTTTATCCTCAGTCTAATCATAAAAGGGAAGACCCTAAAAAATTGTATGATAGATTCAGGAGCTTCCAACACCATAATGCCTTTCAAAGGAATGGAAGCCTTAGGATTGAAAGTGGATACCAAGCAGGGTAGATGCAGAGGAATGGATGCTAGGGAAGTCCCAGTCATAGGTACCATAAATTCTTTACCATTCAAACTAGTTACATATCCTGACGTAGAGTTAACCATGTCTGTCTTGGTGGTGGATATACCTCCACACTATGGAATGTTACTCTCCAAAAAATGGAGTGATGCCATGGGGGGAAGCCTGCAATGTGACTTAACCTATGCTACTTTCCACATTGGGGATAAAGCTATCTGGGTAAATAGAGAACCAAGGGTTAATCACATTTTAGGGGAAGAAATTGACAAAGATGCAACTTGTTTCTTAGATACTAGGGTCAATGCTTTTAGAGCTGAATTGATTATTCAAGAAGTTGAGAATTTACCTTCTATAATTGAACATGAAGTTGAATGTTGTATGAACTCACCAAAATTATGGGCAATGTTCTTTGATGGGGCTAGTTCTAAAGAGGGTGCAAGGGCAGGTGTAGTTTTTGTCTCCCCTAAGAATAATACCTTCATATATTCATTCACACTAAATTTTTCCTGTACAAATAATATTGCAAAATATGAGGTATTGTTGCTAGGATTGAAAGTTTCCACACATCATGGGATTAAAAAGTAACATGTTATAGGGGATTCTAAGTTAGTTATCTCCCAAATAAAAGAAACCTATGCATCCAAGAATATGAGACTAAAGAATTATAGAAATGTAGTTTGGGATCAAATATAATCTTTTGATGCATTTGATATCTCATGGAGAGATAGGACTCAAAATAAGATGGCTAATTTGTTAGCAAATGTAGCAATCAAGCCTAAGGAAATATCATTTGCAAGAATATCTTAAATTGAGGTACAAAATAGGCCTTCCATACCTAATAACATTGAAAACTAGCAAGTCTTTGAAGATGACAAAGACATTACAATTTTTTTGTTAAATGATAAGTACCATGGTCAGGAAATGGATTGCAATGAACTGATTGAAACCATAGATGGTAAGGAAACCATTTTTGGCCAAGAGGTCATGCAATTGAAAACCAATAAAGTGCCTAAGGGGCTAGTGGTCTTGGAAAACATTTTTGATAAGTAGGACAAAGTAAAACTAGGAGTTAAGGATCTTAAACCTCAGGAATTAGAAGAGATAAACCTAGGTACTGATGAAGCCCCCAAAAGGGTTTATATTGGCCAAAATCTACCTATTAAAATCAGACAAATATTGATTGAACTACTTCGAAAGTATAGACATGTTTTTGCATGGTCATATGATGACCTTAAGGCTTATAGGGAAGATCTATTCCAGCATGTCATACCCTTAGAAGATAATGTAAAACCGTTCAGATAGAAATAGAGACCAGTAAACCCTACCTTAGCTCCCAAAATGAAAGAAGAGTTGATGAAACTAAGGGATGGGGGAATAATTAAACCAATTAGGCATTCCACCTGGGTTTCAAATTTGGTACCTATCAAAAAGAAGAATGGAGATATAAGATTGTGTGTCAATTTCAAGAACTTAAACATTGCATCTTTAAAAAATAATTATGGATTACCCAATATGGAAGCCATGTTGCAGCAAGTGATTGGTTTTGAGTTAATGTCAATGATGGATGGTTTCTATGGATATAATCAAGTTCTTGTAAAGGAAAGTGAAACATATGTATATGTAAGGATGCCATTTGGCCTAATTAATGTAGGAGCTACTTTCCAAAGAGCCATGGATGTGGCATTTCATGATTATATTGACAAATTTATAGTCGTATACTAGGATGATCTTACAACATATTCTAAGAAGGTTGAGGAGCACTGTAAACACTTGGAGAAAATCTTTATCAAAGATCTGGAATATGGAGTATCCTTGAACCCAAAGAAATGCACATTTGGGGTGACAGAAGGCAAATTACTAGGACATATAGTGTCTAAGGATGGGGTGAAAATAGACCCTAAAAGAGTAGCAGCCATTGATAAAGTCTCCAAGCCAAAAAATATAAAAGGAATTCAATCCTTCTTTGGTCAAGTCAATTTCCTGAGGAGATTTGTTACTAATTTTGCTGAGATCAATAGACCTATCTCAAAGATGCTCAAGAAGGGAGCCACTATAGATTGGAATGGTGAACCTTCACAAGCATTCCAAGATATTAAAACTGCAATAAAAAATGCTCCAGTACTGAGAACTCTAGATTACACAAAGCTTATGCATATCTTTTCTTTTGCATCTTTTCACACTGTAGCTATAGTTTTATTGCAAAAAAATCAAGAAGGATATGAGTAGCCCATTGCCTTTTTCAATAAGTCATTGTAGCCTATTGAATTAAAATATGAGATAAATGAAAAGTAGGCATATGCTTTAGTAAAGGCTATAAAGGCTTTTAGATGCTACCTAGTAGGAGCTACTATCATTGCCTTTGTACCTAATGCTATAGTGAAAGATATATTTTCTTAGCAGGAAGTATCAGGCAGAAGGTGTAGATGGATCAACAGAATCCAAGAATTCAATATTGACATATAGATAACTAAGTTGGTAAGAGGTCAAGGTTTGGCTAAACTCATGGCTAAATCTAATTTGGATGCAAATCAGATAAATATGGAGGTTGGTAACCTCAAATCTGGCTTATGTGACATGGATCATTGTGATTAGTACACCAATGTTATATATTACCTAAAACACATGGAAGCTTCCCCTTACTTGCCTGAAAATGAAAGGAGAAGTACCAAATTGCAAGCCATTAGGTATATAATTGTCCAAGGCAATCTATGGTGGAGAAATTTTGAGGGAGTATTGTTGAAATGTATTGATCAAGAAAAGGGAAAAGAAGTCTTGAAGGAAATGCATGCTGGAGTGTGTGGGGGACACTATATGGCCAAAACTACTGCACATAAAGTAATGAGGGCTGGATTTTGGTGGCCTTTCCTTTTCAAGGATGCTCAAATTATGATTAGAAAATGTGACCCTTGTCAAAGATTTACTGGAAAATTGAAGTTCTCAGGTAATACTCCATTGAAGCCAGTAGAGGTTCAAGCACCCTTTCAAAAATGGGGTTTAGATTTCATAGGAGAAATTTTCCCCAAGTCTAGCACTGGCTACTCTTGGATTCTAGTGGCTATTGATTACTTTACAAAGTGGGTAGAGGCTATCCCAACAAGAAATGCAACAAGTAGAGTTATCAATAATTTCCTACTAAATAATATTATCTCTAGATTTGGTTGTCCTCAAAAAATTGTAACAAACAATGCTATGTGCTTCAGGTCTGAGGAATTTATTAAATTTTGTGATAAATATGGAATAACAAGGTCATCATCCACAAGGGAATGGACAAGATGAATCCACAAATAAGAGCTTGTTGAAGGTCATTAAGAGAACTTTGGATGATAACAAAAAGGCATGGGATTCCAAGTTACAATTAGCAGTATGGGCTGACAAGGTAACTATGAAAAAAGCCATTGGTGTAGCTCCATTTGATATGGTATATGGAATTCAAGCCAGAATGCCTCAAAACAACTTGATGGGACTCTACAATTACATTTATTTGTATGATGAAGATATTATAGATGAAATGCAAGAAAGGATGGATGAATTGGCAGGACTGACAAAAACCAGAAGAGAAGCATCTCTTAAGAACCAAAAGTTGCAACTGCAAGTTAAGACACTCTATGATAAAAGAACGGTAACCTAAAAGTTTGAAGATGGAGATCTAGTCTTAATGTAGAATGCCAAAATTGAAGAAAAAGGGAAACATGGCAAATTTGATCCTATCTGGTTAGGCCCTTATTTGATTGAAGCTACTTGGGGTGAGGATTCCTATATACTCAAAGATTTATTCGACAATATTATTGAACTGCCAGTTCATGGATAGTTCTTGAAGAGGTATTTTTCTTGAAAGATACTTATTTTCTCCATGAATAGTAGTGTTAGGGTTCTCTGGTGTTTTGTACATTTTGTATATTCTATAAATCCTTGTAAATATCCCTGTGCAGTCTGGTTTTTTTTTTTTCTTTCTGTATTGCTCTGTGCTCTCTGAAGAAGTTGTCACTTTGCACCAAGTATGTGGTCTACTCTCCCATAGATTCTAAATTCTTGCATAGACTCAGGTAGTCTATCATCCCCAGATAGAGCCACTGTTGGTCTAATTTTTCACTATGTAGAGGTTAAGGGAAAATCTTGAAATTTTGAAAATTAGGGTTTTATTCCTTATTTTTTTCAAAATCATCAGATTGCCCTAGCTTTAGAATACCCTCAAAATTGTTTTTAGAAAAAAAATTTCAATGACATTTTTCCCCAAGGGAGGGCTTGCATAAGCATGAGGTCATTATATTTTTGTTTAATCTTATGTGACTGCACTTAGCAAATTGATTAATCATTATGTTAGCAATTACCTCTGATGATGCAAAGTCTTTTTAATCATTGATCCTATTTAGATCAACGACTATCACATACCCGCAATTTCAAGATGCAAGGGCTTTAAGTAATGTGGGCATGCGAATTGGTGACATGTAGCCTTTACATTTCTAAATTTTGGTGAATCATAAATTGTCAAGAACTTTTGCAGGTTTGTCAGTACTTTTGCACATGTTCCAATTTTCCCACGATGTCATTGGTGGATTTGCCTACAGAGATATGTAGTTTATCACCAAGAAACTTTAGCCATTGATTTCATCTCAATCAAGGGCTAGCACTTCCCCGCCAGAAGAATATGCTCGAAAGATAAATAATGCAGGGAAGCAAAAGTTGGACAAGTGGCATGATTTGACGAGATGGGCCCGCTGTTAAAAGAATAATGGTGAGATGTCCTTCGTGGTGTGTGTCAGATGAGTTGGAATAGGTGGAGGAATATCATTCATCACTATTAGCCAATATGCTACTCAAATGGAAAAGTTTATATAACCGTTGATCTATCATAGATCAAAGGCCAGCACATGCCTGCAATTTGAAACTACACAAGAAATAAGTAATGTGGGCAAGCAGATTTTTGACATGTGGCAAGGTGGGTTCAAGTATTTGCAATGCAGTATGCCACACTATAAACAATTGATGACATGTACTACCAGATGTGCCACTAGAGGATTTTGACTATTGGATGGAAATGAAGTTGTATCAACCGTAGATCTTTCGAAGATCTACAGTTAGCACAATCCCACAATTTGAAGATGCTTGTTAGATAAGAAAAGAGAGAATGTGCCTTTTTGACACATGTCACAATGGGACCAGACTATGAAGAATGTAGGAGTCATGCCATAGGATCTGCCAAATGTGCTTAGCTGGAGCTATTTATGATCTGGGCTAAAAAGATGTCAGAAATAAGCACAATAGTTAGAACATGCAGGTTAAAAGTAGTCATGTCATTGGCCCAAGTGGATAATGCGAGCATAAAATAAAGATTATTTCTGATCATTGATCTTTATTCTGATCAACGAAAGGAACTTCCCTACATTTTGAATTTGAGCAAAGTTTAAACAAAGTGGGAATGCGCCCTACAAACATGTGTCCATGGTGACATCAAAAATTTTGTTTAGATGCCATGTAGGGTAAAATTAGTATCGTCGTTGATCTCTCAAAGATCGACAACTGGCATAAGCCCACAATTTGAAGATGCTTGTTAGATAAGGAAAGTGGGAATGCGCCAGCACGACATGTGTACTGAATGATGCCAAGTACTTGCTTGCCCAAAAGAAGATATGGGATCTTTTGGTGTGGAATGTGGTCAGACGGCATGAGCTCATATGGCAATTTCTTATTGGTCAGTATAGCTAACTAGTTTTTATCAGAAAGTAGATTAGTCTGATCGTCAATCTTGTCTTGATCGATGAATGACACTTCCTTGCAATTCTAAGATGAAAGGATTTTAAATAATGTGGGGAAGAAGAATTGTGACATGTAGCATTGTTTTAAAAGCTGTAATGTTTGTTACCTTTTATATCAAGACCGTCCGATCCGGTGAAAATCTATGGATGGGATTCAAACTTGGATGCAAATTGCGGGTAATAGTTACTGAGAGTAAATATGATTCAGACCTTATGCATGAAATTTTATTGTATGGTAAGAGCCCACGATTTCACCATTAATGAACCACTAAAGCACAGAGAGAATATCAAGGCATACAAAATTTTCAAAGCTAGGGCATGAAAATTCTTGGTTAACAATCCAGTAAAATTGCAGAAGTTATTACATAGTGCAGAAGTGTGAATTTTGGCAAGTAAGTACTCTGTGGTTTTCTAAGTAAATTTAAAGTATCTACTATTGTGAAATTTCTAGGGTTCATTCAAAATGCCTCCCCAAAAAGAGTTTACTAGGCAAACAGATTATTTAAAATGTTTTGTGCATGATGACTCTCTTGAATAATTCCCCTTATCAGTGCATGAAATAACTAAAGGGAGGAAACTCATCCTGAAACATGCTAGAATAGTTGTAGCAGAAGGTTTTTACGACAAAGCTAATTGGGTAAGAGATGCCCAAGTTTCCATGGGAGGTATAGAGTTATTTAAGAACTAGTTTTCAGAGTGAAAACTGGACACTCCTATGAGCAATGTTTGGGAGTTTGATATTGGTAAATTAACAGTCCCCACTAATTTCTTTGATAGTGATTTATTGATGGACCTGGCAAAGAAATATGATCCTATTACGGGATGGGTAAAAAATCATTCTGGAATCAATCTTTTTAGGGTTTGCCCTGGGCTGTTCAGTGAGGTTCTCAACCTTAACCCTAACCATGTTGTGCATGAAATCATTGATATGGATGATTTACAAGCCAAATATGATGCACAATGAATTTACCTAAGAATAGGGCCACTACAGCAGCATGCTACCGAGGTTGGTAATTTGCCTGTGATTACAGCCAGTACCCCAGAGCCATTGTTGAGAAGACATTTCAACTTGAGAGGTCAAGCACTGTATTTTTCTCTTTGCAAGATTTTTAGGATAGATGAAGGTGATCAAATTCTAGGTTCTATTGTCCTTATAATGTCTCAAACCCTTCAATTTGGAATGAGTACCATTCTGGATTTTGCCACTTTTCTATCAAAAGAGATTCACAATGGTTTGGTTGGAATAGCAAGGGGGAAAGTAAACAAACCTTTTTGTTGGTATTCATTGTTGATGCATGTATGCTTATACAAGGGATACACTTTTTTCTCCAAGGGTATGGAGTTGGAAACAACCAAGGATGGAGAAAGAAATCTAGTGTAGTTATGGAGTGTGGATATGACTTTAGAAGCCACAGATGCTAGTTATGTAAGCTTTGACAGATTTTTTGCATCTAGGCTAAGATTGCTTTCAAGAGGGGATAGCCCCATAATTCTATAAGCATTATTGGAATTGGTTAGACCTAGAGATCATGCACAAGGGTTGTTGGTTAGTCATAATTGGGGGGATATAATCCCTTATAATGTTTCAACTGTGATAAGGGTATATGGTTTTGTGGGAAAGCCACATGTGTTGCCTTTTCATGTGCCTTCGAAGATTGGGACTGTTGAGCTCTTATGGAAAATAGGCACTATAGATGAGAGGGAATTGATTAAGAAGGGCACTTTCTTTCCAATTGTTACTGTAGTGCATGATTTTTTCTTTTTAGAAAAGGGTGGAAGCACCTAAAAAAAAATTTGGATAGATATAACATGGCAGAGTCTCATGCCAGATTCATTGACCCTGAATGATTCTATGATCTTTTAAAACAAAGGGTAAGAGCTTCCCATATGGTACATCAATTTTACTATCCAGAAGATATGATCAGAAATATCTTCACATTGCAGGAATGAGAATTGAGGAAAGAGAAATGGATAGTTTTCAGTAAGACCTTGGAATTCATTAATGCTTTTGACCCCTAGTATGACCCATTGAAAGATAAGAAATACTGGGGAGCTAAAATACAAGCATTAATGAATAATTTTTCCATAATAATTCAAACCATGAATGAAAAGAAAGCTTTGGTGAATGTGATAAGATTTCTTTAGTAATGGAAAGGGTTTTGAATGACAAATTCTAATAAGAATTGCTGATAGAATTTGTTGTAAGGAAACAAGTTAGATCTAAGAATTTGCTACAGACTCTGAATGCCAATGGATTAGGCATTGATCAAATTGATTCAACTGAAGGAGAAGTATGTCACAAATGGTTGTGAAAAATGCAGAATTAAATCAATTTTACTTTTGTTTCCTATAGATCTTCAAAGCTAGCCAATACTTGTCTGCATTGAATGTTTTAGCTTTAGTTAGCCACTATTTTTAAGAACATCTGCAGATCTATAGAGGAAATTTTAGCCATATCTATTATATGGGATGTGTTTATCAAGTTATTAAGAATTATGTATGTGTTTGAGGATTTTGAGATGAGAATCAGAATGAAACTAAAAATAATCCTCATACAGTTTTCCCAGTCTTGAACCATCCCTGGGCATACCCACCCTGGTTTTGCAGAGCCAAAAGAGTAGAAAACCACCTTTGGTTTTGTTGAAGTTGGGTCCAAATGCTTTACACATGCAATTGTTAAAAATAATTGGCTGACCTTTAGATTGTATGAGTATTATCATCTTGGTATTAAGCATTTTATTGCTTAGTAGTTTTAGTCCTTTTAAAACACCAACAGAAAGCTTGATGCAAAAAGTGAAGAAGGTATATTTCTTGGATACTCCACAAGAAGTAAAGCTTATAAGTGCTTAAATACTAACATTAACAAAATTGTGGAAAGTGAAAATGTGAATTGACAGAAGTGCATGAGGCAGAACATATAAAAGAACTAGAAGAATACAAATTATTTGTATATTTTTATGAAGGAATGCCTGTTGAAGAAGATATTGCAAATGAAGTTACAAATCAACAGAAAGTATTAGTAATTGTTGAGTCACATCTTGTGAATGCCAAGTTGCATTCAAAAACTAAGCTACATTCAGATGTTGAGTTACAGAATGAATAATATGCACATTCTTATTCTAATATTAGTACACATGAAGGAGATGTTGTGATACCTGACAAAGATGTACATAGCGATTCTAAATCTAGAAAACAATATGAAGAAACAAGAACTGAGCTAGGATTGTCCAAATATGTCAAAAGACATCATCCTATTGATCAAATCATTGGAAATAAAGATGCTAAGCCAATGATAAGAAATAAATTAAGAAATGAAACATGTTTTCTAAGAAAGAAGGAACCCAAAATAGTGAAAGATGCATTAGAAGATGTGGATTGGTACATAGCCATGGAAGAAGAGATTGAATAGATAGAGAAGAACAAAACTTGGAGTCTAGTTTCTAGACCAGAAGACAAGAATGTGATTGGCACCAAGTAGGTATTCAAAAACAAGCTAGATGAGAATGGTGAAGTCACAAGGAACAAAGCAAGATTATTTTGCAAGGGATATGCACAAGAAGAAGAAATTGACTATGGGGAGACATTTGCCCCTATTGCTAGAATGGAAGGAGTAAGAACTCTACTTGCTTATGCTACATACAAAGGTTTCAAAGTTTATCAGATGGAAGTTAAATCTACATTTCTAAATGGCATACTAGAGGAGGAAATTTATATAGAATAGCTAGAAGGTTTTGTTGATGTTAGCAATAAGAACATGGTATGTAGATTGCACAAAGCTTTATATGGTTTGAAACAAGCACTAAGAACATGGTATGAGAGACTTCATACTTATCTTGTGAAAATTGGATTTGAAAGGACTGATGATAAGAACAATCTATACATAAAGATAGAAAAAGGTAAAGGTATTTTGATATCTGAAATATTTGTTGATGACATCATATTTGGAGGAAAAGATGCTTTTTGTAAGGATTTTGCAAATTAGATGAGGCAAGAATTGGAAATGTCTATGTTTGGAGAGATCAATTTTTTTGTGAGTTTTCAAGTCTATCAGATGAAGTATGGTATATACATCACTCAGTCAAAGTATGTTAAAGAAATATTGAAGACTTTTTGTTTAGAAGATTCCAAACTAGTAAGTAGACCTATGGTGACAGGACACAAGTTATTAAAAAATGATGATTTTGCTTAGGTGAATCAAACATTATATAGGTCTATGATTGGTAAACTATAATATGTAGTACATACGAGACCTAAAATTGCATTATCTATAGGGATAGTTGCAATATTCTTTGCTAATCCTAGGGAAAATCACTTAATGAATGTGAAGAGAATAATGTGATATCTAAAAGGAACAAAAGAGTTTGGTCTATACTAAAAGAAGAATGAAAAGTTTGAATTAAGAGCTTATATTAATGTTGATTGGGCTGGAAACATTGATGACAAAAAGAGCACCAGTGGAGGAGCCTTTTTCTTAGGCAAGATACTAGTAACATAGACTAGCAAGAAACAAAGTTGTACTTCACAATCTACTGCTGATGTTGAATATGTTGCTATTGGTGTAAATTGCACAAAAATTTTTTTGGATCAAATAGCTACTCAAAGGCATGAAGGAAAAAATCACAAAACCAGTGATACTTTATTGTGATAATACAAGTTTTATCAATATATCAAGGAATCCAGTGATACATACAAAGACAAAGCACATTGCAATTAAGTATCATTACTTAAGAGAATTAGTTCAAGATAAAGAGGTGAAGATGGAATATGTTAATGCAAAGGAGAAAATTGATGATATCTTCACAAAACCATTACCTAAGGATGCTTATGAACATCTAAGAGGTAAACTAGGGGTAATACCCCTATCAAAGGCTATTTAAGTAATAAGAGGAGTGTCCTACATCAAACAAGCTAATGTTCATATAATACAAATTGATGCAAAGGATCTTACTTTAGGAGCTACCTAAAGTAATCACAAAACCTAAAACTTTAAATTAGTCACAAGCAAGGTGATAGAGGGAGAAACTAAAGAAACTATAAAAGCTTATATCTACATATTTTAAGATGAAATTTTTTTTGGTATATGTCTTTGGCATTGTTTTCAAAGAGGGAGATATTTACTGATAAAAAGGGAGACCCAAATACTCTATTGGTCAAGAGTTAGAGATCAAGAGTCAGAATAGATAGAGAGATTTACTGATCAAAGAGGGAGAAAGTATATCAAAGAAAGATATTAAGAGTTGAGTTGGAACAAAGAGGGAGACATTGATTAGAGAGCTAAAATGTATAATCACAGAGGTAGATATTCTATTGATCAATCTAGTATAAAAGAAAGAGAAAGAAATCCTAATCCACCTAGTAAGAGGGAGATACACGAAGGAACTCAGAGGGAGTTATAAGAAAGAGTTTTTTAACATAATCAGATGATGGAATTTGTTGATAGAGGGAGAATTTTGATACAATTTTTTCTTTTTGATATTGTCTTACTATTAAAGAGATCAAATTTCCACAATCCATAGCAAAAATAAACTGATATATTTTTGGATTCGATTGTGTAAAGATTTTTTACCATCAATGTTTCAAATCACACCAAGTGATCCATCATCAAGATGAAGAGAGCAAGAGATGTCAAACAAAATGGGTTGCAAAAATTGACTGACTCAAAGATATAAGGATCAAGGGAGGGGGATTGCATGCACACCAAAGAAGCCAAGTAGGGAGATGGTAGGATAGAAGACCCCAAGTGATAGACTCACAGTCAACAATGAAAGAAAGAGCAAGAGAAGTGAAAAGGAGAACAAAAGAAACAAATAGCCAGATGTAGGGCATGTAGCAAAAATGCACATCCCCACTAAAAATGAAAAGCAAAAACAAAAATAAAAAGTAAATAAAATAAAAATGAAAATAAAATACTAAAATGTAAGTTTAATAATACATATATCAATGAATAAAAAACACCACAAAAACAAACTCCTAAATAAATATATAAATGAACATCCACACTAAGAACAAAACACATAATAAATAAAAAATAAAAATAACAATAAAAATAAAAATAAAAATAAATAATGATAATAAAATAAAGAAATTGAATAAAAATGAAAATATGAATATGAATAAAAATATCGAAAGATAGAATCATATATATATATATATATATATATATATATATATATATATATATATATATATATATATATATATATATATATATATATATATATATATATATATATAGCGTGTTAGATAGAACACATGCATACGTAGTAAATAACGAGTGTGTGTGTGTGTGTGTATCATCAAAGAGGGAGATTGTTGAAATATAATTGAAAAGATCATTGTTCAGAGATACTGTTGAAAGAGGGAGATTGTTCAAGAAGACTATGTGTTTCAATCATTGTTTTGTCACTGATGTCAAACTTGTTATTTGCTAGTAAGACAATTGCTTATAAAATTTAAGTACTATCACCTAGTTGATTGATGAAGAGGATTTGATCAATAAGAGGTAACAAAAACATCTAGAGGGAAGGTTGAATTATGATTATATAATGAAGTACAAGGATTATTTAAGATAGTGATGACATGATGTATTGATAATCTACTTAAGGTTACAAACATTGGCAACACTAAGAAAGTTCAAAAAAAGTTGCACAAAGTCTTTCTACCAGGCTTGGTCGAGTGGATAGTAGGTGTTGAGAAAAGTTAGTGCAAGCCAAGCAAAAAGTCAGTTGGAGCCAAGTGAAAGAAAATTCTAGTGGATGTCAAGTAAGACAGTTGATGCCAAACATCACTAAACTATAGTTGATGTCAAGCAATACAGTATGTGTTGAGCATTAGAAGATTGATAATGTCAAGTTATTGCATTATGTTAAAGATCAAAGATTCACTGAATCTAAGCCAAAAGTTTGTTTTCTTGAAACTTGTGAACTAGGAAGAAGATAAAATTGATGAGATGGTGGCACAAAAATTAATGTAAACCATTTTTTAGGCAAATTAAAATGGATTGTAGGAGAAGTTTCTAGAGGAAACAAGATATGGGGTAGATACATTATATCTTACCTAATCCATTCAAAACCCTAAATTGGACAATGGAAAGTGAGCAAGAAACTATCCTAATTTCCTATTTATAGCAATGTCTAGTCATGCAGAATAAATTTCATGTGTGAAGACCTAAGGAGAAGGAGTTAAGGGTTTTTGCTTCATCAAGTGACTTAAGAGGAAAATCTATAATGGAATGTTAAGCAAAAAGGCTTAAGGAGATATATGCTTGAAGGGTGAACAAGTTGTTAGAGCTACAAAGTATGAAAGCCAAGAAGAATGGAGGACTGAATAGAGATCTATAATCTACAAGAGAAGTTGTAAGTTGTATCAAATCAAAGCTCTATTTTTACTCTCTAACAAATGTATTAGTCTAGGGTAAATCCTTTGGATTAAGGTTGATCTAACAGTCATTTGTAAATCCTTTAACTGGGTGACATTCCAAGTGAATGGCCTAAAGTCCTCTAACAAGGGACACTTCTAACAGGGTGATTGAAATCCCTTAATCAAGTCACATTTAACAGTGTGTATTCTAACCTTTGACTGGGTTGGCCTTTCATAGGGCATTACTTCAAAAGAGTGAAAAGGAGTAGCATGTTATTAGAGGTTTTTCCCAAATTGGGTTTCCATGTAAATCATTGTGTCAAGTGTGTTGATGAATCTATTGTGTTTTATGTTTTATATTTCTGTGAGTTAATTTGACAGTAACATACAAGTTTTGGTGATTGTATAATGGATGCACACATGGGTATGAATGTTTTATGGGTTCACTAAGTAGTGAAAATTTTTATTTATACATCTGGACATTGGATAATTGATTCACTGCCCACCCCCCCCCCCCCCCCCCCCCTCTCTTAGTTATTCTAAAGAATTCCAACAAGTTATTTCCAGCAGGAAGGATCAAATATAGTTTTTCAAGGTGATAAAATTGCATATGCAGATTCATCACTTGCATGCCAAGCATGAAGTGCATTCCCCAATTTATAATGAATGGTTAGATATAAAGGTTCCATACACTAGCCCAAAAATGGAATCCAAGGATGTAACCATGCATGTATTGCACACTCTCCCTATGAGTATCCAAAGTATCTATTGCTACTATTAATTTGAACATCCTATATGATCCAGAATGTTATGAAGTACTAAATCTGATAGTAAATTCTCCCATGTCTCTAGAAAATGTAGCATAGATTGATGGTCCCTTGGCTCCTAGGAATTTTTAGCATCTATTCTCACTAGTGAAATAATAACTTTAGTGAAGAGTTGAGTGAAAAGATTTAAAGAAGCAAGTTCTTCTTCAATGTAAATGCCATAATCATGAGGCCCATTGCTTTGTAGAGTCCTCTACCACAATGAAATTACCTCTAAACCATTCAAAGGATGTTGAAGTGGTTCCCAACCTTAAAACACTCTTATAAGCAATGGAAAAGAAAATGTGATCATATGTTATTTCCAAGATGATCATGGTGAATCCTAATATCTTAATATCTTAAATGCAATAAATTGAAGGGTAAGAATCTTGTGAGAAGTGTATTTTCTTTAAAGATCCTATGCCAAATCCAAGAAAGAACATTTTTTGACTAAAAATAATTAGAGAACAAATATAAGCTCAAAAATTTCAAGAGAGTGTGTTGACAATTAGTATGAATGAAAGTAGTGGTCAACTATAGAAGCAACTCATATAGCTAAGTTACTATACCCTAAAATTTATTGCATTTAAGATATTAGGATATGTTGGTTTAAGAAAATATAGATGCTATTTCCAAAGTGATCATGACACAACAAGAAATAATGTAATTCCTACTATAGATTGGTTGAGCAAAGATGAAGTTTTGACAATAATTATTCATGTTTAATGTCATTCACTTGCACATGGATAAACCAATGGATGGTTAAGTTGAAGGAAAAAAGAATTCCATTGAAATATGAACTAATGAAATATGTAGAAGAACCAAATGAGGAATCATGTGAACAACTCCCTCAATGTTCAAGAAAATAAGAAGGCCAAAACAAGAAGAAGAATGGAGGAAGTGACAAGGAATTATAAACAAGAGGAATGAAGAGGAAGGGGATAGAGGAAAAGGGGCCACCTCAAGAGAAGCAAAGGCTGCCCTTATGTCTGAGTAAGAAAGGGACATATTCCCCCTCTAATGAAAGCAAAGAACAACATATAGAGAGACATTTTGTGGTTGACTAACTTTGAGGCCCTTTCAAATGATGATCAAATAGGGCTCTAAGGCACAAATGTCTTGGACATTAATTTGAGAACCCAAGATCATGATTAAGGAATTCAAAGTCATGAGGATGAACTAGGTGATATCACCTCCCTAACATGGCTATCAAAGTGAATGTGATGGGGACAAATAATAATAGCCCAACTCATTAGGAGTTAGCAAGGTAGATCTAATATTTACCTTTGGATTTGGTTTCTTCATGCAATCTTATTTACTACAACACTTTCCTGGATTCTATCCAGTGCTCTCATGATATCCTCTATGTTGTCTAGTTGTTTTTTGTGTGGTGCAGTCTCTTTCTAAAGCTGCTCCTTCTCCTTCTAGTATATTGTCACAAACTCTCTCTTGTGCCTTAAATTTTGATCAAAATTTTGAATATCTACCTCTACCATATCTAAAATCAACTTCACATTATGTTTTAACTCTAGCATAGATGTTTGATCCTCAATATGTTTCATTTCAGCACTCAAGTTTTCAAGATTGGTTAACACCCCCACTTGCGGACCTCTCATGTCAAACCACTTTTTTTATTGTTTCAACACCATGTTCTTTCTTCTAAGATAATAGTTCTTTAGGTGCATTTTCTTGTAAAAAATTAATTTTGTTGAACAATTGTAAACTCTTATAAAATGCACTCTTGTTTTCTATTACTGTTGATGGGCTTCCCTTGAACAAAATCAAAATGAAGAGGCATAAATACACTAAATTTTTCTTTCAAACCATATGTGTAGATATAAACATTAAGTACAACATATCCAATATTTTTTTAGACATACACATTAATTACACAAAAAAATTCTTTCAAAACCATATGTGTAGATATAAACATTAAGTACAACATGTCCAATATTTTTGCAAATATACATATTAATTACACCAAATTTTTCTTTCAAAACCATACATGTAGATATAAACATTAAGTACAAGATGTCCAATATTTTTGTAGATATACACATTAATTACACCAAATTTTTCTTTCAAAACCATATGTGCAAATATAAACATTAAGTACAACATATCGAATATTTTTGTAGATATACACATTAATTACACCAATTTTTTCTTTCAAAACCATATGTATAGATATAAACATTAAGTATAACATGTCCAATAATTTTTTAGATATACAAAACCAATCAATAAGGGTAAAAGACTAATTTATCCCATGAAGAAGGATCATGTTAGATAATACAAGGGAATTTGATCAAAATAGGGAGACAATCACTAGATTGTTGTGCAACTTTCAAAGAGAAAGCGATGACAAATGTTATTGTCCTTGCAAGAGTTGTAATGGCTTAAAGACAAGAAGAATTAAAATAAAAATAAATAAGAGACATTTTAGGGAGAATGGTCACACTGAAGGGGGGTTTGATTATTATCCATTGGTAAGTTGTATGTTATATTATTTTTGCAATTAGTATACATATGAACTATAGAACGAGGGTTTGATTATCATCATTTTTATATAGGTTGATCTCCCCAAAGTAGTATGAAATATGGACCAACACATCTTAGAGGAACATGGATGTGTGAGTATTGAAGGAGAAGATCATGATCCCATGGAAGATGATAATCATGTGCCAGATAAAACATTTGAAGATGATGGTACAAATGCATTGATCCATGACACATTTGGTATAAGTGTTATTGCTGATGATGATGATGATTATGATGAGGATGAAATTGAGGCTATCCATGATATACCTCTACTTGAGAAGGAAAACACAACCCTTTACAAAGGATTCTATTCAACTCTTCTCTCTATTGTATTGTTGGTGGTGAATTTGAAGGTTATGAATGGTTTATCCAACATAAAAATTGCATGTATGCTAAGGTTTGTGATATACGTCATTATAGTATATAAAAGGTTAAATATGTGCCATTAAGATTATTTATACTAATGATTTATATTTTTGTTGTAGATTGATAGTTGACTATTTGTTTGCACCATCAAATACTCTCCCTTGCTCGTACCAAGAATTATGTGCCACTATGAAACATATTGGAATGGAGTATCAATAAATAGATGCTTCTCTTGAAGATCATGTAGTTTTTCATAAAGAACACAAAAATGCAATAGAACACTCCAAATGCTAGACAAGAAAATATCAAGATGATCAAGTGACAAAAAATGTATCTTGCAAGGTTCTTTGTTAGATCCCCATTATTCCACATCTTAAACAATTATTTAGGTTCAATAGCTTGGCATAATTTATGGATTACCATGCATGTAATAGAAGTTGAGATGACATTATTCGAATGCATGTGGATGGTTCAGCATTTATGGATATAGAGGTAAAGTGGTCACACATTAAAGAATAACCTTGAAATCTCAAGCTTTCTCTGGCAACTAATAGTGTCAATCCATCTAGAGAGATGAGATCCATTTACTTGGTGTGGCCTATTTTTGTTATCAACAATAACTTTCCTCCATTGAAGTCAATAAAGAGGGAGCACATTATATTGGAAATGATTATTCTAGATATTTTTTTATTTTATTGTTACCTACATGTAATTCTAAGTCTTGGAGTGAAATGACCACAATAATTAACTGATGTTGTTAATTCAACTAGGTAAGTACCAAGTGAAAGATATGAATGTGTATATTGTGCCTCTTATCAAAAATTTGTTGGTTTTATGGAATGGTTTTACTATGTATGATATCTCTAGAGCAATTGGATAAAAATGATTTCAATTCCATGCAATGCTTGTGTGGATAATTCATAATGCCATAGGGTTGACACATTTCTGTAGTATATTATGCTGAAATCAAGTTGTATGCAATAATAGTAATTCCAAAAATGAACATATTTAATCTAATTGCATCATTATCGTGTAGGTCTTCAAACAAAGGAAAAAATTTCATGTCTAATGTGTGGTCCAAAGATGAAATCTCATCATTCCAAAAGTTTAAGAAAGAAGGTGTTTGATGAGAATAGGCACTTCCTCCACATAAATCATAACTATCAAAGTACTGAAAAACATCTTTTCAATGGGAAAGAAGAGACCACATCAAAGTTGTGAAGAATTACACCTCACCTATGGCAGTTGGAATATAATAGAATTTGAGGTCATCAAGGCATCAATACTGACTACCTTCGAAAGGGACTAAAATGTTATCCCAAAGAATTTAGGAGGCTTCCCTACTATGAGTAGTTACATTTTGTGAATTTTTTTGATATTATGCATATTGAAAAGAATGTAACTGAAACACTGTGGAAAATATTGAATGGAAGGCATGACAAAGAAAAATTTTCTAAAATTTGTAGTGACATTCATGATTACAATCATACAATGAAAAATATTATTGAATCAAATAGCAATGTAGACTGGATTAATGGAAGTGTCCTTTCTTGGTTATTAATAGAGTATAGAGTGATGCCATAAAAGAAGTCATACGAAAAAATTAATTTCCTATAAGGTTTTCTATGAATATAAGAAATATCATATCAAAAAAAAGTGAACTTGGCCTAGGGCTAAAAATGCATGATTGGCATACCTTCATCAAGGTAAGTCATGGTCTTTTATATTTACAATATATTTATGAAACTACATTCAATTTTCATTATATTATGTTAGAGAAGAATGAAATGATCAGTTGACAATTGTTGCAGTATGTGCTACCTCTATTGCTCCCAAAAAACTTCAACAATAATATCAAACAAGTGATGTATGATCTTGGAAAATACATTAGGTAAGTAGTGGTATTTGTTCGATATATCAAACAAGTAATATATTGTAAAGTCTCATATTCATATATTTTTGTTTCTTGAATCCCTTATAGGTGGTTATCATCTAAAGAAATCCACAAAGAAGATATAAAATATTGGAAGAAAAGAATTCATCTACTAATGTGTGAAATTAAAAATGTGTTCACCTTTTACTTTTTTCAAAATAAATCTATTCTAATTCATCTATTTACTTTTGTATAGCTACAATACATTACATTTGTTTATTGCAAACAATCAAGATTGGATAACAGTATAGATTAAATGATGTCAACATTATGGTCATAGATCAAAATAGGAATCTGTGTCTTTATTGGTTAAAAAAGCTCATTGTAATGGAGATCCCAATGTTATACAAAAAGAAATAGATTTACCATATGGTTTAAGATATCTCTAGGTACTTATAAGTTTGTTTATCAACTATATGTTTTTGAACTTGTGATCCAATAATTTATACATGTTTGAAATTATTGTAGGTGAAACACCATAGATCTATGTTATGCAATGGTTATGAATTTTGTATCAAAGGTTTAGATGACACAAAGAGAACTTGTGATTTTGGGATAAGTGCAATCTTCCAAGTGACCAATATTTCATCTAGAAATGACTTACATCCTCGAGAATATCAAAATTAATACTATGAAATTTTGGTTGATATACTTGACTGTGAGTTTAATTCCTTCAAATTAATTCTCTTAATCATCAAATGGTATAGACTATGAATCAATCAAAATGATTCTAATAGAACTATTATTGAGTATGAGAATGGATTTCCAATGATTAATACAAGATTGTTTGAGCCAGTTGGGGATGAACCATATGTTCTTCCAAGCCAATGTGAGTAGGTATTTTACTCAGAGGTTCCACATAAACCAAGTTGGTCATTTGTTGTTAGACATAATCCAAGGGGAAGGTCAATAAAGTATAATGTGATGGAAAAAGAAGATACCAATGACTAGGAAGAAGTGGATCACGATTGAGAGTTATTCGATGTTACTCTTGATACAAAGGATGTTGCTTCTAATCATGATGATGATGCTTCTATTGATCACAATGATTATGCTTCTACTGATAATGATGATGATGGTGATGATTCTTTTAATGATGATGATGATGATGATGATGACGATGAGGATAGTGGTGGTGATGATGTCAATGATGATGATGATCCTGATGATGAGATGGATGAATAATAACATCTTGTATTGCAGTTGTAATGAATGCAGAGGTTGTTCCTAATAAGCATGCTAAGGTCCAACATGATAGAAAAGATGATGTGGTTGGACAAGGTAAAGAGTGCTACAATATTCTTTAAAATCTTTAAAGTCTTAACTTTTTAAAATTTAACCCTTTTATTTGTTATTGCAAAGAACCCACCTTTGCAAAGGACAATGATTCTACATCTATGGGTGAGAAGAATTATCAATGATGATATAGATATGCCTCTAGAACAATATAGGGAAGGAAAAAAAATAAAAAATAAATGATTCATGTGAATTTATGTAACTTATTTGATAATGACTGATGTTTATGTTTAGATTTTTTATTTATGTTCTATTGAATCTTATGTTTTAATGTTAATGTGAATGTTATAATCAAACTTATGCATTAATGAATGTTATCATGTGATAATTCATGAATGTTACATTTTATTAATAGAATGAATGAATTTTAGATGTTAACGAAAAATTTAGATGTTGGGGGGAGTGGGGGGATGAGCTTCCACCTTCATGTGGTTGGCCCTAATTAGTAGAGAATATTAAACTATTCTCAAAACCAAGTGAAGCTCAACATTGACCTATGATTCCATGAAAAATAATTGTGTGAATCTCTTGGTTTTAGGAAATGAAAAAGGATGAAGGATTCCATAGCAAAACTCATTGATTTATGATATTTCATTGTAGTGTATGAAGTATCTAAAAGAATGGCTTTCTATGGGATTGCCTCAAATTATTCCTCTCTAAGGTATTCTATTGTTTCTGTTTATCTACAATCATGTTTGATTGTGTTTTTATTTTTGCATCAACATCTTAGATCACATTTTATGATTCATCATATAAATAAGAGAAAGATATTAGAAAGCATGATCCAATGTAAATAACATAATTAAAGTAATTAGCTTGATTTCGTGTAATTTGCTTGTAGAATTGATATTGTTTGGATTTATCTCACTTCTTCTTACTATTGGGTGGATAAGTATTGTAGAGATTTGTTGAGAGCTTAGGAGACTATTTCCTTCCATGTCTAAAGGAGGAGGTCTCAAAAGAAGAAGATAGTAGTGTTTAGGAGATTGAAATGTTTTCAATACATAAAAAGTGTTGATCTCAAATTGGTTTGACAATTGAGTGACAAAACACATAATCAATTCTCAAAGAAGATGTCGAGTATTATACAAATGGAAAGTTATAGTATGTGCTGAGCCAGAGATTCAATAGGTGCCAAGTGAACTTCAAGTGCCAAGCAAGATTCAAGTGTCGAGTGATAAGTGATGTTGAGTCACTATAGATGCTAAGCAAAGTATAAATGCCGAGCTAAACAAAATTACCATAGGAGCCTAGTGAGATAGAATTCCTATATGTATCAAGCATCAGCAATTAGTAAGTGTTGAGTAACACAAAATCAGCATATGAGTTTTTATCTTCACAAAATCAGATGTAAACCATTTTTTAAGCCGACTTAAGATGAATCTTGAAGGATCTTGAAGATAAGGTTGAATCTTTTGTATTTCCTATTTAATCAGCATGTAGCCAATAAGAAAAATGGAGAAGGCATGTAACCAATAGGAAAATTGAAAGAATTGAGTGAGAAAAGAAGAATGAATACTGATCATAGATTCATACCTAACCCTAAGTCTTCAAAGCCTTTAAAAGGAGGACAAAACCCCATTTTGTGTGCTCATGTGAGAAGTGTATGGGTGAATTAAAGTGAAGTGCAAAAGGGTGTAAAGACTTGGAAAGAGAATAACAACATTGCAAAATTTAGTTGATAAGAATAGAGTATCAGAATGTCGAGGAGAGATATATCATATCGAGCAATGATCAAAGTAGACAAAGCAGAACAAGGATCTGGAATCAGCAATTGAAGATTGCAAGACAATAGGTCATGACTTTCTAATACTCTCTAGCCATTATATTAGGAATGAAAATCTTATGATGATAGGTTGGTTTAATAGCCATGTTGTAAGCTTTTAAATAAGGTGCTAAATCCTTTAACAAGGTAACATTCCAAGTGAGTTTTTGTAAATCCTTTAACCAGGTCACTTTTAACAGGGTGTAAAGTCTTTAACAAGACAAGCCCTTCATAGGGTAATGTGGTCAAATTGTATAACCTTAAATAGTTACATATTTTTATAGTGATACTTTTTGGGTGTCATTCCCACCCTAGTTTTACCTTCTCATTTTGGAGGGTTTCTGGGTTACCAAATCTTGTGTTATCTATTTTCATGCATCTCTTTATTTTCATGTTAAGTAGATATGTTAAATGCATGTGAATGATCTCATCTAAAAAAATTTAAAAGGTTAAAGTTAGTTACTTCTGATTCACCCCCTCCTCTTAGAAGTAAATCTTACCACTTGTGAATTCGAACAAGAAAGCTCATGTTCATAGCTTCTCATGAAACACCATTACAACGGACCTTGGCAATAGATGAGGTTGCAACTAGTCATTGTCCTTCAAAGTTAGAATTTTTTTCTTGTATATTCAAATAGAATGGACCTATTTTTCTAATGGAAAGAAAATTAAATGATCTTTTTCCTTTCTATTTTTTATTTAGGGGAAGGTTCATCTTATACCACAAGATGGACTCCATCAACTACACATCTTCATTTTTGTATTCGTAGTTTCTCATGTCTTGTCTTGCAATATAATTATGTCACTGGGATGGGAAAAGGTATGAATCACTACACTTTCCTCTTCTTATTGTTATATTTTCTATTTTCTCATTGAATGATTGCATTTGATAACATTTTTTATAAATTGGGAGACATGAAGAAGAATTTGAATAGTGGAAACAAATGATATTAGATCACTCTAAAGTATACATTGATTCATGATTTATTTTTTTAATTTTTAAATGAATCTTATTGTACAAATTGACTTGATATGTTGGGAGCTAGTAGACTTAAAGGGAAAAACAAATCTTCCAAGGTATATGAATACACCTTAATTCATGTGCTTGTGCATTCTATTGTTTCACATTGTTCTCATGAACTATTCTCATTATTTTATTTGAGTGTGGTGATATGTTGAATAATATTACAAGGAACCTTTTAAATTTTTATCTTTTCCACATAATCTTTTCCATTTATTATCACTTCCAAATAACAATTGAAGTGTAATTATGTCCTATAGATACACATTTTTTTCCATAATAGAGCAATATATAGTTCCATGCTTAATCTCTCATTTTATTTTATGTACCAGTGTGTATGGGTATTGTATCATCCTTTGAAAGTGACAAAGTTCATAGAAAAAAATACTAGCATATAGGTTTATTACTTAATAGTTTCCATAAATTTGTACTTGGTTCACTGTTATACAAGGTTAGACTCAAAAAATTGGTCAATCACCATTAGATAGTTTTTCCTCGATTGACATTTTTTGTCTCAATAGTCCTGACATTTACATATTTGATGTGCAATAAACTATTTAAATAGTTTTGAAAAGGTGACTAGATGATATAGTATAGTAAGTATGACATGTTTTAACATGGGTACAATTAGAAAAGTATGACATGTTTTAACATAGGTACAATTAAAAAAGTAATCAAGGTCCACTAGATAGTTTTTCCTTGATTGCATAATATCAATATCACACATTAAATATCCATGATATTTACATATTCAACATGAAATCAAATGTAAAAATATTGTTGGAAAGGTGATTGATTGATATAATATTGTAAAAATGACATATTTTTGCATGGCTACAATTGGAAAATTAATCAAGGACCATTAGATAGTTTTTTCTTTATTACTTTGTATCATTATCATACATTCTTCTATATGGTATTTACATGTTCAATATGCAATCAAATGCATAAATGTAGTTTGAAAAGTGATGAAAAGCTATAATTTAATAAATATACTCATATTTATTTTCCAGGTTCCTTATCCCCCATTTGGATGCGTCCTCATCTCTTGAGCCTATCCATGATCCTTGTTATTTCCATTTTGAAATATTGTTCCCATAATTTTTAGGGTACTTCAAAAAATCCCCTTCAAACATTCTTACATTTCTCAGATTTTGCCAATAGGGGAATGTGGATGTGGTAGGATCATACTTTATTTTAGTATTGTTCTAATATATCTATCACCTTTGAATCTATGATTCTATCTCTAGTGGATGTTTGGTTTTGAAAAAATTAATATTTAAATATCCATGCTTGTACTATTGAAGTAAATTAGTTTATCTAATTTTGGGATTATGAATTTTTATTTGTACAGTAATTGTGAAAGCTAGTAGTGCACCAAGATATGTTGTTGGGTGCTAGAATAAGGTAGATAAAGATAATCTCAATGCAGACACATGTGTTGTCCTTAACAAGAGAAAACTTACAATAATGAGGTCTCTTCCTTGTGAGGTACCTAGCATTCGAATCTCACATCAGCAGGTTGTTAATAAGCACAAATTATATCAGAATCTTTGAAGGCATTTTCTGGAAAAAGGCTAGTAATACTATTTGTATATATTGGATGTAGGTGGACCTTGTTTTTTATAATATGCTACATGAGGATCCTAGAAATATGAGCTGCTCAGCAATAGGAGGGTTAGTAGATCAAATCAGGGAGCTAAGAGAATCTATTGAACTTCCTTTAATGAATCTTGAACTATTTCTTAGTGTTGGAATTAAACCTCCTAAGGTAAAACTTGTGTGGGGTGCAAATTAATCATGGTAATTACTTGTTTGTGTAAAGTTCAACTTGCATGTTTTATTTATTCTTATTGGAATTATTTCATAAAGGTTAATTATTTTTTCTCCAATTTCAGGGAGTACTTCTATATGGCCCTCCTAGAATAGGAAAGACACTATTAGCAAGAGCTATTTCTAGTAACATTGATGCCAATTTCCTTAAGGTTGTAGCTTAGCTTTGTTAAATGCATCTTACTTTTATGCAATCCAACTTTCTTATTTCTTGTAGATGAGTTTTGATTTATGCCTTCTTTTTGTAATACTATTTTTCAGGTGGTTTCAAGTGCTATAATAGATAAAAATATTGGCGAAAGTGCGAGTTTGATTAGGGAAATGTTTGGTTATGTATGGGATCACCAAGTATGACTTCTTATTCATTTCAACATCAAAAGACTAATTTTTGGTGTGTTAATATAATTACAAATTCTAATATTTTTTTATATATAATAATAGTTTATTTTTTATTTCAAAATATTATACATGTTGAATTATTATCTTGTCACATCTAAGTATTTAAAGGTATTGAAACTAAAAAGTATTTCTCTATATGTCGACAACCCTATTCCTCTTATTAATTGCATTGCAATCTACTAACAAGTACTCTAATTAATATAAATGAAATGCTTAATGTTATAGTGGGGCTTTTTTATAGCCATGCATCATATTTATGGATGAAATTTATGCAATCGATGGACATCGTTTTAGAACAAGTGTTGATTGATAAATTCAAAGAACTTTAATGGAATTGCTTAACCAACTAGATGGTTTTGATCAATTAGGAAAGGTATTGTGTTTTAAGGTGCTCAAGTTGCTATAATTGTCAATCAACTACATTAAAAAAGAAACTATGCTATTTAACTTATTTAAGATTCTTCAAGGTAGTCTATTTTTCATTGTGACTTGAAAATCTTATTAATTTTAACATTAAATATAGACAAAAATGATCATGGCAACAAATCATCCTGATGTTCTAGAACCAGCCCTACTTAGACTTGTTTGTTTGGATAGAAAGATTGAGATTCCACTTCCAAATAAACAAGCAAGAATGGAAGTACAGAAATTACATGTTGCAAGCATTGCAAAGCATAGAGATATAGATTATGAAGTTGTTGTAATGCTTGTCGAGGTCTTGTTCTATGTTGGTGTAAATAGGTATTCACAATTTACACTTTACTTAAGTTTATTTATGTCAATGCATTTATTATTTATTAGACACCTAGGAGTTTGTGTACTCATATGAGTTGTCATGTTGACAATATTGGAGTAAGCAACTCTAATTTAGCACATGGTGTCTACAACACTAAAGTAGGCATCGTTACCTGAGTTGTCATGTTGACAACACAATTATTCGCACTCTCATTTTAGCACATGGTGTCTACAACATAATTTTACATGCTACGCCTTTGTAGGTTTATCCTCTCATCATTGCACTAACTCCTATGCTTAATGGAGGATAATCCTCTCCTAGTGGACATGTGCCTCATTGTAAGACTTATCAGTGTGATGACTCCTATTTAGTCTAGAGGCCTTTATATTCAGGCACCCCTTGTGTACTAGAACATCAATTGAATATCATATTGGTATTCTAATCATACTTTGGTCTATTTTGTGCTTGTGCTTGAATTCCTTGAACTTGGGTGATTTTTCCCTAAGACAAATTCTTACATGATATAAGAGCTAAGGAAATTTCTCTTCACATAGTCATTCGAGACCATTTTCTTGCTTCACCTCTTGGAGGACCTCAACCTAGATCTAGAGCATCATGGTCATTAGGAGTGTCTAGAGCCAAAGAAGACCTCACCATTATGTCCAGAATGTCAATTTGGTGAAATTTGACTATAAATTTGCCTACCCTAGGCCATAGTCAAATTTGAGGCAAAAAAAATCTGCAAACTAGCACTCGAAGGCCCAATTTGCAAATCTGGTATGATCATCTTTAGATCTACTAATTTATTTTTAGATCATTATTATTTTCTTTAAAATTTGCATCATATTTTTTTCACCATTTTCATGCAAATTTTTGGAATTTTTTTAGCCTATAGAGAATTCTTTTTGCAAGAACTGGGTGGTGAAATTCTAGCCATTGTAGGAGGAATATTCCCTCAAGCGATCAAATATTCCATCAGCATATTCCATTTAATCAGTGGTCACAAATATTTTGGCCTTAATAGTATCGGTTGAGCCTAACCCCCAGCAAATTGCATCCACAAAAATCAGCAATTAGAAACATAGAACAATGGCTTGTTTATTTAAACTCTAAAAGCTAGTTCTTTTATAGACCTTAGGTCTCCAACATCCACTACATGTGGGATAATTCTCACATAAATCATAGCAGTAGTAATAGAATCTTTGGAATTCAACAAATTAAAAACTCTAATAGTCAGAACACCCACCTTTGACCATTCTCCAACTCTCGACACAACCTACTTCCTCCAACATTGGAATCCTTAGCACCAACTAACACTACAAAATCTTGTGCCAACCGATCATAGCACCCCACTAGCTGACATAGTTCCTGGTACCTGTCGGCCTATTTTCCCTTTTGAGTGATGACTTTTGTTCTCTAGCATTAGATCTATCCTCCTATGATTTTCCATGTGGAAGATCCACATATAACTGCCACATTCATCCCAATCAACAAGCCATCTTTCTTTGCCACATAGATAGACACATCAGCCCAGACACATTTTTTTCATATTAGCCCTCCACATCACCTAATCATACGATTGCTAATATTATCCTAACATCATCAAATGGCACTTTTTTTGCTGACATCAGCATTTTACTAGCATAAATTTGTCTGACTATCATTTCTAGGTAAAATTGAACTACTACAACAATTGTTTGACTATCAAATTTAACCTCACATTTTGCTATCCAGACCCCTCTCTAGATGTAGTTTTGATTTGATAGTCTAACTTTGGGAGGCCATAACTCAATCATTCGAACTCCAAATCAGGTATGATTTTTTTAGATTTTGGATAAATTTTCCTAAAAATTGTAGTGGTACTATTATTTTTTGGTTTTGGTGCACGGTTTTATTAGATTGTGTTTTTTGGCCACTGTACCTATCCAATCTTGCATTTTGCA
Organism: Cupressus sempervirens; assembly: GCA_028749045.1. NCBI lineage: Eukaryota > Viridiplantae > Streptophyta > Pinopsida > Cupressales > Cupressaceae > Cupressus > Cupressus sempervirens. Next base: position 977,222,728 of record CM053792.1, on the reverse strand, counting down.
ACTTCAAACGCTCCGTACGGGCTCATTTGGACAATTTTTTAGGTTCTATTTTTTTAAAAGTGCTTAATTTTTTGTCTACTTTCTATATCTACAATCAAATTATAGGCTTTTGTGGACAAAAATATCACTTTTAGAATTAGGTCCTTTTTTGCATTGTATTACTTTGATAAAACTTCAAAATTGTTGTACATCTGAGCTACATTACTAAGTACTAGATTTGAACTACAAAAGGAAGTTGTAAATAGAAAAATTAGAATTTTTCTTTGTACATTTTGACAAGTAACCTATTGTAAACACACTACGTATAAAGTGTCAAAAGCATCTTTTTTTGTGGGATCTTTTGATTGAGTGAATGGGGGGGTGTCTCTTGTGTTCTTATGTCTCTTTTTTGTGCTCTTTTTCATTTTTTGCATCATGGGTTCACCTAAAAATCTACTTCTAATTTCACACAATTATACTACATGGAAAGATATTGTATGAAGTAGATTAATGGAAAAAGGTTTAAATTTATATGTTGATGCTACAATTGTAAAACCTGCTGATGTTACAGCACTAGTTGATAGGAAAATTAAAGACAATCAAGCTTTAGGAATCATTAGGAGTTGTGTTCATAGAGATCTCTTCTTCCATATTTCTATCTTTAAAGAAGCCAAGGTTGCTTAGGACAAACTTGAAGGGTTGTATGGTAAGGTAGATGAGGAAAAGGGATATCAAATTGAGGATGACCTACTTCTCTTGGATCCTAAGAATTTTAACATAGTTCAAGATTATATCAACAAATCCAATGAATTGAGAATGTTACTTAAAGATTGTGGTAATCTCATAAAGGATGATCGTTAGATTCATCACATTTTGAAGAGGCTACCTTCAGAGTATGCATCTTTTTTTTAAAGTTATGACACTCACAGGTTGACCATGGGAAGTACTTTCACTAATCCTGCATTTGATATATTTGCAAAAATGTTGATGTTGGAACAATCCAAGTTGATAGATATGGGAATTCTCAACTCATCAAAGACAAAGGCATTGGTGGCTAGTAATGAGAATCAATCAAATCAATAGGGTAAAAGTTCTACCAATAGCAAGAAAAAGTAGTGGAAGCAAAAATCACAATAAGAGACACAACAATCTACCTCCTCATAGCAAGGCAATTCATCTTCCAACAAGGGAAAGAATGATAAGAAGGATAAATTATTTTGTGCATATTGCAAGAAATCAAATCATATTGAGCATCATTGCAAGACTAAGAGAATCGATGAGTTGGAAATTTTACTTAGGAAGAACAAAATCAATATGCCAAATGCTTCCAAGGATTCAACTCCACCCACTTCAAAGGGAAAAGGGAAAGCACTTATGGCTAGTTCAAGTTCTTCAATAGAATGGATTCTTGACTTAGGTGCCTCATATCACATGGGTTCTTCAAAAGGAGACTTTTCTTCAATGAAACAGTCTAAGGCACCATACATATTTGTAGGAGATGATACAAAAATGGAAGTTGAATGGAAAGGACAAGTTGAGATGGAAAATGGAGAGTTCAAAGAAGTTCTCTATGTTCCCAACCTTAACGCTAATCTCCATTCAATCTACCAAATCACTCATAATGGATATGGCAATAAAGTTGAGTTTCTTCCTGATTCTGTAATGGTGTGCAATCTTAAAGATGATTCATTGGTTGTAGTGGGTAAATTTAATCATCACAAAGGCTTTATTCTTTCTCCCACTTTTTGCCTAAGTCTCCTTCACATTCCTTGTTGACTCAATCTCATTCACAAAGCAATTTATGGCATGAGCAATATGGACATCTTGCCTTCCACTATCTTCATCAACTTTATTCAACCAATATGGTCAAAGGTCTACCTACAATCAACTTTTTTAAGGGTGAGTGTTAAACTTGTTCAATGGATATGAATCTAGAAGAGAATATTGATAAAGGGAAGTCTTGAAGAGCATCAGTAGCTCTTGAGTTGGTTCACACTATTCTAGTAGGTCCTTTTGTAGTAACATTAGTTAGCAAGGTTTACTATATCCTCACTTTCATTTATGACTTTTCATGCTACACATGGGTCTACTTTCTTAATCACAAGAATGAAGTGTTTGATAACTTTCTATCCTTCAAGAGTCTTGTTGAAAAGCAATCAAGGAAATCCATCAAGGTTCTTCACATGGACAATGAAAGTAGATATGTGAACTCTAGACTTAGAGAATTTTGTGAACTTGAGGGTATTGATCTTAGAAATCTAGTAGCATGTAGTCTGAAAAAGACAAGTGTTGGAGAAATGGGGATTAGAACTCTTAAGTCTATGGAAACTTGTGTGTTTCAAGCCAAGTCTCCTGATCCATCACTTGAAGTCAAAGCTACAAGCAGTGCCAATCATATACTTAATATGTCTCCTCATAATGTCTTAGATGGAAAGACTCTTTTTTAGGCATGGCGCACTAGAAAACCAATTGTGAAACACTTCCAAGTCGTTGGTTGTCCAGCATGGGCAAACATATCTTCAAGGGAATGCAAGGCTCCACCACCAAGGCCTTGTACTTTCATTAGATATGAAGACAGTGTTAAGTCATATAGACTTATGGATCTTGAGACTCATAAAATTTTTATAGAGAGGAATGTTCATTTTGAGGAAAGTTCACCCAACTTATCCTCTAATCTTCTTTATACTTCATACATTGTGGAAACTGATAGTGATAGTAGTCATAGTGATTCAATAGATTCAGATATTTGGGATCCTATTGATAGATATAGCACAATGTCATAGCATCAACACATTCCACATGCATATATTGCTACAGTGATAGGTCCATGCAAATCAATATAGTTGGGTACACCTTGTCTTCCAGTTCCAACATCAGGGGATGACTACAAAGTATATATTTCAGGTTTGTTTGTGGAGTCATACATAACAAATTTGAGAGACATCATCAATGATATACATCTTCTCTTTTATGAAGAAGATCCTTCTTTAGTTGTTGCAAGGGCCCACTCTGACCCTGTTGTCCATTCTCTACATGATCAGTATTTCTAGGTTGATATGATTGTGGATCCTTTTATACAGTAGTTGTAGGAGGTCTTTTTATCATTCAAGAAGACACATGGTTCTTTGGGATATGTTCTACATCCATCCTTGCTAAATCGGACCATGTTATTTTCAACAGTATTGGAAGGGGAGATAGTTACTATCGACACAAGGACAATTGAGCAGGTTTTAGAGGCACATTCATCATTGGGATTCTTTCCACACATTTGGGAAGCATCTCATTTGTACCTATGATATTGTTTCTTCCAAAGGGGAGTAACATTACTTAGCAATCATGGATCATCTTCTACATTGGAGCATCTATCATTGATGGGAATTCTTCATTTCGGGGGGGGAGGAGGGGGTGGGGACTACATTGTCTCCTTACTTCTTCTCTCTTTTGGGGGGGACCTTTTCCTCTTTTGGGATTGTGTTCTTCTCATACTTCTATATTGTATATACTTGATGTATGTCATAATGAGGGGGTCTTGATTACTCCATCCATCCATGCATCTTGATTTTTCATCTCTCTTTTTGGGGGAGGGGTTTTTCTCACATGGTTTTCCCTCTTTCTTCACTTTATGAGAGATTTCATTGCATTTTGTACATGGGTGTCTAACATGGCCTAGTAGCTAGGACCCATCATGCATTTTCATCCTAGCTTTCGTAAGCTTAAGTGCATTCCCCTAAGTTGCACTTAAGGGGGGGTATTGGTGTAAATAAGTATTCACTATTTACACTTTACTTAAGTTTACTTAGGTCAATGCATTTATTATTTATTAGTTTGACACCTAGGAGTTTGCATACTCATATGACTTGTCATGTTGACAACACTGAAGTAAGCAACTCTAATTTAGCACATGGTGTCTACAACATAATTTTACACGCTACACCTATTTAGGCTTATCCTCTCATCATTGCACTAACTCATGTGCTTAATGGAGGATAATCCACTCCTGGTGGACATGTACCTCATTGTAAGACTTATCAATGTGTTGACTCCTAGTCAGTTTAGAGGCCTTTATATTTAGGCACTCCTAGTGTACTAGAACATCAATTGAATATCATATTGTTATTCTGATCATACTTTGGTCTATTTTGTGCTTGTGCTTGAGTTCCTTGATCTTGGGTATTTTTCCCTAAGATAAAGTCTTACCTTTTCTTTAGTAATTTGAAATTTATCCAAAATATTTAAGGTTTTATCCCATACTACACTAGTATGTTTCAGAGTTGGTAATTGGAATTTGATTAATTATTGTATAGCTAAGAATATTTCAACTTTTATTAGGGCTTCAATGGAGCAAATATTCGTAACATTTGTACAGAAGTTTGTATGGCAGCCATCTGTGTAGAGCATGATTACATAATCCAAGAAGGTTTTATAGATGTGAATTTTCTTTCCCTTTTTTTTATCATTTTATAAAATTGGAGTCTCTTATTCTCTCTAGCTTGTAACTTGTACTTAGCTTTGCGATTCAGGGTATTCGCAAGTTGAATGAAGAAAAGAAACTGGAGTCAATTTTTTCAAGAGTTGATCTATGTATTAAGTATATTTTTTTAAATTGAAAATAAACATATAAAAGTTATGTTTGGCCTTATTTGAGAAATCTTTTATGTTCAAGTGGTAGAAATTGTGATCCAAAAGATGTGATCATTGCACCAGTATGGTCCTTAGTCACATTTTTCTTTTTAAAATTTTGATGTAATGTTGTTAGGAATTGTTTGAATCTCCAATATGATCCATATTGTTTCAATGACTTCAATCATGCTTTAAAAGATATTAAAATTTTGATTCAAGGCTTGTCCTCTGGCCCATGGGTCAAAATAGGATTTAGGGTATATGCCTCTAGAGTTCCCTACCATGGTAGGAACTAACAATAGAATATTGTAACTACCAATTTTTAATAATGTAGTGAGTCATAATAATTGTGACATCTTGCCTGATAGGAAGTTGTCACTTTCACAATATTTTTATTGTACACCGTTGCACCTATGATGTAACATCTATCAAATGACTATCACTCTAACAACATTGTCATTGCATGTCATTCTTATCATTTAGATTAGCTTGCATCTTCATTTGCATTCATATTTTTATCTTTGAATCTCCTATTTTATGTTGTACTTGCATGGGCACAAACTAGGTCAAACTGAGGACCTCCATTACAAACCCTTGCACTCCATGAATAGAGATCTATGAGCTACCATTTGAGACCTCATTCTTGAGCAATCTTGAATATAATGACTCTTACAAGTGTGCTCATATTTTAGGAACACATTTTTGGCACCCATGTGGGGCAACCCACCTTTACTTGCTAGTTCTAGATATTTTTGGAGCTAACCCCCTTATGCAGATTTATTTGGAGACAAAAAAAACCCTAGATCTTAACGAGTTGATCATATCTCACAAATGGATTGGTTTTTTAGTCTAAATTTTTTTTGTAGGTTGGTGACATACTAGAGAAGCTTTAGTGAAATTTTCATATTTTTTTGAGGTATGTTCGATTTTTTATAAAAAAATTCTTCATTTTTCATGAAAAATTATTTATGGGCGCAAATTAGAAAATGTTTTGGAAATGTCCAAATTTTTGGAAAGGTCTCTAAATTCTAAATATGGTTGGTTCTTTTTATTTTGATTTTTAGAAATCATATTAAGGTTCAATAGTTCAATTTTAAAAAACTAGTATATTTTGACAAAATGGCTCCCTAGGGCACAAATGAAGAGATCTTTTCAAAATTCTAACATTTTGGAAAGATCTCTGATTTTTGATAGGGGTCTCTTTTCTTCATTTATGGTTTTGGATCTAAATTCATATTATAAATGTCCAATCTTGTTGACTAGGTCAAAAATCAATATTAAAAAAGTGCATTTTATGAATAGCTTGCATTTAATTTTCACATGGATCAATGCATGATGTGAGCTTTCATTTGAGTTATTTTCTAGTTATTATCACTCTTAAAAATTAGATTTTCAGATCTAACCCTAGTTTTGGATAAGTTAGATATATATTGCATATCTTGTGTTTTCTTGTTTTGCTTGTTGCTTTGTTCATTGCGAGCAAGCTTTCAAGCATAAATGAAAGGTAAAATAGAGAAAAGACATGTTGCAAAGATTACCAGGTCTATTTCTAGATCTCTATAACATTTTTATTTGGAAATGAAATGAACCCTCTTGTGTTTGGCTTGAGTGCTTTTACATGCTTTCATAGATTCACACTTCATTTGGTGCTCTAATATTGGATCTAGATTTATTTTCATGCATATGTGTTTCACATAGTATTTAGCCCCTATGAACACTATTTTTGGAGTTCTTGAGGGAATTTAATTCATTCTCTTACCTTACATGTGAAGCTCTTCTCGATGATAGATCCCCTTATAGGTAGGGAAGGATATTTGTTATTATCTCACGTTTCCACTTGGGCTTGTCCTCAACATCCATTTGTACTTTTTTTTTTGAGATTGGTGGTGTTTGTTATTAGCTTTTCCAAAAATTTGGTGATGTGATTTTGAATTAGCATGTCAAAGAATCTTGTTTGCTATGTTTGAGTAAGGTGAAGAGGTTAGAGGAGTATGCTCTATTCCCTTTTGGGCATATCAGAAAATTGGAACCCTTGAATCCAAACCAAGTCCCCATGTGGTACAACTTTGTGAGTCTTCCTTATTTAGAGAGGGTTAACAATAGTGGACATTCCCTTTATTTGATCAACCATGTGGATGGAACTTCAAATGATAATAGCCATTTTTAATGTGGTAGTAGCAATAGCTATATAAATGTCCTTGTGGGGGGAATCCTTATGGGTGTAGTCTTTTGTTGGGTAGTCAGATATCCTCAATATCTCTGATTGATTAAATTCTTAGAATATGTCAAAATCTTGGTGCACCAGGATTGGATTTTTCCCACTCTAGATTGTAAAAGTTGTAGAGTTGAACATTACTAAGAACCATAGTGCTACCAAATATTCTTTTCTAAGACTATGTGCATGATTGGAAAACATTTTGAGAACATAGACAGTGTTGATTCTAGGGATTAGACTAATACTATGACACTATTTTTGTTCATGTGCAAGGTTGCTTTGTCCCTTGCTCATTGTTTAGAGATTTTTCTTGAAATCCATGATTGTTGTCTTGTGTGCCTAGCTCATGATTCAAAATTTATCACGCCTAGTTGGGTATTTAAAATGAATAAAATTTGAGTTCTTGAGTTGAGACTTTATGATCAAACTACTTTTCTATCCTATTATTTCCAATCTCCCTAGGTTGATCTAGTTCAAATTAGGCTACTCACCTCATTGTTAGAAGCTTGTTTGCACCTTGGTTTATTGTGCTTTGACCCCTTGAATTAGTGATCTTTGATTTCACAAGTGACCATTTTTGGAGTCAGTGAGTTAGAGACCATCCATGTTGAGAAAGATATACCTTTGGATTCTTTGATATTATTCTTGGAGAGTCTTACTAATTTTTTGTCCATCCACTTTCATAAAACTTCAATTTTAATTATTTATAATTTGGATAAATCATCCTCCTAGTCCATATGTGCTAGGGTATTCACCCAAAGTTGTGGGCACCTTTATGGTAGTGTTGGTTTATGCCTATTGAAAAATTCTATCTTATCACCTCTTTTGAACAAGTGAGTTCACCAACATTTCTTAGGGTTATCCTATCACCTATTACCTTTTCTTTCATGATGGTTGCAACAAGATATCAAGTAGATCAAGGAAAGCAACCTCAAGTCATCTTTAAACAATTACCTTTAGTTCAAACTTGTCAAAGACGTAAGGGAAAAGAACCTATGTTTGTTCAATCACTTGAGAATATTCTAGAAGCTTTTTTTGACCCTAATAGTGACCTTATTCAGTTGAGTACACCCTTAGCATCACTACATTCGAATATGGATATGGATTTTACAATGGTTCCACAGAATCAAAATGGTGAATACTATGTTGACCTTTTGAGTGGTGATCCCACTCATGAAAATAGAGCAACCTCACCCCATATTGAGGATAGATATTTGGATTCACACCAAAGGGCTGAGAAAGATAAGCATTATACCTATTAAGAAGAGAAATCCCAATATGATGATCAAATGAGTGAGCCTTCTAGTGCTCGTGCAAATGTAACATTTACTGGTAACTGATTTAGATAGTCAAGACTATGTACACCACTAATGATACCTATAGGTTATGTGAGTGATATACTCAAAGTACTTGACTATGAGAGAAAAGCCCTTCTAGAAGAACAAGCTAAGAAGGAAGAACAATTTAAACACCTAGAGGAAGAAAGGCAAGTTATGATTGAGATAGAAAGGAAAGCCCATCAAGAAGCACAAGACCTTCTTGTGGCTCCACAACTTGACAATAAATTCAACAATGTGCACATTGGTGGTAGAAACAACTCTCCTCCATCCACCCCTCCTAAGACTCCATGAAGTGGAAGACACTCAAGAACACCTTCATGATCTCCTAACCCTAGAGGGAGGAGAGCTTCAAGACATGATGATTATAGGAGACCAACACTTCCTAGAGTTTCAAGACAACTGTCACAACAAGCTCATCATGGTTCATAATGTGGAGGTGGTAGCTCAAACTTTGACCTCAATTCTTATGATTTCATGGCTATGCAACAAGACCCATATTTTTAGAAACATATGGAAGCATATATGGACCAAAATAGAGATGCATGCTTTCAATGTTTAATCAACAAGGGTGCTAAGGTCCCTTACAACTTTGATGTAGACAAGAAGATTCAAAAGCATGATCCCTTTATGAAAGAAGAAATTGACCAATTGAAGAAATAGCTAAAGTAAATATCAGCACCCAAGAGTTCTTTTTCACTTGATTCAGTTTGTCCTAATCCTTTTGATAAGAGTGTTGACATGAAAGATTTTCCTAGAAAAATTTAGATCCCCCATATGAAAAATATGATGGAAATGGGGATCCTAATGGTCATGTGCATCAGTTCTATACTATGATTTTTAAATTTCATCATGAGGACTCATACCTTATGAGATTATTTCCAAGGAGTCTTAAGGTTCAAGCAATGGAATGGTTTACCAATATAACTCCTCCTATTAAGATGTTCCTTGAGTTAATTCAGAGATTTTTTCAACACTTTACATACAATCTTTCATTATTTGTCTCTCTATTGGACTTATGTCACACAAAGAAAAATCAAGGAGAATCCTTTGTTACTTCCTTGCAAATATGGAGATGATAGTGCTCTCGCTATTCTAGGACTATTCTTGAGAAAGAAAAGATTGAAATCCTCATTAGTAACATGGTTCCTAAGATGAAGTACAAAGTTAAGAAGATGGTTTTTGAGTCCTTTGATACCATGGTTGAAGCCGCATTTAGAATTGAGTATTTTTTGAGAGAGATAGCTATTTTGGAAAAAAATGAAAACAACAACAATAATGGTCAAAATAAAAAAACAATAATAAGGATAAAGGAAAGAACACATATTGGAATAGGAAAAAGAAATGGGCTAATGATAGAGTTGTGGATTCCTCTATGACTAAAGACCAAGCTATTCTCCATTTGACTAGTGCCAATCAAAAAAGTAACAAGCCAAGATATCAAGAAAGGCCTAAAGTAGAGAAACATAACTTTACACAATTGGGTGAGTCATATGAAGAGATATTCACAAAGCTCCTTGCTCATAATCTTGTGTGCCCTTATGATACCACAAAGTTATGCATATCTAAAGTTAAGCCATGGTGGTGGGATGATGAGGCCTATTGCAAACTTCACAATGGCATTGGACATGACATTGAAAACTATGGGAGATTTAAGCATATTTTTTAAGATCTTATTGAGAATGGAAAACTTGAAATAGATGGATTAAATACAAATTCTGATCACATAGCATTCAAAGAGCCTTTTCCCAAGTATAAGAAAGGGGAAGCTTCTCAAACTAATAATGGAAAGGCTAGAATAAATTACACTTATGCAAATGCAAAAAAAGTTGTCAATATGCTTGAGGTTGTAGAAGAAAGTGTTAACATGATGGAAGATAAAGATCCCAGTGGTTATGATTTAAATTTAAGCTCTCCTATCCTTGGTGAAAAACTTGTTTTGGTGCTAAGGAGTGCTCACTCTAGAGAGTCATATCAACATCCCCTTATCATTAGAGGAGCCAATTCAAACCATTCAAGTAAACCTAAGCAAGTCTCAATGTTGTTATGTGAAGTCAAGGTCCCCTTGTCATTAGATGACCTAGTTTGAACTAGCCAAGTAAGCTAAAACAAGTGCAATCCAAGTATGTTCATTCAAAACCAATGGTTAATCCTAGATCAAATTATAATCTTATTGATCAATTGCAAAGAACCCATGCTCAAATTTTGGTCTTTGAGCTTTTAGAGTTGTCTCCAAGACACAAATAAGTCATTGAGGATGCTTTGTGCATGGCAAATGTCCCCAAAAATTTAGATGTTGATCAATTCTAGAACATAGTTAATCATATTGCTACCCCTCATTACCTTTCCTTTTCAAAGGAAGATGATAAATCTTAGAGCCATCCGCACAATCTTGCTCTTCATATTAAGGTCATGATCCATAGAACCCATGTTAGGTGTGCATTGATAGATGAGGGTGTTGGGCTTAATATTTGTTCTTTGAGTCTTTTAAAGACATTACATTATTTTGAACAAGTTATTGATACCAGAAGGAAGATTATTATCAAAGCCTATGATGAGGCAAAGAGAAATTCAAAGGGGTTGGTCATCCTTCCCGTTAGGATTGGTCTTGTTGAAAAAGATGTTTTATTCCAAATAGTTGATCCTAGACCCCTTGTGTACAATATTTTAGTTGGTAGACCATGGATTCATGATATGCAAGTAGTTTTGTCTACCTATCATCAATGTGTTAAGTTCCCTTACAATAGAAGAGAGATTTGTATACCTGGGGATAATACTTTGTCTATTAACTCAATTTCAGCAAGTACTCATGTTCCCCTCAATACAGAAGTAGATGATTTTGATGCAACTTTAGTTGAATGTGAAGAAAAGTTCAAATCCATAGACTTTAGTATGGGGGGATCTCAACTCAACTCCCTCACAACATTACCAATTTCACCTAGGTCTTATGGTAAACCTTCACAAGAGATGAAACCTTTATCTTCAGCTATGACATTATTTAACACATTTGTACAGTTGCCAGTGCCTATTCAAGATCAGAAAGAAGATGTGGCTATTTGAGATTAGATTTATAGAGAAGAGAAGTATATGCACAATGAGAACTTCACTCCCTCTCCTAAAGCTTATGGAAGAGGGTATAATTTTGTCAAGAAGATGAGCTACATGGCACTCTTAGTAATAGATTAGATGCTAGAACCAAACCCCTTGATCATGGTCTTTTCGGATGCAAGTCTAAGAAGTCAGTTGGCCTAGGATATGCGAATCATAATAAGAATGTTTCTCCTATCCTTGATAAGTCAGATAGTGAAGAAGAATAAGAGTACATACCTAATTTGGAAAGTTAATAAGATATGTGTGAAGATTGGGTCCCTTCTACTAATATCCTTTGGGGAGATTTAGATAGTCCAGTATCTCATGAGATAGATGCAAATTTAGAACAAGAGAGTATGGCGCTTGATGATATTGAGGCTTGTATGTCTAGGCATCCCAAGCCTTCATGGTGTAAGAATCCTAGTCAAGATTTAGAAATAGATTCCAATGAGTATGAATGGGACTCCCTCTTGGAGCCTTCTATATTTGATATGGATATTGATGTTGTTCATAAATATAGTTCTCAACCCAATTTAGTTGATGATTCACATGTAGGATCAAATGATTTGAACTCACATGTTACCTTAGTAGACAATTTTTTGCTTGTTAGGATGAATCATGATTTGGGTAGTTTAGGTAGTTACTTGATAGATTTTGACTCTTTGGTCACTAGAGATATCATTCATATTCATAACCTTGAACCAGTCATTGATTTACCTCTTGTTCATCCTAATTTGATTGATTGGTCCCAATGTAATCATGAACTTGGGTTTTTAATGTTTCAAAATGATTATGAGATAGCCTTCTATTTGAATGTCATTGAATTCAAATCTAGTGTGTTGTTTGTTTCTCCTCATGGGTACATGATTCCTAAATCTTACAAGTTATTATTTCCATGTACAATAACATTACTAAGTATGAATCTTTAACAAATGGACTTAAGAAGGCTATAGAATGGAGAATTATAGAGTTACACATCCATGGGGATTCACAGTTGATAATCAACCAAGTCAATGACAATTATTTAACAAAAAATGGGAAATCAGTATCTTACAAGAAAATGGTTGATTCCTTGAGTGCTACTTTACATTTGTCTCATTTCAAAAAATGACTAGAGTAGAAAACAAAGCAATTGATGCTATGGCTACTCTTGCTTCACATCTTCAATTAGAGCAACATGAATCAAGATTTAAATTCTTGGTGGAAGAGCTACATCACCCTATCTATGATTCCCAAGAAAGTCATGTTATTTGTACCTTTGTTGGTTGTGAGTCATCCTATTATGGTGCCATTTATTCATACCTTCGTGATGGAATTATACCTAAAACCTTTAACTGATCTAAATGTAGAAACCTTATTTGAAACACATCTCACCATTCCCTTATCTTTAGAGATTTGTATAGGAGGGGTCTAGATGGAACACTTTTTAGATGCTTAGAAAAGGAATAATTTACTCAAGAATTAGTTGACATCCATGAGGGCATCTATGGGGCACATTCCAATGGTCTTTCCATGACTTGAAGGTTGCTTAGGGCAGGTTACTATTGGCCCACTATGTAGATTGATGCAGTAGCTTTTGCAAATTCATGTGAAAAGTGTCAAAAACATGGTAACCTAATACATGCTCCAGGAAGGGAACCCATTCCTTCTATCTCTCATTGGCCATTTCAGCATTGGGCCTTTGATCTTGTTGGGAAGATTCATCCCAACTCATCATGTGGACACAAATTTATTATCACTACTATTGATTACTTCACTAAATGGGTAGCAGTTGTCCCACTTTTTGTTGCCTCGGGCAAGACAATTTCTCTATTTATTCTAAATCATATTATCTATAGATATGGTGTTCCTTTCAAGATTATAGATGACAATAGAGGCCAGTTTAAATATAAGGCCCTTAAACAACTTTGTAAGAAATTCAAGATAAAACAATATTGTGTTGACATATCAGTCAAGTTTTTTATTAGTGACAAACATTTATTCAGATTGTATATAGCTACTAAGCTTATTGTATAGCTACCAATTTTTGCCAAGTATTTTAGTTGTCATTGAGTTCTATATTTGCTACTAAATCCTTTGGAAAAATCCTAGTGGTTATCAATCAATCACAGTTATAGTGAAGATCAGAAATGTAAATCATACATCTCAGTGTATACCAAGTTTACTAGTGCAAGCTAAGTTCTATAGTGTTCACCAATTTTGTAGTGTATATCATGTGAGTCTAGTGTTAACTAACCTATTCAATGTTAACCAATTAACTCAGTTTATATTGAGCTTGAGGTGAGAATTTTTATCGAGTCATGTCATGGTAAACAAGTGATTTAGTTTATATGATAAGTTTCATAGTATTTACCAAGTCACCAGTGCACACTGAGTTCAACACTACTTGGAAGTGATCAGTATGGACTGAGCTTCTACATCTATCTAGTGCATGACGATGCTAAGCATTGATAGTGGATGTCGACTATCAGAACCTCATCGAGTCAGTCTTCAGAACCTAAGTGTCTTCATGTGGGTTGACTTTGTAATATTTGTGTTAACTTGTATTATGGCCAACTTTGTACATTGTATAATTAGATTGATATTATATGTAATGTATTGTATCATATCCAAAGGATGAAAATGAGTGAGAAATCAATGTAATCATCAGAGAAAAGAAGAAAGAGTGAATTAAAATGGCTACAATAGTATAAGGAGTAGAAAAGACACATCTTTCATAGCAAGGTGATTAATACTTAATGGAATCTCATTCAGCAAACCAAGTTGTGGATTAGAGATCATCTACTATTTCATCCTAATAGGTAGATTATCAAATCCTTTCACAAGGTAGACCTAACAGTCTTTTATAAATCTCTTCACCAAGTGCATACTTGATTGTATGTTTGTAAATCCTTTCACAAGGTGAACCTAGTAGTCCTCTTTGCTCCTAATAGGGGAGATCATCAAAAGTGATCAATGTAAGCTTTAACAGGCTAACTTTATACTACAATGCTAAAGTTGTGGGTATCATCCCCACCCCAATTTTACTTTCTATTTGGAAAGTTTCTAGGTCACCAAATATTTGTGTTACAATGTTATGAATTCTTTCATGTGTTTAGTTTCTTATGCATGCAACTAGATCAGAGTATATGTGATGAATTAAATGATAATTAAATTACTGAATTAAGAATTGAAATTGTTGAAGTTTTAGAAGTTACTGATTCAACCTTCCCCTCTTAGTAACTTACCATAGTCTTGAATATTTCCAACAATTGGTATCAGAGCATTGTGGTTCTCAGGAGAAAGCTTAACAACTTGAGCAAAGATCAAAGCTATGGAGATATTCAAACTTAACAAAGTTATTGACAATGACAAGGTAGATTTAGAAATGGTTATTGCCCAACTCAAGAAAGAAAAGGAGAAACTCTCCTAATCCCTAAAAAGGAGAAAAGAACTTGCAATTCAAATGAATGATCATCTCTACATTGAAGAAAGAATTGAAAACCTTCATCAAACAAGCAGCTCAGATGAATTCAATGATGCAATCAAAAAAATCCTAGAAAAGAATGGTTCCCTATAAGAAGTAAGGAAACTAAGAAGAGAGAAAGAAATTTAGTCAGTAAGGTTATGTGAAGTCATGGAACAAAAAAATAAGATAAAAGAAGAAATAAATGGAAGGAACAATGAAATTCAGAACTAATCCCTTCAGCAAGCAAACCTTATTGATTAGCTCTCTAATGAAAATGAGGAAATCATGAGCCTAAGATTTGAAAATGAAAGAATGAGAAAACATCTAAATTTTGAAAGGCAAATCAATGAAAGAATGAGGAATGATCTAAATTCTAAAAAGAAAATCAACAAAAGATTACAAAATGATCTAAACTCTGAGAAGCAAATCAATGAAAGAATGATGAAATCCCAAGCAAACATGGGTCAATTGAATGAGAAAAACCTCTATAGGTAAAAAGAAAAAGCAAGAAATTGATATATAGAAGGAGAATCATCCAAGCAAGGAGCTCAAAAGAATCAAAGATCTACTTGCAATCATTGTGGTAAGATAGGTCATACTTCAAACAAATGTTGGAGCAATGGAAAAGCAAAATTCAATGGAAAATGCTACAACTATAATTAGCATGGTCATAAGGCTAATGAATGCAAAGAGAAACCAAGATTTAAAGGCAAATGTCACAAATGCAAGAAACATGGACACAAGTCATCAGAATGAAAAACCAAGGTATTGAATCCAGCAGAGCAAATTGTGAAAGCAATATTTGGTTGGGACTACAACACCTAGTGCAAATGTCATTATTGTGGAGAATTTGGACACATTGGAATAAATTGTATAAAACATCATTTGAGGAAAAGAGACACTACTAAAAGATGTTTCATTTGTATAGAACTTGGTCATCTTGCCAAGAACTACATGAATATGGGTAGAATTAAATATGAGGAAAAGGAAAAAGATGATAACATCCAAAAATAGATGTGACAGCAATGGGTTCCTAATTCTACTAAGGATATAAGTCCAAGTAATGATCAAATCACTCAAGAATTTGGTGACTCTATCATTTCTACCTAAGTTCTCGAAGGAGAAACTAGAACTATGCTATTAAAGAAGACATCCAAAATAGTTCTAGATTGACATAGAAAAATGATCCAAATTAGTATTTAGGATACAAAGGCATCATTGAATACAAGTGTCTACTGAGTTACCTTCTCTATCGAGTGAGGTTGGGTCATAGACTCTAGTGAGCAAGGTCAAGAGTGATAAAGATACTTATAGTTACCGAGTCATGAAGACTTCACTGAGTGTTCTATAAAAGCATAGTGGATGACAGTCTGTCAATATAATGTCAATCAATCTACCTTCATACCAAGAATTTATGGTGAAATTTTAACAAAAAGCATGAAATTGAAGTCATTTCTTACTGTGAAATTTTGAGTGCTATTGCAAAAGTATGATCTTTAGAGCTTCCAAGTGATTTGAGGGAATTTTTAGCAAAAGTTTTTGAATTCCCTCAAACCCTGCTGAGTGAAGATGGCATCCACTAGTAGCAAGGTTAAGTGAGGATCTAACATGTTGGTTCATGGAGTGGAATGGAAAGCACTGGACTTCAAGCTCACTCCTACGACCGTCGAAACCCTAGATCTAAGTGGAACTCAATCTCAAATCCCTCCAAAGGTACTTCTAATTAATGATATTCACATTCATTTCAAATGTGTTATTCAAGAAATTGGTACGTTGGAAATGGATGATGCCCTAGGAAAATTGTGTGTTAATGGAATTTTGAAACCCAAGAACCAACACCTAGAAACCAAAGGGTTAACTCATATCCCTCACATGCCCCATGAATTTCAAGTTAAATGGATTAGGCTTATCCTAAGCCAAGTTCATAGTGGTCAGTTGTGGTTGGAACAACCAGTGTTAATCACAAAGAAGATGATTCATCGGATCACTGGCCTCCCAATGCTAGCCAAGGCCAAAATGACAAAAACCCTAGGTCAGGCAAAATTGGAAAAGAAAACCCTAGCAGAATGGGATGGCAGAGGAATGAAAATTAGTATTATTTTTTATATATATTGAAGTTTGGTATTTAGATCATTGCACATAAAATTTATAGCACTAGTAGATTGAATAGTGTATCATGTGAAGCTATAGACTTGGCATAGAAGGTGGTAAAGAACAACTTGTCATTCCACCTTGCCGAGCTATTGTTGAAACAATTCAACAAAAATATGGAAAGCATAAGAACTTCAAAGAATAACCAATATAAGTTTGGTTCCTTATTAACTTGTCTATTCTTTTATGTTCAAATATTCTTCCCTTCAAAAGGCACTATTGTGTGGAGAAAAGATGTGCTCATGTTATATTAGATAAATGAGTATATTGTATAAATGGGTGAAAATTACAATAGCATTATGGATAATTATTTTGATGCATTCAAAGAGAAAATGAAAAATAGGTTCTAAGTCCCAAAGAAACTAGTAGAAGATTATAAGGATGATGTATATTTCACAGTGGATTGTGACAGAGTGTACATTTAGGTAAGCCTAGAATTGTGTGGGCAAAACCTCTTAGTTATGAGGTCAATATTGATGAAACAAAGGATATCATTGAGGCACTTGTCAAAGAAATAGTTGATCCCAAGGCTACATATTTTGGGATGTATGATGAAACGAAGGCTAGGATTGAACTGGAAATAAAACTTCCTCAGGTGGTAAACAAAGGATAGAAAAGAATTTCAAAACTGAAATCTAGTTCAACCCTTTTGTTAACTGAGGGAAAAGGTGAAGATGAGGAAGTAGAGGAGGAGGAAAAGTCTCAAGAAGAAGAGCCATTAAAGAAGAAAGGCAAGATAATTATTACCAAGCAAGCCAAGCCATCCACTATAGTTTTCACTAGAAGATCTTTAAGGAAGAAATTTGACAATGAAGGAGATATTATATTCAGGAAACCTCCACCTACCTTCCAAGGCCAATTAAAAGATCTAGAATTAGGGGCAGGAATAAAAAATTTTAAATCATTAAAATATGAAATTAGGATAGTAGAGGAGAAAAATTAGATTGAAGACCTAGTAATGGATAAGATGTGTAAACAAAAGTACTCACCAGACCAACTTACTTCTCACATTCTTGATGAGTTGTTCGAAAAGATTAAGCCAAGATGGGATTTTTCCATGCAAACCATCAAAGATATATATGGGAAAACCTTGAGGCAGCTATTACCGAGCATATCAGATGTTGAGGTAAAAGAGTCAATGAAGAAAAATGAAGAAAATTTGACTCTAAAGTTTAATACTTGTCTAGTTTGGATTAAGGACATTGAGCATGTTGTAAGGAACACAACAAACACTTGGAAGAACATTTATCTATTACATAAACCAAGTGATTTCCCTATTGATGTTAAAGATGATAATGATGAAGAAGATAAGGAGAAAGATGAAGAAGAGAATTTTGGAGAAGTAACTCATTTTGACAATGAAGAAGATGAAGAGGATCAAGGACAAGAGGCTACTAAGGAAGAAAATCATGATAAGGAGACAAATTCAGTTAAGATAGCTATAGCAGTCATTGCCTCACTTCCTCACTCTCCAACCAAACCAATAACCACATCAAGCATGAAGATAGCCCCAACAAGTTTGATTGTGACCAGTAGTGCTAATCCAATCATCCAATCACTCTTTTCTCCTACTCAGCTCAGCACATCACTGATAGAAGTGACCTCCACTTCATCTATCGAGCTACAAATTCCTCCTTGTCTACCAAGTTGAGTACTTCAGTTTTGAGCACATCAATCTTGGATTCTTCAAATATTTCTATAATAATTCCTTCAATAAGCATAGTATTAGTTTTTCTAGCCAGTCCTAGCATATCTACAATTGTTTCTATTCTAGGTACAAAAGCAATAAGTGTAAGGATAGTTGAGCCCAAGGTTCAACCGAGCACAAAATTTTTGAGTAAGGGAAAAGAGATAGAGGAAGAAATTAATTTAGATGAGGAAATTTTTATCCCTAGTTGGGACATTTCCAAGCTTACCTCAGACCAAATGCAGTTATTTGGTGAAGAGAGAGATAAGGAATTAGAAATAATTGAAGATACAAAGAACATTTTGGTAGAAGCCATAAGTATTGAGGTTGACTCTTCTCAACCAATTTTGTATCAACTATCAAAGGAAATTCAAAAATTTAATGAAGACATTGAGGGACAAGATAAGTTAGTATAAAAAGCAGAGAAAAAGTTTGATAATAAAGTGCTAGAGCACATTGCTCAGTAGATAGCCATTTATCAAGTATATCTTTCTACAATTTTGGGCAATTTAGAAGCATCTTGTACAAATGTGTCATCACTTTTTGGAAAGCTTTGTGATGTTTCTGAGTTTACTAAAGAAATAAAATACAAATTGTCCAAAATAGGTGAAGATTTGAAGGCTATTTCTTAGTAGTTGCAACTTGACCCTAGTTCAAGCTCTACACATTTTCAAAGAGTAAGATTTTTTATAGATATGCAGGTAGAACTGCTTAGAGAAGAAGCAAGAATTAGATCCACATTGATTGTTATGCAAAATATGATTCTTCCCATCATAGATGCACTATAGAAACATACTGTACATTCAAAATCTCTCATCCATGACAATAACTTCTCCATTGCAGATCATATGATAGAATTATCAGCAAAAATCCAAATTACACTTCACACATGCAAGATTCTACAAGACAATTGGGATAACACCTTGGTGATCATTCTCAAGGTACATTTAGATTTTCTATCTCATTTTGGTATTACTATGTAAATAAATAGAATAAATCTTTGGCATTAATGTCTAAAAGGGGGAGCAAGAGATATGTATGGTGAAATACACATAAGTTATGGGGGAGATCATGCAATAAGTTGTAAAATCAATGGGGGTTTAAGATATGTACAAAGAGATATATTGTATATAGCAAGAAGATGTATAGTATAATGTATAGTAAAGCATTACCATGTATAAATATATGCCTTACAAAATCAATTTTGAAAAATTTCAAAAATAGTATACTCTATTGAGCTAGTATTACAAGGAATGGATAAAAGGTATTCTAGAAGCTTTTTGAATTCAGTTTTGGCTAATAAGTGTTTTTGTCACTAATGCCAAAGGGGGAGATTGTTGACATATCAGTAAAGTTTGTTATTAGTGACACACACTTATTTAGGTTGTATATAGCTACCGAGCTTATTGTACAACTATCAGTGTTTGCCAAGTATTTTAATTGTCACTAAGTTCTATAGTTGCTATCGAGTCCTTTGGAAAAATCTTAGTGGTTACTGAGAAATTACAATTATAGTAAAGATCAACAATGTAAACCATGCATCTCAGTGTATACTAAGTTTTCTAGTGCAAGCCAAGTTGTGCAGTGTTCACTGAGTTCTTAGTGTATGTCATGCAAGTCCAGTGTTAACTAAGCTATTTAGTGTTAACCAAGTGACTTAGTTTATACAAATCTTGAGGTGAGAATTATTATCAAGTCATGTCATGATAAATAAGTGATTCAGTTTATATGACAAGTTTCACAGTATCTACCGAGTCACCAATGTAGACTGAGTTCAAGACTACTTGGAAGTGATCAGTATGGACTGAGATTCTATGTCTACTAAGTGCATGATGATGCCAAGCATTGATAGTGGATGTTGAGTATCAAAACCTCACTGAGTCAGTCTTCAAAACCCAAGTTTCTTCATGTGGACCAACTTTTTAATATTTGTGTTAACTTGTATTGTGGCTGACTTTGTAAATTGTATAATTGGATTGATATATATGTAATGTATTGTATCATATCCAAAGGATGAGAATGAGTGAGAAATCAATGTAATCATCAGAGAAAAGTAGAAAGAGTGAATTAAAAAGGCTATAGTAGTATAAGGAGCAGCAAAGAGACATCTATCACAGAAAGGTGATCAATACTTAAAAGAATCTCATACAACAAACCAAGTTGCAAAGAAAAGATCATCTACTGTTTCATCCTAATAGATGGATCAGTCAAATCCTTTCACAAGGTAGACCTAACAGTCTTTTGTAAATCTCTTTATCAAGTGCATACTTGATTGTATGTTTGTAAATCCTTTCACAAGGTGGACCTAGCAGTCTTCTTTGTTCCTAATAGGGTAGATCATCAGAAGTGATCAATGTAATCTTTAATAGGTTAACTTTATACTATAGTACTAAAGTTGTGGGTATCATCCCCACCCCAATTTTACTTTCTATTTGGAAGGTTTCTAAGTCACCAAATCTTTGTGTCACAATGTTATGAATGCTTTCATGTTTTTAATTTCTTATGCATGCAAGTAGATCAGAGTGTATGTGATGAATTAAATGATAATTGGATTATTGAATTAAGAGTTGAAATTTTTGAAGTTTTAGAAGTTACTTATTCACCGCTCCCCTCTCAATAACTTAGCACAGTCTTGAATATTTCCAACACATTGGTCCTCTATTTACTTCCCATAAGGAAATGGTCAAGCAGAAGCATCAAATAAAACCATTCTCAAAATCTTACATAGAACAATTCATAAGAATGGTTGGGATTGGCACTTATAGATAAATTTGACTTTATGGGCCTATCGAACGAGTATTCATACTCCTACTAGGGCTCCTCCTTTTGCCCTTACATATGGTGTTGAAGCAGTGTTTCCTTTAGAGGTTGAGATTCCTTCACTTATAGTTTCCCTTAAATGTCTAGTTACAGATGAAGACTACCATGCCATGAGACTTCAAGAGTTAGAACTTCTAGATGAGAAATGCCAAGCATCATTTGACCATACAAGGGTCTATCAAAAGCACATGTCAAAAGCATTCAACAAAAAGTTTCATCTTAGAGAATTCCAAGTGGGAGATCTTTTCCTATGTGAAAATCCTAAGAATCAACAAAATAGAGATCAAAAGGGTAAATTTGAACCTAATCAACTTTGACCTTATGTTATTACAACAACTTTTGGGTCTAGTGCCTATTTACTATCTACAATAGAGAGAGTAGCCTATTTACTGTCTACAAAAAAATGATATATTGTCAAAATTTTAAAAATTGGAAAATGTCCTAAAAAAATGATCATCTTAGTAATAAGTGCTTTGATGTATCTCCAAAAAAATTATATATTCCAAAAAAAAAAAAAAAAAATCCAAGTGGTGAAAACTTGGAAATGGGCGCTACTTGAGGCCTTTGCACCCCTGTTTCTTAGTGTGTGTCCTCGAGACTTGGCCTTTCTCCATCATCCCTTCTCTTTGTTGCCTTGGTTTGGAATTGGTCTTTGTCTATGGGGCATAACTATGTTAGCTTTGGTCTCTTGGTTGTGTTCACCTTTAGGACACCTCACAAACGGTGTTTTTCAACAACACTTAAACCATATTTTTCAATACAACCTCTGACATTGAGTGTTTTTCAACACTTATTGGTTTGGTCTTATCTAGTTTAGTCATGTGATCTTACCTACTTGCAAGAATTCAATCCTTATCCTCATAACTTAGTATCAGTTAACACACTTAAATTTTTAAACATGACACTTATTTCTTGAGCTATATCATGATCTTTGCTTTGTGTGCTAACTGTTATTGATTTTTGTTGAGTGTCATTGTCTAATAAGTCTCTCTAGGATGCACAGCTAGAGGACTTGGGTCATGGGGCATTTTTTTAAATTTTTTTTTTACTTGTGGGTGTGGTCTTGAAACTTTAGAGTGTCTCTTGTTGTCCTCTTAAAACACTTAGAAGATTTGAGGTATCATCCTTGACTACTTTTGCACAACCATTCTTATGGTCATCCTAGCATCTATGCCTTGATGGAAGCATGGTTTTACTACATTAAATTGGGTAAGCTAACATCAAAGTCATCTTGACCTTTATGTCTTTGATGCTTATGTTAGAATATTTCCACATTCCAATTTGATATAAATCACATTCATATTTTCATAGTTGCACCTGTAATTAGTGATGATTGTGTGATTTTCCAATATTTGTTAATAATTTTCCAATGATGAAAATAAGTTATTTTACATTCTCTAATGAATGATGAACACAAAATACTATGTTATAGTTGCTCTATTGCAAGTACACCTTTGCATTTTCATGTAGTTTACATTATTAGATTTCATGTTAGTTTGCATTTTTAGGTTGCATTATGAGTTTGAGAGGGTTTTCCCTTCATCTTTATTGTGGACTTTTAATCAACTGTGGTCATGTTTTGATCTTCATTTCCATATCATCTTTTTTGATCTCAATCAAAATTTCTATCTTAATTAGCTAATTGATTTTGGGGTATTCTACTTCTTACGAAAAATTTTCTTTTCTTCTTTCCATTTATTTCCATATCCTCCAAATTTCTCCATTCCATTCACTTTCACCCCACTTATTTTCTTCCAATTCACCTTTGGGGCATAATATTTCATGCTTGATGATCTATCTTAGTTTTGTGATTCTTATATCTTTTATCTTACATCAAGAACTTTATCTTTTGTTCAATTTGATCAAATTTATCAATATGTTGTTTCTCCTCTATCTCATTTTGATTTTGATCATGAGGGGGTAGTATCTATCAACTTCAATTCTTGGTTTAGTTTTATCAATTTTATCCTCAAATTTTTTAAGTTAAAATTTATTTGTATTCTTTGTTTGATGTGTTCTTGAATTGACCACACATCTGGGTTGTTTTGTGATCCCAAATTGATCTCACACTTCAATTTCTTTCTTTCACTACATGTGTTCCCAAATTGATCACATGTTAGTCAAACAGGGGAAAATGTATGTACCCTAAAATGATCGCATAGACTATGGGACCCCATTATTCAATTTATCAAATTTTCTGAATCAATGATTTACAATATTTTATCAAATCAATTCAAATCAATTTTTTTGATTAAATTGTAATTAATTTAATTATTTCAACATTTCCTAAGGTTTGATCATTTTATCCTAAGTCCTATTTAATTAAAAGAAAACCTCTCTTTTAATTAAATAATTAATCCACATTTAATTAATTAAGAAAAAAATCTCTCTTTTAATTTAATTAAATATTTCCTATTTAATTAAAAGAACTTTCTCCCTTTTAATTAAATAAAATCTCACTTGAAAAAGGAAACAAAATAAATAAAAATTATATACATTATTTTTTCCTTTACACTTAAATGCACATATCTCTAAGTGGGATTCCTCTTTTTCCTCTTTCCACTTTCTTCTCAAACACTCCTCTTTTCTCATTGGTGGAACTTTGTCTCACATGGATCAAACTCTATTATCTCATATTGGTTGTGAGAAGCATCCCACCTCCACATTTTCCTTTATAAGGATCCCTCTCCTTCTCATTTTCATATAGGATATACAAAGGGAGATATAGAGAAAATAGTTCATTGCTATAGTATTGTTATGTTATAGGTTTAGAGAGCAATTTTGGAGAAGGAGTTTGAGCCTTAGGGTTTGGACATTGGAGCTTCATTGCAACTTCTCTCTTCTTATCTTATTCTCTCTTGCATCCATGGCTTTCATCATGAGGTTTCATCCTTGCATTTTCATATTATCTTAGAGTCATATTTGTTTTCATAGATTAATATTGCATTATTGTTTCCTTTCATAGCTAAGATTTCCTTTTCTTGCATTGCTTTGCATTTTTATCATTTAGATTAGCTTCCATCTTCATTTACATTCATATTTTGATCCTTGAATCTCTCATTTTATGGTGTACTTGCATGGGCACAAACTAGGCCAAACTGAGGGCCTCCATTACAAACCCTTGTACTCCATAAATAGAGAGTTATTAGCCACCATTCGAGACCTCATTCTTGAGAAATATTGTATATAATTAATCATATAAGTGTACTCACATTTTAGTTAGATAGGTCTTAGTGCTTCTTTTATATACCAAGTAACTCAACCTTTCTCTAGGTGCTATTGTTATCTCCTCTTTTCAAACCCTCTTCATCAATCAACTAAATGGTAGGTTTTTGACCAAAAAATAATTGTCTCACTAATAGGTAGTAGGTCTGACATCATTAAAAAAATAATTATTGTTCCATTACAAGTTCTTCTCTTCAAAACAATCTTATATCAACAATCTCCCTCTTTGGCATTAATCGAAAACCAATACCAACAACAATACCAAAAAGTAAATAAATCTTTGAAACTTCTTCCTCTATTAGTGTATATATTTCCTTCCTCTATGTAGGGTAATGTGAGCTTTTTCAAGTGCCTTTACTACTCCCTCTTTCTTATATTTCCCTCTTTTTGATATTTAGGTATTCTATCTCTCTTTGCTCTTATATCTCTCTATGCTTATTTTTAGGGTACTCTATCTCCCTCTAGTTATTTCTCCTTGCCAAAGACTTGTCAACTCTATATGTAGATATAATAAATTCCAAATTATCCCTCTATCACCTTTCATGTGATTGTAAATCTTCTAATTCAACTCCTTCATTACTTTAGGCAACTCTTAAAGTAATATCCACTGCATCAAGTTGCAAGATACAATATTCAACTTAGTTGATGCAAGGCACTACTCATGCTTCTTAAGTAGCTTTGGACAAGGGTATCACCCTAGTTTAATTCTAAGATATTTATGTACATCCTTAGGTAAATCTTTTTTGAATATATCAGCTATCCATTCTTTTGTATTCACATATTCCATCCTTACTTCTTTGTCTTGAACTAACTCTCTTAAGTAATGATACTTGATTTCAATGTGCTTAGTCTTTTTGTGCATCATAGGTTTATTTGATATTTTTATAGCACTTGTATTATCATAATAAAGTACCATGGGTTTAGTGATTTCCTCCTTCATACCTTTGAGTGGTTGTTGGATCCATACCACATTTGTACAATTTACTATAGTAGCCACATATTCAACTTCAGTAGTAGATTGAGATATGCAATTTTGTTTCTTGTTGGTCCAGGTGACCAATCTCTTTCTTAAAAAAAATGCTCCACCTCTTGTGCTCTTTCTATCATATATGTTTCCATCCAAATCAACATCTGTATAGGCTCTCAACTCAAATTTTTCATTTTTCTTGGAGTATAGGCCATAGTCTTCTATTCCTTTCAGATATCTCATAATTCTCTTAAAAGCCATAAAATAATTTGCAAAAAATCTTGCAACAATCCCAATAGATAATGTAATGTCAAGTCTTCTATGTACTACATATAACTTTTCAATCATAGACCTATACAATGTTTGATTCACATTAGTAGAATCATCATTCTTTGATAGTTTGTGTCTTATCACCATAGGTGTGCTAACTAGTTTTGAATCTTCCAATCCAAAAGTTTTTAATATTTCTTTCACATACTTAGACTGAGTGATGTATATACCATATTTCATCTGATATACTTGCAAACCAAAAAAGAACTTGATCTCTCCAAACATAGACATCTCAAATTCTTTCTTCATTTAAACTATATCTTGACCTCTAAATATGATATCATCAACAAAAAAATTAGCTATTAAAATCGCTTTACCTCCTTCTTTCTTCAAGTGTAGATTTTTGTTATTAAGAGTCTTCTCAAAACCAATCTTCACAAGATAATTGTGAAGACTTTCATACCATGCCCTTGGGGTTTTCTTTAAACCATATAAAGCTTTGTGTAGTCTATATACCATGTTCTTGTTGTTATCATCAAAAAATCCTTCTGGCTATTCTATATAAACCTCTTCTTCTAATATACCATTCAAAAATGTTGATTTCACATCCATTCGATAAAACTTTGAAATCTTTGGATGTAGAGTAAGAAGGTAGAGTTCTTACTACTTCCAATCTTGCAACAGGGGAAAATGTTTCTCCATAGTCTATTCCTTCTTCTTGTGCATACCCTTTGCAAACCAATCTTTCCTTATTCCCTATGACTTCACCATTTTCATCCAACTTGTTTCTGTACACCCACTTGGTTCCAATCACATTCTTGTACTCTAGTTTGTGAAATATAGTCCATGTTTTGTTCTTCTCAATCTAATCAATCTCTTCTCTCATGGCTTTACTCTAGTCCTCATTCTATAAGGTATCTTTCACTATATTAGGCTCATGTATGCTCAACAAACATATATCACTTCTTAGCTTGTTCCTTGTCATTGGTCTAGTATCTTTATCTCGAATAATTTTTTCAACAAGGTGATGTCTTTTGACATACTTTGACAATCTTGGTTATGCTCTTATTTCTTCAATAGGTCAGTCAACTTCAGAATCAATATGTACATCTCTATTAAGTAATTTAGCATATCTTTCATGTACACGTATCTTAGAATTAGAATGTGCCTTAGCTATTGTCTATAAATTGGCTCCTAACTATAACTTGGTTCTTGAATGCAACTCAACATTCATTGTATGTGACTTGATAGTCACTAAAACTTGTTGTTGATTTACAACTTGGTTTATCTCATCTTCATTAGTAGGCATACCTTCATAAAAGTATACAAATGATTTATACTCTTTAGGTTCCTTCATAGGTTCAACTTCATGTACCTCTATATATTCATCAAACCTCATATTTTTTATTTCCACAACTTTTTTAGTATTAGTATTTAAACTCTTATAAGCTTTACTTCTTGTGGAATAGCCAAGGAATATACCTTCTTCACTTTTAGCATCTAATTTACTATTCCAAAAATCCTTAAGAATGTAGCACTAGCTTCCAAATACCTTACAATATTTTACATCGAGTGACTATCCATACCATAATTCAGAAGGTGTTGAATGAGAACCTTTCTTGACTTGTACACAGTTCAAGGTATAGATAGCTATACTTACAGCTTCTCTCCATTATTTTAAAGCAACATTATTCTCCATCGTGAGTTTCCTAGCATAGTCCATTATAGATTTGTTCTTCCTTTCAGCAATTCCATTTTGTGGAGGGGTTCTAGGTGCAAAAGTTTGTCTCTTGATTCCTCTATCACTACAGAACATCTTATACTCAATTGATGTAAATTCTCCACCTCTATCAAATCTCAAACATTTCAATCTTTTTCTTATTTCCTTTTCAACTCTAGCTAAGTACCACTTAAACATTTGGAAAGCATCATATTTTTGTTTCAAAAATATAACTGTCATCATCATAAAACAATCATCAACAAATATAATAATGTACTTGTCACCTTTGTAGCTTTGCACATCAATTGGTCTACACAAATTAGTATGAAAAATTTCCAAGATTTCTTTAGAGGTATGAGTCTTACTTTTAAAACTAGATTGTTTCATCTTGCCTAACTAACATTGTTTGCAAATCATATTATCATATTTCTTTAGTTTAGGAAAACCTCTGACTCTTTTTGTGTTACTGATACTCACTAAGTTATCAAAGTTAACATGACATAACCTCTTGTGCCATAACTACACATCATCAAATTCTACAACAAGACAAGTAGCATCATTCATATCAAGAGAAAATAGATAACCTCTAGCCTAATCACCTTTCCCAATTAGTTTCCCATTAGTGTCATAGATCTTGTCTATCTTATTCTCAAACTCAACTTTGCAAACTAAACTATTCAATTCTAACACACTCAACAAGTTATAGTTAAGTCCTTCTATATAATAAGTATTGTCACACATGATCTTTTTTGGGAGTTTGATTTATCATTTTCCTTTTATTAGACAAGGTGCATCATTACCAAACCTTATACTATTTCCATCATAATAATCAAGGGTAATGAACTTACTTTTATCTCCAGTCATATGATGTGAACAGCCAATGTAAATGATCCATCTATCACTTTTTTTCACATAAGATACTAGTATAGTTGCCTCATCCCAATCAGAATCATCCTTCATTGCAACATACACCACTTCATCATCATGGTCACCAGATCCATATTTGGTTTCCTCTTCAGCAATGTAGTAAGACTTCTTTCCTTTATCTTTGTAATGTTCGATGTCTTCATCTCTTTTACTTATGTATTTGTCTCCATTGCTATTGTTCTTCTTCTCTAGACATCTAGTAGCAATATGACCAACCTCATTACAATTAAAGCTCATGATAGGTAACTTGCCTTTGAATTTTCCTTTGTCTCTATGAAATCTCTTTGCAAGCAATGCTTCAAGTTGTTCTACATCCTTCTCATTTGTATCATTTTCACTAGAAAAATATTTGACCTATTTGTTCTTCTTTTTAGGTTCTTTTTATGAAAGTTTAGCTTTCAAAGAAGATTCAACATTCTCATATTTGAAATTATCAAAATTAGAGAGTTCAAAGGCAGTGAGTATGCCTATCAATCCTTCAAGTCTCGGATCATTACCATGTGTACACCTTAGTTCTTGTATGGAAGAGACTCTAATAGCATAGATGGGAAATAGGGTTCTTAGTACTTTATTGATCATAGTCTCATCTTCAATCTTACTAGTTTCTCCTCTAATAGAATTAACTACTTCTTTTACTCTACCACAATATTGAACTAGATTCTCACTTTCTTGCATTCTCATATGATCAAACTTACCTCTTAGACTTTCAAATTTGGCTCTTAGCACATTTTTTTCTCCTCCATGATCTTTTCTATAGCATCCCACATCTTCTTAGCAATATCACATTGCTTGATGTCATCAAACTTAGTGTAGCTTATGGAATATGCAATCTCTAACATAGCATTATAATGTTCTTTCTTCTTTTTCAGATCCTTGATAGTTAGGGCTCCAACAAGGTCAACATGATTAATGGTGATGGTAGATTTTGCATGATCTCCAATACCTCCTAGGTGTAGCTTCATCAGACTTTTCCATACAAGGAAGTTCTCCTTGTTAAGATTGGGTACCTCTCTTTTGGACATCTTGATCTTTTGCTTTTGGTACCTTCAAACTAGTCCTTTCAAGCACTATGGCTCTAATACCATTTGTTGGAATTCTTTAGAATAACTAAGAGGGGGAGTGAATTAGTTATTCAAGGTCTAGATGTATAAATAAAAAATTTCAATGCTTAGTAGATCCATATCCATAAAACCTTATCATGCATGAATCCATTAGATCATACAATACTTAAACTTTGGAGGTTATTGTCCTAGGTTAAAACAACTTTGCAAAAATGTAAACATGAAACAACATAAGAAAATTCACATAATTTGATACAAGCATTTTACATGGAAACCCAATTTGGGAAAAACCACCAATAACATGCTACTAATTCTCACTCTTCTAATGTGATGTCCTATGAAAGGCCAACACTATTAAAGGTTACAATACACACTATTAAATGTAACATAGTTAAAGGATTTCAATCACCCTATTAGGAGTGAGCCTTGTTAGAGGACTTTAGACCATTCCATTAGAATGTCACTTAGTGAAAGGATTTACAAACAATTTTTAGGTCAACCTTAATCCAAAGGATTTACCCTAAATTGATACCATGATTAGAAAGTAACAATAAGGCTTGATCTAATGATAGACTACAACTCACTTGTAGAATACAAATCTCTATTTTAGTTCTCCATTCTACTTGGCATTCACATACTTTAGCTCTAACAGCTTCTTCACCCTTCAAGCATTCATACTCTTAAGTCTTCTTGCTTTGCATGCCAACTGCAGTCACCTCTATTCAACCACTAAATGAAGAAATACCCTATACTGCTTTTCTTCCTTAGGTTCTTGCATATGACAACCTTTGCTTCTAACCATCTATCTCTATAAATAGAGAATTCATATCTTTTTCCACTGAATCACAATCGTCCATTTTAGGGTTACGTAGGATTAGGTAGGATATAAAGAATCTACCCATTTTTTCATTTGGTTCCTCTAGAAACTTCTTATACAACCTTCCTTGTAGTTGCCTCAAAATGGTTTGCCTTGAATTCTATCACTAGTACATTTTGACTCATTTCTTGACAAAAATTGGTCAAATTTTTGACCAATTTCTTTCTCACTATTTTTTTCATCAAAAATTTGACCAAGTCTTGTAGGTGTTGAAATTTTTATGATGCATTTGATTGAAATTGGCTTCCCTTATTATTAAGACAATTGGTCAAAATTTCAACCAAGTTTGGTTGAAATGTCAACCAAAGTATTGACTGGGATGCCAAATCCATAACGACATCCAAGTCGATGCATTGGTCAAAATTTCCACCAAATATTGGTTGAAAATTTGACCATTGTTGGCCCTTAATCGACTAGGATAGCAAACCCATGATGGCATCCTGGTCTATGCATTCGTCAAAATTTCCACAAATCCTTGGTGGAAATTTTGACCAAGATTGGTTGAAATATCCACAAATGTTGGTAAACATTGGTTAAAATTTTGACCAACATGTTTTCTTTTAAAACAAATTTACTAGAAGATAAATATCCAAAGTAATCACCAATGACAACCTAGTCAATGATTAGTTTGGATATTTATCTTCAAGTCTTTGGTGGGTCTACCACCACCTTGAGATGATATTTCACATACCTATATTGATGGCACTACAAGTAGCCATGGATGGATGAGATTCTCATCTATCAAGGTGTCTCATTCCCTACATCTAGACCATGGAGAGGGAGAGAATATATATTGGGGTCATATCATGTTTCCCCACCTATACCATGAGTAGGCATGTGAGTTAACCTTATCCCTCCCTCACACCTACATATAGAAAAGGTAAACTAGAACAAACATGATTGAATCCACACACAAAATAGAGGGTACCCACCATGCTTAATATCATATTCATAGAATGATCTACCCACCACAAAGGTCCACTAACTAGAATATTCATAAAATATGGATTTTGTAATAACATTGACAATGTCCACTCCATGGAAACTGAAAGTGTATCAGATGCTACACTAAACATAATTTGCAAATGTACAAAATATTAACAAAAAGTAAATCAATTTTGACCACTTAAAACTTTTATAAAATTTAAAAAAACAATTGCTAGAGTATGTGTGAGAAGTATAAAACTAGGGGACAATTACACCAATGCCTTATTCTTATGAAATGATAAAGTAAAAACACTTATAGTAGTAGTTGACTTGATGAATTCATCTTTGTCAAGAAATTGCCATTCTCATCTTCATAAGCGATGAGAACATCAACAAAGTCTTTCATCTCTCTCCCATATTTTGGTCCTTTCTCCTTGTGCTTCTCTAATATTGTATGCATATACAAGTCCAAATGTGATTTTACCTTGATGATTTCTCTCTCATACCCTTGAAAATCAAGCCACTTCAACTAGCGAATATAATCCCCAATATTAACACACCCATGATACACAAAAGACTCCTCAATCACCTTGGAAATAATCTCCTCTAAGACCCCCGACTCCTCTCCAAAATACTTCTCATTAATGATCAAAGACATGTGTGTCTTGAAGTTCAAGAAGGAGAAGAACCTCTTCATGTTAACATTATTTTTTAGATGAGCCTGCTCAAACAAAGAAGAGACCCCTTTGAAAGTTGTTGGGATCTGTTGGGAGCAAAAGACTAGATTCTCTTGGGAGAGAGAAGCTCAAGAATATAAATCCTCTGAGAAATTATCTAGAAGGGGTCATATTGATCCCAAGAAACCATTGAATAATTGTACCACAAATGCTTCCCTTGTGAAATTTGAGGCTTTGATCCTAAAGCCTTGTCATTCACTGTGAAACACTCTCTTTCTAACTCTGCAGAGTTTATTATCAAAATAGGGCGACTGCCAAATTTGACATGCATAACTAGCCCATAGCTTTTAGCAAGAGAAGTTAAGATCTAGTGAATTGGCCTTTTACTATCAAGAAGAATATGAAAGAGCCCAATTAAGGGAAGATCACTTGGGCCTGGAGGATGATGGTTCTTATTATTAGAACTTGCAAGGATTTTTAGTAGAAAATGAGCAACATAAATTGTAGCAGCTCCAGCCACAATAAGAGGCCATGTCATTGTTAGTTCCATCTCAAACCTCTAATTTTCTTTTTGAATTCTATTGAAAGTACACTAGGTTACAAAACTTATATAATCACACCAATAAAAATTGTGCCTTAGACATTTTCAAACATATAAACATTTTTAGTATTCGAAGATAATTGAACAAAATTCATATTTTGAATTTAATTTATCTATCATCCTTTATATCTCTGGCTATCAAGATTCTCACATGATACAACTCAATTTACACAATATATTATAACATGATATTAATTCTTATAACAAGTGAAAAATTTTAGACCAAGTCACAGTTAGAGATAATAATGAAACATTTCTTTTTGCAATGACCTAGTCCACAATTAAGTTTATATAATTATCTTTATAAAAGTATGATATAGACTTTAAAAAAATCCATCTCTCATCTTCCATTGGTTTTATGGAATATGAAACTTTTTTCTAATAACCAAGTAAATGTAGCTATCTCAAATTAAGATATTGTCAATGATTTCTTTCTTGAGTTTTCATTAATTCAATTACAATTAATCTTCGTAAGAACTTAAGGAATTTATATTATTATTCAAATAGGTGCCTTACAATAACTTTGATTTAATAATAATAAGTTTAAGATCTAACTTCAATGCAATAATGACACAAGCAAAGGATGTAAAACTAGGGCCAAAGGCTCACCTAGCTATCTAAACCACCCTGCTGGAGTTAACACAATGGAAGCAAACATAAGAAACAACAACCAAAGAAGGAAGAAGAGTGAAATAATTTTATTGATTCCTTAAAATATCTTCATACATGCCCAATTGTAAGGCCTTCTGGGTTACAGTCAATTACAAATACATTCACATTCAAAGATCCAACTGCAAATTCACACTTTTAGTTCTACTCTCCAATTTTCTCCTCCCCAAAAAATTTCCTAACTCTAAGCCTAAACACTCTATATATACTTGCCAAAATGGCTTATAGATCATTCTAGAACATTACATAAGAGGAAGGCTACCCAAAAATGGTCTTGGCACATCCCAAGAAAAGATCTTAACATAAATGTTGCAATCGAAATAAATCCCACAATTCAGCTTGCAGAAGTTACATCCAAATGTTGACACTTGGCATACAATAGTTAACTTGGCACATACTAGAAAATTAGCACTCGACATCCACTAGAAACTAGCAACTCAACATCAACTAGAAACTGGCAACTTGGCAGCAACTGGAAACTAGCAACTCGGCATCAACTGAAAACTGGCAACTCGACATCAACTGGAAACTGGCAACTCATCATCAATTGGAAATTGGCAATTTGGCATAAACTAGAAACTAGCAACGCGGCATCAATTAGAAACTAGCAACTTGGTAGGAATTGGTAGAACGACCAAAATAAGTAGGATAACAAGGCAACCTAGGATGCTCCTACATCATACAATTGGGGTTGAAAGAAATGATTCTCCTAAATCATTGAGATGTCATAACCTAAGCTAAATCCAACTCAGATTGAGAAATCCATGTAGAATCTTCAACTAGTATATTCTTCCACTTCACCAAATACTCGTACTAATATTTTCCTCTTGTGCTCTTACCAACTCTTTGATCCAATATCTTTTCAACCTCTTCAATCTGCTTCTTAGGATAATCTTCTAACACAACAACTTCATCATCTGAGTCATGATACTTGTATGAATCAGCAACATTGAATATAGGAGATATATCTATGTCATCAAGTAACTCAAGTTCATAAGCATTTCCACTATCAAACTTCTTCAAGATCTTACAAGGTCCAAATTTTTTCATCTTCAACTTACTATATGTTCTAACTGGGAATCTTTCTTTCTTCAAATGAACTATCACCTCATCACCAACTTGAAAATCATGGTGTCTTCTAGACTGATCAGCATTCTCCTTATACTTCTAATTACTTTATTCCAACCTCAACTTTACTTCCTCATGCAAAGACTCCATAAAATCAGCAAATTCTTCTCCTGCAGCACTTCTCTTTCTTCACTAACAACATCTCTCAAATCTGATATACCTCTAGGATGCATTCCAATAACAATCTCAAAAGGTGTCTTCCCTGTACTCCTAATCACATAATTGTTATCTGCAAATTTAGCTTGTGCCAATACCATCTCCCAATTACTTGGCTTATTCCCAACTAAACATCTTAGCAAATTACCCAAGCTTCTATTCACAACCTCTGTCTGTCCATCTGTCTGTGAATGGAATATACAACTAAACTTCAACTCAGTACCCATCTTCTTCCACAAAGTCTTCCAAAAATAACCAAAAAACTTATTGCCTCTGTCAGAAATATGCTTCTTGGTAATCCATGCAATCTCACAATCTCTTTAAAGAAAATTTCAGCAACATGCTCAGCATCTAATGTCTTCTTACATGGTATGAAATGAGCCATCTTAGAAAATTTTTCCACTACAACAAATATAGAATCATACCCCTTCATTGTATTAGGTAATCCAAGCACAAAATCCATACTAATGTTAGTCCAAGGTTTCTCAAGAGCAGTAATAGATGTATACAAATGAGTATTTTGACTCACCCCTTTTGCAACTTCACAAACTCCACAACTCTTTACAAATTTTTGAACATCCTTATACATTTGTGGCCAATAATACTTCTCTTTTAGAAAACTCAATATCTTATCAATTCCAAAATGTCTAGCTAATCCACCACTATGCTTTTCCTTGATCAAATTCAACCTCATAGAACTTCTAGGAATACACAACTAAGTACCTTTGAATAACATACCTTCTTGAATGAAATATTCATCATACTTATTGATGTGATCTGTAAGATTTGGTGCTCTACACTCTCTCCACACCTCAAAAAAATTAGGATCAGCATCATACAACTCTTTCATTTCATCAAAACCAAGAACTTCAACCTTCATTTTAGTCAACAAAGAACATCTTCTACTCAATGCATCAGTAAATCTGTTAGTAACTCCACTCTTATGCTTAATAAAAAATGTGAAACTCTAAAAGTACTCAACCCACTTCATATGTCTTTAATTCAATTTATGTTGACTTCCCAAGTATTGTAAAGCTTTATGATTAGTATACAGCACAAACTCCTTAGGAATCAAATAATGTCTCCACTTCTTCAATGCTTGAATAATAGCATAAAACTCTTGATCATACACAAAATATTTTCTTTTATCATCATTCAACTTTTCACTAAAGAAAGCAAGAGGCTTACCTTCTTGACTTAATATAGCTCCTATTGCAGTACCACTTTTATCACATTCAACTTGAAATACTTTGTTAAAATTACGTAAAGCCAATATAGGTAATTCAGCAACCTTTTGTTTCAAAGTCTCAAAACTCTTATCAGCTCCATGTGTCCACTTCAATTCCTTTTTATCTCCCCTCATTGTCTCAAAAATAGCATTACAAATAGCACTAAAATTCTTTATAAACTTTCTATAAAAACTAGCCAAACTATGAAATGATCTTACTTCACCCACATTCTCAGGTGTAGGCCATTTCAAAATTGCTTTAACCTTCTGAGTATCCATCTTTAATCCATCAGCTAAAATCACAAATCCCAAATACACAATCTCCTCTTGTATAAAAGAACACTTTTTCAAATTAATCAGCAACTTTTCCTCTTTCAACCTCTGTAATACTTGCCTAATATGCTTAAGATGTTCTTCCTTAGTCTTACTAAATATCTAAATATCATCCAAATAAATAATCACAAACTTACCCAAAAGTCTTTTCAAAACTTCATTCATCAACCTCATGAAAGTACTAAGTGCATTAGTCAAACCAAAAGGCATAACCAACCATCCATGCAAACCATCTTTTATCTTGAAAGAAGTCTTCCATTCATCACCTTCTCTGATTTTGATTTGATGATAGCCACTCTTCAAATTAGTCTTAGTAAAATACTTTGCTTCACTCAAACAATCCATTATGTCATCCATCATCGGCATAGGAAACCTATATTTCACTATTATCTTGTTAATGGCTCTGGAATCAGTACACATTCTCTATTCTCCATTCTTTTTAGGTGCTAATACAATAGGTACAGCACATGGACTCAAGCTTTCTTTGATCAAACCTTTCTACAAAAACTCATGCACTTGTCTGTTAAGTTCTTCATTCTCTACAGGTGTCAATCTATATGGTGCTTTGTTTGGCAAACTAGCTCCAGGAATCAGATCCATACAATGACTTATACTTCTTACTAGAGGTAAACTACCAAGAATATCATCAGCAATAATGTCTTTATACTCATTCAGTAATTCTGTAATTTCTACTTGCACTTGACTATCACTATCTATTGTCACTTAGTCATTACTAGCTTTTTTTGCTCGGTCATTACTACCAACACTCAGTCCTCTAGGAACTATCACAAAACAAACTTGATTCTTTTTCATTTCTTTTTCAAATTATTTTCCATTAACCATGCAAAATTTTACTGTAGTACAACTAACCTAATCTGGACTTTCAATCAAAGGTAGCAATGTTTGTTTCTTCCCATTTACCCAATGAGTCTATTGATTCAATCTTCCATCATGTACAACATATATATCATATTGCCAAGGTCTACCCAACAAAATATGACAACAATCCATGGGCATAATATCACACAAAACTCCATCAAAGTAATGTCCAATCTTGAATTTCACAAGGCATTGCTCACTTATCAATACCTTATTCTCATCTTTGATCCATGAAACATGTTAGGGTTTAGGATGCTTTAGCCTCTATATTTGCAACTTGGTAACTAGCTCTTATGATGCTCAATTTGTAGAACTTCCACTATCAATGATCACTTTACAGAATTTTCCATCCATCTTACATCTTGTCTTGAAAAGACTTCTCCTTAAAACAAGTTCCTCATCACTTCCCTTATTACATAAGGTTCTTCTCACCATCAAATTTTCTCTAGCCCCAGGTCCACTTGGTGAACTCTAAATGTCTTCTTGAATCACAACATTTCTATTATTCTACCCACTTTCAAAAGATCTACATTCAAAAGATTTATGTCCCTCTTTACCACATCTGAAACAATTACCATGAAATCCACTTCTAGAATAGGAATTACCTCTTCCTCGGTAAGAATTAGTGCCTCCTTGGTAAGAATTACCACTTTTCCATTTGGTCTTACCTTTCTCATCATTCTTCCATTTAGATTTTCCTTTATCCTATACAAAATTGTCAGATCTGCTACCTTCACCATAAGATCTATCTCTACCTCTCTCGAATCTACCACCTCTACCTCTTTGTCTCTGTTCATGCTTCTTTGTCAAGATTTCCTCAGCTTTCAAGGCATATTGATATGCTTCTTCTATATTTTCTAACTTCACAAAACTTATTTTACCTTGAATTCCAAATCTCAATCCATTAATGTACCTTGCAATTTTCTCAACATCATCATCCACATGTCTAGATCTAATTCCAATCTATAGAATTCCTTAGTACATCCTTTCATAGTCATGTCCATTTGTTTCAAATTTTGCATCTTTCTCAACAAGATAACTTGGTAATCAATAGGAAAGAATTTGTTCTTTACCTTTTTCACCATCTTTGGCCAAGTTCTAATCGTCTCCTTTCTTCTCCTTTGTCTATCAGTTTGCAAGTTCTCCCATCATAGTGATGCATGACCTTTCAACCTAGTAATAGCAATCTTCACCTTTCTATTATCAAGAGTGTTTGCATACTCAAAGAACTTCTCCATATTAGATATCCAATCCAACATAGCATTGGTATCCAATTTTCCATCATAAGGAACAACTTCTATAGGAGGCTTTGAATTTTTCCTAGTCAACACTCGTAACAATCTTTCCTCATCTTGATCTTCTTTAGGTTCTAGATTATGGTTTGGTGTTGCTACTTCATCATCACTTAAATCATCAAGATGTGCTCCACTCCTTTGGGTTGTCTCCACAACATCTAATCTAGCTACAATTTGCCTCAACTAATCCAATATAGAATTATCAACATTATTCCCTCTACCATGAACCATCTTTATAAATCAGGTTCTTGCAAGATCGTAACCCTCTGCAAGTTATAGGTCAAATTCGTAGATCTGCCACCCTACAATCAAATCTAAATTAGGGTTCTACATGATCCAATCTCCACAAGGATGAACCTCAAGCTCTAATACCAACTAACATAGGCAAAGCATGAAATAACTAGGGCCAAAGGCTCACCCAGCTATCCAAACCACCCTACCAGAGTTAACACAATGAAAGAAAACACAAGGAATAACAACAAAAGGAGGAAGAAGAGTGAAATACTTTTATTGGTTCCTCAAAATATCTACATACATGCCTAGCTATAAGGCCTTCTAGGTTATAGCCAATTACAAATACATTCACATTCAAAGATCCAATTATAAATTTGTAGTTTCAATTCTACTCTCCAATTTTCTCCTCCCCAAAAACTTGCCTAACTCTAAGCCTAAACACTCTATATATACTTTCCAAAATAGCTTATAGATCATTCTAGAACATTACATAAGAGGAAGGCCGAACCAACAATGGTCTAGACACATCCTAAAAAAAGATCTTAACATAAATGTCACGATTGAAATAAATCCTACAAGTCCACTTGCAGAATTCACGTCCAAATGCTAACACTTAGCATACACTAGATAACTCAACACATACTAGAAAATTGGTAACTCGACATCCATTGGAAACTAGCAACTCGACCTCAACTAGAAACTGGCAACTCGGTAGCAACTAGAAACTAGCAACTTAGCATCAACTAAAAATTGGCAACTCGGTATCAACTGGAAACTAGCAACTCAGCATCAACTAGAAACTAGCAATTTGGCATCAACTAGAAATTGGCAACTTGGCATCAACTGAAAACTGGCAACTCGGTAGCAACTGGTAGAATGAACAAAATGACCAGGATAACAAGGCAACCTAGGATGCTCCTGCATCAAATAACCTTTATACCATGGGCACAATCTAAAATATGGTCACTTTCTCAAATGCATACCAAGTAGCAAGATTATTGTAAAAGCATTCATAAATTTAAAATAATTATTCAGCATAGTAGTAATAACAAAAATTTAAAAATAGCTTTTTCATATATTTTCTTGAAATATACACTACATAAATGTATTTGTAGCTAATAAAGAAATTTTTTCACAGATTATAATTCAAAACCCCCAAAAAAATGCAATACTAAGAAAGAAGGCACAATAAGACGATTTATTTAGATGCTGACCTAAAATATTGAATGCACTTTGTTGTAAATCAAGTTGCTTGACCTACCACACTAAGTATGAGAAGGGTTGAAGGGGAACTTATG
Source organism: Cupressus sempervirens (assembly GCA_028749045.1). NCBI lineage: Eukaryota > Viridiplantae > Streptophyta > Pinopsida > Cupressales > Cupressaceae > Cupressus > Cupressus sempervirens. The sequence goes on along the minus strand of CM053792.1, from coordinate 977,182,909 downwards.
CATCTAATTGCATTTCTAACAACAAAATTTGTTGCATCCATAAATGAATTATGATTATTAGATGGTAAGAGAGGATGTTCTACAAAATATAGAAAAGTTTAAATCTTAACATCATAAAATATATATTTGTGATAAGAAAATATTCTATGGAAAAATGGAAAATTTAGAGATTGCAAAAAAATATGATTACACATGATGAACACATTTCAAACATATGACCAGACAAAATAAATGTTGATTATACAGTACTACAGAGCTAAATTGGTAAGTGAAAATAAATGGAAATAAACCACTTGTATCATATACAAAAACTAGAATGAAAGATCAAAATTAAAATAGATTGGAAGTATAGAAACATCATAATAGCATAATATCTTACCATAGCCATCTACAAAATATGATAGACTTAAAGGTCCTCTATAATTTAAAATGAGGTATGAGGGCTTAAGTATGAGAGCAAACACAAATCATAACAGTAGACGGTTATCTCAATCTTATTCATCCCAGTTTCTAAATAACACAAGAATTTGGCTTTGCATTACATGTTGCAATCTCCAAACTCACACCAAATAATTCTTTTTTTTTTTTGGTTTCCCCTTCAACTTTCGGCATAAGAAACATTTCCCTCACTAACCAAGCCTTTGTTAGGCAATTCATTTTCATTTTATAGAGCCCTCCTAACCTTTAAAAAAAGCCTTGAGGCAAGTAGCAATAGGAACATAAGGATCTTATCTAAGATTACATACAATTAACTTAAATTTACAAATCACTCTTAATAAAAAATAAAACTTGGCAAATTTGACAACCTTACCTTTGCCCAAATAGATGCAAAATTATCCCAAAATAAAATGTTTACAAATCATTGAAGATTTCTTTTAGTTTTTGTTGAGCAGCCAAAATTTAATAAAACATCATTGGTATAATTTGTTATTAACTTATTATAAAAGTCATATGTATCTTTAAAATCAATATATATCTTTAAAATAAAATTGCTACTTAAATACAAACAAACAAGAGATTATAAGCTCTTAATTTAAATAGTTAGTTTAGGATGGGATCATAATATTTAAATTAAGAATCAAATTTTTTAATGAGAAGAAAGTAACTTATTTAATTAAAACATTGAAACTTGCAAAGATAATAATATTTGTCATCCAAAATTAATAGATATTACAAAGATGAGCTTCCATATTGATGAACTTGATGACATACATTATAAAGTCCAAAATTTAATAGAGTTTAAAATGTAAAGGTAATTTTGAATATTAGAAGAATACAGTGTGATGAAAGGGGAAGCTGAATTCTTAAGCCACTGGACTAAACAGGGGTATCCTACTCTGATAACCCAAAAAAGATTGAACAAAATTAAACCACACAAAACTAACAAGAGATTCACCTAACAAATATTATGTTTTCAATATAGAGCAAAGAACATAAGGAAGAAGAAAAGAATTTATTGTATGTAAATGTTTCAATCGACTTTGTTCATGCATGGAATGATCTGCAATAAAATAGACATCATGTTAAATTTTAAAGAATTTATCTTCTATAAGAGTTTTGATGGACTCTCTACAATAAAATAGACACAATCACCCATGTGAAGTCATTAATGTCAAGGGAGAAACAAGTTAAGTAGTTAAAACTAACTTGTGGAGCACCTATGTTGGTGAACATGAATATTGTAACCAAGGAGGCTTTCAAATCCACAACCAACAGCCTTCTATCAAATCTGTCAAACAGAGCTTACATCCCTACAAATAAGGGTTTTGCTATTAGATCAGCCAATTACTCTGCTTCTAGAGAATTATATGGTTCAGTGTAGTGTTGGAGAGATTTATCAATATAGAATTGTAGATCATGCATGTTTCAAGCAAGAACAAAATTGAATAGTTGGTTTTCTTCAAACCAAGGAGCCTAAGTTAACTATGGAAGCTGCAAGGTGAGATTTGAGACATATTCCTTGTTTAAGTCTTCTCTGTCGCCCTCTCCCTCCCTTGAGGGATCTACTACAAATACCTCCACAACTCTAGTTGTTTACACACTTGCTACTACTCCTTTAGTATCCCCTTCACCTAATATGGTTAATAGAACTTCAAAAACAACAAAAAGTATGCTCAAAGAATTAGATTGTTCTCTTTTCATTTTATTAAAGCATGTCCTTATTTCTAGATTAGATTGGATTTTGTTTAAATTTTTTACATCAATATTTCCAAAACTCTTTGTTTGTTTCATTATTTGAATTTAAGAAAATAATAGAAAGAAAATGGATTGTGAATCAAATAATTTGATTTAAAACATTCGTGTTAAAGCTTTTCATACAATTGAATACAAATACAAGAACATTTTTCTTTTTAATCTTATAAATGAAAAGTATAATAAATTATTTTATCATTTATATCATTATCTTTGTTTCAAAATTGAATAATTTTATAGATCTCATAGTTATTGGGATGTTAATAACTTGACTTGAATCTTTACTTCTTTATAGGAAAAGATATGTTCTTCTGTTATCTTTCCCATTTGTAGGGTTACAACTAATTTTTAGAAGTTGCACCTAAATAAAGAATGAACACAATGTTCATTAACTTGCATTCAAATCTCTCTTCTTCTAATGTGGATTAGTGTACCCTCAAGAGGATCACTTTTTTGACAAGTTTAAGGAACTAAATGAGGATTGGAAAGGGGTTTATATTCTCCCTGTTTAAGGTCTTGTAGGCTAATCCCATTTCTGGGTTTTTTTGTTAGTTGATTCAATTCACTTCTTGTGAATTTCTTTTGTTTGTGTGTAAGACTTAATGTTACCTTTTTTTTAGATTCAAATTCTATCCCACTTGAATTAATCAAATTTTACATTCAAATTAACCTTTTTCCTTGTTTTTTTGGTACTCTTACAACATTATAGAGCTAGAATTCTAACAAATATCTATTGTACCACATAAAAAATTAAAATTTGGTAACCCATATGTCTTTCTAATTTACCTATAATAACTTGTTTTGAACTACCAAAATTACATCCAAAGACATGCCACATGACATTTTGTATGTTATAGTGGCTGATATGCCACCTACATCTGTTGACCCTTGGATACAACCTCCAAATTCAACTTGACATTTTAAGAAGTTCAACATGTATATTTAGGTCATGGTCTACCCACAACTTAGTGTATAAGTTCACCATGTGGGAAGACAAATTTGTGTACCTTACCCTATACACCTTTTTCAAATTGTGTATTCCATAAGCTCTAAACTCACAAAAAACTCAGTACTATTAAGGATAATTGTTTCAATCAAATTACATCAGTAGCACTTATGTCCTTAGGGGTTAGTTCACTTCTAACAATCATTATACTTTTTATAAGTGATATATGGAATGTGTGTATCAAAAATTTGAAATGCAGAGATAAAAATACACGATGCAGGTAATGACATACAATATCCTAGGAACAAGGGTCATTGTCAATAAATTTAAATAAATAGATTACCTCTAAGATAATCCTCTAGTAAGTGAGATTTCCCCTTTTTCCCAAACATTCAATCATTGAATGACACCTCTTAGCATGTTGGAGCATTCCTTAGCTATGCATTACCAATCAAAGTCATATGTAAAGAGAACTGTCTGAAGTGTCAATGTTCATGAATAATATAGGAAGTTGAGGGTCCCAATCAAGTATTATGTATATTTTTAAAAAATTCTAGTACACTTTATCTTAGTTTAATATCTTTTTGATAGGTCAAAACTTTGATTAGAGCCAATGTTATTGCAAACTATGTATGTTCTAAAATATTACTTCTACAATTATAATCATATTCTTGTATATCTTTCTAAATATGAAATATCATGGCCATGTTCCTAGTAGATAAAAACATGTTAATCAAGTTGTCATGAACCTTAAGGCTCAAAAAAAATGTTATTTTTGAAATGTTGTTTTCAAACAATGATGATGATAAGAATCTTCCTCCTTAACTATACTACTCCAACCAAAGCAGGCCATCCAGAACAATGAAGAGACAAAAATGCAAAAAAAGGAAGAAGGAGAAGAATATATATGACTTGGAGTGGAGATTATTTTAGAATCATATTAGCATCTAGGAAAATTTGAAGGAGAAGGTTCTATGCTTTTCAATTTACTTGGCATGTTCTCTACAAGAAAAACCATTGCCAATCCCCAAGTTATATGGACATCGAGGTGACAATGCATCAACCAAGCTCCTACCCATCCAAAATAAAAATATTCAGAGTTCCAAACTTATGAAATGTTGATTAGATTAATAAAATTGATGTAGAACATAGGGATAGATTTTTATTTTTAAAAATATATAGAATTTTTTATTCATATATATTAATCTAGAAAAAAAAAGGAAGAAAACAACATCCTTATTTTATTTTTATTTTCTAGATGTTAAAAACTCTCATTCCATCCTATAGTTATGCTCTTGGACAAAGAAAAAAATAGAATTTAATACTTTTTATTTTTATAATGCTAAGAACTATAGCGTCATTTTATAGTTATGACTCTTGATATATGATACCACTAATTTTAATGGCATTGTGTGAATATAATAAATAATATTGTTATGAGAGTCATTAGATTTCTACAACCCATAAGATAATCTTAGCTTCTAGATTTAATTGTTATGACAGTAACATGCAATCAATCTGGAAGCTATACTAAGAATTATATTATTTTGATAGTAATATAATAGTATAATTATTGAATAATATATAAAATTGTTTCTTTATTAAGTTGGCAAGGAAAGGGCCTAAATCCACATAAAAAGACACATTGTAACATTACCTCAACACTAAAGCACGATAATGGGTCATTACAGTTCAAAAGCTAATTACTAGAAAAATATAAAAAACAAAGCAATTGGAAGACCACCCCTAAATATCACATACTAAGGAAGAAATTAAGCTTGCAAAGATAAGTCCACTTTGACTATTTAACACTTTTAGCCCATGAAGTTTGATGTTTAAGCCACCCACAATGGTAGAGATCTATCTAACTATTTGTATAATATCACTAGCTACAAAAAAGAAATTTTTGGTGTTTGAAACTACTGAACAACAAAATGCTCAATACTGATATGGTAATACTCATACAACCTAAGGAATAGCCAATTCCTATTAGCAATTATATGTGCAAATCATTTGGGCCAAACTTCAACAAAACCAAGGATGGTTTTCTACTCTTTAGGTTCTGCTAAACCAAGGTGGGTATACCTAAGGGATAATTTACAAGGATACTACTATATGAAACTTAATTTAGTTTCATTCTGATTTTCATCTTCTACCCTATCACATATGTAGTTTATTCATTTATTGATACTCTCTGATTCATAAATATCCCTTTTAAGTAGATTTTGGTCATAATTCTCCTTGAGTTTATAAGAATCCCTGGTAATAGTAGCTACCTATGACTCAAAAATAATGTATAAATGAGTGTTAACCAGCAATACAACCTTGAATAAAAATGATCTTGAATTTAAAATTGATTTGGCATGCAGAAGCAAGATTTACTCTCATCTGTCATTTGATTTATATGACCAGTGCCTTATCCATTGGGCAAAAACTTACTATTGGTGGGAGATCTAATTCAAACAACTTGTGAATGAATTTATTAATAGCAATCACCCATTCCCATTCTTATAAAATATCCTTTCCATAAACTCATGAATTCTATTGATCTACTAAAGCATTTATATAATTCATTGAATTAAAAGCAAGAATAGAACCAATACACAACCAATCTAGAGTACATTCATCCACATGAACCTCATTGAAATGACCTCAAAATAAATAATCTCATGAAATGGAAATAGGAAATGATGACATAGAACAATGGTGTGAATACCCCTTTGTATTATCTATTTGAAATGACTAATATAGTAACCAATAGAATTTCAACAGAGGCCCAAAAAATTCAACTGGTTATGTCATATTTTTTAAGAAAAAGTACACTTGAGAGTATCTAAAAATACTATATGAAATGGAACCAACTGTACTATTTCTTGATAATTTCCAAAAAATACATCAAAATTCAAACCATCACATTGCCTTGAAAACTCATTTATATAGCCATGAGTTGCAACAAGCAAAGGGAAAATGTGATTGATAGGTGTCCTTTACAAAAAGATACTTACATACACCTATCATAAAAAGACAAAACTATGAATAACAAAAAGATTGATACATCAAACAATATTTTGCGGGTCCCTTTCTATTACACCAATTGGAAAGACAAGGGTACTATGATCTAATTCTTTGATTATTCTAATTCCTCAAAGTAAGTGGCCATCAAGCTTGAAAGTGATGAGTTATCTTCAGTTACTTGCAAACTTACTTTAACCTGAGGGTTCTCCTTTTCTTTATCATTAATTGTAAGGGTGAATTTTACTTTTGCACCTTCTTCTTCCTCATCATCTTCTACCTCATCACCTTCTACCATCTACTCTATAGACATAAATTTATCTTTCCACTTATTATAGGCAGTGTCATCTGGCCAATCAAAACTCAAGACCTCTCTTTGTACAGTTATTAAAGAATTTGCAACTGCCTCTATATCCACAAGATCCTTTTTTATGATATTATACAACAATTGTATCTTTACCAGCTCTTCATTTTTCATTGCCCATAATAGATATCCCATTTCATTTATAACTTTATTCATTCTTTCACAAAAAATCTCATCCAGCTCCCTCTTCCATTCTTCATTTTCCTTCACTTTATCAATTGTCTTTAAAGCACAAGGGAATAAATCAAATTTTTCTACAAAATACTTGGAAAAACAAATAGTTAATCTTCTTTAAAAAGAATCTTTTTTTTCATCAAAACCTTGCAATTTATTTAACAAATCAAAGATATTTTCTATTTGATGACAGGGCAACTGAACAATAGATATACACATAGTAGTGATATCTTCATTTCTTTTTGTCAACTTCTGCACAAGGGGTCTAAATACAACTTCATCTCTCTTCAATTCATCCTTGATAGATGCAATCCTTGCCAATTGATCAAAAAAAATTGGCTATTCTATCCTATCCACTAGATATATTACACCTTGCCTCAATTTCTCTTCAAAATGATTATTTAGTTCTACATGCAATTTCTCTTCTTCAAAATCCTCTGCAGTGTAGAACTGTGGCCTTTCCGAGGTGTCTAGTATCTCAATAATTGGAGTTGATTTGAAGGGTTCAATAGGTGGCCGTGGGGGGTATGCAATCCTTGGTCTACTGGATTCTCCTACTTTTCTTTTCCCAAGTAGTTTCTCCTTTTGAGATACTTTGTTTTCTAATGATTGTATCTGCACACCCCTTTCCTCATATGCTTTCAAAACTTCTTCGGACCTAGAATTGAGTTGAGAAAATCTATCTTCTTCCTAGCTAAACACCACACTACCAAATTTTAGCATTTTTGAAGCCATTCCAATTATTTTCTTACTGCCAACCTCACTAGCCCTAAACACTATTAGTGCACTATTATGCTCTGCAGTAGAAATTTCCTAAATCCTGGTCTTATCCCTTTTCTCAATAGACCAAATAAAAAGGGCTTGGTGGTCATCACTAGACTTGACTCCTCCATGAGCCTATGATACTTCTTCTTTAGTCTTGAATTGGACATCCTTATGTTTCCTTATTGAATCAAAGACCATGGCATTCACTATATCTCATTCTAGAAAAATGAGGACTCATAATTGTCTAACTATCTGCCTTTTGGCTTTAGGTGTAAATCGAGAAAAATCATTCAAATTTAGATTTCACCTCTTCTTTTATAATAGAGTTTGGTTTTTCAGGTTGCTCTGCCTTTATCTTTTCACATGTCATTTCAAAATTGCCTATGTTTAACCTCCACAAAAATTGTGCAAATTCTCTAGACTTCACAAAACTTTTATCATTAATAAACCTCTTAGAGGCTTGGGCAACTATAGGATCTATTTCCTTACCTTGGTAATCAGCAACAATTAGATCGAAGTAAGGTGCAAGAGGTTCTTGTGGTTTTCCAATCTCCAAATTAGTGGAAGTAATAATTACATCCCCCTCCCCACTAATTTGTCTAAGTTGTTCCCTTAAAAATGCTTCATCATCTATTCGGATTGGGGACTAGCTTGGGGAGTATTGTTCTACTTGAGAAGAAGAAGACCCTTGCTCTAACTTTTTCCTTTTTGGAGCATTGGTTGCAGATGGCCTTTATGGCCTTGCTCTTTGTTGTAGAGGAGCTTGTTTCTCACTTTGAACCATTACATAACCTACCTTTTTCTGCAAGGTCTACTGACCAAGAGCCACTATATTTCTATTGTTTATCCTCCTTTGCACCTATGCAGCCCTGTCTGGATAAGTCTTGGCATATATGGCCTTCTTTTCATTCATGGTTTGGATTATCATAGCAAAATTATTCATTAGTGCCTACATCTTAGTTCCCCAATATTTTCTATCTTTCAATGGGTCATAACTGGAGTCAAAAGAATTAATAAATTCTAGAGTCTTATTGAATACTATCCGTTTCTCCTTTCTCAATTCCTTCTGTTGTCAAGAAAAAACATTCCTAATAACATTCTCAAGATAGTATACCTAGTGCACCATGTGGGTAGCCTTTACCCTCTTTCTTAAGAGGTCATAGAATCCTTCAGGTTCAATAAATTTGGCATGAGATTCTACCATGTTGTATCTATCCAAGAACATGTTGAGATGTTTCCACCCTTTCCTTACAAAAATTAAATCATGCACTATAGTGACAATTGGAAAGAAGGTACCCTTCTTAGGCAAATCCCTCTCATCAATAGTGTCTATTTTCTATAACAACTCTGTTATCCCTATCTTCAAAGACATGTGAAATGGTAACACATGAGGCTTGCCCAGGAAGCCATATACTCTTATTACTATTGAGACATTATAAACGATTATATCCCCCCAATTATGACTAACCAATAGCCCTTGTGCATGGTCCTTAGGTTTGACCAACTCTAATAGTCCTTGTGGAATTCTAGGGTTGTCTCCTCTCAAAAGAAATCTAAGCTTTGATGCAAGGTATCTATCAAACCTAACAAAATTGGCATCTCTAGCCTCTGATGTCATATCCACACTCCATAATTGACCTAGATGCCTCTCTCCATCCTTGGTTATTTCTAGCTCCATACCCTTGGAAAAGAAAGTATATCCCTTGTACAAGCATATATACATAAGCAATGAATACCAACAAAATGGTTTGTCTACTTTCCCCAGTGCTATCCCCACCAAACCATTGTGAATTTCCTTTGCAAGAAAAGTAGCAAAATCCAGAATAGTGCTCATCCCAAATTGAAGAGTTTGAGCCATAATAAGGATAATTGAGCCTAAGATTTTTTTAGCTTCATCCATTCCAAAAATTTTGTAGAGAGAAAAATATAAAGCTTGAGCCCTAAGGTTAAAATGTCTTCTTAGTAATGCCTCTAGGGTGCTAGCAATAATCACAGACAAAGTACCAATTTTAGCAACATGCTCCTACAGTGGCTCTATCCTTAAGTAAATCCTTTGCACATCATACCTTTCTTGAAGGTCATCCATATCAATCATTTCATGCATGGCATGGTTAGGGTTGAGGTTGAAAACCTCACTAATCAATTCAAGGTAGACCCTAAAAAGATTCACTCTAGCATGGTTCTTTACCCACTCTGTAATTGGATCATATTTCTTGGTCAAATCCATCAATAAATCACTATCAAAGAAAACTATGGGGACTATTAATTTCTCAATGTCAAACTCATAGACATTGCTCATAGGGGTATCAAGTTTTCATTCTAAAAACCATTTCTTGAACAACTCTAAACCTCCCATAGAAACCTAGGCATCTCTTACCCAATTAGCTTTATCATAGAAACCTTCTACAATAGCTACCCTAGGGTGCTCAGGAATCAACTTCCTTGTTGAGATAATTGGTGTTGCACACATTGCATAATATTTTTATATTTTATTATTTATTTTTATTATGTAATGTTGTACCTAGATGGACGTGCAACATGTAAAGATTCCCATAGAATATTCTTGATGAGTTGTATTGTAACATTGTGAAAATATTTCATGTAATTATTTAATATTGGGGAAAAGAATTAAATGCCCAATATTAAATGTGGGGTCAGTGGGTTAAGTAGCACATGGTTTTAGCACATGGTTTATGTAATACCACTTAGTGGTTTTGTGGGACTTGCTACTATATAAGCAGCCACAAGGGTAGTTGTTGTAGTGAGAGAGAGAGAGAGAGTGACAAGGAGAAGATGAAAGGCAAGAGTCGAGTGGGACAAGGCTTGACAGGTTATCCTAGGGAGCATTTGTGAAGGTTGAAAGCATGGCATGGGATGTGTGGATTCATGCTTGTTCACATAGTTTTCTCGGTTGTGGCTATGGCCATGAAGGCTTCCATGGTTGTATGGCAATGGTATTTTTGCTGAATAATACAGGGTGATGGATGCTTTTGGAGGCTGGGTTTTTCCCTCAATGAGGGTTTCCCAGGGTATATCTTGTGTCACAATTTTGTGGGTATGTTGTCTATTCTCTTGCATGTGGATTTTAATTCCATGTTTATTTCATATCTATTATGGGTTATGTGAAAATGGTTATATTCTTTATTGCCAAGTTTCCTTACAAGTGGTATCAGAGCTATGGTTTTATTTTTTGTAACCCTAGATTGAATTCATGGGAATGCATGAGAGGATAAAAAAAAAAAGGGGGCAAGATATATGAGTGATTTATTACAGATCTGAGGGTTTTGGATTTGCAGTTATGACGGGATGTTAAAAGATTTGGGCATGTGAAATTGTTGGACAAAAAGATTTTTTCGAATGTTTCATTTAAAATGAGGGTTTTGGGGGCTAGCTTGCAGAAATGACCTCTTGGGTAAAAACAGACCTCACCATTGGATCCGGGTCAACATTTCCATAAAGTTTGATATATAATATGCCTTAGTTTGGCCATGTTCAGAGGAAATAAAAGAGTTTTTTGGTTTCAGCCCATGATGGCCATCAAATTTAATCCCGTCAGAATTTTCGTCACTGAAAAAAATAAAAAATGAAAAATCATACTGAAAATGGTAAAAAGACTGTCTTAGTAAAATGGCCATAACTTTCTCTCAGATTATCAGATTTTAGAGTTCTTATAGGCATTGGAAAGCTAATTCAGAGCACTACAAGATGATGTAGATTTAGTTCTATGATTTTGAGATTTTATCAGGTTTTAAGAGCCCTAAAGTCAGATGTTGTTTATTTTGAGCACGGATTGGGGCATAACTTGGGCATACGAAGTCCGATTTTGGACTTCAAGTAGTCAACGGAAAGCTCTTGGAGAGCTCTACACATTGGTTCAGATTTGGTATAGGTTTGGCATGATTTATTTATATTTTGACTATGGTAACTTGTGAGTTTATGACATTGGAGATTTAAGTTTTGATGTCATTGTATACTCAAGTTTGGTCTCATGATGATATGGTTATCAATGTTTGGTTTGGATATGCATGATGACTTGTTGGATCTACAAATTGTGCAGTGTTGTAAGCGGTCTATACTTACAGGTTGCATTTATAGCTTGGTTATGGGTTGTCTTTGCCCATTGATCTTTCATTATTGATGCATATTTAGATTGGTGGCTTGGATTTGGGTTGTCTATGCCCTAAGCCACATGATTTACTATTTTTTTCATGTAGAAGGGATGAGATGTTGTTACCAGGTACAGTCATGGTAGAGGATTGTGGTTGACTATGCTAACAGGTTGGACATATTGAGAGCCAGATGCTCAGTTCATGGATGTGATCATGGTGTCATGGATTTTGGCATGACATGATTGGTTATACAGGTACATCCTTGATGTTCATTAGCTTGGATTTTCTGATTTTGTTATGGTGGTATATCTTCTTGGTTAAGGATCATGGTTATTTGGTTTTCTTTTGAGGAGCTCATGATGTGCACTTTGAGTTCTTTGATAGTTTGATGCCTTGGTTGATTCTCATGGTTAGAGGATGGGTTTTCATCATGATGTCATGGATAGCTTGGATACACGATTTAGTGGGAGCTTGTGACAGTGATGGGGTGATAGTGCAGGATTAGTTCCTAGTTTGGTTTATATCTTCTTGGTTTGGAGAGGATGGATTTTATGATGCCATAGGTGACTTGGTACCACGGTTGAGTGGGAGTTGTTGGCATTGATATATTTATTGAGTGTTTGCAGATGTTGGAGGTTTGTCTTAGATCATGTTGCTGTAGAAGCGTCTTTGACATTTGCATGGTACACTTGTTATCTTCATGGTGTTTGAAGATGGTTAGATCTTGAGGACTCATGGAGTTCTTTGTTATCTTCATGGTATGTGGAGATGGTTCTTCCTGGTATGTGGAGATGGTTTTCTTCATGGTGTGTGGAGATGGTTTTTCTTCATGGTGTGTGGAGATGGTCGCATCTTGAGGACTCATAGGGTTCTTGGCAAAAGGTGTGGTTTATGCTTTTATTTGGCATGTTATCCTTGGTGTGAGGATGGTTTCATTATTATGTCATGGTATACTCTTGATACGCGTTTAGAGTTGTGACATGTTATGGTGTGTTCATATGGAGCATGTTATCTCTTTAGTTGAGATGGTAAGATCATGTTGTCATGTTTATGTTCTTGAGGCCATGGTTGGAACTTTAACATTGTTCTTGGTTTAGTTTCTTAGTATTGAGTACACTGATCATAAGTTGGATACTTCATGATATTGCTATGTTGCATTTGGAGTTGGCATGGATTGATTGGTTACAGGTGCTCATGGATACTTAGAGACGGTGGTGACGCTGATTTCTCTTGGATTAGAGAAGTATCTGTTGGGATAGTTGATGGTTTTCAATAGCAAGTCCGAGGGGCAGTCACCTAATATGGACTTGAGAGGAGATTGTTCTTAGATGAGTCCTGGTTGGAGACTTGGGTATCTTGATGAGCATTCTCATTCCCCACTCTTGGTCTACTCGGCGGTTTGCTACTTGAGAGGTATAGCTCATTATTTTCTCTCAGTTGCATTATATTTATGCTTGTCTTTCATCGATATGGATCTTGAGCTATGATACATGAGTTAGTTCTGGAGGGTTCATTTGAGAGATGGTTAAGCATTGGTTATCTCCATGTGCATATGTTGTTATGCTGGTTGAGTTTGGGAGATGGTTTTATATTGGGCATATTCCTTGGATTAGGAATGGTTATTCCTTGGTTTAGGAATGGTTTTATTGAGTTTGATCTTCTTGTGAGAGGCTTACATCCATAATTAGTTATATGGTATGGTTTGGGTGTTGTTGAGGCTTCTTGTTGAGGTTTTATGGAGGAGATCATACTTGCACAGTTTACATCTAGAGGTGTGTGTAGAAGGACATGATACAGGTTATGATTTGCATGGTTTCTCTAGTCTTCTTTATCTTCCGGATGTTTAGTTTTTTTCCTACATTGGATTTGAGATTGGTTGGAGATTGTGATCACTGGTTTGTGCTCATGTATGTCATGTGAGAGATGACATGGTTATTTATTTCTCTTTCCTCTGTTGGTTGTGGAGAATTTGGGAGACTGTTGGAGACTTGTTATGAGAGTTTTTCTTGCAAGATATTGGTTTATGTATTGTGGATGTCCTTGATACTACATGGATTCACTTCTTTAAGATGTGTTGAGTGAATTGGTTATAGATTTGACATTATCTTTTGCAGTGGGAGCTTCTTGGTATATATGTGGCAGGTATTGCTTTTGAGGCTTGTGATTGCAGGTTACAGATTGGATATGTCGGTGATATAAGATTCACTTGTTATACCTTTGAGGTATGGATAGTTGGATGGGTTTGGCACTTTGCTGTGGGTGCTATTTCAGCTATGGATATTTTGACAACTATGGATACATGTGATTACCTTTGGATCAAGTTTTTTGTGCTTGGAATTTCAATTGGTACAGGATTTTATGATCTTCTAATGTGACAGGTTGGGTGGCTTTCTCCTTGGATGGCTTCTATGTATGTCCAGTGGGAGTGGCATAGTAGGAGGTGAGATCATTCATGATTGAGATGCTGGATACTTTGATTTTGTTGCGGGTACCAAGATGGAGCACTTGGTGTATTTTGATCCATGATGGTGGATGTGCTGGGAGGGATTGTTCATTTATGTGGCTACGGATTGACCCTATGCAATGTATACAACAAGTGGGAGATTGTTGAGATAATGGGTGTTGCACACATTGCATAATATTTTATATTTTATTATTTATTTTTATTATGTAATGTTGTACCTAGATGGACGTGCAATATGTAAAGATTCCCATGGAATATTCTTGATGAGTTGTATTGTAACATTGTGAAAATATTTCATGTAATTATTTAATATTGGGGAAAAGAATTAAATGCCCAATATTAAATGTGGGGTCAGTGGGTTAGGTAGCACATGGTTTTAGCACATGGTTTATGTAATACCACTTAGTGGTTTTGTGGGACTTGCTACTATATAAGTAGCCACAAGGGTAGTTGTTGTAGTGAGAGAGAGAGAGAGAGTGACAAGGAGAAGACGAAAGGCAAGAGTCGAGCGGGACAAGGCTTGACAGGTTAGCCTAGGGAACATTTGTGAAGGTTGAAAGCATGGCATGGGATGTGTGGATTCATGCTTGTTCACATAGTTTGCTCGGTTGTGGCTATGGCCATGAAGGCTTCCATGGTTGTATGGCAATGGTATTTTTGCTGAATAATACAGGGTGATGGATGCTTTTGGAGGCTGGGTTTTTCCCTCAATGAGGGTTTCCCAGGGTATATCTTGTGTCACAATTTTGTGGGTATGTTGTCTATTCTCTTGCATGTGGATTTTAATTCTGTGTTTATTTCATATCTATTATGGGTTATGTGGAAATGGTTATATTCTTTATTGCCAAGTTTCCTTATATTCCTCCCCTTAGTTATGTCATGTACAGATAAAGCAAATTATTCCAGAAAGTCATCGTGCACAGAGCATTTCAAATAATCCATCTATCCTATGAATTCTTTTTGGGAAGGCATTTTGAATAAATCCTAGAAATTATATAATAGTAGACACTTGATTTCAAGGAGTCACAAAGTACTTACCCATTAAAACTTGCACTTCTTCTCTATATAATTTTTTTTGCAACTCACTAGATTGCTGGATAAAATTTCTATGCCCTAGCTCTAAAAAAAATTTATGCTTTGATATTCTTTCTACACTTTGGTGGTTCATTAATGGTGAAATTGTGAGTTTTATTCATGCATTGAAACCACATGAATGAGTTCTGCACCATATTTACTCTCAATATCTATTACCTCCAAATTGCACCTAGATTTAAATCCTATCTATAGATTTCACCAGATCAAATGACTTTAATTCAAAAAGAAATGAGATTTATGGCTTTAAAAACATGGTCACATGTCACATTACCCCTTACCTGCATTCCTTAAACTTCTTGCATCTTAAAATTTTGGGTAAGCGCTATTCGTTGATCAAGACAAGATCAACGATCACACAAGTTTACAATTTAATAAGGCCTAATCAGCTATACTGACCAATAGGTAGTCTTTATGTGAGTCTATGCCTCTTGAAAACCTCCATGCAAGTGGGTCCCATATCATCTTCTATGCAAATGAGTACTTGACATCATTCTCTCCATGTGTCAAGTTGGCGCATTCCCACTTTCCTTATTAAACAAGCATTTTCAAATTACGGGCTTACGCCCTTCATTGATCTTAACAAGATAAATGGTGACACATCTCAAACCATTTAACACTTTTTAATTGGAGTGCTGACATCACCACGGACATGTGCCTGCATGGCGCATACCCACTTTCTTTAAAACTTCATTTAGGTTCTTAATGTGGGCTTGTGCCCTTTGTTGATCTTGATCAAGATCAATGGTATGAAAAAACTTTGCACTTTATGGTTGCAACATACATTTAATAATAAATTCTTTAAGCCTTGTGCTTTGAAAAATTTGATTACTGCATAATCGCTGGAATTTCTGTGCCCATAGCATAAGTACTTCTAGCTAGGCACATCTAGCATATAGCAAGGCATGACTCAGCATTCTTCCCTAATCTTGGCCCCACTGTGACATGTAGTGCAAAGGTGCATACCTACATTTCTTATTTCTTGAGTAGTTTCTTAATGCGGGCTTACACCAGCCCTCAATCTTTGAAAAATCTAGGGTTGATAAAAATCCAATCCTATTTGGCAAACACACATCTCCATTGGCACAACTGGTAGTATATACCAACAATTGCTTTACAACTTGGCACACTATAGCACACACTAGAGATTCTCCACCCCACCTTGCTACATGTCAAAATACCTCTTGCCTACTTTATTTAATTCTTATGCATCTTCTTAATGCAGGAAAGCACTAGCCCTTGATCTAAACAAGATTAATGATTGTTGAATCTTGGTCATAAAGTGATACTTTTGTTAATATATCAACTAATCACATCGTAGGAATTCTAGAATGTGCATGAAAGGTACTAATAAGTCTATAAAAAGGTTCTGGCAATTTATGACAAATCACAATCTTTGTGGCACACTAAGACCTTAAAAAAAAAAGGAAAGGGCTATGTGTTATCAAAGTGCATGCCCACGTTATTTAAAAACCTTGCATCTCAACATTGTAAGAATGTGATACTCATTGATTTGAACAAGATCAATAGTCACACAAAATTTGTATCACATAGGATATTTCTCAATAAAATAATCGAGCAAATTGTAAACAAAGCACAGCCAATAAAGGTTTAAACAAGATTTTAATGAGTTCATGCTTGTGTAAGCCCAACCTTAGGGTAAAAGTGATATGCCTTAAAATTATTTTTGTAATATTATTTCAAAAGTTTTCAAAACTAGTGTAAAATAAAACAAGGCATTAGGGTTTTCACACTTAGGGTTTTCCAACTGATTGCTCTAATGACAAACCTTGAGAATTTGATAGAATTCCAACAACACAGAGACTAGGACATGAACTAGGGCAACCTAAGCATTTGAAAATACAAGAAACAAAAACCCTATTCTTCATGAAACAATACCCTAAATTATTTTTCACTAAATTCTCAAAAAAAAATTGTATTGTAAAAAATCAGACCAACAGTGGCTCTGTCTGGGGATGATAGTCTACTTGAGTCTATGCAAGAATTCAGAATCTTTGGGAGAGAAGAACACATACTTAGTATAGGAATGACAACTGTTTTAGAGAGTACAGAACAAAACAACAAAATAGGGAACCAGACTATACAAGGATATTTACAAGGATCTACAAAATATACACAATCTACAAGAACACAAGGAACCCTAAAACTAATGTTCATGGAAAACAAGATACCTTAAGAAAAGTATCTCTTCAAGAATTGTCCATGAACTGGAAATTCAAGAATATCTCTAGTTAGATGTCTCAAAAAATATGAATCTTCCCTATTTGTATCATAAATGTTATATTGACCCAACCAAATTGGGTCAAATTTACCATGCTTTCCTTTATCTTCCATTCTAGCATTCCACATTAATACCATGTCAGCTATGTCAAACTTCCTCTCAGTGGTCCTTTTTTCATATAAATACTTCATCTATGATTGTAACTTGGCATTTTGAACAGATGATTCTCTTCTTGGTTTTTCTAATTGTAAGACATCATCCATTCTGAGTTGCATCTCATCAACAATATCATCTTCATAAAGTTGAATAAACTTGTACATCTGTTTTAGGTTATTTTGGGGAAGTCTAGCCTGTATACCATAAACTTAATCAAATGGGGAACATCCAATAGCCTTTTTCACAATAACTCTGTCATCCCATAAAGCTAATGGAAATTTTGAATCTCATGCCTTCCTATTTTTCCCTAGAATTCTTTTGATAATCTTTAGTATACTCTTGTTACTTGATTCTACCTAACCATTTCCTTGGGGATGATAAGGTGAGGATGTGTACTCTATAATGCCATATTTACTACAAAAATTCTTATATTCCTGAGACCTAAAACACATAGCATTATCAATCACAATTTTCTATGGGCATCTAAATCTAGTCACAATGTTATTCGGAATAAAATTAATAACCACTTTACTTGTTGCATTCTTAGTAGGGATTGCCTCAACCCACTTGGTAAAGTAATCAATAGCTACTAAGATCCAAGAATTCCCACCACTAGATTTGTTCATCATTTCACCTATAAAATCTATTCCTCATTGTTGAAATGGTGCATGCACTTCAATAGGTCTTAATGGTAAATTCCCAAAAAAAATCAATTTTCCACCAAATCTCTGGAAAGTATCACATATTTTCACAAATTCATGAGCATCTCTGAAAAGTGTTGGCCACTAAAAGCCAACCCTAAGGATTTAATGAGCAATAGTCTTAGCCATATAATGACCATCACACACACCCTCATGCATATCCTTTAAAATCCTTCTGGACTCAATTTCATCCACATAGTTCAAGAGAACCCCTTCCATATTTCTCCACCACAATTGACCTTGAACTATAACATATATTATAGCCTAAAATTTAAGGGATCTTTTCTAGTTTTTTGTTAACCCTAATGGATATTTCATGTTTTGCAAATAATAGATCACATCCTTGTACCAATTAGAAATATCCATATCACAAAGATTTTCTCTACAACTATCATCCAATTGGTTGATTTGGTTTGCCTCTAAATTGGCTTCTATCATTAATTTGGCCAAACCTTGACCCCTAACCAATTTAGTGATCTGAATGTCAATATTGAATTCTTGTATTCTATTGATCCATCTACATCTTCTACTAAAGACCTCCTATTGTGAAAAAATATCTTTTACAGTAGTAGTAGGAACAAATGCAACAATAGTAGCTCCCATTAAATAACATCTAAAAGACTTTACCCCTTTCACCAGTGCATATGCCCATTTCTTAGTTATATCATATTTGAGTTCTACTACTTGCTAAAAAATGCAATGGGTTTTTCATAACCTTCTACATATTTTTGTAACAATACTACAGCAACAATATGAAATGAGGAAAAATAAAATATGTGCATTGGCTTGTCATAATTTGGGGCTCTCATAATAGGGGCATCTTTAATAGGTTGCTTAATCTTGTGGAATGCAATACTAGGTTCACCATCCCACCTTATCTCAGATCCATTCTTAAGCATTCTTGATATAGGTCTACTAATTTCTACAAAATTAGTGACAAATCTCCTAAGAAAATTAATCTATCCAAAAAATGACTAAATTCCCTTAACACTCTTAGGTTTCTAAATCTTGTCTATTGCTTCTACCCTTTTAGGATCAATCCTCACTCCATTTTTTCCAACCAAGTGTCCTAATAACTTTCCTTTCGTGACACCAAAATGACACTTTGTGGGATTCAAAGAAATGTCATACTTAAGGGCTCTAACAAATACCTTCTCTAGATGCATACAATCATCATTTTCATCTTTAGAGTAAGTAGTTAAATCATCCTGATACACATCTAAAAATTTATCAATAATATCAGCAAAAGCCACATCCATGGCCCTTTGAAAACTAGTCATAGCATTAGTAAGCCCAAAAGGCATCCTGACATAAACATAAGTACCCCATGGAGTGGTAAAAGTAGTCTTGAACTATTATGATTCTTCAACAAACACTTGATTATAGCCTAAAAATCCATCCATCATAGACATTAGCTTAGAACTAGTAACCCTTTGCAACATGGCTTCCATATTTGGCAATCCATAATTATCCTTTAATGGAGATATATTAAGATTTGTGAAGTCAACACATAACCTTTTGTCTCCATTTTTCTTCCTAACAGGATCTAAATTGGATACCCAAGAGGAATGCCTAATAGGCTTTATAATCCTAGCATCTCTTAACTTGATCAATTCCTCTTGCATTTTAGGAGCCAAGATAGGATTTATTGGCCTCTATTTTTGTTTAAATGGCTTAGCATCTAGTTTCAAAGGGATCTCATGCTGAAAAAGATCTTCCCTATATGCTTTTAGGTCATCATATGACCATGCAAACACATGTCTATACTTCCTTAGCAGCTCTATCAGATCTTTCCTAATTTTAGGAGGCAATTTCTTACCAATATACATTTTTTAAGGTGTTTCCTGAGTTCCCAAGTTTACCTCCTCTAGATCTTTGGCATTATATTCACTGGTGTTCATTTGTGACCTATCTTGGTTGTCAAAAATAGTTTCTAAAACAACTAGACCCTTTGGGATTTTATTTGTCTTTAACTGCACAAATTCCTACCCAAAAATAGTATCCTTTCCATTTATATTTTCTACATAAGTTACACAATCAATTTCTTGTCCTCACAAAATATTCTCACAATTCAAAAATCTTAGAATATCCTTATCATCTTCAAAAACTTGCCAATTTTTGACATTATTAGGAACAGAGGGTCTAGTTTGAGTCTCAACTTTGGATATGCCAACAAACGTAACATCATCAGGTTTTATTGTTATATTTCCTAACAAGTCTACCATTTTTTTATTAGTCCTATCTTTCCAAAGTATCCCAAATGCATCAAAAAATTCAATCATATCCCATACATCATTTATGTATTGTTATAATCTCTTATTTTTTAACACAAGAATTTCTTACTTGAGATACAACCAATTTAGAATCTCCTATAACATATAAACATTTTATCCCATGTTTATGAGCTAATCTAAGACCTAACAATAAAGCCTCATACTTTTCTATATTGTTGGTACAAGGGAAACTTAAAGTAAAAGAGAATTTGTATGTTACCCCTATTAAGGATATTAACAAAATACCTACACCTACTCCATCTTTGTAGCAAGCACCATCAAAGAATATGGTCCATAAGTCTCCCTTATCTATTTTTGTATCAGCTTGTACTTCCATCTGAGATTTATGCTTTTCCTTCTCCAAAGTCAAAACCTCTGCTCTGAATGCATTGACATCTGTATCCACAAAGTTTGTCATATCATCCTTAATATCTTTTTCTATCATATATATGCTCTTTGGTTCTCTATTTATTTTTACCAAATTTCCATCAATGTTAAAAGTAGCAAATGATAGATCACATTGCAAACTTCCTCCCATGGAAGCACTCCATTTTCTAGATAATAACATACCATACTGAGGTGGAATATCAACAACTAGCACACTCATAGTAAGTTCTTTTTTTGGATAGGCTATCAATCTATAAGTTAAGGCATTAATAGTACCTATGACTATCACTTATTTTTTTATCCATGGTACAACATCTTCCCTGACTAGTATCAACTTTCAAACCTAATTCCTTCATTATTTCAAAAGGCATAACAGTATTGAAAGCACCAGAATAAATCGTGCAATTTTTTAATGTTTTACCATTTACTATGATACTGAAGAAAAATGGCTCAACACTTCCCAAACATTCATTAATAGAGCTATCCAAAAACATCTAAGGAATTTGAGACACAACTACTTCAACTTCTTTATCTTTTACCTTTTCTTTGCTTCCTTGCTTGGGATCATGAATTTCATTGCAATCTTTTTTTGTCTTTACATTAGCATTTCCTAACCATGCTATGGCTTTATTCCTGTGTTCAAGGATCCTTAATAATTTAGCAAAGTAACTTTAACAGTGATCTATGATAGAACATTAAGAATATCTATAGAAGAATCTGAGGGATTATCGGTAGTCATATCCCTTTTCTCGTGATGTTTATCAAAAGTAACTTGATAATTCTTGTCATTTATAGTGATTTCTTTTGATACTTTCTCATCAAGTTTCTTAGAAAAATTATTTGAGCACTCTAACTCCTTAAGATTTCCTCCTTTCTTTGGTTACCACTTTTTACCTAAAATTTTGACCTTCATAGCAAGAATTTCTTTAGGCTTTACAATTTCCTTTTTCTTAGGGTCAGCTTTCTTGATAAATATACTAGCCACCTTACCATTATCAAAATTCTGAGCCATATGTCTAGTTTGTACTTGAGCTACCATGCTAGCAATGATCTAATCAACCACTTCTCTAGAAGGGTTCCTTAGTATCACCTCCTCTCTAGTAGATGCCATGTTACATACATTGTCGTCAACATCATTCTCTTCATCAAAAAATACTTGCTACTGCATATGACCTTGAAACTGTCTTTGTTCCACTACATCTCTATCAGGATCATCACTGTCATAATGGTCATAATGTGACTCAAACATATTACATCCTACGTCATCACTACTTTCTTCATGTTCTTGATTTTCTTCTACCTCAGTTTGATTTCCAGAAAATGACAAAGCTATTGCACAATACTTAGGAGCATGAGGTAACTGACAAACAAAACACCATGTGGGTTTAGTAGTGGATTTAAGGTCATCTACCACATTTATAGAATTTTTGGATAAAGGATCAAGGGTAACCTTCTTACAGGTATTTTTAGGAGGAGGAACATTGGGGTGACCATCCTTCCAAGTAGTATTATAAGGAAAATTTTGCAATCTATTCTATCTACCAAAATTGGACTGGTAAGGGACCTTATTTTTAGTGGGATTCCTATCATTTTTTCCTTGGGGAATATTCAAAAAAAATTTAGCATTCAATACTTGACTCATCTCACTAGGCTCCTGTCTTTTTCCTCTGGTAGATTTGTGCTCTTCTTTTCTATTTCCCTTACTCCCAAATAACCTAGCGTCATCTCTTTTGTTCTCCAATCTCCCTTAAATCCTCAAATTGTTTTCTATATTGATAGCAATTTTGAAAGCATCTCTTAAAGTCCTAGGCTCCTTATCCCTAAGCTAACATGCCATTTTACCATCAAAGGCATTCAAATAAGTAATCATACATACCTTATCATCAACTTGCATGGCTTGCATTAGCTTATACATCCTCTTCTAGAATCTAGTGTTGAAATTAGTAAGAGATTCATTATGCAACTTCTTAATATTATTGAACTCACTTAGAATATAACTTGGGTTTTTTTTATCACCATATTTTTCCTTAAAACAATATTCAATGTCCTTCGAATCTGCAAGGGATGACTCAGGAAGCCCCTTGAACCATTCTCTAGCATTTTCAGTTAATGAGTGAACAAATAATTTCACAATAACATCTTTAGCTCAACCTCATAATCACTCATCATGTCATGAAAATTTCTCAAGTGATCCTCACAAGTAATAGCATTATTTTCAACAAATTTGGGAAATCTTTTCCTCATTTCTGGTGGGATAGGGTTAGGGAAACTAGGAATACTTTCAAAGCATATCTTCCTATAGCCTTCTAACTGAATGGGTCTTCTTTGTAAATCAACCTTAGAAGCATTGACAACATTTCTCTCATTATTGTTAAGAGCATTACTAGTACTAGGATCTACATTCAATTTGTTGGGATCCATTTTTTGTGATGAAGAAGACAAGAAAGAAGTAGACAATTTAGTAGTATTTTGATTTGCAACATTTGTTTTATCATTATCTTTAGGAGAAAATATAGATTGTTTCTTAGCATTTTCTAGAAACCTAATCTTGTTATTCATCTCAGCTATGGCTACTTCATTCTCTACAATTTCCAACTTCTTAGCCAAAGCATCCTTCTCTTTGCTCCTTTTTTCTAACTCAACATCAAAAGGTGACAAAGATTCATTGATCTGGATGGACTTTATTGGTTTATTTAGCTTAATACCAACTTGTTTTTGTTTTCCCTTATCTTGGACACCAACAGCATGTTCTACATCTTGTTTAACATCTAGGGTCTTATAAATTTTGATTTGTTGTATCATAGGACCCTCTTGGTTTAGATCTTGATCCTTTAGTAGCTTTTACTCTTGTATTTAAGTTGTTCAACTTGACCCACAAATTCAAGCTGCCAAGCACTGGCTGCTATCTCATTTTTCTTTTTCAAAGTAGCAATTCTCTTGAGTAACTCTTGCTTTTCCTCATAAGCCTTCATGATCTTTTCCTCCCTTTCCTTCTAAAATTTCCTTTCAATGCCTTCTTGCTCAGCAAGCTACATTATCAAAAATTCATTCTCATTAGGGTCAGGAATGGTAAACTCAAAACTAGAGGTCTTCTCATCATTAAAACTTTTAGGCTCTAAATGTTTTGGTCTTTCCTTTTCAGGAGAGTAATTTGACATGAAAGGGTTTTTGCTACGCTAGAAAATATTATTACTAGTCCTATCCTATAGAAAAAGTGCATGTGGTTGAACAACCTTTTCTTGACATATCATTTTAGGAGTATTATAGAAATCATCATCAGACATAATAGGATGAGATCTAGGCCCCTTGCAAAAAGATTCCTTTTCAACAGAAATGTAGTTATTATTTTCCCTTGCCATTTGTTCTTGGGAATAATTTCCCTTTTGCATTTGGGCTCCTTTCACAGCCCAATTTTTCTTTCCTCTAGGAGGAAGATCAGTCTGTAACTTGATAATTGGGTTCTTCTTCACATTTGCCCATGTATTTTTCACACTTCCCATGATATAAAATGTTCTTAAATTTGACACTAGTTAAAACCTTTATGAGTCACCACCCACCTAGGGAAAAGTAATAAAATAGTTTTGTTGACCTAACAGAATATCACGAGATTATCACAAAAGAAATGGACAAATAGAAAGCACCCAATCAAAAAAAAAAATTGGGACTCTAACTCTTTCTTAGTGGATAAGATGCCTTTGCAAGGACTATACATGTTAGTGTACACTTGTGGAGTGGGGTTTTATTTTTCTTCTTTTTAAATTCTCAAGATTTCTCACTAGAAAAGTCCACTAAAACCACAAGTAATTTCATAGGATCTGACAAGTATAATATTAACACTTGTCCCTAGTAGAGTCACCATTTTGTTGGTGTTTGAAACTACTAAACAACAAAATACTCAATACCAATATGGTAATACTCATAAAACCTAAGGAATAGCCAATTCCTATTAGCAATTATATTTGCAAATCATTTGGCCGCAACTTCAACAAAACCAAGGATGGTTTTCTACTCTTTAGGTTCTGTTAAACTGAGGTGGGTATACCTAAGGGATAATTTACTAGCATACTGTTGTATGAAACTTAATTTAGTTTCATTCTGATTTTCATCTTCTACCCTATCACATATGTAATTTATTCATTTATCAATACTCTCCGATTCATATATATCCCTTTTAAGTAGATTCTGGTCATAATTCTCCTTGAGTTTATAAGAATTCCTGGTAATAGCAGCTACCTATGATTCAGAAATAATGTATAAACAAGTGCTAACCAGCAATACAACCTTGATTGAAAATGATCTTGAATTTAAAATTGATTTGGCATGCAGAAGCAAGATTCACTCTCATCTTTCATTTGATTTATATGACCAATGCCTTATCCATTGGGAAAAAAATTACTATTTGTGGGAGATCTAATTTAGACAACTTGTGAATGAATTTATCAATAGAAATCACCCATTCCCATTCTTATAAAATATCCTTTCTATAAACTCATGAATTCTATTGATCTACTAAAGCATTTATATAATTCATTGAATCAAAAGAAAGAATAGAACCAATACACAACCAATCCAGACTACATTGAGCCACATGAACCTCATTCAAATGACCTCAAAATAAACAAGCTCATGAAATGGAGACAAGAAATGATGACATAGAACAATGGTGTAAATACCCCTTTGTATTATCTATTTGAAATGAGTAATGCAGTAACCAATAGAATTTCAATAGAGGCTTAGAAAATTCAACTAGTTATGTCATATTTTCTGAGAAAAAGTACACTTGAAAGTATCTAAAAATACTACATGAAATAGGATCGACTGTACTATTTCTTGATAGTTTCCAAAAAATACATCAAAATTCAGACCATCGCATTGCCTTGAAAACTCATTTATATAGGCATGAGTTGCAACAAGCAAAGGGAAAATGTGATTGATAGGTGTCCTTTACAAAAAGATACTTACATACACCTATCATAAAAAGATAAACTAGGAATAATAGAAAGATTGATACATCAAACAATCTTATGTGGGTCCCTTTTTGTTACACCAGTTAGAAATACAAGGGTACTATGATCTGATTCTTTGATTATTCTAATTCCTTAGAGTAAGTGGCCATCAAGCTTGAAAGCGATGAGTTATCTTCAGTTACCTGCAAACTTACTTTAACCCAAGGGTTCTCCTTGTATTTATCATTAACTATAAGGGTGACTTTTACTTTTGCACCTTCTTCTTCCTTATTATCTTCTACCTCGTCACCTTCTACCATCTACTCTATAAAAATAAATTTATCTTTCCACTCATTATAGGCAATGTCATCCAACCAATCAAAAATTAGGACCTCTCTTTGTACAATTATTAAAGAATTTTTAATTGCCTCTAACAATTCTTGTGGGATTCTAGGGCTATCCCCTCTCAAAATAAATCTAAGCTTTGATGTAAAGTATCTATCAAACCTAACAAGATTGGCATCTCTAGCCTCTGATGTCATATCCACACTCCATAATTGAACTGGATGCCTCTCTCCATCCTTGGTTAGTTCCAACTCCATACCCTTGGAAAAGAAAGTATATCCCTTGTACAAGCATATATACATAAGCAATGAATACCAACAAAATGGTTTGTCCACTTTCCCCCATGCTATCCCCACCAAACCATTGTGAATTTCCTTTGCAAGTAAAGTAGCAAAATCTAGAATAGTTCTCATCCCAAATTAAAGGGTTTAAGCCATAATAAGGATAATTGAGCCTAGGATTTCTTAGCTTCATCCATTCCAAAAATCTTGCAGAGAGAAAAATATAAAGCCTAAGCCCTAAGGTTAAAATGTCTCCTCAATAATGGCTCTAGGTTGCTGGCAGTAATCATAGACAAAGTACCAATTTTAGCAGCATGCTCTTGTAGTGGCCCTATCCTTAAGTAAATCCTTTGTGCATCATACCTTGCTTGAAGGTCATCCATATCAATCATTTCATGCATGGCATGGTTAGGGTTGAGGTTGAAAACCTCACTAACCATTTCAAGGAAGACCCTAAAAAGATTCACTCTAGTGTGTTTTTTTACCCATTCTATAATTGGATCATATTTCTTGGCCAAATCCATCAATAAATAACTATCAAAGAAAACTGTGGGGACTATTAATTTCCCAATGTCAAACTCCCAAACATTTCTCATAGGGGTATCAAGTTTTCATGCTGAAAACCATTTCTTGAACAACTCTAAACCTCCCATGGAAACTTGGGGATCTCTTACCCAATTAGCTTTATCATAGAAACCTTCTACTACTACTACCCTAGGGTGCTTAGGAATCAACTCCCTCCCCTTAGTTATTTCATGTATAGATAAAGGGAATTGTTCCAAAAATTCATCATGCATAGAGTGTTTCAAATAATCCATCTGTCCTATGAATTCTTTTTGGGGAGGCATTTTGTATAAATCCTAGAAATTATATAATAGCAGACACTTGATTTCAAGGATTCATAGAGTACTTACCCATTAAAACTTGCACTTCTACTCTGTATGATAATTGTTGCAACTGACTAGATCGCTGAATAAAATTTATGTGTCCTGGCTCTAAAAATTTTGTATGCTCTGATATTCTTTCTACACTTTGGTGGTTCATTAATGGTGAAATCATGAGTTTTATTCATGCATTGAAACCACATGAATGAGTTCTACACTATATTTACTCTCAGTAATCGTTACCTCCAAATTGCACCTAGATTTAAATCTTATCTGTAGATTTCACCAGATCAAATGGCTTTAATTCAAAAAGAAATGAGCTTTATGGCTTTAAAAACATTTCCACCTGTCAAGTTACCACTTACCCACAGTCCTTAAACTTCTTTCATCTTAAAATTGTGGGTAAGAATTATTCATTGATCAAGACAAGATCAATGATCACATGAGTTTACAATTGAATAAGGCCCAGTTAGCTGTACTGACCAATAGGAAGTCTTTATGTGAGTCTGTGCCTTCTAACAACCTCTACACAAGAAGGTCCCATATCATCTTCTACGTGAATGAGTACTTGACGCCATTCTCTCCACATGTCAAGCAGGCACATTCCTGCTTTCCTTATTGAATGAGCATTTTCAAATTGTGGGCTTGCACCCTTCATTGATATTAACAAGAAAGATTAATGGTATGAAAAAACTTTGCACTTTATGGTCACAACATGCATTAATAATAAATTCTTTAAGCCTCATGCTATGAAAAATTTGATTACTACATTAATCGCTGGAATGTCCATGCCCATAGCATAAGTACTTCCAACTAGGCACATCTGGCATACAACAAGACGTGACTCAACATTCTCCCCTTATCTTGGCCCCACTATGATGTATGGTGCAAAGGCACATACCTACATTTCTTATTTCTCAAGAAGTTTCTTAATGCAGGCTTGTGCCAGCCCTCGATCTTTGAAAAATCTAGGGTTGATAAAACTTTGATCCTAGCTGGTAGACACACCTCTCCATTGGCACAACTAGTAGTATATATTAGCAATTTCTTTACAGCCTGGCACACCATAGCACACACTAGAGATTCTCGACCCCACCTTGTTACGTGTCAAAATACTGCTTGCCCACTTTATTTAATTTTCATGCATCTTCTTAATGCAGGAAAGTGCTAGCCCTTGATCCAAACAAGATCGATGGTCGATGAATCTTGGTCATAAAGTGATACCTCTATTAATATATCAACCAATCACATCACAAGAATTTGAGAATGTGCATGAAAGGTACCGATAAGTCTACAAAAAGGTTCTAGCAATTTATGACAAATCACAATCTTTGCGGCACACTGAGACCTAAAAAAAGGGCATGGGCTAGATGTCATAAAAGAACATGCCCACATTATTTTAAAACCTTGCATCTCAACATTGTAGGAATGTGATACCCATTGATCTGAACAAGATCAATAGCCACACAAAATCTATATCACATAGGATATTTCTCAATAAAATAATCGAGAAAATTGTAAATCAAACACGGCCAATAAAGGTTTAAACAAGATTTTAATGATTTCATGCTTTTGTAAGCCCAACCTTAGGGTAAAATTGATATGCCTTAAAATTATTTTTGTAATATTATTTTGAAAGTTTTCAAAACTAGGGTAAAATAAAACAAGGCATTAGGATTTTCACACTTAGGGTTTTTCAACTGATTGCTCTGATGACAAACCTTGAAAATTTGATAGAATTCCAACAACATAGAGACCAGGGCATGAACTAGGGAAACCTAAGCATTTGAAAATACAAGGAAAAAAACCCCTAATCTGCATGAAATAATGCCCTAAATGATTTTTCACTAAATTTTCAAAAAAAATCTATATTGTGAAAATCAAACCAACAAAAACCATAAGTCCATCTTAACCTAACTAATAAAAAATTTAGACTATTACTATCACTACCATATCCATAATTTATATTTCCCTATATAAAGACAATAAGATTAATAAATGGACTAATATCTATTTGACAATACAACCAAAACTAACAAAGAACTTATATTAAACAAAATTTAAACCTATAGAAAATCATTTGAATTTAATTATAATCATGTCTAATTATAGTACCACTATATAATTATCTCTCTCACCATAATTGAAGGAAAAAAACATTAAAAATGATCATATGTATAGCTAAATTGTCCATTACAAATCTGATGGGAACCCAACCATTAACAAGAACAACAACAATATTCTACTAGGGAGGGTCAATGAAATTAAACATTCTAGACCTACAATGAATTAAATTGATTAATTAATGAAGGTATGTTAGTTTGAGCTTCACCTAGTTTCCAAAATACTTTAATATTCTCTACTTAACAAGGCCAACCACATGAAGGTGGAATCTCATCCTGCCCCCCCCCCCCCCACCAATATCAATCTAAATTTTGCATTATCATCTAATTACATACTTCATTCATTCATTCATCTATTTATGAACTATAACATTCAATCAATACAATCACATAACATTCATTGATATGATATAAAATTCATTAATATACAATATTAATCAAGACTTCATTAACATGACATAAAAATCAATATTAATATGCAATATTCATAGATAATTACTTAAAACAATTTTTTTTCATTATTCAACAAAGTTTATCAAACAAGGTTTGTCAAAGATCATTTTTTAAAATCATTTCTTATTTTTGTTTTTCTTATCTTTCTTAAGGTAAAGGTTGATAGGAGCATCAATATCTTCCTCATTCTGCTCCTCTTGTGGCACATGTAATGTCAAATTATGATTCCTCCTCTTATTTTAAGGAGTATGAGGCTACTACACTAAAAGGGGCTTTGTTGCAATAATAAGTAAATGGGTTAAATTGCCATACTCATTTTCTTTTTTTAATTGTTACAAGCATTTCATTAACCAGTAGAACATAACATGCATTTTACTTACCTAAAAATGCCACATCATTTACAACAGCATTTCAATCTGCCACCACCTCAACATGTTGAACACTTTGAACATGCTCCACTCCTTCACCATGATGTTCAACATGCTCTAAAATATTCAAAAAAAGGTTACATGTCAAGTTGCAACTGAAGATGTTAAATTGTATTCATAATGTGTAAGTAATTTCCAATAGAAAAGTAATACCTCCACCACTATGATGTACATCATGACCTTCATCACACGCGGGTTTTGTGATAGGATTTGAAGGTTGCATTCAAATGTTATGTGCATTATTATGCAGTCAAATTATGTTGGAAACTAACACCAAAAATGAAATTTCACAAATATTCAATTTGATTTACTTTTCATTTGACCAATTTACTTGTGTCCCATTTGGTGCACTAGATTCTTGGGTATGTATTTCAGATTCTTGGCCCATAGGCATAAAGCCACAACTTTATAGCATTCCTTCAAAGAAATTTTTTTATCTTCATCCATGTGCTCTACATTGAATTCTATGCCCTATATTTTTTTCTTAATATCATCAATTTTGCATGTATGATTTGATTTTTTTTTTAAATTTGCAACATTATATATATATATATATATATATATATATATATATATATATATATATATATATATATATATATATATATATATATATATATATATATATATATATATATATATGAAATTCCATTGGTGCTACTTACAAGTTGAGAGTGAAGATTCATATGGCCACCAGAGCCAAGTTTGTGTTGGTCAACCTTTTGTAGTCTCAATTTTGTAACCTTTGATGTGTCTTGTAGTCTATGAAAAGTTTGAAACATGTTAGATTATATATTTGATTACTAATTAGTGCATGATTACATTCTACTTAATATTATCATGACATACCTTCTTTTGCCATTTTCTAGTTCATTTCCTTTACCACATAGCCTTTTCCCTTTTGCAACTTCTATTATTTTATTCCACTCTATCGGTGGAATTATAAGACGATGGTCATACTTTGGGTTATCCTTCAGACCCCTTCAATATTGGTCCCTCATAGTCTTTATATAGTTGGATGCTCTTTTGAGAAGTAGTGTTAAGATAAAACCATGGACAGAAATTAAAAAACTACATGCAAATATAACCAATAATAGAAAATAATAGATCACACAAAAATGAACACAAGGCACCAAGATTTAACATGGTTCACCCAATCCCTAGGCTATGTCCACCAAACTACAAGTCCGATATTATTACAATCCAATGATTATAACTTGATTACAATCTGTAATCCCTTATAGCTCAATACCGCCACAAGAAGAAATTTTGCATTACAACATAATGAAAATAGCTAACCCTAAACCCTTTTATACAAGTATTTTATGCCATTTTAGGGTTACAACATGTCGGCCATATATCGGCTACAACATCAACCATGGCCCAAAGAATTTATGATGTACAGAACTTTCTTGATCAATTACCACAATCTAACAATCTCCCACCTGGGGATTGATTAGACTCCACACTAAACAATAATCTCCCACTTGGAGACTGATCTTGTAGCAATACCACTACCACATGGGGCTCCCACTAGATCAAACCACCCTGGACTCTGTTCTTCTTTTATTCATATTCAGTCTAGAAGACCAATTGAAGTTGAAGAGGAGTTTAGCTTCTCCCTTGTTGTCTTTTAGAGCGAGGTTGTCTTTTAGTTATCCTCTATAGGAAAGTCTCACGGTTAAGTGGGAGTCTCATGATTGAGTGGGAGCGATGGTAGATGAGGGTAAGTTGAGGGTTGATAGGTTTAATGGGAAAAACTTCTAGTTATGGAAGATGCAAATGGAAGACTATCTTTATCAAAAGGATTTATGGAAGCTGTTGGAAAGCAAAGCCAAGAATCAGGGATCTATGTCAAATGATGAATGGGATCTTTTGGATAGAAAGGCACTTGGAAGAATTTAGTTATGCCTAGCACCATTAGTGGCATTTAATATTACAAAAGTGAAGATGACAAAAGAGTTGATGAAAACCCTAGCGACACTATATGAAAAGACCTCCACTTCAAACAAGGTATTTCTCATGAAGCATTTATTTAATATGAAAATGGTAGAAGGTGGATCTATTGCAAATCATTTAAATGAGTTGAATACTGTTACTAGTTAGTTATCTTCTATGGGTATCAATTTTGATGAATAAATTAGGGCTCTCTTGATTTTGTGTTCTTTACCTGAAAGCTAGAATGGCTTGGTAATGGTGGTGAGTAATTTTATTCCTAGATCTAGTACCCTAAAATATGATGATGTGATTAGTGTTTTTTTTAGTGAGGAAACTCGTAGGAAATCCTAAGGTTGATCTACATCAGGAAGTGCTTTGAATGCACAAAGTAGGGGCAGAATGACTAAGAGAGGAAGTAACTCTGAAAATCATGGGAAATCAAGAGGAAAGTCAAAGGTAAAGAGGTCTCAATCAAGAGGACCAAATGACTACTGGTACTATGGGAAACTAGGTCATAAAAAGAAAGATTGCTGAAATTGAAAGAAAAATGAAGGAGTAAATCAAATGGAGACAATGAGGAAAATGTGGTAAGTAACAAATCCAAATAGGATATTTTTCTTTTGTCTTTAGAAAGTGTTGATGATTCATGGGTTTTAGGTTCTGGTGTTTCATTTCATGCTACACCTCATAGAGGTTATTTCATTGATTATGTCCAAGGGATTTTTGGGCTTGTTTGTTTGGGGGATAATGAACCCTATCAAATTGTTGGAAAGGGAAAAATTAAGATTAAGTTGTAGAATGGGAATCATTGGCTACTACATGAGGTAAGACATGTTTGAAGGCTGAGTAGGAATTTAATTTCAGCAGGGCAACTCGGTGATGAAGGTTGTGTAATTACTTTTAATGATAAAAATTGGAAGGTTACAAAAGGTTCCCTTGTAGTAGAAAAAGGTGTAAAAATAGGCACCTTATACCTTTGTACATGTCATATTGTTCCTTCTACTTTGATTATTTCAAAGAAAAATGAATGTTTGGAATAATTGTTGCAGTTGAGTATGGAGAACAAATAGCTGTTATAGATTATGATATAGCACTGTGACACAACAGACTTGGGCACATGAGTGAGAAAGGTATGAAATTACTTCATTCAAAAAAAGTTTTACCAGGTCTAAAATGTGTTAATATGGATTTCTATGAAAGTTGTGTGTATGGAAAAAAAAAGCTAGTGATATTTGTAAAGACTGGGAAGGAAAACAAAAAGGAAAAATTAGAGCTTATGCACACAAATTTTTGGGGACCAGATCAGGTATCTTCCCTTGGTGGCTCTCATTATTATGTTACATTTATTGATGATGCAACTAGAAAAGTATGGGTTTATTTCCTTAGACAGAAATATGATGTATTTCAAACTTTTAAGAAATGGAAATGCTTGGTTGAAAATGAGATTGGTAAGAAATTAAAATGTCTCAAATCTTATAATGGTGGTGAGTATTGCAATCATGAATTTCAAGATTATTGCTCCACTAATGGTATTTGTAGACAAAAAATTGTTCCAAGGACTCCATAAGAAAATGGAGTAGTTGAATGCATGAACAGGACTATAATGGAGCACACAAGGAGCATGAGCTTGCATGCTAGGTTGCCCTTACACATGTGGGTAGAGGCTATCAATACTATTTTATATTTGATTAATAGAGGTCCCTATACTCCTTTGGGCTATGGTATTCTAGAGGAGGCATGGACTGGTAAGAAGGTGAGTTATTCTTTTCTCAAGACCTTCGGTTGTGAAGCTTTTGCTCATATAGACTCTAAAAATAGAACAAAGCTAGAAGCTAAATCAAAGAAATGTGTCTTTTTTGGATATGGCATTAATGAATTTGGTTATAGGCTTTGGGATTTTGAAAATCATAAAATTGTAAGAAGCTAGGATGTCATATTCAATGAGAAAGTGTTGTACAAAGATCTATTGTAGCAACATGAGAAGAAAGAAGATGATTATGTAGTGTTGGACGATACTCCAAAAGCTAATGTTCCATCCATTCCTCATGATGTGCAACATTCACAACAACAAATACCACACACACTGGTGAATATTAGATATTCAACGAGGCAAATTAGACCTCCACAAAGATTTTCTCCCTCTTTGTATTCTATTTTACTTACTGATGCTGGTTAACCATAAAGTTATGATGAAGCTGTGCAGGTGGATACTAAGATTCAGTGGGAGTTTGCAATGAAAGATGAAATGGACTTTTTGCTAAAGAATAAGACATGGGATTTGTGCAAGTTGCCTATAGGTAAAAGAGCTTTATAGAATAAGTGGTTTTATAGGTTGAAAGATGAGGAAGGAGGTAAGAAAATATTTAAAGCCAGGTTAGTTGTAAAAGGATTTGCACAGAAAAAATGAATTGATTTTGATGAGATATTTTTTCCTATTGTTAAAATGACTTCTATCCATAGTGTTTTAAGTCTTGTGGCTACTGAAGATTTTCATTTAGAGTAGCTTGATGTTACAATAGCCTTCCTTCATGGTGATTTGGATGAAGAAATATATATGGCTCAGCCACAGGGTTTTGAGGTCAAAGGTAAGGAGAACTTAGTGTGCAAATTGAAGAAAAGTTTATATGGCTTGAAGCAAGCACCTCAGCAATGGTATCTAGAATTTGAGAGTTTTATGCATGAACATGGATATAATAGGTTTCATTCAGATTACTATGTTTATTTTAAGAGGTTGGATGATGATAGCTACATTATTTTATGCTTATATATTGATGAAATGCTTGTAGCTAGGTCTAACATGGATCATATTAAGGGGCTAAAATGCTAGTTAGCACATGTATTTTCTATGAAGGATTTGGGGGCAGCAAAAAAAATCCTTGGTATGAAGATTTTTAGAGATGGGAAGAACAAAACATTGACGCTATCTCAGGCTGATTATATTGAGAAGGTGTTGCAACATTTCTCTATGGAGAATGCTAAAGCTATCAGCACACCTTTACCTGGTCATTTGAAGTTGACTAAGGAGATATGTCCCAAGACACAAGAAGAGGAGGATAAGATGTCCAAGGTACCCTATTCTTTAGTTGTAGGAAGCTTGATGTATGCTATGGTATGCATTAGGCCAGATATTGCACATGTAGTGGAAGTCGTTAGCAAGTATATGAGTCATCCAGGAATTGAGCATTGGAATGCAGTAAAATGGATTCTCAGATATCTGAGAGGCACATCCAATAAGTGTTTACACTTTGGGGGCTCTACTACTGATTTATAGGGCTATGTTGACTTAGATTTGGCAAGGGATATTGATACCAAGTTGAGTACTATAGGTTATGTCTTTACTGTTGGTGGGTAGCTATGAGTTGGGTTTCTAGG
Organism: Cupressus sempervirens; assembly: GCA_028749045.1. Classification (NCBI taxonomy): domain Eukaryota; kingdom Viridiplantae; phylum Streptophyta; class Pinopsida; order Cupressales; family Cupressaceae; genus Cupressus; species Cupressus sempervirens. The sequence goes on along the minus strand of CM053792.1, from coordinate 977,147,261 downwards.
TTACAGAAGATTAATGCTCTAATACCACTTGTTAGGATAAAACCATGGACAAAAATAAAAAAACTACATGCAAGTATAACCAATAATATAAAATAATAGATCACATAGAAATGAACACAAGGCACCAATATTTAACGTGGTTCACCCAATCCCTAAGCTACGTCCACCAAACTACAAGTCCGATATTATTACAATCCAGTGATTACAACCTAATTACAATCTATAATCCCTTACAGCTCAATACTACTACAAGAAGCAATTTTTCATCATAGCATAATGAAAATACCTAACCCTAACCCTTTTATACAAGTATTTTATGTCATTTTAGGGTTACAACATGTCAACCATATGTCGGCCATATGTTGGCTACAACGTCAACCACAGCCCAAAAAAAGTTTTGAGAACCCCAAACAATTTATGAAGTATGTACAGAACTTTCCTGATCAGTCACCACAATTTAACAAGTAGGGTAGTGTTAAAAATATTTTTTATTAGCATGACTGCTGATGATACTATATTGAGGAGTATCCTGAGCATTGGAGAATATTGACATGTTTCATTCATGACTGTATTTGTCATTGATGTCAACATAGCAGTGTTTCTATAATGACTAGCAATATAGCTATAATCAACTAAAAATGGTCATCTAGACTATGAGCCCCCTTTCTAGCATTTTTCCATAATATATCTAATGGTTATATTTTAAGAAATACTCAAAAATCTATTTATTCAATTAGAACCTATGGTATGACCAATTTATTCCAAGTTCATATTTACTTAAAAGAACATGTCTCCCTTTTAATTAAATAAAATTCCCCACTTATCTCTTATCCTAGGTGTGCACATATAAATAATTATTCATATTTTAGAAATAAAAGAATAGGCATTTTTGTCTACACATGAATGCACAATTTTCTAGGTGGGAGGAATCTCCTATTTTAAAAATAACTTTAATTCTCCTCCACACATTTCAAACCCTCTCAAAAGTCAACCATTAATTGTGATTGGTTGAGATGCTTGTGCACATGGATTACTCCCACTTTCAAACTCCACCCTTCATTACATTCATCTTGCCTCTTAATCTCTACCATCAATTTTTCTTTGAAAGGGAGGGCTCTCTCCTCATTCAAAATCTTATTCTCTCATTCTATTGTTATGCTACAGGTTTTCTTGGTGATTTTGGAGACTTGGAGCATTCTTGCATTTTTGCATTTTAGCTTAGCTCTCATTCTACTTACATTATGGCATACTTTTTATCTTAGTTTCATTTATGATTTATCTTAGTTCTCTTTGTTATCTTACATTTCATTTAGAATAGCCTGCATTTGCATTACATTTTATTCTAGATTCTTAGATATTGAAACTCTTGTCTCTACTCTTTGAATATCTCATTCTATGGTACACCTTGCAAGGGTTGCATAGTTTGGTTCATTTCAAATCCACCATCTCATAGAATTTTCACATCATAGATAGAGAGCTATAAGCTAGCCCTTGAGACTCCCTCTTCCATGGGTTCTCTCAAGAATAATGGTTTATAGAAGTGTGATACATTTATACACACATTTCTGTCGCCCACCATGGGGCTTGAATTAAGTTTCTAGATCCATTTTCTTTCATTTCTCATTTTTTATTTTTTATATTAGCATATTGAATCTAATCAAGTGGTTTTATAGAAGTTCTCACTTTGGTTTTAAGGCTAACCCATATGTAGATTGGTTTAAAGGCCAACACCCTAGGTTTTTGAAGATTTGATCATATCTCCTAAACAAATTTGAGCTTGATTTTGAAATTATTTTTTTAGGTTGACTATGTGTCTAAAATGTCTTAGTCCAATTTTTAGATCATTTTAACTTGATTTGCATTAGTTATGATTTTTTATTTATTTTTCATAAAAAAGTCATTTATTGTCACAAATTAGTGACTTTTTCATAAAAACTTACATTTTCAAATTTCTTTTTGAATTCTACAGGGGTTACTTTCTTTGTGCTTTGAATTTTGAGGTCATATTAAGGATCAAAAACTTGATTTGATGAATCTAGTCTATTTTGATAAAATGGGTCCCTAGAGCACAAATGAAGAGATTTTTTAAAATTTCTTTCATTTTTTGAAATCTCTCTAATTTTTAGTAGGGGTCTCTTCTTTTCATTTATATTTTTGGATCCAAAATCATAGGAAAACAATTCCAATCTTGTTGACTAGGTCAAAAGCAAAGAGTAGAAATGAGAATATTTGTGATTAACTTGCACTTTCTTTGCACACACTTGGTTGGAAGATAACTTGAATCTTGAGGCAAACAACCACTTTTTTTTTAGTTCTTACTTGGTTATCATGCCCCAACCTTGGTTTCTTTGTAGGGAGTTTCTCATTTTCATTGCTAAAAAGAACGTATGTCAAAGCTTCAAATGCACAAGAGCTACTAACAATTTTTTGTAGGGCTGTCCAATGCATAAAAACCCAACTTGATTTCTTTTTTTCATGTGTGTCATCTACTAGTTGTTCATTTTTTAAGGTACATTAAACTTTCAATTAGGATTCCTTGGTGATAGGAGAGTATGCTCTTCACCCTTGCGGTGAATCAAAAATCTTGACCCACCTTTGGATTTCGAAAGCAAGTGGATAATTGAAGCTTCTTGGCATGTTTGGGAGAAGCAATCAAGGTAGGAAAGTATACTCTTCACCCTTTAGGTGAATCATAAATCTTGAACCTTGAGAGTGGATCCATTTTGTGGTAGCTAGGATCCTTTAGAGGTCCTACTCTCGAACAACCTGAGAGGAACGACCCAAGTGGGGACAAGAAAACTACCTGACTCTTCCAACCCAATATAAACTCAAGGCTATCAAGGACACAAAACCTTGGTAGATGTAGTTTTTGTCTTCACTTAGTGTGATCACTTATAGGACTTTGAATAGAAGGAGATCACTAGACAAGAATGCTTAAAGTGCTCTTGTGACCGCAAGGTCTATTAACCACCGCAAGGTGGGGTGTCCCTTAATTGGGTGCAAGAGGAAAATTACAAATGGAAACCCTTTCCAAACACCCTAGGTTAGTATCTACCCAATTTTTTCACTTGAATTCTTGGTGCAAGGATTGAGCCTAGTGGAGTACTCAGATCACCCCAAGATTTTACACTCACTATATGTGTTCCTTTTGTTTTTCTTATGGCACTTCCATGACAAAGCCAATATTTCCTGTGAAAAACCACTTGGTGTGAGGCAAAGGAGCACCAAGCATGGGCCAAGTTGTTGAGTAATGAACTGTGACTTTTAGGTAGATATTGCTTGATGTGTTCTCAAATGTGCTAGACCTATGGAAATCTTTGGAACATACATGTGATGATAGTTCTAGGGCTTTCTTTTAAGACCTCAAATATGCTTGTATCATGCAAGGTTGCTTTGTTCCTTTTATTATTTTTTGAAGACTACTCCATGTATCACTACCTTGCTTGGAAAGAAATTGCTTTTGAACATCAAACTTGCTATGCTATCAACTATTGTCAAACTTTGTCAACCAAGTCAAAGCATCAAGTCTTAACATTTTTCTTGTGTTGCTTGCTAAGGGGAGTCTCATCATTTGATTTTTCTTTTCTATGTCTCTAGTGCATGAACATGCTTAAAGTGGCTCTTTGGTCTTAGTTCTCTTGGCCTTTCTATCTTTATGGTCTATGTCCTCTTGCTAGTTATCATTGAAATGGTTACCTTGATTTCTTGACTACACTCTTAGGTTGGGAAATTTGTTCACTTATCACCCTACTTGCTCTATCTACTTGGCTATTTGGCTTCCTACCTAGATCTTGACTTGAGTCACTTTACTCTATCTTTACTATTTTGGCAAGTGAACACTCTACCTATTTAGTTTGGGCATCAAGTTATCTTGTGTCACCTTATTAGCTTCCTCTAGTCTCCTTCGTGCTTGATTATCTATCTACCACTATGGAATTCAAACCTTGTGCTACCAGACCTCAACCAAATCTAGATGATCATGAAATCCTCCATGCCACTACAGAGTTTCAAGATCTATATGCTCTATACAAGGAACTAGAAGAGACAAATGATCTTTCTTACCTTCATTTCTCTAAGTGTATGATAGAAATGAAGTCTAAACTTGAGAAAAGGTTAGAGGAGAAGATTACATTCTTGAATGATTCTTCCTTAAGACCTTTACATACACATGGGTCATCTTCTTCAAGGTCTACATATTCTACTGCAAGACATCAGATGTCTTCATCTTCTAGATCTAAAGACCTCCTTAGAGATAAATAAAATGATACCTACTTTAAGCCTATTCTAAGATATCATGATGGACCTATCTTTGACCAAGACAATGATGAAGACATGGATGCATACCATTCACTTGAGAAACAACAAAATGACTCTAGACATACTTTTTATAGAACTTTTTATCCCTTGGAAGATTCTTATGATGACACTTTTAAAACACTTCTTTGCACCAAGTTCATCATGTTACCTAAGTCTAACTCATATGGAAACCCATTCTTGGATATCTATTGTTCTTATCATCAACATAATGAGCATAGTACTTTATATTGCATTGAGTTGAAACATAAAATTCAAGATCATATTGATAATGGGATTATTGATACCTCTAATGACTCCTGTGATGAGGATACTTTTCTTCAGAAAGCTCGTATTAATGAACTTGTGTCTAGTGATGGTTTACTTGATACCTCCACTTCTTCCAACACTTCAAATCTTTCCAACATGCCTCTATCAAATAAAGAACCTAATTCTTTTCACGTACATTATGCCTACCCTCAAAGGCTACCTCTAAAAAGAAACTCAAGCTAACCTTCACTTGGCTTCATACCTTTTCCATGCTACTAAGCCTAAAGATCCAAGGATTACTCCATTCACTCTTCATTCTCCCTTATCCTTAAAAGTGGCTCTATGTCAAGAGGACTCTTAAAAAGAAAAAGCTATAAATGCCAATAAAGATCAAGATCAAGCACCCTTTCATCTCCTTCAAAATTTCACCCCTTCATATCCTATGTCTTTTCCATCCCCCAAGTATGATGAAGATACCATTTCCACTATCTTCCTTGAGCTTACTGAAAATTATGAGAAAATTTCTCTTCCTATGCTATCCAGAGCTACTTGTCAAGATCAAAGCATCCCCTCATGTTCTACTTCTCCATATCTAGTTCAAAATTGTGCTCAAGCTTCAAGTGCTCCTATTAAAAATGTTATTCCTATCAAAACTACTCATGAGTCTATTGATGGCTTTGACCATGTTTCTCACTCTAAACATGTTAATATCCCTTTCCACTATCCATTTTCATATCCTAATTCTATCTTTGGTCCTCATCCATTAAAGCTAAAGCCTTCAAAACTTCCATCTATATAGGGACCTTATGTTCCTTCATCTCCTACATTTTCAACTCCTAGCTCTCCCATCATACCTCAAGATCAACAAAGACACTCATCCTTGATGAATTTCCACCCATATATCCATCTAAACCATTATATCATCCTTACTCATCCACAAATCCCAAGTCCTTTGGAAGTGAGAATAAACATAAGAATCCATTAAAAAATAAAGATCACTATGTCCCATCTAATTGACATGTGAATGCAAAGAAGAAATTCAAGAGACCACAAAGGTCCACTATTAAAAAAAGCTAAATCAAAGAAAATATGGGTTCCTAAACCCATTATTGAAGAAATTTGTTTTGAAGTATCCAAAGGAAAATCTAAAGTTATATGGATTCCCAAGTCTCTTTTAAAAGACTTGAATATTGAAAATACTTCAAAGTTGACATTCAAGCTTCCAAAGGCTTCCATTCCATCTTCTTCCAAAAATCTTCCTAAAAATATTCCAAAGCCTTCCACTCCATTTTTTTCAAATCTCTTCTACCACCTCATACATCTAAACCTCAAGCTATTTCATCCATGATTCCTCCATCATTCCAATACCCTTTAGGGTGTGTGTTAATTTTGATCTTGTCCAATATTTTAGCTACCCTCATGAAATCCTCTAAATCTTACACTTACTTTCTATACATGAACTCTTATCCTCCATATACTCTTCCTACTACTATTTCTCTTTCATCACCCTATCAGCATCTTTGAGCATACCTTTCTATGGTCTTCGCTTATCATGACTTATCCTTCCTATATGAGCATTATCTAAATTGAAAAAAAAGCTTGACCTATTTCTAAAAATTCCAAAAAAAATGAAAAGAAAAAAAGAAAATGGAAAAAAGTGCCTTAGTGAAAACCACTACATGTGGTGCCTTGGTAGCAAAAGTAAAGAGAAATAAATCATCCTACGGTGAAAATTACTTCTTATGGCACCTTGGATAAGTATCATGATGAAAACTTGTAAAATAGGTGTCATGTGTAATTCTTTCATAATCCATCCCCTCTTCTCTCTTTGACCTTAAAAATGTTGAGCTATCTTTGCATATTGGCTATCTTATCCACGAGATTCTCTATTGTGCTTTCTCATTCACTCATAGCCTCCATCTTGACCTTTATTCTTATTGCTCTATCCCATCGCTATCCTCTCTACTTCACCCCTTGGTCTTGATCACAATAAATAAAACATGGTTCTCATAGGTCTCTTGACATGGCTATTATTTTGGACTATAGGCTTTAAGCTATCTCACTTTTTGGCTTCACTACTTATCCTACATGCTATCTTGTTCATTACTTCCATTTCTATCCAAAACCTTATTCATTTGGCTATCTTTCCCTAGCTTGTGTACTCTTGAGGAGTCAACTCCTTGAGGATCACTTTCACTTGCTTCATACTCCTTTCTTATCCATCTTTGCTTATCCACCAACTTTTTGCTCAATCATATCCTACATCTCACTAGACATTGAGAGAAAATGATGTGATCTTAATTGATAACTGGTATCTCTAAGTCATTCTAAAAATCTTTAAAAAAATCATATATGATACTAAAAAAAAATCCTAAAAAGCAAAAAATTTCTTGAAAAAATGATCATCGTAGTAAAAACCTAGCAATAGGTGCTTTGATGTATCACCAAAAAAATTTAAAATGAAAAAAAATACAAAAAAATAAAAAAGTCTTGAAAAAATCTATCAAGTGGTGAAAACCTGGAAACATGTGCTACTTGAGACCCTTGCACCTATGTCTATCAGTCTCAATCACACACTTTGCAACACATTTCCTAGCTTGGAATTGTTTCTTGTCCTCATCTTGGGGGCACAACTGCTTAGCCTATTTGAGGTCTCCTTGTACATTAGGGTTTGTATGAAAACTCACAAAATAGTGTTTCTCAACACTACCCCCAACTTGACATCAAGAATTTCTTAACACTTTTCACATAGTTTACCTACAATCTTTAATGTTGCGATATTTCTCACTATTAGATTCAAGTCTTGAAAAAATGGCCAAGTGGCTTACACACACAGACTTAAACACTTAAACTATTGAGCTATGATGAACTTTATCTTCTTTGTGTGTTGTCTATGATGATTTATTTGCATGTGTTCCCTCCCTAATAGTCTTTTCAGGATGTGATGGACTAGAAGACTAGGGGCATGGGACATGTTTACTTGCTTTCTGCTTGTGGGTATACTTTGTTAGTCTAAAGTGTTCAAAGCATTCATGCTTGTCCTATGTGACACTTTGGACCTACAACATATCATCCTTGTCTATTTTTGGGTAAGTGCACAAAGGTGTGGTGCCAAAAGGGGGGTATAAGTGGACACCTTTTTCCTGAAATCTACAAATTTTGAACTTCAACAAGAATTTGAAGATAGTTACGCTCAAAATTTTCAGATATGACAAAAAAAAAGTCGTAGTCCTTTGAATCTAGTTTCTAAACTACTAATTTTTTTTCAAAATGGTTTAGTTTTAGGTCCTCAAAAAAGGGGGCCACAAAAAGTGGTATTGTTTATTCCAAAAAAACATAACACAGTACAAAGTGTGGCCCCCCTAAAATTTTAACTTTTTTTTTGAAATTTTTTAATCGCTCTGGTCAAAAGTTACTTAACACTATGTAGTTTATCCCAAATTTTTCGAGTAATTTTATAATGTCTATTTTTTTTTAACAAATTTTTTAACTAGACACATCCCAAAAACATGAAATATCTATGTGCTCCCCCTAGAAATAATTGAAAACTAATCTAAAATCAAAACTTTTTTTTTTCAAAGTGTGTAGAATGGAGTCTAGTTTCTAAAAAACTAAGTTGTTACAAAATTCGATGAATGAGCTAAAATTTATAGCCCAATTAGTACATGGTGGTTTTTGACAAAAAATGAACATACATCGATATCCAACCACGAGAAATCTTGAAGGGAAGCACAGAAGAAAAAATAATCATTTTTTGTATGTTTTTCAGAAAACACATCTAAGGCTTGTCCATCAAATCCAAACCTTTGGGTTGGATCTCCAAGGAAAAACCAAGCCTTAGGATTGGGTTTGATTAAGGTTTAAATAGCGTGTGCACCCTATAGCGCGCACGTGCTATTTAAACCTCAGTTCTAAATAGCATGTGTGCACTATAGGGAAAAAGCACTATAGTGCACATGCACTATTAAGATGTAAGTTGCAAAAGAGAACTAGGTGGGGGGGATAGGGGAATGGCTATGTGTGTGCATGAAAGAGATAGAGAGAAAGTAGGGGATAGGAGAGGGGAGAGAGTACAGGATGGGAGAGAGAGAAAGTGAGAAAGAGTAGGGGTGGCAAAGAGAGTATAGGATGAGAGAGAGAGAGAGTAGGGGTGGCAAAGAGAGGAAGTGTGAGAGAGAGTACAGGTGGAAAAGAGAGAGTGTAGGATGGGGGAAAGAGATTTAAAGTAGGGGATGGGAGAGAGAGGAAGTGTGAGAGAGAGTACAGGTTGGGAGAGAGAGATTAAGAGTAGGGGATGGAGGAGAGAGAGAGTAGGTGATGGGAGATAGAGTGGGAGAGGAAGAACTTGAGAGAGAGGAGGATGGGAGAGCATGTGTGTGAAAGAGAGAGAGTATGGAATGGGAGACAGGGAAGAAAAAGTAGCTCAAGAGAGAGTAGGGGATGGAAGAGAGAGTGGGTGATGGGAGAGGGAGTGGGAGAGGGGGAGATAGAGGGGAATAGAAATGTGTGTAAGAGAGAAAGAGAGAGAGAGAGAGGGAGAGAGAGAGAGAGAGAGAGAGAGTAGGGGATAGGAGAGAGTGTGAAAATTTAAGAGAGACTAGAGGTTAGTAGAGAGAGAGAGAGAGGAGAGGGAGAGAGTAAGAGTGAAAGTGAGAGAGAGAGTAGGCAGTGGGAAAGAGAGAAAGTGGGAGAAAAAGTAGGGGATGGAAGAGGAGAGAGGGGGATTGGGTGTGTGTGTGTCAAAGAGAGAGAGTCAAGAATGAGAGAGGGGAGAGAGAGATAGAGAGAGTAGGCAAAGGTAGAGGGATGGGAGAGAGAGGGAGAGAGAGTGAGAGAGAGAGAGAGAGAGATAGTAGGTAGTGGGAGAGGGAGTGGGAGGGAGAGAGAGGTGGAATGGAAGCATTTAAGAGAGATATAGTAGGGGATGGGAGAGAGTAGGCAGTGGGACAAGGACTGCAAGAGAGAGAGAGGGGGAGAATGGGAATGTGTATTTATTTATAAGAGAGATAGAGTAAAGGATGGGAGAGAGTGTGAGAGTTTGAGAGAAAGTAGTAGGGAATGGGAGAGAGAGAGAGAGAGAGAGAGAGAGAGAGTATAGAGGAAGAAAGAGAACTTGAGAGAGATAGACAGTAGGCAGTAGGAGAGGGAGTGGGAGAGGGAGAGGGAGAGGGAGAGAAATAGGGGGGATGGGAATGTGTATGACAGATGTAGAGAGTAGGGGATGGGAGAGAAGAAGAAGAGTGGGGGGATAAGAGTGTGCGTATCTATGAAAGTGAGAGAGTAGGGGATGGGAGAGAGTGTGAAAGTGTGAAAGTAGGGGGTGGCAGAGAGAGAGTACGATGATGGGGGAGAGAAAGTAGGCAATGGGAGAGGAAAAGAGAGAGGGGGGATGGGAGTGTGTGTGTGTAAGAGAGATAGAGCATGGGATGGGAGAGAGTGTGAGAGTGTGAGAGTAGGGGGTGGATGAGAGAGAGAGAGTATGACAATGGGGGAGAGAAAGTAGGTGGTGGGAGAGGGAAAGAGAGAGGGGGGATGGGGGTGTATGTGTAAGAGAGATAGAGTAGGGGATGGGAGAGAGTGAGAGTGTGAGAGAGTAGGGGATGGGAGAGTGTGATAATATGAGAGATTAGGGGATGGGAGATGAGAGAGAGAGCAAGGGATGGGGGAGAGAAAGTAGGTGGTGGGAGAGAGAGTGGGAGAGACAGAGAGAGCTTGTACAAGATGGGAGAGAGAGAGAGAGAGTAGAGAGGGAGATAGAGAACTTGAGAGATAGAGATAGTAGGTAGTAGTAGTGTGAGTGAGAGAGAGAGTAGGGGGTGGTAGAGAGAGTATGACGATGGGGGAGAGAAAGTAGGTAGTGGGAGAGGGAGAGAGAGGGGGAATGGGAATGTGTATAAGAGTGACAAATTAAGGGATGGAAGAGAAGAGAGAGAGTAGGGGATGGGGAGAGAAATTAGGTGGTAGGAGAGGGAGAGAGATAGGGGGATAAGAGTGTGTGTGAGAGATCTAAAGAGCCAGGGATGGGAGAGGAGAGGGGGTGAGAGAGGTAGAGAGAGTAGGTGGTGGGAGAGGGAGAGTGAGAGAGAGTAAAGGATGGGAGAGAGTAAGAAGAGAGAGAGGGAGGGGATGGGAGAGAGAGTAGGGAGGATAGAGAGTAGGGAGGATGGGGAGTGATGTGTTTTGAGAAAGTAGGGGGTTGGCAGAGAGAGAGTACGACAACGAGGGAGAGAAAGTAGGCAGTGGGAGAGGAAAAGAGAGAGGGGGTATGGGAGTGTGTGTGTAAGAGAGACAGATCAGGGGATGGGATAGAGTGTGAGAGTGTGAGAGTAGGGGGTGGAAGAGAGAGAGAGTACTACGATGGGGGAGAGAAAATAGGCAGTGGGAGAGGGAAAGAGAGAGGGGGGATGGGGGTGTATGTGTAAGAGAGATAGAGTAGGGGATGGGAGAGAGTGAGAGTGTGAGAGAGTAGGGAATGGGAGAGAAGAGAGAGAGTAGGGGATGGGGGAGAGTGTGAGAGTATGAGAGAGTAGGGGATGGGAGATGAGAGAGAGAGAGCAGGGGATGGGAGAGAGAAAGTAGGCAATGGGAGAGAGAGTGGGAGAGGTAGAGAGAGCTTGTACAAGATGAGGGAGAGAGAGTAGAGAGGGAGAGAGAGAACTTGAGAGAGAGAGAGAGAGATAGTAGGTAGTAGTAGTGTGAGGGTGAGAGAGAGTAGGGAGTGGTAGAGAGAGTACGACGATGGGAGAGAGAAAGTAGGCGACGGGAGAGGGAGAGAGAGGGGGAATGGGAATGTGTCTAAGAGAGACAAAGTAGGGGATGGGAGAGAAGAGAGAGAGTAGGGGATGGGGGAGAGAAATTAGGTGGTAGGAGAGGGAGAGGGAGAGAGATAGGGGGGATAAGAGTGTGTGTGAGAGATATAAAGAGTCGGGGATGGGAGAGGAGAGGGGGTGAGAGAGGTAGAGAGAGTAGGTGGTGGGAGAGGGAGGGTGAGAGACAGTAAAGGATGGGAGAGAGTAGGAAGAGAGAGAGGGAGGGGATGGGAGAGAGAGTAGGGAGGGTAGAGAGTAGGGAGGACGGGGAGTGATGTGTTTTGAGATAGTGCATATGCACTATAGTGCGTATGCACTTTATAGTACATACACACTATAGTGTGTACGCACTATCTCAAATCACCAAAAAATGGTCAAAAACCAACCTTGGGGGCCATTTCATCCATTTTTAACTTTTGGTCTATTATGCTCTTTGTTATTTCGACAGAAAACAAGGGTTTCAACATCTAGCAAAAACTATTTCAACACTTTTGGAAGCTAGCAAACACCAAATTCAATCATTAGATACGTGATTTGAAGAATTTTTTAATATTCTTTTAATAGAAAAGGTTAGTGCAATCCATTTTAAATATTGTTTGTCAATAAATAGATACAAATTTGATTATAATTTGATATGTTATGTAATATATAATAAATTCATTAAAAATTGTATGTTTGAATGAAATGTTATTTTGAAATGGTTAGAAATTTGACAAGTCGTTTGATATATATTGTGTATTCATTCAAATAATTATAATTTTTATATGTAATTGAATAATTTGTAATTTACACATTTTAAGTAATTCGGATGTTTGAATAATTTGACATGTAGAAATCATCATCATGCCAAGAAAGAAACCAAAGATTCAAACAAATGCAGATAGGGAGAGATTTGACAATTAAAAGAGATAAAATGAAATTACTACATGAACAAAGAAAATTGCAAAGCAATGATGAAGAATTAACTTTTGAAGAGGATCAAGAACCACCAGTACAAAGAAATAAGGAGGAAGAATTAGAAAGACAAAGAGAACGAATGAGATTGTTACGCTCAAGAAGACAATTGAATTGTGAAGCTACATCATCCGCCAATGTTGGAGTCATATCGTCCGCTACACCATCTTTGAATGTTGGAGTCATATCATCCACTACACCATCTTCCAATGTTGAAGTCATATCATCCTCTCATGTTGAAGAGACACTGATTTATAGATTCGATGATATACACACTCCATCATGTCATGTTGAAAGCACAACATCAACACATCAAGTAGGTGATATTCCATCTTTTGCATCTTATTGCCAAGGCACATCATCTTTAGTTCAAGGTACACAATACACTCAACCTTATATTGATGTTCAAAATGTTGAGAGAATTGAAGAGATTAGAACACCTTCTAAAATTTGTTTTAGAAAACCAAAATATTTGATTGATATTAATACTAACGTTTTGAAATCAATGCCTAACAAGATTAGCAAGCATACTTGTCAAAGAAAAGTTAATCATATGTGGAGATTTTTTTTTAAAGAATTAAATATTACAGGTTAATGCCAATTATTTGTTGAAATGATGAGGAATTTGAAATTTAGGCCTATCATGAAGATTCTTGGGCTAAGAACGATGGATGATTCAAATGAGAGAAATATTGTAAAGAATCTAATGAGTGCTTATGACAAAGTGGGTTCTAAATCACGCACCAAAGATAGTAATATCACAAGACAAGTACTCACATCGACAATAGTAAATAGCCAAATGAAGAAAGCTTGACTCATGAGAAAGACAAGAAAACCATTAAAAATTGGTAGAGGTACCTTAAGGAGAGACATGCTAAGGCGTGAGAGATTAGAAGATCCAACAAAAAATGAGTTATGGACATTTAGCGGTAGACTACTACGAAAGGATAAAGAAATTAGTGAAGCTTTGAAATCATTGATCAAATATTTTTGGAAAAATAACACACGTGTTTCAGATGTTGTAAGAAGGAGGATTGGTAGCTAAAATCGCGAGCCACATGCGAAACATTTTTTGGACTCAACTCAGACACAATTTTTTGCAAAATTTATTGGTATGTATTCTCAAATTCGAATAAGTCAAAGATTTTTTGAGATGGGTAAACCTTTTTATGTGAAAATAAATCACACACGCACAACTTGTTGTTGTAGGATACATATTGAATTTTCTAACCATTTTGATGTTTTTAGGCACATATGCGTAGTTTTGCATTCTCAATTTGTTTTGTAGGATTGTGACATAAAAGAGCCACCAAGATCTTCAAGGGAATTCATATCCAACATTTTATGTGAAATAGGGGATGGCCAAAAATTTTACAAGACATCATGCTTGGATGGTACATGCTTATTTTGTGGTTCTTTGCAACTTTTATCAACTTGTCAACATATGGATAGTACACATGCAATTGGAAATGAAATAGTAGATTACGGAAAATTCAAGACAGTGACATATGCTCTAAAAGATGGGAAACATGGTAAAAGATGTGATCTAGTTATTGAAAAGATTCCAGTGTATGAGTTCATGAAGATTTTTTTGTGACAAGATTATGTACGAGTGTGCAAGGCATACCCATAGAGCTTGATGGTTGGATTTACAATTCAAGTTGTGCAAGGATATGTTTCCATTGGATACCATTATTTCAGTTGTAGATTTTGCAGAGAACTACACACTACAACCACAAAATGAGGTGAAAGCAAAGTATTATACATCTCAACAAGTTTCTATATTTGTTCACATAACATTCATGCATTCACCTACAAGTATAGAGGATGACAGGAAGATTTTGAGGGAGTACCATTTTTACATCAGCGATGATCGATCACATTCTACGGAGTTTTTACATGGTTGTTTTAAACTATTTTATGGAGATTTGGCTAACAAGGGCATATCATATCGTCAACACATTATTTGGTTAGACAATTGTGCATCTCAATTCAAGAATGCACGGATGTTCTATTGGTTGAGCAGGATGCACAGGTTGTGTAGAATTCAATATATGTGAAATTTCACAGAGGTTGGTCATGGTAAGGGAGAGCACGATGGTGCAAGCGCATGCATTAAAAGAGGCTTGGCTCATGAAAAACTAAAGTACAAAGATGGAGCAATATTGATAGATGCAAAATCCATCGTCCAATGGTGTAACACTATAATGGGTCCAGGTAAGGAAGGTGAGTCTACAGTTCATAGATTTTTTTGGTTGATAGATAATACTAACATTGCACCATATCAAGATTGTTGCACACTAACAGGATCTAGTGAGTTACACTCTTTTAGAAGCTCTGATGAAAGTTCATGGAGTATCCACACATGAAAAATGGCATGCTATTGTCCATCATGTGCAGAGGAAAATTGGGATGAGTATGAGTCAACTGAATGGGTGGACAAATGGGATATACGGGTTTTGGACCCAATTGACACCTATCGTCCCCCACAAGCACTGGAAATGGTAGAGATGGATTCATCTATTGACTTTGACCGCTTGTCAGATTTAGTGCAACCTGGTAATATATATATATATATATATATATATATATATATATATATATATATATATATATATATATATATATATATATATATATATATATATATATATATATATATATATATATATATATATATATATATATATATATATATATATATATATTTATTTATTTATATATCTCTATAATTTCAATATGTAACTTTATAACTTTTACCCAAGTATTTTCTGAATTAATGACCGTATTTTGTACATTTGTCACTGCAGGCCATGTTTTTGTTGTTATTGCACCTGAGGACAATGAAGAAGGGATAGATTATTATTTGTGTCATTGTGTTGAAGCCAAAAAAAAATTGGATCACTCGGTTATAGATGGTGAAGGTTTAGAGTACCATGTCGGTG
Organism: Cupressus sempervirens; assembly: GCA_028749045.1. Taxonomy (NCBI): domain Eukaryota; kingdom Viridiplantae; phylum Streptophyta; class Pinopsida; order Cupressales; family Cupressaceae; genus Cupressus; species Cupressus sempervirens. The sequence continues at coordinate 977,131,990 of CM053792.1, read as the reverse complement.
CGGTGGTTGTAACAGGCACATGGCTTAGACGATATCCTATGAAGAATCCTAACTTGCGGTTATTCGAGGATTGGCAAATAGAGAGGAAGATTCTTCATTATTCAAACCTTGTTGTCGCATCAAATGTCCACTTGATAAAATATGGTGGAAACCCACATAATAAGATTCTTTGGAAAGTTCGCGAGTCAGACCATGAGGCAATACTTGAGACATTAAAATGTCGAGCAGATCCAGTTGGCTCATTAGATTGAATTGGGAGAGAGAGAAAAAGTGATCAATTGGATCCAAATACAATGTTACAACCTCTTCCCCAAGACTATCACATGACTAAGGTGGACAATATTGTTATGATGTGTAAGTGATGAGATTTAATTTTGATTTGTTTAGAATATAGATACATTATTTGAATTTATATTAGATTCTTTAATAGGACCCATTTTTTTAATCTTATCTTAGATTTGTTACTATGTTGATTCTTCATTTGTAGGTCACCAAAGAAGAGGGCTAATAAATTTGATGCACAAGTGATAACAGGTGAGATGCCAAAATCATTTGCAAAATGGTATTATCAATTCACATCCTCAATATTTATTAGTGTTCTTTGTTCAAGTACCATTGTATGCTAATCATCTTATGCCTGGAATTGCAGAGGTTAAATTATGTCAATACTAAGGTTTGTAGCATCAATACTAAGGTTTTTAGCATCAATTGGTCATGCTAAGTATAGTAGTTGTATCATGAATCCTTCTGAACCAATATGACTAAGATTCTCGGAAGAAGACTAAACCATATCATCTGTCTACTCCCTCTTTATATAAGAGTTTGTCAAAAAAATGAGAATGAAACATTGATTATGACTCCCCCCTCAATGTAAAATTCTCATTGATTTCATTTTGTAAAGTTTTAAGCCACTATCAACCTCTATATCATTGTATTCTTCTTATCATCAAATTACACAACAATGAGAATATGAACGATGACTTCTTCACATGAACCTGACAATTATAAATGCTACACCTTAATAAATGTTTGGGCTTGGTCTTTACCATTCGAGCTTATAATACAATACATTGGCTTCATTTGTATTTGGAAGTATTTATTATGTTTGTTCCAAAATTCATTCTTCATTTGCCAATATGAAAATGCGACTATCATGAAAGGCATAGTCTTATAATATGTAATTTGTATAATGGTATAAAAGCTTGGTTGTGGGTTTCAATCCATTGCCCCCATGACCCTCCTTCTCATGCATTTATTCTATTTATTCTTCTACCTCCTCCTCCGCTTGGCCATTTTGCAACACCATCTGGATGGAACTCTAGCCTTCCTCAAAACCATTATACATGACCTCTCCTTCTTCAAGATATTCTATAAAAAGTTCCTCAACCCTTGAACCTTTCAAAACCCCAATCTCAATGGAAGGCTTCTAGACCAAAGGAACTAGTAGATCCGGTTCTTTAAGAGAAAGAGACGACAAATCCAATTTTCTAGTGACTAGATGGAAAATTGGGGAAATCATTTCAATTAGTTGTAAATCAAAAGGAATTATAAGTAAACTATATCAATATAATAACTTAGTAATTATATCAATATAATTTAATTACTAAGGAAATGAATTTATTACTCTAACATATAGTACATTATTTTGCAGACAAAGGTGTTGAATTTGATGCTTAACAGATTTACATACATGTGTAATAAATAATAAGTATTGTAGCTTTGGGATCAGCACTATAAAATGAAGGATGTGATACTACATTCATAGAGGTACCAAAATATTTTATTTGATATGGAGACAAAAGAAAATGTGTATTCTTCATAACTTCATTTGAGTCTCATATATTATCATTTTCAGCTATTGACATCAGAGATACCTTTACATCTTCATCATTGTATTGATCAACGAGTCCTTATTGCACTCACTAGTTCTAAGCCAATGACTAAGGTATGAAAGAGTTTACATTAAAATTTCATTAGTACTAAAATTCAATATAAAATTCATAGGCACAATAAAGTGGTAACTTTGATGGTTTTTGTAGGGTCTTATTATTCCTGACCATCAGTGTATCCCTGAGGTGTATATACAGAGGAATTATCAGCTAGCTGTAAGAAAATATTAAGTTTTATGTGTAAATATATTTTATTTTTTATATAAAATAGTTATTTATTCATATATAATTTTGATTGTAATATGTCGAGTTACAGAAGATTCTAGACTAATGGACTAGTGAGCATGTTAGGAAGACCTCGTTATATACACTGGTCATCTCCCACTTTTTGGCAATTAAAGACAATTAGGGATTTATTTTGTTCCCCTAGTTGGAAAGAGTATATATCTAATGATGTACATTTTACACCTATATGGCATTATTGGGCATATGTTTTGTATAATTTTTTCTATGTATGTCATTTTTTACACATATTTCATGTATGACATTATTAGACATATGCTTATGATGTTTCAAATTATTGATAAATGAATTATATGATATTGTTAGACCTTATGGAATCAACTTTGATTTTTTTTTATCACATTGGTTTGATGCTTGTATTCAATCAATCAACATATTTTCCTTTTAATTCTTCCACATTTGGCATATCCATCTAACAATGAACTTATGATACTCCCATCAAGAAGTGCATGATTGCATGGTTTTATGGTGAATGTCCCTATCCTTTTTAAATTCCAATTTTATTCATCTACATGAGTAAGGGAGATCAATTCCATTTCTTTCAATTTTATTTAAAGGTCATTAAAGTTTTTTTGAACAATGTGATTAAATAAATATTATTCCGCATTTACCTCTATCATCAAGGTTGATTCATTCCTCCTCTTATTTTACCAAATAATTTGGATGAATCACCCATGGCTCCTTACATTTCTTGAAGAAAATTTTCAAAGACTTTACAACATGTCTTCTCTTCTTCCATATAGATCATGTTCATTGAAGACATTTGGTCAAACAATATATATGCTTTCTATATTCTCACAACACCAATAGTCATGGTACAATGCTTACAAGATCCATAGTTGAAGAGAAGCTACGTGAAGCTTCTAGAACCATGGACCTATACTTAATTTAGTATTATTGCATCCATGTTACTTATGAAAGTGGAACTTTCACATATAAAAGTAGGGAAACCAAAATTGAAAGCCAAACTTAACATAGAAAAGTAAAGCAAGCCTCAACTATATTCTCATTAAACACTGTGAATTCAAATATCTTTGACGGGGCATATCTCGAAGCTCGTGTAAGATATGGATGAGTTTCTAGTTCCTATAGGACCATGTTGTAGAGACCTATAATAACCTCTCTCACTTTTTGGAGATCGCATTCCGTTTTCATTCTATAATGCCATCTCGGGTGATGTTGAAACTTGCAGTGTTGGCGAGTACAAAGTTGCCAACTACCAAATCTCTCTCATCTTTCAGCATGGGATCAAACTTTCTGCTCCATTAGCTCTGAGTGGTCAGGTAAACCCTATTTCCGACCTCATCTTGTCCCCTTCAGTGCTCAAATGTTCTCAAGCACGCTCAACTGGAATGTCCATAAAGGTCACTAAATGCCACAGGGCTGCAATCTTTGATGGGGCATATCTCGGAGCTTGTGTGAGATATGTATCAGATTCTAGTTCCTCCAGGACCGTGTTACAGAGACCTACAATAACCTCTCTCACTTTTTGGAGATCGCATTCCATTTTCATTCTACAACACCATCTCGGGTGATGTTGAAACTTGCAGTCTTGGCTAGTACAAAGTTGCCAACTGCCAAATCTCTCTCATCTTTCATCGTGGGATCAAACTGTCTACTCCATTAGCTCTGGGTGGCTAGGTAAACCCTATCACCAACCTTATCTTTTCCCCTTCAATGCTTGAACGTTCTCAAGCACGCTGAACTGGAACGTCCCTAATGGTCACTAAATCCCACAGGGCTGCAATCTTTGATGGGGCATATCTCAGAGCTCGTGCAAGATATGGATGAGATTCCAATTCCTACAAGACTGTGTTATAGATACCTATAATAACCTCTCTCACTTTTTGGAGATTGCATTTCATTTTCATTCTACAATGCCATCTCGGGTGATGTTGAAACTTGCAGTGTTGGCCAGTACAAAGTTGCCAACTGCCAAATCTCTCTCATCTTTCATCGTGGGATCAAAATCTCTTCTCCATTAGCTCTAGGCAGTCGGGTAAACCCTATCCCCAACCTCTTCTTGTCCCCTTCAGTGCTCAAACATTCTTAGGCATGCTGAACCAGAATGTCCCTAAGGGTCACTAAATGCCATAGGGCTGCAATCTTTGATGGGGCATATCTCAGAACTCGTGTGAGATATGGATGAGATTCTAGTTCCTATAGGACAATGTTGTAGAGACCTACAATAACCTCTCTCACTTTTTGGAGATCGCATTCCATTTTCATTCTACAATGCCATCTTGGGTGATGCTGAAACTTGCAGTGTTGGCCAGTACAAAGTTGCCAACTGCCAAATCTCTCTCATCTTTCGTCGTGGGATCAAACTATCTTGGATGGCTGGGTAAACCTTATCCCCAACCTCATCTTGTCCCCTTCAGTTCTTGAATGCTCTCAGGCACGCTCAATCGGAATGTCCCTAAGGGTCACTAAATGCCACAAGGCTGCAATATTTGACGGGGCATATCTCGGAGCTCGTGCAAGATATGGATGAGATTCCAATTCCTAAAAGACCATGTTGTAGAGACCTACAATAACCTCTCTCATTTTTTGGAGATCGCATTCCATTTTCATTCTACAATGCCATCTCGGGTGATGCTAAAACTTGCAGTGTTGGCCAGTACAAAGTTTCCAACTGCCAAATCTCTCTCATCTTTCGTCGTGGGATCAAACTGTCTGCTCCATTAGATCTGGGTGGCCAGGTAAACCCTATCCCCAACCTCATCTTGTCCCCTTCAGTGCTTGAATGTTCTCAGGCACGCTCAACCGGAATGTCCCTAAGGGTCACTAAATGCCACAGGGCTGCAATCTTTGATGGGGCATATCTCGAAGCTCATGTGAGATATGGATGAGATTCCAATTCCTATAGGACCATGTTGCAAAGACCTACGATAACCTCTCTCACTTTTTGGAGATCCCATTCCGTTTTCATTCTACACTGCCATCTTGAGTGATGCGTATCTTAATTATATTGTTGGAAAGCATATCTAGCATGTCATTTTGGAAAGACAAATCATGGGACTTGGTAAATGTTTCATAAGTTAATGAAATGTGTTACTACCAAATTATGTAAACTTAGGATTATATGATCTCCAAGAGTTTGGTTATGTTCTTTAGCGCACCTTGGACGCAAGGTAGTGTGTAGCTTCTACTCCCTCTTTGTGAGTAATGTTAGTCACTTTGTATATGTAAATTGGTTTTCAATTGGGTATGTTATTTTCAACCTTAATGGTGATGAAGGATTAGCTTGAATTAGCTTGTAACTATCTAGCCACCGGATTTTCTGTGATTCCATCAAATGTGGGTTTTGTTCGTATTTATTTATTTTATTTTATTTGTTGTGCTCTTGACCTTTGAGGCTTTGAATTTAAACTTGTACACTTTGGTTTTTGAAATTTTATGTTCTTGAGGTGGCTAGGAGGTATGTTCTATGTTGCTAGTTATGTGTTGTGATGTTCTCTATCAGGTTCAATGTGAAACATTGATAGAATGTATAAGGGAGTAGATTGCGAAGAACATACCATTCTCCTTTTTGTAATACACTATTTATTATGTTTTAATTAAACTCACTTCTAAATCCTATCTTCCACTTGGACCCATTCCTCTTTTGGCAATCCCTGAGATTGCCAATTCTTATTAATTCAAGTAGAGACAAGATGAACCAGATTAATACAGTGACCTATAGATCGAAGGAGAATGGTTAAGAAATGGTCTACCAGAGATCAGCCAAGGATAAGGATAGCATAGTAAGAAAATGATTATTTATCTAGTGGATATAAGTCTTTTATATAACAAACCATTTATATGCATAGTAAAAGAACTGAATATAGATTTGAGACATATTAATCACCTGCAGTCTGATCATCTTCACAAGTATGCAACTTTTGTTTCACTATTTCATGCGGGTTTATTGAACTTTCTTTATGAGGTCATTTATAGATGGGATGTTCAAAGGTTGAGTTCCTATGGGCTGTCAATACTTTGACTATACTTTAAGTCAACGATTATCAATATGGGAAAAAATGGAACTCGTTGTATTTTGAAGTACTGAGAAGATGGCCTTGACCTTCCCCAGGAGTTTTAGAAATGGGAGACATTAGGTAAGAGAGTGAAAATGTTACTATCACTTCAACGCACATGACACAATTGGAAATGCAAATTTTGATGGTAATCATTTTGTGATAAGGGAGAGACTAGGGATGATCATTGTTACTATCTCTTTAGTAGTAGATTTTTGTTTTCTCTTGAATTTGGTGGTGGGGGATCAGTGGTATTCTCCTTGGATATTCCTTCTTATGATGTTAGTGACAAGTGTTGCTCTTTGAAAACACTTGTACAATCTTTTTTCAATTATTAGATAAAAACAAAGAATTGTAAGTATTAAACATGATTAGCCTTTAGTTCCTAGAAGATCTTTATTTCCCCATCAATGCATTTAGAAAGTTAAGTTTTAAGAAGATCATAAATAGAAAAAATTAGAGAAGCGATTTAAACATTTATATTGATTGGAAACATGTGAGTCTTGAGTTTCCTCTACCTTTTAAAGAATGTTCCTTAGCTAGCATACCTAATTCCACATTCCATAAGAGTGTCATTGCACTAAAGATTTAGGAAACCAACTACTCTAAGATAAAGCTTCCCGGTCAATAATAATCTAGCCTATTGAGGTACATAATACTTCTCAATTAAACTTGTGTTAATTCAGTATTAATTTTGTAATTAACTACAATTTCAGTATCTGTGTACAGGGGGTGACTAAGAAAACTATTTGAGGTCCAATTTGAAAATATATTTGTAAGGATCTCAACCAAGGTTCACAACTTCGATGATTAATACATTCATTCAAGCTAGAACCTCACTACAAAAAAATAATATATAAAAAAGGTAGTGAATAACATCATGTCTAGACCCAAATCAACCAATGAAAGTCAAATCAGTATAATGTGGAACAATAATATATGGATTGAGTGGGTTGTCATAGAAAAGCTTCAAAATAAAATTCATGTCTAGAATTAAAAGACCTTAAAGAAAATTTATGCTTGTAACACAAATGGCCATTCAAAATTGAATATGATTACAATATGTGAAATAGCATTACGAGAACTTGTAATGCTCTTGTGAACATCGTGTTAATTCTTGTAAGAATCCCTAAGATGCTTGTTATACTCAAAATTTTGTTGAAATTGAATTAATTTTTATCCTGACGGTTAATTGGCTTAGGGTGATATATGCTTCTTGGATGGAATAATGAGTTTGTGATTAACTCTGTATTAAGATTCATAGCATCTTCTAGTTATTTGCAAAGGAAATTTATAAATTAAGCTAATGTCATATGACTTGCTTGAGAAAGATGTCTGTGTTCTTATTGATGGGTGCTAATGACTGTCCACATTTAGTTCTTCAATATCCTATTTGACAAGCTTTCCATAGACATTTCTTTGCCATACTAAGTATTTTTGAAAACATATCTGAGTAGAAGCACTATAGTAGATACTACATGATGTTTTAACAAATAAAGTAATGGGTTAAAGACTATTATTTCCAAGGTATTATGTCATAGTATTTTAATTTTAATGATCTTAGACTAATGATATTCTTGAAGGTAACTTTGACATGCAACAAGAAAGACAACCTACAGCCAAGGCTATATTGTGCCTACAACCAAAGCCATAAATGCTCATAGCCAAAGCCACTAGTGCACATAGCCAAAGCCATGGATGCTTATAGCCAAAGTTACGAGTGTTCACAGCCAAAGCCATCAGTACATGAAGTCGATGATCACAATTGTTTACAACTATTCACCAGAAATAGCTTCTTTGCAATTTTTGAGAAATACTAATAAAGCAAAAAATAACATCTACTAGTTGGTAGACATAATGACAACTCTCTAGCAATTGAATTTAATTTCATACATGCACATATATAATTTAATGTCATACACGAACATATCTAATTTAACGTCATACATGAACAAACATATAATATAAAATGATAACCAATAATGTCATATACATTAACAAACACATAATATATTATGATAACCAATAATGTTGTATATGAACAAACATATCATATATTAACCAATAATTTCATACATCAAATATAGAATGTCATATGTACATCAAATGTATGTTGAATATGTCTCTCTGATGCCTATATATATACATGGGGAAGGAAACAACTCTCTCTCTCTCTCTCTCTCTCTCTCTCTCTCTCTCTCTCTCTCTCTCTCTCTCTCTCTCTCTCTCTCTATATATATATATATATATATATATATATATGTATCAAATATCTCAACTACATCTTTTCCTTCCCACGAGGGGAAGGAAACAAGTCTCTCGATGTCCTCTGCCATCATGTGGAGGGAGACAGTGGAGATGACGAGGCCCTCTTGACACACTCACTTGACCTCTTGTTGAGGCTCTTCTCCAAGTCCAACTGATACAAAAAAAGTAGATATGAATCAATATTTATTATACATTGAAATCAAATATATGTACACACAAAATCAATTATTTTCTTACCGCCAACAAATAGTCACTTTGTAAGTCCACCTCAAATGCTCGTGGATGATCAGGCATGACAAGACCCTACAAAAATTCAATAAATATAATCACTTATAAATAACATTAGAAATTTTGAGATTAACTATTATAAACAACAACTAAAATGAAGAAAATTCTTTCATACCTCCATCAGTGGCTATGAGCTAGCCACAGCTGTGGCCACTCCACTATCAACAGACTGTCGCAGATGAGGAGGTGTGTCTGACATCATGAGCTACATGTCATACAATACATGTTATATCTAACATGAAACATGTAATAAATATAATCAAATGAATTAAATTAACATGAAACAACTATACCTATGTGAAGCTCATATGATGTCTCTGCTCTGTGTCTGTGGTAAAGGTTGAGGGTCCTATGGAGAACTAATGCACATGCATAATTTTTTTTGTCAATCCTTAATATGATTACGTAATAAATATATTTATTAATTAAAATGATTAAATTGATACATACCTCAGGACTTGTCGAAGGGACAAAAAATGGGCTTGGAGGATCGCTGCTAGGCCCAGCAACACTTTGACCCTAAATTTTGAACAATGTCAATAAATGCTAATTAATTAATCATTCACTATACATATGAAATATGATCAAATTAGTAATTTACCTATGTGTCAATGCCAAATGTCTCATTCAGGAACTCATCGGTGACAAGCCCATCATCCGCACCATCATCGGCATGAGTGCCAAATGTGCATAGGGATCCGCATGAAGTGCACATGTGACCATGACGCATAGAAGGCTCCCCCTCAACTAATGTGCTCATGGAATGGATGAGGGTCTGCATCAAAGCATTAATGGTCCCTAGAGTGTTGGCCTCTACATGTTCCTTCACAACTGAAGGAATAATCACATGCTCGTGTTGTGGATGGACCACAAGTGCCCTAACTACATTAGGGTCACGACATTCTCCTAGCCTCTCAAATGATGACCCCCCACCTCTACCCTGGGATTCTAACATATCAAAATAATTGGGGATCTCCCTAAGGACAAACTCACAATATAATTTCTTCAAAAAATACATGGGGACCTTGTGATTGTTGCAAGGAGGGGCATCAAAAACCATCCACCATCTATCCCAAAAATTATTTTTAATAGCATCGTGTATGCACCAATGGATGGGGAATCGTTTAGTACCCTCTCTAACAATATTTGGCTCACTGGGTTTTCTAAATAATGCACATATACTACCTTTTGATATTTCTTTTTTTTTAACATCTTCATATGAAAATTTATTTGCATAAAATCTTTTTTTTTCATCCCTCTTAGCCCGCCAAATATCTAACTAACCACTAACTGAGGCTATCTGAGTGTTAATGGATTTGAGGGATGATGCCAATTGAGCCCTCATTGGATTGGTTTGTCCGAATTCTTTCAACCGAGCAATATGTCTTTCTAATTCAGTTTTGCCTCTCTGTATTTCATTTCTTATATTTTCTTGTGTGCCTGGCGGAGGTCTTGCAATTGGTTTAGGTTGTGGAATTTGTTGTTCTTCTTGAGGATGGTTTTTATTTTGAGGTTCTTGAGGGTTTTGTGGATTTTTTGGTTGATTATGGACATTTCCTGATAAAAAATCAATTGAAATCCAACTAAATAAACAAATCTAAATGAAATTTGTAAAAACCCTACAAAAGAATATCAAAAACCAATAAAATAATATGGAAAACATATTAAACAATGCAAAGTTAAGTTACCTTGTCATCGTGGGTGTGCTTGTTGTCTTGGATTTTGTCGATGAGGAGGCATTTTGGCAAATGGTGGTGAATTTTTACTGTCAAACCCGCGTACGTGCTGTTGGAGAGCCAAAAAACAAAATGAAAATGATGGGCCATAGGTCTGTAGCCCATCATATAACTTTTTGGACATCAAAATAGCGCATACGCGCTATAGTGCATACGCTCTATAGCGCATACGCGCTATTGAAAATTAGAAAGAAAAAAAAACTTGTCATCTTTTTGGTACCACAGCTCAGTGCATATGCCCTTTTGCAAGACCGCACTCAGGGGTTATCCTAGCACTTATGCCTTGATACAAGTGTAATCTTGCTATATTAAACTTAGGAAATCTAATTGTATTAGTCATCTTGACTTACATGTCTTTGATGCTTAGATTGGATTTCTACATACCTATCTGACATAGATCATATTCATATCCTCATAGTTGTACTAGTGATAATTGTATGATCTTTCAATGTCCCTAATAAGGCTCAATGATAAAAACTAGGACCTACTTATGTAACCCTTGCAATTGAACCTTTTCATACTAGCTTGCATTCTAGGGTCCATTCTAGTTTAGCTTTGCATTTTGCATGTTGAGAGAGCTCTCTTCTTTATCTTTATGGACATGTTAGCTAACTACGTTCATCCTTCTCTTGCATATTCTCGATCTTATCTTATCTCTTCTTTCCTATTTCTCACTTTTGTTCTATCTTACCATCTCATCTATTCTTTTGACTTATCTTTTCTAATCTTAACATCCTAGATCCATTTTCAAGATTGAAATCCAAATTTGTCTTCATCTTGCTAGTCAAAATTTCTTCCTTCTTCTATGTAGTTGGCTAACCTATTGAGGCTTAATCTTTGAATATTGTTGGGGAAATCATCATTTCTTCATTTCCTCATCATTTATACTCTCTTCCACTCTTTTCTTTCATTTCTATTTCATCTCATTTCATCTTTCTTCTTTCTTTGACCCAATTCTTATGCACTATCTTTCTTGGTCAAACTTAGTCAACTAGGGCATATCTTCATTGCTTGGTGGTCACTCTTTGGTCTTAATCTCTTATATATCATCATGAACTTTTCTTTGTTCTAATTTAATCAAATCTAGCTTATTTTTGCATCTCCTCTATCTCATTTTGATTTCAATCCTGAGGGGGCATGAATATTTTATCATTGTTGCAAATTACTTTCTACTAAAACTATCTATTTTCTCTTGATCTATCTACTTTTCTTGGTGTTGGTACTCTTCTTGAGTTCTGATATCTACTCTATCTTAGTGTCCAGTACTATAGCTATTAGACTGTGAATTCAAGATTTTCTATCTCTCTTTTCTTTGTTCTTCATAATCAAATCTCTTTATCATCTTAGCTTCTTCATTATTTGGCATAATGTGTTTCCAGACCGATCACACATTAGTCAAAGAGGGGCAAATGTAATCAACTAAAAATGGTCATCTAGACTATGAGCCCCCTTTCTATCATTTTTCCATAATTTATCTAATGGTTACTTTTTTATCAAATCCTCAAAAATCTATTTATTTGATTATAACCTATGGTATGACCAATTTATTCCAAGTTCATATTTAATTAAAAGAACATGTCCCCCTTTTAATTAAATAAAATTCCCCACTCATCTCTTATCCTAAGTGTGCACACATAAAGCATTATTCCTATTTTAGAAATAAAATAAAAGACATTTTTGTCTACACATGAATGCAAAATTTTCTTGGTGGGAGGAATCTTCTATTTTAAAAATAACTTTAATTATCCTCCACACATTTCAAATCCTCTCAAAAGTCAACCATTAATTGTGATTGGTTGAGATGCTTGTGCACATGGATCACTCCTACTTTCAAACTCCACCCTTCATTACATTCATCTTGCCTCTTAATCTCTACCGTCATTTTTTCTTTAAAAGGGAGGGCTCTCTCCTCATTTAAAAAATCTTAGTCTCTCATTCTATTATTATGCTATAGGTTTTCTTGGTGATTTTGGAGACTTGGAGCATTCTTTCATTTTTGCATTTTAGCTTAGCTCTCATTCTACTTACATTATGGCATACTTTTTATCTTAGTTTCATTTATGCTTTAGCTTAGTTCTCTATGATAGGTTACATTTCATTTAGAATAGCTTGCATTTGCATTATATTTTATTCTAGATTCTTGGATATTGGCACTCTTGCCTCTACTCTTTGAATCTCTCGTTCTAGGGTGCACCTTGCAAGGGTTGCATAGTTTGGTTCATTTGAGAGCCACCATCTCATACCCTTTGCATATCATAGATAGAGAGCTATAAGCCAGCTCTTGAGACTCCCTCTTCTAATGGTTCTCTTAAGAATAATGGTTGATAGAAGTGTGACACTTTTATGCACATAGTAGCAAACAGAGATCTTGATGGTATGTAAAGTGGTTTGATTATCTGGTCATGCACAATTATGGACATGTATAGCACAACATCTTGATGATGTGGTTAAGTGTACAAAGTCTAAGTTGATGGCATATGAAAATTGTACTTGATTTATAGAGAGTAATTCAAAGATGGAGTATTGGAAAGTAGTTCCTAATGATTGTTGTCTATCTTACATCCGAGATGTAATGAAGTGATGCATAGTCAAGAAGTGATAAAAGATAGTCAGTTGATGATGTTAGCAAGTGTGCAAGTCTTAGTATCACATGTGTAAATTTTTGTATAGACTATGAGTGGACAATGATATTGCAATTGTAATTTAATTAATTATCTTATTTTAATTAATTGGGAAATCCTCAAGGCCAACTCAAGGAATTATTATGAAGATATGGTATAAAGGAAAGATGTTTCCTTAATTGTAATGTGTGTTGTAGTAAAGTGATCATTATTCAAGTGCAAATTGTGAAACGGAGCAGAGTGCTTATTGAATGTGTGTAAGCGATCCAAGGGATTATTGGATGCATAGTTTGAGATCTAGTTACAAGATCTAAAGGAGAAAAAGTATAGTTTATAGGATAGAGATAAAGGAAGGAAGTACAATTCAGTTCTATTATTCAACAAGGAATAATATAGAGATCATTTGGATAGTGAGTTCATTGGTCTTGCCCTTGAAGTTGTTTGGGCAATGGGTCCAGCTATCTTCCACAACTCCTAACAGGGATTCAAAGTCTCCTAAAAGAGACTCATATGTACGAAATGTTATAACATACTCCTAATAGGGTCTATCCTCTAACAAGGAATATTTATATTAGTACTTCATCTTGTGGGTACCACCCCCATTGGAGTTTTTTCTCTAATCAAGGGTTTCCCTAGTTAACATATCTGGTATTATTGTGTATGAGTATCTTGTAGTGGTCTTAGTTTATTTAGTCATATGGTTAAGATTATTTAAATTTATTATTTTTGATATTATTTAGATAAATGATTCACCCCCCCTCTTAGTTGTAACAATGGACTATATATTCTAACAATTGGTATTAGAGATCTAGGTCCTTCAAGGAAAAGCTTAATAGATTTGGGAGATGAATGGTGAATATGATTAGGAAGGATAGTCCAAGATTTTATGGGGCAAAATATGATAGTTGGAAGGAGAAGATGAAGACTCATCTATTATGCATGGGTCTAGGATATTGGATCTTGACAAAAAGTCAAAAGGCAATCATTAAAGAAGAAGATCTTGAAGGTAGCAGTGAAGAATAAACAGCTCTATTCATGTGTAACATGAGAGCAAGAGAAGCCCTACTAATAGTACTCCTAGAGAATGAGTATAGTCAGGTAAAATCACTTGTAACATCTCATGAAAATTAGAAATCTTTAGAGTCTACTTTTGAAGTTGGTGATCATGCAAAAAGAATGAGATTACAGAATTGGATATGTGCATTTCAAGATACTAGAATGATTGAAGATAAATCTATAAGAAGTTATATTGGAAAAATATCAAAAATGGTTGTAGGTATTTGGTCTCATGGTAGAACCAAGGAAGATGATGAAGTCATTTGGAAGATCTTGAAAAGTTTGACACCACCCTTCAAGCTAATAGTGTAGATGATTCAACTAGTGATGCCTTGTACTAAGGATTTCACTAAGGAAACATTACTTGGAATATTAGAATTAGTAGAAGTAGATCTAAGATAGTATAATGAACTTGCAAGAGTCAAAATAGCCTTTAGTTCCCTAAATATTCAACCTAATTTGAAAAGGAGTGCAAGCACCCATGGAGATTTTTTTGGCAGCAGCAGAGTCGATGAAGACAATAAGATTGATGAAGAAATAGCCCTTCTTGTGAGAATAGAAGAAGATGTTAAGAAAATCTTTAAATGTTGGACCTGTAATGAATTTAGTCATTATGCATCTAAATGTCCTAAAAGAGAGAAAATTTATAAAGAGGTATTTAATCTTAGAAGAGATACAGATAGAAATTATTTATATGCAAATGAAGATGAAGAATCTGATGAGAAAGGTCAAAGTGAGAGTGATGATGAATTAGGATTTGTGGCTATCAAGGAAGATGATCTTGATAGAGAAATTAGAGAAGAAAGAGCTCTAGTTACCCAAGTAGAAAAAAAGTCTGATTGGATAATTGACAATGGTTGTTCACATCACATGACTAGTGATATGAATAAGTTTGTCAAGTTTAAGAATCATGGAAGTATTGTTAGATTTAGTAACAATGCAGTCTGTCATATAAGAGGAATTGGATCCATTACTCTTGATGGTAAAACTAACATTGATGATGTCTATTTTGTTGATGGATTTATGCATAACCTATTGAGTGTCGGATAGTTGGTGGACAAAGGTTATCAGTTACAGTTTACTGAGAAGACCTGCACTATCAAAGATAGAGATGGTAAGATGATTGGAACTAATACTAGATCTAGAGATAATGTATTTCAGTTGAATCCTACTAAGATGACATGTTTGGTAGCTAAAGTGGATAATAGTTGGTTGTGGTATAGAAAATTTTGTCACATAAACTTTGATAACATTATAAAGGTTAGTAACACTTTTACAGTCAAATATTTTCAAGCGTACTAATTTTGCATATAAGGAATGCATTTTGGCTGAGCAGAAGAAAATATCATTCCATAGCAAGAATTTCACTACCACAGAGATGTCGGAGATCATTAACTCAGATTTGAGCGGTCCCTCTAGAACAAGAGGATTTTATGGTGAAAGGTATTTTATAATTTTTGTTGATGATTTCACTAGAATGATGTGGGTAGCATTTCTTAAAGATAAATTTGAAGCTTTTGAGAAGTTTAAGATACTTTAGAATAGAGTTGAGAATGAATCTGTGTTAAGATTAAGTGTTTGAGATCTAATAGAGGAGGATAATTTACCTCTAGAGAATTTAACATGTTTTGCGAAGAAGATGGAATCAAAAGATAGGTATTTGCACCTAGAACAGCTGAGAAAAATGAGATTGCTAAGAGAAGATATAAGTCTTTAACAAAAGCAGATAGAGCGATGCTATTTGAAAATGATATTTCTAAGACATTTTGGAGAGAAAAAGTGAATACAGTAGTATATACTCTAAATAGAGTACAGATCAGAAAAGGTATGAACAAGAAACCTTATGAACTATGGTTTGGACATTCACCATCAATCAAATATTTTAGGATATTTGGGAGTAAATGTTATATTAAGAGAGATGATGGCATTGGTAAGTTTGATCCAAGAAGTGATGGAGGTATGTTTCTTGGCTACTCTTTGAAAAGTAAGGCTTATAGATGTTTCAACTACAAAACTAAGACAACAATTGAATGCACAAATGTAAGGATTGATGAGAAGTTTGGAACTAAAGAAAAGATGGTAGATTATAATTTAGATGAAGAAGAAAACAACTTTGGAATTGTTAGAAAAAGTGATAAATTTTTGTTTAAGACTGAAAATGACTTGCAAAATGATGTGATAACTTTTGAGCATAGAGGAGAATAGAGTTATGAGCCTAGAGAAGAGATAAGAGTTGAGATGTCAACTCCTACCCCAAATAGAAATCTGACAAGGAATCACCCTCCTAAATAGATAATTGGAAGTAAAGACAAAGGTGTTATGATGAGTAACAAAGTAAATGAGGAGATATGCATGATATCTCAAGTTGAACCAAGTGTGTAGATGAAGCAGTCAAACACAATCATTGGATCAAAGCAATGAAGGAAGAATTGGATTAGATAATAAAGAATGATACATGAGAGTTAGTTCCTAGACCAAAAGATAAAAATGTGACAAGAACAAAATGGGTTTTTAGGAATAAAATGAATGAGCAAGGAGAAGTTGTGAGAAACAAGGCCAGACTTGTTTGTAAAGGTTATTCACAAAAAGAAGGCATTGATTATGAGGAAAAATATACAATTGTAGTAAGAATGAAAGCTGTAGGGATGTTCTTGGCTTATGCAGCAAACAAAAAATTCAAGGTTTATTAGGTGGATGTCAAATCCACCTTTCTAAATGGAGAATTAGAAGAAGAGGTTTATATTGCATAGCCTAAACATTTTCCTTTATTAGAAGACAAAGACATGGTATGTAGATTAAAGAAATATCTTTATGCTCTAAAGAAAACACCAAGAACCTAGTATGCAAGGTTGGAAAGTTACTTGGAAAACTTGGATTTGCTAAAGGTATGGCAGAGAGTAACTTGTATCTAAAAGAAATTGAAGATGGTTTGTTGATCATTGCAATATTTGTTCATGACATGATTTTTGGAAGTAACAATGAAGATAGTAATAAATTTTCTAAGGAGATGAAGAATGAATTTGAAATGAGCATGATAGGATAAATTAAGTTTTTCCTAGGATTATAGATTGTGTAGAATAGTGATGGTACATTCATTTCACAAGATAAGTATCTAAAAGATTTGATGAAAAGGTTTGGTTTGGAAAGTTATAAACCTATTAGCACACCTATGATAGCTAGTCACAAGTTATCTAGCAAAGATGAGACACTTGCAGTAGAGTAGAAAAAGTGTAGATCAACGATTGGAGGTTTGTAGTATCTGACTCACACTAGACTAGATATAGAAAATGCAGTTGGGATTGTAGATATGTTTCAAGTTGATCCTTAGGAATATCATTTTGTAGGATTTAAGAGAATATCCAGATATCTAAAAGGGACATCTGATTATGGAATTTGGTATGACAAATCAAGTGATTTCACACTTTGTGCATATACTAATGTTGATTGGGCAAGTAGTATGGATGGTAGAAAGAGCACCAATGGAAGAGAATTCTTTCTTGGAGGAATATTGGTTTCCTAGTTAAGAAAGAAGTAAGATTGCATTTCATAGAGCATTGTTGACATAGAGTATGTTACAGTAGCAAATAATTGTAATCAGGCTATATGGATGAAGTAGATGTTGAAGGATATCAGAATTGAGATCAAAGAACATGTTATCATTTACTGTGATAACACAAGTACAGTGAGTATGTCTAAGAATCTTGCATTCCATTCTAAGACAAAGCATATATCTATTAAATATCATGTGTTGAGAGATAAAGCAACAGATAAGGAGATCATATTGGAGTATGTAAGTACTAAGGATCAAAGTGCAGATATCTTTACTAATTCATTTCCTAAAGATACATTTGAGTACTTGAGAGGTATACTTGGCGTTATGCCCCTGCCTACTTTTGAATAATTGATGTGGAGACTTCATTAGTCCAGTGACATAGAGCACTATTATTTGACTAGATTGAATGATGATACTTCCTATATGGGGGAGTATCTAGTATGTACTGAGTCATTGAGCACTCTTGGTATTTTGTATTTGGTATTGAACAGTCTCTTTAGACACTTGAGCTAGTTAATGACCTGGAGCAGTTGATTGAAAATTGGTATTAAGATTGACACCTTTGACATTGATGTTGAGGGGAGAGAGAATATGCATGACAAACACTTCTTAAGGTATGGGGAAGACTATGTATGGAAGAACTCCTAAAGCAATGGGGAGAGATTTGGTCAAGCAACAACAACAGAAGTTTACTTGGTATTCTTGGAACTTAGATAGTTTTTTATCTATGTTTCCATCAATGTCAAAGGGGTATATTGCTAGGATGAATTATAATGATACTACATTGGGGGAGTATACTAAGAATTGGAAAGTATTGATATGTTATGCTCATGACTATGTTTATCACTGATGTCAACATAGCATTATTTCTATAATGACTAGTAGTGTAGCAGATAGAGATCTTGATGGTATGGACAATGGTTTGATTGTCTAGTCATGTGTAGTTATGGACATGTGCAAAAAAATGTCTTAATGATGTGGTTAAGTGCACAGAGTCTAAGTCGATGGTGTACAAAAATTGTACTTGATTTACAAAGAGCAATTTAGAGACAGAGTATTGGGAAAGCAGTTCCTGATGATTATTGTCTATCTTACATCTAAGATGTAATGAAGTGATGCAAAGTTAGGTAGTGATAAAGGATTGTCATTTGATGACATCAGCAAGTCCATAAGTCTTAGTATCACACGTGTAAAGTTTTGTATAGACTGTGAGCTAACAATTCTATTGGAAATGTAATTTAATTAATTACCTTATTTTAATTAACTGGGAAAGCCTCAAGACTAACTCAAGGAAATATTATGAAGATAAGGTATAAAGGAAATACGTTTTCCTTAATTTTAATGTGTGTTGAAGTAAAGTGATCATTATTCAAGTGAGAATTGTGAAAAGGAGCAGAGAACTTATTGAATGCGTGTAAGCGATCCAAGGGATTATTGGATGTGCAGTTCGAGATTTGGTTACAAGATCTGACAAAGCAGAAATCTAGTTTACAAGACAAAGATAGAGGAAGGAAGTAAAATTAAGTTCTATTATCCAACAAGGAATAATATAGAGATCATTTGGATAGTGGGTTCATTGATCTTGCCCTTGAAGTTGTTTGGGTAGGGGTCCAGCTATCATCCACAACTCCTAACGAGGTTGGCACAACTCCTAATAGGGTTGGAATCTCCTAATAGGGATTCAAAGTCTCCTAATAGGGACTCATATGTACTAAATATTGTAACAGACTCCTAATAGGATCTATCCTCTAACAAAGAATAATTATATTAGTACATCATCTTGTGGACCTACCATCCCCATCTAGGTTTTCCCTATGATCAAGGGTTTCCCTAGTTAACATATATGGTGTTATTGTGTATGAGTATCTTGTTGTGGTCTTAGTTTACTTTACTCATATGGTTAATATTGCTTAAAGTTGTTATTTGTGATATTAGTTGGATAACTAATTCAACCCCACCATCTTAGTTATATTAGTAGACTATATATTTTAACATTTTTTTTCCAAAAAGGTGCTCAAAAGATGTAATGAGCTAACTTTTTAATTGAGGATCCTGTTCATTTTGCTACCATGATTTTTGTTCCCCTTATTTTTCAAACTTCTAGGATTGGGATTGATTCAATGTGATTTCATGTTTGTTTCTATATTTCCCTTAAGGAATTTCTTCTCTCATCTATCGCTATGTGTGCATTCAACATAAATCTAATGCATTCATTCATATTAGGTGATTAGGATAGGGAGGGTGAGTCTATGCATTTCCTAAATTAGAGGAAAGTTGTTCTAAGTCCCTAATACTTTGATCAAGTGTTCATGGTGAAGATGAGATGCTTTCAAAAATAAGATCACACCAATATTCAGAGCTAATGGTTGTTAAAAGCATCATGATCGAAGCTTAGGGCCAATACTCAAATCACAGGAACATCATGGGAGCAAGAGAAATCAGATTGAATATAGAAGTTGTTAAATCCTCATAAATGGTGAAACAATAAGGTCAAAGGTGGAAAGACACACATTGAAACCACATCAATGGTGGAGATTTAATCAAGTGTACATGTAGTAGGTTTTATAAGTCAAGCGACTTAAAGGTTAAGTCCTAACCATCGGATGGAGGCCAGATCTATAAGCACGATATAAAGATCATCTTTTCTTTTACTTTATAAGGTGGGTTAATTCAAAATCAAATCTAATGATCCCCGTTAAATCTACAATGACTAAATGCTCATGGTGTCATGAGATCCATTAATCTACACTTAACCATAAGGCTATGGGACCAGTCTAACAACGCATCCAAACTATCCAACAAAGTTGAGATCAATGACTCTGAATGAATTTTGGGCCTAAAATTTGAAGGATAAAAATTTCTAGAGAAACTCTCTAGAATAACAACACTTTTCCACACTCAAATCCATCTCGGGCAAAAAAATTAAAAGGATCAGAGGAGATTGTGGCCACCCATTTTTCTCATAAGAGAAAAGGCAATGTGTAGGTTAGTTAAAACAAGATATTTTAATCTTAGTTTTTGATTTGATATGAGCTAGATCCACATTTAGAATTTAAAGATCAACTATCCCCTAGAATATAAAAAAAAGGTTTTGGTGCCAACGCACGATTTTCATAGGAATACATAGGGAATTGAGGTTTCTTGTTAGTTCATTTTAGTTACAAAAATCCAAATGTCTGTCAAATGTCTACAAGGTCATCACAGGACCAAGGCTTAACATTAGGAGTGATAATAATAGATTAATCTACCTACAAATTTGGGATTTTATTCCTAACTTTCTCAAATTAAATATTTGCAATAATATGACCGTTGGATTCCTAGTGACAGATGGGTTTAATAGAAAAACTATAAATGTAATTTCTAATGATAATGAAAGGTTCAACAAACTTAATAGTGAAGATTTGATAATTCCATTTACTTGGATTTGGCTTTCATGTTTGTTTTTTTCCAATCATAGATTAAATTAGGTTTTTATTGAGAGCTAAAAGAAAATAATATTTGGTATTGTGATTTTCTCTTGGATTCCATTCCATTATGGTGATTGCAACATAGGTAATTCTATTTACCTTCCATGTGTGGTTCTTTTTCTATACCTCCATGTTGTATCTGCATCATTAGAATCAACAATCATGATTGTAGAAGTTAAAATAGTTGTTAATTTGAAGTTAGATGCTAGATCTTTAAGATAACTTATAATAAACATTCCATTAGGAGTTGTGAGTTATCCAAATGCAATTTTTCTTGAACTATTTGTATCTACAAGCAATTTGGTTAGTAGCCTCTTCTACTCTCGGGTTAAGAGCTTGTCCTTTAAAATTATGATCAAATAAAGACATCAATTTATTGTATATCGTTTCAAACTAAAGAGAGTTGTACCTTGTAATTTAGAGGGCAGTGATGTAACACATACACTGACCCATTTGTGACATCTTTTTGTTTCTTCAAAATATTGGACATTAAAAAGAGTTAGGTTATAAAATATAATAGGAGAACAAACTATTAACCAACACATTCCACCTATAAAAAAAATTGTTAAATCAATAACTTTAATATAGTACAATAAATGGAAGAAAAGAAAAATATTGTAGCAATGATATGAAACTATGTACCTTTTATGTATGGTGGGTCCAAATAGCTTTAATGTCATTTCAAAACAATGACCAAAGAAAACATCATGGGATTATTAGTCCAAAATATGTATAAGTAAACTACAATTACACTTTAAATAATAACAATTTTAATGCACCTAGAAGATTTCATAATTTTAACAAAAACATAGTTTTCTTGTTTAGCAACAATATCCCTACAAATGAACCAATACTAGTCACACATGCTGCTCCAAGAAATGGTTCAACTTCAGTAGTACTGGTCTCTATTATTCTATCAACTAAATGTCTATCTATTAGAGCACAAAATAGGTCCATGAGTATAAAATCTACCCAACAACATAATGCATGATTAGCACATTACAAAATATAGCAAAACAAGTTTTTACCAATTGGCATGAGTTGAAGAATACATTGTTAGAAAAGAAATTTTCAATGGATAAAAGATCAAATGGGATACTAGATAGAAGCATCCAAAAATAAAAGTTAAGTGTTATAATGTTGATGAAAACAAGCAATGTTACACTAGTAGGGCCACAATCTTCTGTTATTGCTCATATTGTTTCACATGTAGCTAGTAAACTTCATATACTAATTATTTCATTTGGAGCAATAGTTATAACTCTCTCATCATATCAATATGGAATGATTGGTTTATATGGGAGAAGTGGATAACTTCTTATTGTGGTTGCATATACAGATAATATTTATGGAATGATGGCAATTGTAACTGTGATTGGTTTCTATAGCTAGGAAGATATAATTCTCACATTGCATTTTTTGGTGCACTAGAGTTAATTTGCATATGTATACTAGGGTTATCTTTATATAACTATAGTAGAGCAAAAATTTGATGCAGGAATGTGGTGTACAACTATTGCATTCTTTCTTCTCATAGGAATTGTTTTATGGACTTTGGAGCTTAAATCAAACTGTGATTTTCAAGGACGTCTAAAGGAGAAAACCACATTGTTAGCAAAGACATTTGGAACATTGTTTTTTTTTATTTGCAATGGATGAAGATAAAATTTAAGTGTTATAATTTTGTAAAGAGAAAGTATTACTTACATGAAGATTGTGTACTACAACCCTCACCATATTGACCATGCATTCTCGCAAGTGTCACAAAATACTATAAGAAGAACACATAATATTTTAGATCATGATCCATAGGATACTATAAAATATAAACATCTATTGAATTTTTATTATTTCTTATAAGAATTCATTCTAAGTATCAATTCTTCTTTCAGTGCCTCTATCTCCTCGGTTATGTTTCTCTCAAGGACAAGGTTAAGTCTTTCATCACTATATTTTGTTATGAGTTTATGGGCCATGAATATGGGGTTAGTGCTACAAGTGATGTTATCTACAAATTATGCCTATATTTTAGATCACATTTGATCTACTATAATTTTCACTTTTCTCTATCAATAAGTATCAAGTTGTGACATCAATATTAGTAAAATTCCATCAAAATAACTCCAAATCCATAAAGAAAATAACATAATAATATGAAATTATATATAATTTGTACAATTACAATAATTAAGGTTTACCTTCACTGAAGGTGTGTGAGTTGGTACATCCCCGCTTATGCCTTATGGTATATCCATGTCACCCTGTGAAAAAGTTTAGTAATTCTTAGCAATCAGTAGTGAAATGAAAGTAATAGACTTACCAAAAAAAAATTATTAATAAAACAATCAATTGTATATTGGAGTCAATATTAATTGGATGCAATTGGTTCAAATTTTATACTTACCAGTCCCATGATAGGAAAAAAAAAATTGTATCTACACAATTCAAATTGTAATCTATCAGAAGCTCTTCCCCTACACTTATTAATTTTATCACACATACAAAAACATGATTTCCCTCATGTGCCTTGAATATAAAATTTGGCCACTTATTAGTTGACACAAGTTGAGAACTATTTATAAATCCTACAATATTCCATGTTGCTTTTGGCCTTCCATCAATATACATAGCAGGCCTTTTACTTTGATCATTTTCTTTGCATTATATATAATTTGGTGACAATGCATACATACACATACTTTTTTTATATTGCACAATCCACATCGAATTTTTGTAATTGTAAGAAGGTCCTACATACTCCATTAATTCAACAACTTTATTGTAATTGACCTTTATGCCATCCATGGAAAATAGGCCCAAACCATGTAATGAAGATGGAGTTATGTGATATATCCTTTCATTAATAGAAAATCAATGTTAACTGGAGGTAGTTCCTATTGGAATTCTTTAGAATAATTGAGAGGGGGGATGACTCAATTATCCAAGGTCCAGATGTACAAATAAAACTTTTCATGCCTTAGTGAACCCATATCCATAAAAACTTATTATGCATACATCCATTAGATCATACAATGCTTAAACTTTGTAGGTTATTGTTCTAGGTCAAAACAACTTTGCAAAAATGTAAACATGAAACATAATAGATTCAATAACATGTTTGATACATGGATTTTATGTGGGAACCCAATTCTCACTCTTCTAAAGTGATGCCCTGTGAAAGGCCAACCCTATTAAAGGTTACAATACACATTGTTAAATGTAACTTGGTTAGAGGATTTCAATCACCCTGTTATGAGTGAGCCTTGTTAGAGAACTTTAGATCATTCACTTGAAATGTCACCTGATTAAAAGATTTATAAATTCCTATTAGGTCAACCTTAATCCAAAGGATTTACCCTAGAATGATACAATAATTAGAAAGTAATAGTAAAGCTTGATCTGATAACAATTTACAACTCTCTTAAAGATTACAAATCTCTGTTCCAATCCTCCATTATGCTTGTCTTTCACACACTTCAACTCTAATAGCTTGTTCACCCTTCAAGCATTCATACTCTTAAACCTTTTTTATTTTCTTGCCAATAGCAGTCTCTTTTGTTTGGCCATTGAATGAGGCAATACCTTAGACTCCTTGTCTTCCTTAGGTTCTCACATATAACAACCTTTTTCTTTGGACTAGCTCTCTCTATAGATAGAGATTTAAGATCTTTTTTTGTTCAACCTCAATCGTCCATTTTAGGGTTAGGTACGATTAGGTATGATACAATGAATCTACCCACTTTTTCATTAGGTTCCTCTAGAAACTTCTTCTTCAATCTTCTTTGAATTCACCAAAAAATAGTTTACCTTGAATTATTTGCCACCATCTCATCATATTTATCTTCCACATGCTTCACAAAATTCAAGAAAATAAAATAGTCAGCTCAAATTTGTCAAATCTACAATTTAACATGAATACTAGCACTTGGCATCAATATGTTGTTACACAGCTTCCATACTTCCACTTGTCTTCCACTAGTTAACTCGGTAAATACCAAAGCTTACCGGTGCTTGGCATCAACTAAGATTCACTTGACTTACACATTTTGCATGAGGATACAAATCAGCAAGACAAAAAACATAAAGGTAAAAAGATAGTAAATAAAGCTCCTCCACATTAGGGAGTACCAGATCCACATCTTGAGACAAGGACACTTGAACACAAACAACAAGATGCCATGAAATAAGAAAGAGAAACATCTATCCATCTAAACCACAGCAATGAAGGGAAATAACTAAAAGCAACATCGCAATAACTAAACAACCAAACTAAGTACATGGTTCCTCCCACCCATCAATAGCATCGAAAGACCATCATGGGTCCTAGCCATCTCCCATGTGTAACATCCCAAACTATTGACCAAATTGTTGGTGCTATCATATGAGGACATCACTTCTAAAATGTGCTACAACATATGAATAAGCAAATCTAACATGCTAGAAGTAAAGCATAAGATAATCTTACAAATCAAACTCATCATCTAACATAAACTAAACATCAAAATATAGGAATGCATTTATAAACTAACATCATCTAGACATGATATATAAGAATTCTAGTGAAAGCATAAATCACAAGAAAGCATACTCTAAAACCTGAAGTATCAAGTGAAAAGATCTAGCAATGGTCACACTAGGATAAAAGACTATCTATGTACATTGGCCCCCACCAGTGGTATGGGTAGCTATGCCTCCCAAGAATGTGGAACCTATAGGCCCACTCTTGTCATGTTGATGGAGATAATGATCCAACCGAAAACACACATAAAGCATAATGTCCATGACTAATACTCATGCTAGATAGAATGATGACTGAAACCAAGAACATAAACAATGCAAATACTATAGGTCTTGGTCAGACACTCAATAGGCTACTAAGTAGGGGCTAACATCATGGAGAGTCACTTGGCATCGACAAGCCCAAGCTAGTATTGGCAACTCAGACTTCCCAATGGAAGGAGCACATCTTGAACCTTTTTATTATCTTAAGTTTTATTATCACTCACACATTTTATTTAGTTATCACTTAATTAAAACTTCGTCTGCCAACCTATGGAACCATGATCACCAAGTTGTGAGATGGAAGCCCACTCCATATGCTACCCTACCCTAATCATGCTCATCCAACAATGAGGGCCCGTAGGAATGCATATTCCTAACCCAAACCCAATGATCATAATTCTCAAAAGTACCACAGAAGATCTAGCCTCACAAGTCACTTGAAAAATGTACGTGCATGTACTTGTGCATGGCACACCACCATCATGAAGATCGTAACACAAGGACTAGATAAGAACACAATGCAAAATATCACTTAACCAAAAACAACCTGGGAGGATGGATCCTACATGAATCCCAAAAAAATAATAAAACCATACATCATGAAATCACTCAATCAGCCTTAATCCAGGAGTATGGATTCTAAATGAATCCCAATGATGCAACAAGACCAAACATGAACTCACTCAATCGGCCTCAATTTAGGAGTGTCGATTCTACATGAATCCTAGTGTCCACAAAATTAAAACAAAGGTCCAAAAGAAACCATAACACCAGGTATAAAATCACTCAACACAAAGTTGGGAGTATGGATGTAGCACACATCCCAATGCAAAAATAAAATTAAAACAATGATCTAACTAACATCCTATGGATAATCTAGGTCCATGACAAATACCATGCCATGAAAACCTGAGAAAATTGGGTGGCACACAAATTGAGGTGAAAACCCTCAAAACTCAAAAAATTTAAAATTAAAACTCATTTGGTCTTATGGCTCAAAAGCCACAAATATCAAATAAAATTTGGGTTTGGATTCTGTATGCAAAAATGGCCAACATAACAACATAAAACTCCAAACCCTCATCCTGAAAAATAGGGAAATGCTCATACTCAACAACCAAGTAGAGCTAGCATATAGAAATGGAGGGGAAAACTAGTTCTCAGTATCTTGACAAACAAATACCAAAAATAGAAGCTAAAATGGAGTAGAAATAATAAAATAGGAGAGCCCTACCTCATAGCCAAAAGGGTAATATGGAAATCTGAAGCATAAAATGAAAACCCTATAGAAGTAGCTAAAAATTGTAGCAATCCAAGGTCTCCCCGAGTTGGATCCAATGAGACCAATCTCGCGATGATCCCATGCACATAGCTCCCACAACGAACAAAATAGTAAATCTTCATGAAGAAGATTTTGGGTTTTACTCTTAAACTTTCTAATTCAAAAGTGAGAAGTGAGAAATTAAATTTCTTTTTGGATACTTATTCACTTTTCGAGTGAATAATCAATTACGGAAAATAACTAGCCAACCTAGTTAAACCATGAATTGACCCAATTGAAAATATACTATTCCTAGTAATAGGAATTCATCTATGGAAAAGCTACTAGAAATTAAAAATTAATTAAATAAAGCCCAAAAACCCAAAAGCATAGAAATTTCCTTAACAAATTTCATGACAAAGTGAACCTCTAAATGTACAAACATGCTCACTAGTCTAATCACATAATGCAAATGAGTTTGGATTTAATAATCAGTAAAAGAATTAATTAAATAATTAAAATAAGGATATGTTGACCATACAGGAATGACATTTGTAAAATATGAACAGTTGAATCACTAACTCCATGCACCACTACCGGGGATATAAATTTTGCACACTAAAATACACGATCAAGTGCAATTATATATAATAACATATCTGAAGCAATAAATACATTAAATCACCTAATTTAACCATTTATTCAATCATACTAAAATAATCTATTTACATCACTCATGTTCACATAAAGCATAACAATGCATGAATGAAGTAAATAACCATAGCATTAAATTCATCACATAACATAATCAGGGATATGTCCAAAGATTGGATAACCAGATATCATTATAAAACACACTGTCATCTCAAAATGGTATCATCATGCAATATGATCACCTAAATGGCATAGTAGTCTAACATCTATGATACTAAAATCAAAGTATAACAAGGTAAATATCTGTAGCACATAACCAAAGAATCCAGCATGGACAATCCATTTCTAATTATTTAAGCATTTAATAATGGTTGTTTACACAATGTTAAAAAGACACTTAAAACACATAAGAAAACAAAGTCATAAACATGGCTTACCATTTCTATAGGGATCTAGTCCAATGTAGTAGGTAATAGTATACAGTGTAATCGCTGCATACATCTTAGGGTAATCACGGAATAACATCATGATACCACATCGATCCTAGTAACCACTGGCATAAATCTTAGTGAACCATAGATCACATCATAATCTCATAAATCATCCAAAAGCATAATCAAAGCGACTAATATAGTAACATAAATCCAATCATCTCAAGGGTGTAGACCACTCATGGTCCCAATCAGAATCCATCACAACAAGAGATCAACATGGTTACAACCATCAAGATAAATTATAGTGGTCAAATAGGAGAGGCACTACAAATCAAACATTGATAGACATGTCATTGATCATCATCTTCATCCATGTCATCATCATCATCATCACCATCATCATACTTGTCACTTTGATCATTGTCATCACCACCACCATCTTCATAGCCATCATCATCATCTTTATCACTATTATCATGACCATCATCACTTTAATCATCACCATCTTTATCAACATGATCATCATCATCATCATCATCACCATCACCATCATCGTCAGCATCATCAAAATCATCATCTTCTTCTTCATCATCATCATTGTGTAATAGTTGTTCATGATCATCATTTATTTCATCTTTTGATTCTTTAGTATCTTGTTCTTCCATTACATTATACTTTATCAACCTTCCTCTTGGATCGTGTCTAACAACAAATAACTAACTTGGTTTATGTGGAATGCCAAAGTAAAACACTTGCTCACATTGGCTTGGAAGAACATAGGGCTCATCTCTAATTGGCTCAAATGACCTTGTATTAATCATTGTAAATTCACTATTATGTTCAATAATAGTCCTATTAGGATCATTTCAATTCAATCATAGCTTGTACTATTTAAAAGAAAATAGAACTAATTTGAATAAATTAAATTCGCACTCAAGTATATCATCCAAAATACCATAGTATCGATTTTTAGATTTTTGAGGATATATGTCATTTATAAACAAAATATTAGTGACCTTGAAGACTTCACTTACCCCAGAATCACAAGTTTTCTTCATTTTGTCTAACTTTTTTATGCAAAATTTATGACTATAGTAGTACATAGCTTTGTGGTGTTTGACCTACAATTATTCAAACATGTCAAAATTATTTGCATTGATTTGTGAGTTGATATTAAACTAATGGATCATGATTAGTAATCTTCTGCATACCTTTCTATCTCTTAAGTCATATGCTAGATCACATACCATTGGTGTAACATTGGGATCTCCATTAAGATGAGCTTCTTTAACCAATGATGTAACATTGTCCCATGTTAATAAGCAACCATTTTCTTGAGACTGTTGAATCATGCCACAATCTAGTCAAAAAAAATTTTAATATATAAATGTTGTTCATCCCACTCATGACCAACTATAAAGAAAACAACTAGACTAGTTAGAAAAAAATTATATTGATGATGGATAAGAATTAATTAACTATAATAACATCTTATAATTACCTCTCACTTTTCTCAATCTACCTTTCCTCATCAAGTACTCCCTTTCGGATCTTTTAATGGAGTTGGGATCCTAAATGCGATCTATATGGAACATTGATACAAACTTGGGAAGATATTCACTAATGTATACCATTGTCTGGTATACCATATATCCCTCTACCATAGAACCCTCAGAATGTGTTCTTTGTCAAAACAAACCCTTCATAAATTTCAAGGGCCTCTCAACCAACCACATTGACCTAGTTTGTATAGGTCCACACAATTCAGTCTCTTCAACTTGATGTATGAGGTAGTGTTCTTGAGCATTAAAAAAAGTTGAAGGTAGACACTTTTGCATTTCACACATAAGCTATGGAATTTTTCTCTTTCAATATTTTATATCTTCTTATCAATTTCTTTAGATGATAACCACCTAAAAGAGATTCAACACACAATAACATATAAATGATAATTTAGATAAAAATATACAATAAATTACATAAAAAGTAAAGAAAGTCATAAATATAATATATATACAACAAAACTAAGAAATAACACTTCTAACCTCATGTATTTTCTAAGATCATATATAACTTGTTTAATACTATTGACAAACTGGTGTGGGAGGGATAGAGGTAGGGCGTACTACAATCATTAAAAAATAATCTTTTCAATATATTATGAAATAATACAATAGGTAGTACATGAAATTTTATAAATATATTGTAAATAGAAAACATGACTTACCTTGACAAAGGTATGTCAATCATGTGTTTTCAACCCTAGCCCAAAATCACCTTTCTTTGATACAAGATTGTTTATATTTGTAGCAAATCCTATGGAAATTTTTATTTTTCTATGACTTCTTTTAATGCATCACTGTGTTGCTCTATTAATAACCAAGGAAGGACATTCATATTTATCCAGTCTCCATTGCTATTTGATTCAATAAAAAAATTTAGTGCATGATTGGATTCATGAATGTGATTACAAATTTTGAAATTTTTTCTCTATTACACCTTCTATCCAATATTTTTCATAATGTATCTATTACATTCTTTCCAATATGCATAGCATTAAACAAATACATGATTAAGAGGTCCTTGTAGTATGGTAACTTACTAAATTGAGTAGGATAAAATTTTATTCCTCTAGGAAGTTGGTCATTGATGCCTTTATGACCTTTACGAGCATCAATTACATCATTACTAAATAAAAGACAATATCCAAATATAAATTCCAAAATTTGAACCACAAACTGGACATTACCTCAGTGATTTAGTCAATCATATTCCAAATTTCATAGATTAGGTGTCATTTTTCATAGCCTTGATGTTGTCTCTTATTTCTCATTAAAAATATATTTTTAATAATTTGATACTTATGATTATTGTGGAAAAAGTTCCTAAACTCATTGAACATCTTCTTTCCTAAACTTCTTGAATCACGAGATTTCATTTTCGGACCATAAATTTTTTTCCTTTGTTTGAAGACCTAAAAGATCATGTGTAATTTAAACATACAACAATAATGTGTAAGCACAATAAAAAAACCACAAATATGTGACCTTAACAATATAACATACCATAAAAATGAGTTAGCCCAAGGGCATCATGTATTGTCCGTACAAGTATTGCATGGAATTGAAACTGTCTTTTTCCTATTGGTCTAGAGATGTCATACATAGTGACTCAACTCCATAACTTCAACAACTCATCAATAAGGGGCTCAATATACACATTCATATCTTTAACTTGTTACTTACCTGGTAATTGAATGAGTAGAAACATTACATAATTATTATGACCATTTTGATGCATTGTTTATAAATTAATTTAGATAACCATTAAATTAAAAAAATACCTGGTACAATCATTGACAAAATTAT
This sequence comes from Cupressus sempervirens, assembly GCA_028749045.1. NCBI lineage: Eukaryota > Viridiplantae > Streptophyta > Pinopsida > Cupressales > Cupressaceae > Cupressus > Cupressus sempervirens. The sequence goes on along the minus strand of CM053792.1, from coordinate 977,100,291 downwards.
GTGCTCCCTCTTTATGGACATCCAATGACGAATTTTATTGCTAATAACAAAAATGGGCCACACTGAGTAAATAAATCTCATTTTTTCAAATGGATTGACATCATTCGGTGACAATGAAAACTTGAGATTGCGAGGTTCTTCCTTAAAGTGTAGCCATGTTTTTCTATCTCTTTAAATGTAGACCCATCTATAGGCATTTTCATAATTTCATCTTGACTTCTATTGTGTGCACGGTAATCCATAAATTGTGTCAAGCTAGCACACCTGAATAATCATTCAAGACATGGAATAATGGGAATGTATGAAAGAACCTTGTGAGGCACCTTTTTTGTTATTTGATCTGATGGATATCTACTAATATAATAACCAGGGCATTTTGTTTCAAATTCATATTGTTTATGATATAGAATGTGATTATTAGGACATGCATGTATTGTCTAATACTTCATTCTAATTTGATTCATAATGGTAGATAATTCTCAGTATGAATGAGGCAAAATGTTTGATGGTGGTAAAAAAAACTCACCTATCAACCTAGAACAACAAATATGAATTGTTAATATAATGAATAGTAATGTTATGCTAACATTAAAGATGATAAAATAGCATACCTTAGCATATGTAACATTTCTACATTGTATAAACCATTTATAACCTTCAAGTTCACCAACAACACTATAGCAGAGAGAAGAGTTGTTTGGGAGCCTTGGTATGGGGGGCTATATACCTTCTCAAGTATAGCTATATCAAGACCATCCTCATCATCATTGTCAAATGCACTAGTACCATCATCGGGAGCATCTTCATTAGCTGCACCAATATCATCTTCTTCAATCATGTCCTCTGGCACATTATCATCTTCTTCCATGGAAGTGTTATCCTTAGCTTGGATATTCACACCTTTATCTTTGTCTAGTTGGAAATTCCCATTCACCGATCAACAAAAATTGTGGCCCCCTTTAACATGACCATGTTGCCTATGATGAATCTGGCCTATTGTGATTAGAATTCTTCGATTCTTTAATCCCTTACACTTTTTGCAAAGGCAATTACATTTATCAAATTTTCTTCAGAACTGAGACTACAATCTAGCAATTTTCTCGTTATTTTGTTCTAGATTCATATTGTAGGCATGGTCTTTCTTCACAGGAAAATAAATTTGCAAAATTATTGGACATGTACTTAATGTTGATATTTGCACATATGGTTTTGAAAGAAAAATTTCGTGTAATTAATGTGTATATCTATAAAATTATTGGACATGTTTTTCTTAATGTTTATATCTACCCATATGGTTTTGAAAGAAAAATTTGGTCTAATTAATGTGTATGTCTACAAAAATATTGGACATGCACTTAAATTTTTATATCTGCACATATGGTTTTGAAAGAAAAAAATTGGTGTAATTAATGTGTATATCTACAAAAATATTGGACATGTTTTACTTAATGTTTATAGTTGTACATATGGTTTTGAAAGAAAAATTTGGTCTAATTAATGTGTATATCTAAAAAAATATTGGACATGTTGTACTTAATGTTATATGCACATATGGTTTTAAAAGAAAAATTTGGTCACTTCACTCAAATTCACCCATATTACAATCAATGAAAAGTTGTCTGCTTACAATGCTCTTTGTTAATTGTACAATATACAATGCTCATTATACAATATTTAATCACCAAGCTCATCACCTTGCTATTTAATTGTTCAACTACAATAAGTTTACAATCAGCATGATATGCAGGAGATCTCATTACAACATAGTGGTCTTCTATGAATCATTGTGCCCACGAGGAGTACTTGAGGTCACTCAAGGACAACATGTTAGCCCAACTTTATAATCAAATTTTTTTATCTCTTAGCTCCTCAAGTACTATTGCACAATCTTTAAAAAAAAATTATTTGTGGTTAAAGATTTATTGTTAAGGAAATTGGTAACGAAGCAAGGACAAAAGTATGCTTCTAGTTTTGAATTTCCATTGTGAGTTGTTGAACTAAATAAGTACCAAAAGAGAGGGAATGACAATATGCAAAAACAAGAAGGTCTCAGGTCCAAATGTTAGAAGAAGAAAAAGATTTCACTACAAGTATCACCTCCCAAAATCCAATCACTAAAACAAAAAGAAAGAATTTGTAGAAATTCAAGATGGAGAAGCAAAAGTGTTGGACAAGGTTCCAATAAACTCAAAATTGTTAAATCTTCCAAAAAATTAGAATTCTTATATGTTTGATGTACAAAAAGCCAAAGTGAGATAATGGTGTAGGGGCCCAAGGTCCTAAACAAGATGATCGAACATAAAATTTTGGGTAGATTAGGTGATTAATAAGTGTCCAAGTTGACACATGGCAATAAGTCAATTTCAAGTATCCTAGAATGCATTTTAGGCAAATTTCTTGCATGTTGTAATAAGGCCTATGGGAAAGTTATAGGTCAGTCATCATTGATCAATGCTATGAGTTGACAAAAATCTTCAATTTTATGTTTTTTAGAGTTCTTGCATGATTTATCAAGTTTTGGTAGGCATTTGAAGTCATTTGTTTGGAAATATTGAAAAGTTGCAAAAATTGTCAAAAAGTTGTCTTGCAACTTTTCTTGTAAATTTGGAATGTCAACAATCATAGTTGTTTTTTCATCGAACAAGTAGAGGTGAATATGAAGGTCAAGAGGCTTGGCCTATAAATTGAATTTTTTTTAGCCTAGGAAGGTTGTTAGGATTGTGATGTACAAAATTTGAACCAATAAAGTAATTTTTGGTGGGAAAATAACTGCAAACAACAAGTGCTATTTTGAGATTTCCTTGCAGATAATAGTGGGTACATGTTTTAATTGTGGAAAGTTGCGTTTTTTTCTTCTTGGTGAATGTACTAATTAGTTTTTGGTGAATACGATTAGCTTCAAGTAGATTTTCTTTATTTTGTGTATGATGGTTACCCTAATTTATACTTAGGGTTTTAGCTGAAATGGAGTCTCCTTCCTAATCCCCACAATGGAAAACCCTAGTTTTTGGTATATAGAAGGGGTATAGGATGGATATGATTGTTTCACTTTTCATTTTACCACCACCAACCCGCTTGGAGTATTCTAACACCATTTGAGCTAAGCATTTGAGCTAAGCGATGTAGAGGAAATACCTATTGCTTCTCACCCTGTTTAAATCATAGATTGGTAGTACAATACCAATTTGACTACTTAGGATCCTGTATCTACATCTATTGCACTTTCACCACAATAGAAAAGCACATAAATCTTGATGTATGTTGCATTGTTCATACCTAAAAATGAAGATATAACTCCATCAATGGTCAACCAGGCTTTATAAGATGACCAATGAATATTGATGTTTTTATAAGATCTAAGAATTGGAACTAAATGCTAATGTGCCCACCTCATACATGTAAATGTGATGTAGTTGTGACCCGATTCATAAACTCCTATACAATAAATGCAATTTGGGCTTTGCATGCTTATCTATTTGCCAATTATCTGTGGATCCCATCAGTTGTTTGACATCCATTCATTTAGCTTCATTGATCTGATATCTTTAAAGTGGTTATAATGCATGTCAATCTTCAAATTTAGGATTATATATAGCATTACTAGTTTTTATGTTTGGTATTTCATTGTTTTGTATGTTATGTCAATGTTTGTTGTATTTTCATAAGTACACTAACAATATTAAATGTTTCAAAAGTATATGGAAATAAAAAGATACATAGATTCTTGTCATCATCTTTGAATGTATACTTGCATATTTCCAACTATGTGTCCATACTTCACTAACAATATTAAATATTTCAAAAATATCTTGGTAATCAAAATTTATGGATGTCCTCAAGATAAAATGAGGAATTCAGATTTTTTCATCCAGACAATCATTTTCTAGAAAGATAGGATTCATTAAAAAATTCATTTACTCCAACAATATTCAATACTATCAAAAAAGTTGAGAAGCTAAAGATGATGATGCTAATGCTGAAAATTATCTACCTATCACTTGTAGGTCACTATTGATGTTCCTAATATAAATGGTCATCGAGCCATTCTTAAGGTTCATACAAGAAACAAGAAGTTGGGAAAATATGTCTTACCATATGTTGTTGACATGCGAACACCCAAATTTAGTACTATTGATCTTGCAAACCTCTTGAATGAAGTAGCATTTTTTCTTGAAGATGAGGCAAACAATACATATCAAGTAAGGAAATAGATGATACAATAGATAGGATTGTGGCTGGTATGGAGGGAACATCAATGACTGATGGAAAGAGTAAGAGTTTGGTGGCTTACCATGAAGTTGAACATGCAATTTTTACATAAGTACAAAAAATTAAACATCTATTGGTATTTTATTATATGCTTTTATGTAGACCCTTGACATATATATGGACCACAAGTTGGAAGTTTGATTTGCAATAATATATGATATCAATATGAGTTTTAGAGGCAACTAAATCTTGTTTTGATAATTGTTACAATTTTGGCACAATGACCCTATTGATATAAATGTCAATTTGTCTATCAGCGACTCAACACTTAGTCAATTGGTTACATTCCTATTGAGCTCTACATTGCTACCAAGCTTATCATTCAGTTTCTAGCATTGACCAAGTGATTTAGTTTTTCCTAAGCTAAGTAGTTAGAATACAATGTCTACCAAGCACCCGAGTTAGTTTGAAATATTTGTTGAGCTACACAGTGTTTACCAAGATTTAGAGACAAAGTTCAGTGCAAATTGAGCATAGTGTTGCCCCACTTTTAATACTTTAGCCAATTAGTAAAGTGGAAATTTTTACTTTGGTGAGGTCCTAGACATGTTCAAGTCTAGGTCTAAGCCCCCTTAGATGGAAAGAGTCTTCATCGAATTTCTCATTTTCCACTTCTCTGCATTTCATAGATAGGTAGTTTTTCCTTTATGTAGAGGGATTATATAGGTAGCTTAGTACCTAATCCGATGGAGATTTACATTGCTCATACAAATATCATTTATGGAGTTATATCTGTTTGCAGTCTGTCATTTTCTCAAATAAGAAAAGAAGCTTGCAAAAATTTGGACTTTGTCTTTTCCTCGACGGGTTTTCAACCGATGAAGATGATTTCCCATGAAGAGCACCAAATGATGTATTTGGATAAAAGAAAGAAAATAATAAGGTTCCCTATGGAAAATTCATGTTCCTTTATGATTACCTACCTTAGGAAATGTTCAGGATTCATCACAACTCTTATAATCATTCTAGGCAGAAAACTCAAAACTAACTTCTCCTTGGTGCCATGAAGTATGTTTCCCGCAAAAGGCAATTATAAAGGAAAGGAAACAAAAGGTGGGTCCCTAAAAAATTTTTGCACTCCTTTTGGACATCTCCAAACCCAAAGGAAACAATAGTCAAAAAGTAAAGTAAAAGGGAAGCCTAGGTGGAGAAATGGAAATTGTCTTCTCCTTGGCAGGTTTTCAACCCATGAGGAAAATTTTGTAGCTTTTATAGAAAATCAAGTTTGTAAGTGGATAGGACACATAATTTATATGCAAAACTTCTCAAGATGGTGATAGGAAATATTCTAACTATTGTGGGAAAGATTTATTAAGAATAATTCAACTCAACAGACATTTTCAAATGGAGTACTCTATTTGTAACTTCCTGAAACATAAAGAGAAACAGGAAAGTAAGTATGGGAAAATAGAAAGTTACCATTAGGCCAATAGAACAGTAAAAAGACACTAAGATATATGTTAAAAACATGCATTTACTATTTCAATGGATCTCTCCTTCAATTCATTCATGTGGCATGAATTCTGAAGATCAATGGATGAATTGAAAATCCTATATAAATGGAAATGTGAATAGTTACAAAACCATTGCTATTTCTTGAACTATTATTCTATTAATTTGCACAACTTTTTCAAAAATCCAATATCTGTGAATTTTCTATTCTTTTTTTTCTAGATTCAAAATTCATTCTCAAATGGAAATAGCAACTATATTTGCGAGTTTTGACAGGTTGAATAGAATTAAGTCTTCACTGCAAAATTTCATGGATATTTCTCTCCATTTCTATGATATGCAAGATTTTTAGAAGAGAGTGAGATCAGAGCCAATCCATCCCATTACTAAGAAGCTCTAAGGATGCAAGATAGTTGAGGCAAATGGTTCTTCAGTTGTAGTCCAAGCTCCAAAATTAATTTATGAATGTATAAATCATTACAACCTGGACACCAGATAAATTGTACTGCTAGATGATATGATGTTGATCTCCATCGATAGGGAAACTATGGTAAATTTCCTATGAGTTATAGAATGGGAGGAATTTTCTAATTTGACATTTGGAGGAGCCATTTCTAAGTTCTCCATGGAGAAGATGATTTGGAGAAAAGAGATCATGCAATCATGGTTCCAAAAACCACAGGGCCCCAAGAGTAAGGTTCCTAAGGCTCTGTTTGGGACTAATCTCAAACCTAAGATTGTCGACATCATGGTCCTCTTACACAAATTGAAAGGTGAGGTAGAAGCTTTAAACTTTGTTGAGCAATATTTATTTTTGGTCAAGTCATCTACTCTAGTACCTAGTATATTGATTGGGCTCATGAGGTAATCAAGATTTTGTCCAATGCTCTTAGTGTTGCAAAATTCTACAACACCTTCTACATGTCCTCCATCCTCATTTACATGCTAGCTTCTTTAAAATTATGGCCAAGCCTCCCAAGGGTGGAAAATTTTCTTGATGATGCGAAGTCTTATGAATTCTACCCATGTTTACAATTGGAAAATAGTTATGCAGGGTATATGAGAGTTAATGATGCATTCACCATGAGAATTTGCAAGGAGCTCCAGGGATGTCCAGAGAGGAGATTTAGTCCCAAACCTATGGTGTCCATTAGTCAATTTGAAAGTTATTTCATCTAGTTCTCATCCTTTTCATATTTGCATCTTGAAGCTTTTGATGTCTTTCCCTTGAAGCTACTAAGATATCCTAGTGATATGATCATGTTGACTGAGATCGTGTGGCAAGCAATACAAGTGAACGTGTTGAGCAGGAGTCTAAAGAAGAAAGGGTATGAGTTCCCTATGAAGGTGGGAGCTTATAGTTATGAGTCTCATTCTGATGCAAAGAACATGTTGAAGGTGTTTGAAATGAGATACAAATTGGAGATGTATGAAGACTTGAGGCCCATGTTTGATATGAATGGATATGAAAAAGAAGTGTTATAAATTGGAAGTGTAATCAAATACATCACTACCATTTAATGCTACTAGGAAAATTGCAAGGATGACTTAGAAATCCATGATCATGCTTTCACCAGGCTTACAGTGGTTCAAGTGAAGGCGTATAATGTTGATATTGATGTGGAGGGAGTAGAAGATGACAGGAAGAATATGTATAGTAACACCTATCTGACAAAACTAAGAAATAGGAGAGGAGTTAGATATAATGATGGCCTAAATCATCAAAAGGACCAAGAAGTGGTTCAAATGGACCATAGCCAGAAGGAGTTGAAGTAAAATTACACCTGCTCAAGCTTCTCCAATAGCTATAGTGGCTTCCTCCTCTCATGGTGGCACATCAGGTGTAACCTTGGCTATTACTTAAGGACTAGCTCAACCATCAGGTGGAGGTGATCAACCTCTAGAAAAAAAATATTCCTTTGGCTAAGACTTGCTAGGATGGCTCTCTCCCAGTGATTGGAACCCAACCAGAAGCTAAGAAGAAGAAGGTGGAGGCACCAAAAGATGGTGCAATTACTCTGGCCCCTCACCTCATAGTAGCCTAGTTTTTTCTGTAAGTGTTGCACTTCTCCTACCGAGTAGTCCTTAAATGTAGGTAGTGGATTTAGGAGACAAAGGAAGCAGTGATAATGAATCCACTAAATTAGATGAGGAAACAAAGAGTGAAGATTGTGTCTCTCCATTGAAGATGATCACTCATATGAAGACTAAGGAGGTTGTAGAAGCAAAGATCCTACCTAAAGGGGATGAGCATTTATTTGAATGGCTCCAAAGCATGCAATTCAAGTCCAAAATGATCTTTATAGTAGAAGAATGGCTCAAAGAAATTGAAGCTAAAGTGAAGAAAGATCAAGACAAAGATTATGAACTCCTGAGAGGTTTGCATATAGACTCACAAACTAGTGGTCAAGGAAAGGGAATAATTGGAATATCCCTCATGTAATCAAACTTCTCTAATTACATAGATACTCTGACAGGGATATTTTCTAGTTACCATAATTGATGGAGACACAACCAAGTACAAAATGGACACAACAAGAAAAGGGAAATTGTATTAACTATGAAAATAAGCTAGTACATTTAGTACAGAGAAAATAGACTTCAAAACATGCCCTATGGGCTTACAATAGCATAAATCTAGAGATAATTTCTCCTTTTATTACCTCCTCTCAAACTCCACTCCGAACTGCGTTTTACAATGCCAAAAATGTTCTTAAATAGACCCTAGAGGGTTAAGGACTAGAGGTACATTCTAGAAAGTGCTAGTAGGCATCCACCGACCAAGTAGAAGGCTCCAGAAGTTGCATTAGAAGTTGGTGCAAATCTAGAAGAATCCAAAAATGGTAATCGAAGTTCTGGGAGGCATAACTTTTGAACTGTAGCTTTGATTGACGAACTGTTTACATTTCCAAAAAGCTCTCGAAGTACTCTATAGCCCTATGTACAGCTTTGCTAGTACCCCATTTTTTGGCCTTTTTTGAGGTCATTTAATGCCCCTAACCTAACTTTGAAGCATTCTTAGGAGGTCTCCAAAAATTGAAAAATTGCGATAACTTTCAGACCATGGGGCCTTTTGACCTGATTCTTTTTCTAGAATGCTCTAAATTGCAATTACATTCATCTGGCCAATTTACACCTCCTAGTTCACCAAAATGATGGCTCAATTACATACTCCTATTTTTTTCAATATTTATACGTATCCCAAGGTGTTCAAATACTCTATCCTAGAACACTGATAGTGGAATTGTGAGAGTTGGAACCTTTATTTGACCCAAATGGGTATCCAAAAATGAAAACACATGAAACAAAAACTAAGCCTAAGTACATTTTTTTGAGTGACATAGGATTGCCCTTATACCTCTGGATGCTCCTGCATAAGACACCCAAGGTAGATTGAAAAGTGACCCTGTCACTTTATGAATGTTAGAGGAAATCCCAAATGGAAAACCTCAGCTGTTGAAATCCAAGTTGAGTCCTCTATGGGCCATCCTTTCCACTTGACCAAATACTCTTCATACTGCCTATTTCTGGTACTCCTACCCACACGATGATCTAGAATGTCTTCTATCTCCTCCTTTTTAGAAGTAGGAATTGGACATGGCTTTAAAATCAGTTCCTCATCTGCACCATCATCATAATACTCTGTTAAGTCTGCAATGTTGAAAATAGGAGAAATGTGAATACCATTTGGCAACTCCACCACATATGCATTTCTTGAGTCATGTTTCTTCAGAATTTTGTAGGGGCCAAATTTCTTCATTTTTAGCTTGTTGTAAGTACCGACTGGAAATCTGTCTTTTCGTAAGTGTACCATGACTAGATCCCCTACTTGGAATTCCTTATGTCTTCTCCTTTGATCAACCCTAGCTTTATACTCTTGATTCATCTTGGTAATGTGTGCTTGAACCTCCTCATGTAGACGCTTGATATGTTCAGCAAATTATTCAGCTTCAGCACTTGTCCTCTCCCCTTGCTCTATCTTCCTCAATTCTGGCACAGTCCTTGCGCTACTTCCATATACAATTTAGAATGGTGATCTACCAGTACTCCTATTTATAGACTTATTGTAAGCAAAATCAACTTGTGGTAGAATCAAATCCCACCCCTTGGGCTTATCCCCAACTAAACATCTCAGCAAATTGCCCAGACTTCTATTTACCATTTCTGTTTGGCCGTCAGTCTGTGGGTGATGTGTGGAACTGAATTTTAAGTCTATTCTCAACTTTTTCCACAATGTTCTCCAGAAATATCCCACAAATTTAGTGTCTCTGTCAGAAACTATACTCCTTGGAAGACCATGTAGTCTTACCACCTCTCTGAAAAACAAGTCTACAATATGGACAACATCATGAGTTTTGTGGCATGGAATGAAATGTGCCATTTTGGAGAACCTATCAACCACCACAAATACTGAGTCATTACCCCTTGGTTTCCTTGACAATCCAAGAACAAAATCCATACTTATGTCCCTCCATGGCTTTGATGGAACAGGCAATGGCTGATATAGTCCAATATTGTGGCTAAATCCCTTGACAACTTGATAAACCTGGCAACTCTATACAAACTTTTTCACATCTTTTGAAATCTGAGGCCAAAAATAATGTTCTCTAACAATGGAAATGGTCTTATCTCAACCAAAATGTCCTGCAATCCCTCCATTGTGTTTCTCTTTAATTAGATTTTCCCTCATGGAACTCTTGGAATGCACAATTGGCTACCCTTGAATAACATACCATCCTGAATCAAATAGTCTAACCATTTAGTTATGTCTACAGCAACAGGCTCTTTACAAGCTTTCTATGCTTTAGCAAAATCAAGATCATTAGGGTACAAATTCTTGAGTTCATCAAATCCAACTACTTCAACCTGCATTACTGTTAGCAACAACTGTCTCCTACTTAGTGCATCTGCAACCCTGTTAGATTTTCCACTTCTATGCTTCAACACAAATGTATAGCTCTGCAAGAACTCTACCCACTTCATATGCCTCTGATTCAATTTACCTTAGCTATTTAGGTATTGTAATGCCTGGTGATCAGTATACAAAAAAAATTCCTTTTGCAATAAATAATGCCTCCATTTCTTTAAGGCCTGAACTATTGCATAGAACTCTTGATCATAAATAGAATACTTCTTCTTTGCATCATTCAATTTTTCACTAAAATATGCAATAGGCTTACCTTATTGGCTCAATACAGCCCCAATAGCACTGCCACTAGCATCACAATCCACCTGGAACACCTTTCTAAAATCTGCAAGTGCCAATGGAGGTTGTTCTGTCACCTTCTTCTTCAGCAATTCAAAACTTCTCGCAGTTGTTGTAGTCTATTTGAACTCTTTTCTATCCCCTCTTATTGTGTCAGTTAGGGGTGCACATATGCCACTAAAATTTTTAATAAACTTCCTATAAAAACTAACCAGACCATGAAATGATCTTACCTTAGTAGCAGACCTTGGAGTAGGCCATTCCAAGATGGCTTTTACCTTCTCTAGATCCATTTTAAGACCTTTAGGTGATATAACAAACCCCAAATAGACTAACTCCCTTTTTACAAAGATACACTTCTTCAAATTAATTAATAGTTTCTCTTCCCTTAACCTTTCAAGGACACTACGAATATGCAATAAATGTTCTTCCAAAGTCTTGCTGAAAATTAAAATATCATCCAAATAGACAATAACAAATTTTCCCAAGAACTTCTTAAGTACCTTATTAATAAGCCGCATGAAGGTGCTTTGGGTGTTTGTCAATCCAAAGGGCATGACTAACCACTCATAAAGACCCTCCTTGGTCTTAAAGGCCATTTTCCACTCATCTCCTTCTCAAATTTGTATCTGCTGATAACTACTCTTGAGATATATCTTTGTGAAGTACTAAGCTCCACTCAAGCAGTCCATAAGATGATCCATTCTTGGCAAAGGAAACCAATATTTGATGGTTATCCTATTTATAGCTCGAGAGTCTGTACACATCCTCCACTCTCCATCTCTCTTTGGTGCCAATATTGCAGGTACTGCACATGGACTCAGGCTCTCTCGAATCAAGCCCTTCCTCAATAGCTCCTGAACCTATCTATTTAGCTCTTTTGTTTCAGTAGGAGTCATCCTGTGAGCAACCTTGTTAGGAAAACTAGCTCCTAGAATTAGATCTATCTGATGACTAATTTTCCTTACTGGTGGCAATCCTTCTGGAACATTATTAGAGATAATATCTCCAAACTCTCCTAGTAAATTTGAAACTTCAAGTGGTATTTCACTACTACCTTCTTTATCTTTCCTAGGAATCAAAGCATAGCACATACACTGATGTTTCATTCCATCTAAAAACTTTCTTCCATCAACAAGACAAATCCTAGCACTACTACATACCTTTTCACCTTCCTTTTTCATGGGCTTCAGTTTGTGGCAAACTCCATCCTTTGTTAGAGAGTATGTGTTTGCATGACCATCATGTACTACATGTTTATCAAACTGCCATGATCTACCCAACAATAGATGGCAAACATCCATTGGAATAACATCACAAAGAACTTCATCATGGTAACTCCCAATTTTGAATTTCACAAGACATTGTTCACTTACTAGGACCTTATGATCATCTTTTACCCAAGCAATCCGATAGGGCTGGGGATATTTCTCCCTCTTGAGCTTTAGCTTAGAGACCATCTCCTCTAACACCAAGTTGTCAGTGCTACCACCATCAATGATTACATCACAACATTTTTCCTCACATTTGCACTTGGTATGGAACAAACTCCTCATTTTTCCTAGTTCAATCTCACCACTTAGTAGGACCCTTTCATTTACCAAGGTCTCTCCTCTTTTTGCATCCTCTAAATGTGATGACTGTGCATCCTCATCCACATGAGCAACCCTAGCTTGACCCTCAGCTCTCCTATCTGTCCTTCCTTTTCATTGAGGGTATTCAAAGGCATGATGACCTTCTTCATTACAATGGAAATAGGTACCAAAAAAGCCTCCTCTTCCTTGTCCATGTCCTCTACCTCTTCCTCTCTGATTTCCAAAGTCTTGATCATGAGAGCGGTTGAAACCCTCATTCCTCTAGTTCCTGCTAGTACCCACATCTTCATTTTTCTTTTGAGTTTCATTTCAACCTCCAGCTAACCTATCGCTTCCCCTTCCTCCTTGACCACACCCTCTTTGTCTCCCTTCAAACCTCTTATTCATCTTCTCTTCAGCTCGTAGGGAAAACTAGTATGCCTTTTCAATGCTAGTCATTCTTACCAGACTTAATTCCTCTTGGATGCTAGGTCGCAACCCACTGATATAACGAGCAACCTTCTCCTTATTTGCTTCTGCATGCCCTTCTCTAATAAAAAGTTGATAAAACTCCTCTATATATTCTTGGACTGATCTTCTTGCTTGCTTTAGCCCATGCATCTTCTTAAACAAATCAAGCTCGTAGTCCGCAGGAATGAACTACTTCTTCAATTTGTCCACCATGTGATCCCACCTTGTGATCTTCTCATTTCCTCTTCTATTTCTTTCCAATTGAACATCTTGCCACTAGATTTTGGCATCACCTTTGCAAACTTAACCCTATCTAGGTCCCTGATATCCTCATACTCAAAGTATTCTTCCAGTTCATTGATCCAGTCGATCAACTCATCTGGTTTCAGATTTCCTGAAAATACACCCACATCAATTGTAGGTCTTTTCCCAAACTTAGTAATGGCCCTAAAAAGCCTTTCCTCTGCTTGATTCAGAACTTTCCTGTCAAATTCCCCTTCTAGTCCAATTTCTTCTTCTTCATTGTCATCCTCACTGTCATCACCTATGGCAACATTTGTTCCTCTATGGAGCTCCTCCTGCAATGCCTGGACCTGCCTTTGGAGGGCTCTAACCTCCTCAAGATTAATAGCTCTGGCCCTTTCACCACACTCTCTTTGTAGAGGCATCTTCTTAACTCAAACCCACAACCACACAGTCCTAGTGCAAACTGCCTCACAGTTGGCGCTCTGTCTACACACTCAGGAAAACCAGCTCTAATACCACTTGATGGAGACACAACCAAGCACAGAATGGACACAACAGGAAAAGGGAAATTGTATTAACTATGAAAATAATCTAGTACATTCAGTATAGAGAAAATAGACTTCAAAACATGCCCTATGGGTTTACAATAGCATAAATGTAGAGATAATTTCTCCTTTCAGTACCTCCTCTCAAATTCCTCTCTGAACTACCTTTTACAATGCCAAAAATGTCCTTAAATAGACCTCGAAGGGTTAAGGACTAGGTGTACATTCTAGAAAGTGCTAGTAGGAATCCACCAACCAAGTAGAAGGCTCTAGAAGTCATGTTAGAAGTTGGTGCAAATCTAGAAGAATCCAAAAATGGTAATCAAACTTTCGGGAGGCATAACTTTTGAACCGTAGCTCTGATTGACGAACCGTTTACATTTTCAGAAAGCTCTTGAAGTGCTTTATAGCCCTATGGATAGCTTTGATTGTCTCCTATTTTTTAGCCCTTTTCAATGTCATTTAATGCCCCTAACCTAGCTTTGAATCATTCTTAGGAGGTCTCCAAAAATTGAAAAACTGCGATCACTTTCAAACCGTGGGGCCTTTTGACCTAATTCTTTTTGTGGAATGCTCTAAATTGCAATTATATTCATCTAGCCAATTTACACCTCCTAGTTCACCAAAATTATGGCTCAATTACATACTCCTATTTTTTTTGGCATTTACATGTATCCCAAGGTGTTCAAATACTCTATCCTAGAATACTGATAGTGGAACTATGAGAGTTGGAATATTTATTTGACCCAAATGGCTATCCAAAAATGAAAACACATGAAATAGAAACTAAGTCTAAGTACATTTTTTTTGGTGACACAGGATTGCCCTTATAGATCTGGATGCTCCTGCATCAATAATAGAATTTTTGAGCTCTAGAAACTTGGTGGATGTGTACACGTAGCCATGGAGGAAATTCAAGACTATTTAAGTGATGCCAAAGATTTGGCTAGAGAGCATTCTAAATGGCTTTTGAGATATGCTAATGTACATGTTCATATGCATGAAGAGTTAATTCCAATCATTGTAGCCGCTAAGGCCTATAGGAAAAAAGAAAAAAAGGGAAAGAAGGCAAAGTGATTCATATTTTTTCCCTTTCCATACTTTGATGTAATCATTGTAATTGACAAATTAGCTCCTTGCCATTTGTCATTTTTGAGAAGATGAACCAATTAAACTTCTTTTGTAATGGTCATCTCAAAGTTCTATATATATTGGAATGAAAGATTAATAAAGGGTTAGCTAATTTTTGGTGTGAGATACTTGATGTTGCGGAGTCAATTGAATGGTATTTTTTTTCAATTATTTTATGTTCCATCTATTAGTTGTTATTTGTTTGTTTTCTCTTTTATCTAAATTAAAACAAGGAATGAATGGAGCTTCATTCCCCTATTTTGAGATAGCAAGTTGAATATGATAAGTACTACCATCGTAGGTTTGAAAGAGATCCTTTAGGTGTTTTCTTTCAAGTTAATCTTTCTTTCTTTGCAATTTAGTTTCTAGTTAGTTCAGTTTAGTATCATTTAGTATGCACCATTGAATTGTTAAGTCTTATGATTTAATATGATGTGTGAGTTCATAAACTTAATTAATCTTCTAAAATCATTTCTTCCTTGAGTTAGATCCTATATAGGTGTGGCTCAATTTACCTCACCTATTTTGGGGTTAAGAACATACCCCGTTTTAGATTTAGGAGCAAACATAATTCACTACAAATCTAAAATAGGGAGTTGTACCTAATAATTCAAAGGAAAGTTGATCTTTCTAGAAGAAACTTCCCAACTGCTGTAACCAATATTGTTCATAAATTTGGGCATTTAAGATTTAAAGTTTGAAAGAAATAATCTATTTAACAATAGATTTTTGGCGACTCTACTTCGGAGATGAACAATCGCTTGATTAATAAACTTATAACATGAGGGAAAATGGTAATACCTCATGAGAACATATTTCTAGTGCTCCAACCTAATCCTGGATTTCAAGATGACCAAGAAGATATAGTCTTATCTGTTAACACATTTGTTTGGAGGAATAGGAAGAATGTAGAACACTATAGAAATGCAAGCCAAGTATTGGAAGAAGAAGAATCTAGGGCTAAAGCCTTAGATAGAGTTTTTCAACAAAGAGAAATCCAAAGAGTAGAAAGATAGTTAGAATGCAAAGCTTAGAGGAAAAATTAATCTAACATCTTGGAACAAGCTAGGTTCCTCAAAAGTACCAAAGAGCAAGGTGGAAAAGACCCTATTTTTCAGAAGCTCAGAGAACTTGATTTCCCTATCCTAGACCCTCCGAAGTGAAAAGGTGAAAAGAAAAGTAAGAGCAAACCACCTTCACCTATTAGAAATCAAAGTTCTTTACATACTACTTGCAAGGTGTTGGCCCTACACAGAGTAACTGCTCCTCCAGTTGTCAATTTCCTACCATACCTTGCTAGAACAATCATGGCTACTCCTTGGGCTATAGCAATAGGTCTGTTAGCACTAATGGCTTATCACCCACTCCCGACCAATTTAAGGAAGAATTTTCGTAAACTCTCAAGTGATGGGAGAGTAACTATTGATGAACATATTAAAGCCTTTTTCATAGCTACTCATAATTTAGGAGTAGCTCATGAGGATGTTGTTGCAAGGCTTTTTTGTAGAAACTCTTACAGAGAATGTAGTGGATTGGTTTTATCATTTAGATGATGGTTTAGTTACATGTTGGGACATGATGAGGACAGCCTTTGAAACAAGATTCAAAATGATTGAAGATGAGCATGTCGTGTTGACACAACTGACATCTATTAAAAATAAACCCACCATGAGCATGAGGGATTTCGTTGCAACTTTTAATAAGATCACTAGTAGGATCCTAACCACTAATAGACCTACTACTAGCAATCTAAAAAACATTCTTCATAAGGGTGATGTTGCTAAATATCAATTATGATATGAGAAGAGCTCATCCCACAAATTTAGCAGATCTGCACAAAAGAAGGCAGTTGAGTTTGAGGATGACTTGACCTCTCCAAGAAAATGGAAATGAGAACTTCAAACCAAAGTAAGTTCTAGTAACACTACCTCATCTAGTGAGATGATTCAAAAGTTTTAAAATGAATTGGTTTTAGTAAAGAGATAATTACCTAGATGTAATCACTCTTACCAATGGAACTATCAAAATCCACCAGGAAGGAATAATGATGGGAAATTCTTGTAGCTTATAGGTTCACAACCAATGTTGATAATTGAGGTTGCATCAAAGAAAGGAAACATGTGTGTGTTTCATTTGAAAATAGATCATGATAGTGAGAGCTATCTAGAAATAGCTCGTATGATGTAGTGTTATCCATCAATGAGTCGAATACAACAAATCCTTTCTTTTAGTCAGATTTGTACTCAAATGGTGACTCTGGAAATTTATTTTTGGAGTACAAGTCAGACTCTAAACCAAAGGGTGAATGCTATGCAACTATCGATGGAACTTCATACACAGTATTAACCTGGAGTCAAAAGCTAAAAAATCAATCCTCAAATCATGTTGCAGGAAGTGATCCCACCTCTTCATCAAATAACATTGATCAAGGAGCATCGACAACTCAAACAAGTAAGGATAAAACCCCTTTTGATTTCATCCAATTCTGTAAAGAGTCAAAGATCCAAGTCTCTTCCATAGATTATCTGAAATCTCATCCCTCTAAGTTGAAGAGATTAGTAGATCATTGTAAATGAGGTGCTTTAGATTTAAACCATAATGTTACCATTGAGGAAGATGATGAATCTTTGACATCTGACCTATTTAATCAAGAAGACTCCATTGCATTGGAAACTTTTCCTGGGCAAAAACTTGATCTGTTCTACATCTCACTATATATCAATAGATGCAAATTGAGTAATTGTATAATAGATTCAAGTGTGTCAAGTAATGGGATACCTTTTCCTATAGCTAAAGCCTTAGGTCTCACTTTTACTAAGGTTCATGGAAGATGTTATTCAATGGATGCTAAACAAGTCTAATTACTTGGGCAAGTCAAAGATGCTCAAGTAGCCCTAGCTTCTCATTTGGAAAAGAAGCTATTATTGACTATTTTGGTTGCGGATATTTTGGTAGGCTATGGTCTGCTCTTAAGCAGAAGTTTTTGCAGAGATTTAGGGGGAGAAATAAAAATTGATTGTTCTCAAGAAATTATACCTATAGGGAGTAAGAAAGTCAAGTTGGAACTTGAGGAAAAGGAAAAATTTATCGTCTTAAAGTTAGATGATCCTAAAACATAGATTCTCTATCAAGAACTAGAGTTTGGTAATTACATGTTGTTTACTGAAGATACTCTAAATGAAAAAGAAGTTAAAGACCCAGAATTGAAAATCCTTAGTAAAGAAAAAGAGTCATTGTCTAAATGGACATTAGAGTTTGATGGAAGTTGCTCCTTATCAAGATCTAGCATAGGTGTAGTGTTAATACCTCCTAAAGGAGAACGCGAACCAATAGCTTTCAAATTGGAATTTGGAAATACAAATAAAATTGTGGAGTACAAAGCTCTATTACGTGGAATTATAGTTGTGAAATAAAAGGGAATAAAGGTCTTGAAAGCCTGAGATGATGCAGAACTCATTGTGAGATAAATTAAGGGGCAATACTCTGTGAAGAATCATAAGTTAAAAAAATTAGAGAAACATGGTCTGGGATGAAATAGAAGGCCTTGACACTTTTTCTATTGAATTCGTACCAAGAGATATGAATACCAAAGCATATTTTTTGGTTGTTTCCACTTCCTTGTTACTTCCTCTTCTGAAATTCAAAGATAAGAAGTATTAGGTCAAAATTGTGTATCGAGCTTCTATTCCTGACAATGCAGAGTTCTACCAAGTCTTTGAAGATGACAAGAGTCTACAGTTGTTCTTAGAAAATGACAAAGCTACTTGTAAACAACAATCCAATGAAGACACTCATAGAGACCCTGATCTTGAGAAAAAAGAAGATCAAACTAGAAAAGTCCAATAATGAGGTAATATTATTCCCCCATACTTTATATCTTTCAAAAAACTATTTAATAGACATGATTCCCACATCAACCAAAAAAGGGCAAAAAAGGTCCTACTACTGGTGAGTATGAGGGAGTGAATATTGGAGATGCACAAAGTCCTAAGATGATCAATATTTGGAAAGTGGTGTTCATCTGAGAAGAGGGAGGCTACTAGACAACTTTTCATAGAATATCAAGATGTATTCACCTGGAGCTATGAAGATTTGAAAAGCTACATAGGCAGGAAGATAAAACATTAGATTCCCCTAAAAATTGATGCAGATCCTTTCTGATAGAAACAAATGAATTATAATCTAAAAGTGGAAAAAGCTATATTCTAGAAAATAGAAAAGATACTAAAGGTGAGAATCATTTTTCCCATCCATCACTCAACCTGGGTAGCTAATATAGTACTAGTTAGGGAGAAGAATAGAGAAATAAGAATCTACATTGATTTCTAGAATTTGAACCAAGCATCCTTGAAAGAAAATTTTTCTCTTCCTAACATGGATTGCCTATTACAAATAGTAGCTGGAGTAGAAATGATGTCCATGCTTGATGGATTCTTGGGATACAATCAACTAGAAGTGGAGGATAAAGATCAACACAAAACAACTTTCACTACTCCTTAGGGTATGTTCGCATATCATAGAATGCCCTTCAAGCTCATTAACACCGATGCCACATTCTAAAAGTGTACAAGTAAAAATTTTGCTGATCTAAAAGACTAGATTATTGTTATATACTTGGATGATCTCACCATGTTTTCAAAGAAAAGAAAAAACCACATAGAAGATTTGAACAAAGTATTGCAAAAGTGTCAGGAACACAGGATCTCACTTAATCCTAAAAAGTTCATTTTTTGTGTGACAAAGGGAAAGCTTCTTGATCATATAGTTTCCCAAGAGGGTATTAGAATCAATCCTGAATGAGTTGAAGATATTCAAAGGTTAAGCCTATCGTCAAACACAATAGGAGTTAAATAATTCTTCGGGAAAGTGAATTTACTCATGAGATTTATACTAGATTTTGCAGAGACTATTAAATGTATTGTAGACATGATTAAAGGAAATTAAAATTCAAATGGAATGAAGCTGGGAAATAAACCTTCCAAAATATAAAGACTGTTATTGCTAATGCTCTAGTACTATGTCATCTGGATTATAAATTGAATTTCATCATTTACTGTTATACCTCTGAACACACCTTATCAGTTATGCTTATGCAAGATAAAAAAGAAGAGATACAAGCCCCTATAGCCTTCATGAGCATACCTCTAAAAAATCATGAGTTGAAATACTCCCAAATCAAAAAACATGTCTTTCTTGTAGTTAAAGCACTGAAGAATTTTAGGTTTTATATCTTGCACTCGCATTTTGTGGTCTACATCCTAGATGTAGCAATAGCAATGCAAGAGGAACATGGATAGCTAAAATGCAAGAGTATGACATTGAAATTAAACCTACTAAGCTAGTGAGAGGCAATTCCTTATGCAAAGTAATTGTAAAAAATAGAATTGTTGAAGAAATAGAGGAATCAGGAGAAAAGTAGTTAGTGTTGGTAGTAGGCATGCAAGATTCTTGGTTCGAGAATATTACCTACCTACTAACATATGGAGAATGTCCTGAAGGCATGATGGCAAAACAAAGAAGAGATCTCAAGCTAAAAGAAGCCTAATACATAATTTGGGATGACAAATTGTTTAAGAAAGCTATAGATGGTACTTTTCTCAAATGTGGAGACAAACAACAACAAGAAACATTGTTGAGAACTTTTCATGATGAAGCATGTGGTGAACATTTCTCATTTTTAGTCATAGCTTTCAAAATATTAAGACAGTGTTATTACTGGCCCGAAATGTTTAGGGATGCCTACTCTTGGGTGTCACAATGTGAAAAATGTAAGATGTTCATCGAGCTAGCCACTCTGCCTCTTAGACCTATCATCACTGAAGGTCCTTTCCAACAATGGGGCCTCGACTTCATTAGTCCTATCAATCCAATATCCAGTTTTGGTCACCAAAATGTTATAACTATGACCAATTATTTCAACAAGTGGATGGAGGCCAAAGCCAATAAGAAAACTACTTCTGAAGTAGTGTATGAATTCATTAAGGAAAACATACTGGTTAGATTTGGTGTCCCCATCAAACTAGTGAGAGATAACGTGGCATATTTCTCTTTAGTTGAGATCACCAAGTTTTGTTTTAAGCATGGCACTGTGGGCAGATAGGGTGACACCTAAAAGGGAAATCAATATATCTCCTTTTGAATTGGTCTACAAGACTGAAGCTAATCTTCCATTACCCTTGGAATTAGCTACGAGCAAACTTCGAATAGTAATTCAAGATGATATCTATTGATATTGTTTAGTACTGGAGAAAACTTAAAGAGGAAAGAGAAGAAATCATGGATCATATCACACCACACCAGATGCGCATGAAGAGACGATTTGCTAAAAGGGCAAGACTATGGAAATTCATGATAGGAGATAGTCTATTACTGTGGGATAAGAGAAGAGCACCAAAAGGTGTGCATAAGAAATTTGATACCTTGTGGAAGGGTCCACTCACTATTCATTAAGTTTTTGAGAACAACTCATTTAAATTGGCATATCCAGATGGCATAGTGCTACCCCTAACTTACAATGGTCAAGATTTGAAGCTTTATCAAATTTTAAATTGAAAACAAGTAACCCCTATATTATACTATAGTTGTGTTTAGCTTCTTTTTGTGTTTTCCTAGTTAGGTTTCCCTTGCTTTCTTTTTTCCTTGTTTTTCCCTTGCTTTTGTTTTGTTGTGTAGCCACCTTCTAGTTTTGAGAAACCAAAGCTTTTGGATTCCTTGCTAGGGTATGGCTTACCCAAGTCCCCAAATAGAGCCAACTGTTGCCCCACTTTTTATCTTCTAACCCATTAGTAAAGTGAAACTTTGTGCTTTGGTGAGGTCCTAGGTGTGTTCAAGTCTAGGTCTAAGCCCCCTTAGATGGAAAGAGTCTTCATCAATTTCTCATTTTCCACTTCTCCGCATTTCATAGCCAGGTGTTTTTTTCCTTTATGTGGAGGGATTTTACGGGTAGCTTAGTACACCTAATCCAATGGAGATTCACATTGCTCATACAAAGATCATTTATGAAGTTATATTTGTTTGTGGTCTGTCATTCTCTCAAATAAGAATAGAAGCTTGCAAAAATCCAAACTTCATCTTCTCCTCGGTGGGTTTTCAACCCATGAAGATGATTTCCTGCGAAGAGCACCAAATGATGTATTTGTATCAAAGAAAGAAAATAATAAGGCACCCTATGGAAAATTCATGTTCCTTTATGATTATTTACCTTAGGAAATGTTTAGGATTCGTCACAACTCTTATAATCATTCTAGGCAGAAAACTCAAAACTAACTTCTCCTTGGTAGGTTTTCAACCCATGAAGTTTATTTCCCACAAAAGGAAATTCTGAAGGAAAGGAAACAAAAGGTAGGTCCTTAATGAATTTTTGCACTCCTTTTGGACATCTCCAAACCCAAAGGAAACAATAGTCAAAAAGTAAAGTAAAAGGGAAACCTACGCAAAGAAATGGAAATTGTCTTCTCCTTGGTAGGTTTTCAACCCATGAGGACAATTTTTTGGATTTTAAAGAAAATCAAGTTTGTAAGTAGATTGGGCCTACAATTTGTGTCCAAAACTTCTCAAGATGATGATAGGAAACATTCTAACTATTGCAGGAAAGAGTTATTAAGTAGAATTCAACTTAGCGAACATTTTTTCATGGAGTACTCTATTTGTAACTTCCCAAAACTTAAAGGGAAATGGGAAAGTAAGTATGAGAAAATAGAAATTTATCATTGGGCCAAAAAAATAGTGAAAAGACACTAAGATATCTATTAAAACCATGCATTTACTATTTCAAAGGATCTCTCTTTCAATTCATTCGTATGGTGCAAATTCTGAAGATCAATAGATGAATTGAAACTCCTATATAGATGGAAATGTGAACAATTACAAAAGCTACTGCTCTTTCTTAAACTGTTATTCTATTAATTTGCACAACTTTTTCAAAAAGCCAGTATCTGTGCATTTTCTATTCTTTTTTTTCTGGATTCAAAATTCATTCTCAAATGGAAATGGCAACTAGATTTGTGGGTTTCGACAAGTTGAACGGAATTAAATCTTCACTATAAAATTTCACAGATACTTCTCTTTGTTTCTATGATATGCAAGATTTTTAGAAGAGAGTGAGATTGAAGCCAATCCATCCCATTATTGAGAAGCTTTGAGGATGCGGGCTAGTTCAGGCAGCTAATTTTCCAATTGCAATCCAACCTCCAAAATTAATCTATGAATGTATAAATCATTACAACCCAAACACCAGATAGATTGTATTGATAGATAACATGGTGTTGATCTCCATCGATAGGAAAATTGTGGTAAATTGCATGTGAGTTCTAGAATAGTAGGAATTTTTTATTTGACATTTGGAGGAGTCATTTCTAAGTTCTCCATGAAGAAGATGATTTGGAGAAAAGAGATCATGCAATGATGGATCTAGAAAACACGGGGCACCAAGAGTAAGGTTCCTAAGACTCTGTTTGGGACTAATCTCAAACCTAAGATTTTTGACATCATGGTCCTCTTACATAGATTGAAAGGTGGGGTAGAAGCTTTAAACTTTGTTGAGCAATATTTCTTTTTGGTGCAAGTCATCTACTTTGATACCCAATACATTGATTGGGCTCATGAGGTAAGTGAGATTATGTCCAATTCTCTTAGTCTTACAAAATTCTACAATGCATTCTACATGTCCTCCTTCCTCATTTACATGTTAGCTTCTTTACAATTATGGCTAGGCCTCCCAAGGGTAGAAAATTTTCCTGATGATGTGAAGTCTTATGAATTCTACCCATGTTTGCAATTGGAAAATAGTTATGCAAAGTATATAAGAGTTAATGATGCATTTACCATAATAATTTGTAGGGAGCTCTAGGGATGTCCAGAGAGGAGATTCAATCTTGAAGCTATGGCAACCATTAGTCAATTTGGGAGTTATTTCATCTAGTTCTCATCCTTTTCATATTTGCATATTGCAACTTTTGATGGCTTTCCTTGAAGCTATCAAGATATCTTAGTGATATGATCGTGTTGATTGACATCATGTGGCAAGCAATCTAAGTGAACATGTTGAGAGAGAGTCTAAAGAAGAAAGAGTACGAGTTCCCTATGAAGATGGTAGCTTATATTTATGAGTCTCATTCTGATGCAAAGAACATGTTGAAGGTATTTGAAATGAGATACAAATTGGAGATGTATAAAGTCTTGAGGCCCATGTTTGATCCAAATGGATATGCAAGAGAAGTGTTGCAAATTGGGAGTGTAATCAAACACATCACTACCATTGAAGATTACTAGGTAGATTGCAAGGATGAGTTCAAAAGCTGCAACTGTGCTTTCACTAGGCTTACACTACATTAAGTGAAGATGTATAAAGTTAATATTGATGTCGAGAGAGTAGAAGATGATGGAAAAAATATGTACAGTAACACGTATCTGACAAAACTAAGAAGCACTCCTATCAGCTCCAAACCTTACGAAGATGCAAGAGAGGAGTAAGATATCATGATGGCCTATGTCATCAAAAGGACTGAGAATTGGGTCAAATGGACCATAACTAGGAGTCAAAGTAAAAATACACCCATTCAAGCTTCTCCAATAGCTGCAGTGGCTTCCTCCTCTTAAGGTGGCACAACACATGTAACCTTGGCTATCACTCAAGTACCGACTCAACCATCAAGTGGAGGTGATCAATTATTCTAGCGTATCC
Source organism: Cupressus sempervirens (assembly GCA_028749045.1). Taxonomy (NCBI): domain Eukaryota; kingdom Viridiplantae; phylum Streptophyta; class Pinopsida; order Cupressales; family Cupressaceae; genus Cupressus; species Cupressus sempervirens. Next base: position 977,075,715 of record CM053792.1, on the reverse strand, counting down.
TCTAGATCCTCCTTGATCAAAATATTCTTTGCAGCTCCTTGGATACTCTTCTCTAAATTAGAAATCCATCTTTATTCACATTTTATCTTGTTCTTCACTTTCTCCTAATATTTCAATCCATATCTTGACCTTCCATGTATATGGAACCCAATGTCAAGTCATCTTGAATACCCTTTCAAATAAACAAATAGCATCCACTGAGTTGGCTTCATAAACCAACTAATAGATAAAACTAATATGTTAAAGGTTGGCTAAAACTAGGTCACTTGGTTACCACTGAGTTCCTTGGTAATCGACTTGACTCGATTTACACTAAACTCCTTTGGTAATCTGCTTGACTCGATTTACATAGGAATTCCTAAACTTGCTTCTTCTAAACTTATGCTTGGTTGATACTGGAGTCTTTTGAACTTGGTTCCAACTAGCAATGCTCAGTTAGAGTATAAAATTTGTGTAAAATCAATGATAATATATGATTGAATAATTGTTATCGACAATTACAACCTAATTTGTAGCTACTATCACAAAAAAAAATTTAGTAATGCAAAAGCAAAAAAACCCATACACAAACCAATTCATTCAGGTGACACAAATATTTTATATGTGGAAACCCTCGATGTCAGGATGAAAACCATGATGGGGATAATATACCCATTATCCCTTATAATGGATGTAAAGGGGTTCCCTATTAGGAGTTACATGTGCTTCTTTTGGAAGTGCATCCTATTAGGGATGCATGTGACCTATTAAAGTTATAGAAGTCTATAAAAATCTACCTGGTTAGAGGATTTACAATTATCCTTCTGAGAGACTTCCTCATCTCTATGTTCTTTGTTCACTTATTTTTCTGTAGTAGTAACTCTCATGACAACTCTCCCTCTACAAAAAACCTTCAACCTAATTTTGGTTACATATATTATCCTATTGATGTCAGGGCATAGTTTCCCATGAAGAAATTGACCTACTCATTCTTGAATTCAAAATTCAAATTTCATGCTAGTGTCATTCATAGAAGACCTATGAACCCTATGCCCAGGATCTAGACTAGTATCCTTGCCAACTTTTTTGTGAACAAATGGTGGCAAATCATCCTTTCTATCTTGTGTCATTTTTCTCTTACCTTTTGTCATATTAGTATGAATCATCTCTTTGATGACTATGATCAACTGTTATCCATATCTAATTTCTAATGGTAATATGGGTGTGCTAGAGTGTATGTTGGTGTGTCTCATGATTGGTAATTATAGACTTCTTTCTCCTTTTTCTTTCTCTAATCAGTTGTCACACATTTTTCCAATCGAATACTTTTGTCCATCAATGGCAAGTCATAATACTTCTTTCATTCTTCATGCCAAAGATGCATGTGCAGTCAATAGAAGAGAGGTAGATTATTGTTTTACAAACCCCTAAAAAGGAAACTAAAACTACACCTACAAGTACTTAAAATTCACATTTCAAAGCACTACTTTATGGTCTTACATAAGATGTATCAAGTATATTTTAGGGCAGCATGGATATTCTAAAATATATTTAGTTATCAACATTCTCTATAGGTGAAATCGTAGAAGAATCTAAGAAAATGAGTAAGAATACTTAGAAGTTACTTGGACAAACTATTGAAAAGCTAAAAAACACCTTACCCTTCCAAGTACAAATAGATGAGCAAAATATTGAGAAGAAAGCTAAAAAGATCTTGACTAAATTTGATAGTCATTTTTCTACTTTGGAAGAGGCAATAAAGGTAAAATATTCAAACTGAACATGATGCAAGATTATTTGATACAATTTGTAATAATATTAGAGGTGATATGATGGTTTTGGATATATTCATTAAAGAAATAAGAATATGCATTAGAAAGGGAAAAAAAATTATTTTGATGGTTCTCTTACACACAAAAGAAAACCAATCATAAATACAATACAAGACAAAGAAAATAAGATTAATAGGATGGTTAAAGAATTTAAGACTCAAGATTTGAAGCTCATTGAGTTTAATAATAAATTTGGTAAGGAAAATGATGAACTCAAATTGCTAGAGCATGATAAGAAAAAGATACTAAAAAGATTCACATTACTCCAAGATCATCTTACACCAAAATTGAATGTAATTCAAAAGAAATTGGATAAACTTCTATAGATAAAGACATCTTACCAAAAGTTTTCTTACACCAATCTAAATGTAGAAAAATTAGAAGTTAGAAGCTTATGGATTCTATGGGGTAATCAACATAATAGATCCAATGAAGGCTTCATGTAATGTAGACTTCCAGAACTTAAAGACAAACTTTTTAGATTGCATGAAGCCTTTGGGAAATCAATCAACATGAAGAAGATGAGTGGAACCAAAATTTTGACATGTACATAAATCTTGACTCATCTTTGCCATTTGATGTCAAAGGGGGAGTGTTGAACTAGAAAAAATTGTATGTATACTCTATTTTCATAATTAAATATAGAGGGAGTTATAAGTCAAATAAAGTATAATAAAAGGGGGAGTATAGAATATAAGATGGTATAAATTTTAAAGATGATCCACAATTTTGAAATTTTCACAAGACCACACATTTTTGAAGATTTTGACACTTTGCCAATTTTTTCCACATGTTGTCATCAATACCAAAGGGGGGGATTGTTGACAATTTGGATAAGGAGGTTTTTTAGGTTTTTCATTTATGGAAACATATAGCTTGTATTAAGAAGGAAAAACATAATATGAACATTTTCATATTAAGACTTAGAAAATTATCTAAGTGTCATGTCGTAGAGATTATTTTGGTGCACTTCACTAGAGAAACTTGAGAAATTGTGCTCTTAGATGGAGATAATATGGATAATATAGAGAATTTGGGTAACAATGCTTAAGGTTTGGATGTGTATGAAAAAAGTTATAAGTATTTTACCAGTTACATGACATAATCGATAGAGTAGAGGTAACGGCAAGTAAAGGATTTTTGGTTAAGGGATTGTTTAGTTTACCAAAACAACGACTTAACAATATTGGGATAACATCCTAGATGTTAACCCACATGTGGAAAAAGATAATTTAATTTTTTTTAAAAAGTGTCAAGAAACAAGGCCGAAGGGATCAAATATCTTGGTATAAAGAAAGGACTTTTTGTATAGCCAAGAGTGGAATTGTAATGTAATGTTATAATGTTTGAATGTGCACTATATAAGATCAATATTGATGAAAAGTTAATGCTAGTATAGAGTAGTATGATTGTATGATCAATTTTGAAGATAGAGCTACAAGGACAAATCAGATATTGATGATATTAGCACTATGTAAAAGGTTTTTGTATCTATATTCTTGATAGTATTGTAAAAGATAATCTTCTTATTTAGCATAATGAAACATTTTCATTTGAAAGGACATGAAGCATTATTTCCAAGTTTAACAAATCTACTAGCATAATGATTAATATTATCAAACTTATCAATATCACTAGTCATATGATGTGAACAAGCACTATCTATAATCCATGTATCATGCTTACTAACTTGAGAAATAAGAACCTTTTCATCTTTATATCTTTCATTGCAACATAAATAAATTTCTCGCCATCATCTTGATCAATATTTTCATACTTGATGTCCTCTTCTTCTGCCAGGTAACAAGGCATCTTTCCTTTGTCCTTGTATTCTCTATTTTCTTGGCATGTATTCTCCCTTTTTTCATTCTTGTCATTTATGTTCTTATTAGTACATCTAGATGCAAAGTGACCAACCTTGTTACATTTAAAATATATAAAAGGTAGTTTACCTTTATACTTTTTGTATCGTCTTAAAATAAATGAACTTCATTTTGAGACCTTTTAGCCCTCCTTAGTGTTGTTTTGGTTTCTTTTTCTCCTCTCCTCTTTCATTTCTTGCTTCATCATCATCTCTTTCATTTTGACATGGTCTTTTAGGTGTCACCTTGATACCCTTTTGACCATATCTCATGTTCATTTCACCATCTTCTAATTTCACCTTCATTAGCTCCTAACACTTTGTGTGGCACCCAAGACTAGACCTCTAGGACTAGGTCAACATAGTCCTATACTAGGTTGACCCATTTTGACCTAGTTCCTAGTAGTTTTGGAGCTTGGGGACTAAAAATCCTCAGGGGTTTAATTAGTTTGTGATCGTTATGCAACTAACCTAGTATTGTTTTCCCACCCAAAAACTAGTATAAAAGGAGGCTTGGGGGCTTCATTTTCATATCTCATTTCCACAAGAAAGAAATCATTGAAGGAATTATTCAAGAAATAATATTCAAAAATTTGATTCTAAACATCTCCTTATTGCAACAAGCTTCTTCCTTCAAGGTGGTAGTGGAGTTTGGCTCTAAGAACAAGATCTATCATTCAAATCAAATCAAGCTCTTCTATTATTCATCCATGGTATGTCACATACATTTTCATACATATGGTTTTGGCTTCTTTGACTTCCTTATGAATTTTTTGAGCCAAGGGTATTACATTTACATACTTGATCACCTATCAAAGGTAATTGCATCTACAGAGCTAATTGTATCTTTCACTTGATATTATTTAGATGTACTACATGAAAGCATTTCATTTACATTTACATTTCTCAACTATGGGTAATTTCTTAGCCTAGGGCTTGACCAATGCAAGCCCTCTTCGAACCCCAACCCCAAACCTTTCTTTTCTATGTTGATTTGCACATTGGGAGTGAAAAAGATTACAGATCTAGAACCTATTGTTTGCAAGCTATCTAGAGTTGTCAGTTGTAGATTGTTGGACTATGTCAACCTAGTTTTAGGATGTCTTCCCAAGTCAACCTATTCCTTTAGTCTCAGATTCTAGGGAGATTTTTGGGTTTTGTTCCTTTCATCATTTCATTTCAAAATTGTGGACAAATATTCAAATACAGTTCAAATATGTGAGTTTTGGAGAAAAATGCATCTTTCTCTACATATTTTGATGTGATTCATTTATATTTAATTTCCTTTCATGTATTTACCCTATAATTACATCTTAATTGGGCTAATTGTGTTAACATGACATCTAGATTTACATTATTAAAGCAATTAATTCAATTTCACATTCACATAATCCTTTTAAGGGCCAAAGAGAGTATATTTCCTTGTATTGTATTCCTCCTTGTAATCCAAATTTAGTATTAGCACCCTTCTTCCTTTAGGTCCTAGCTAATCTAATTTGGATCATAAGTGGAATCATATTTGGAAATTCACCTCTTTCCCTCACACACATATTTGAATGGCTTAGTAACCCAATAAAGTGGAAGTCTACATCTTATTTAAAGTGCTTCCATTTTACCACTAAACACTTTCCTTTGTCTCTTAGTATCCTCTTAGCTAGTAGTTCCTCAAGCTCTTCTTGATCCTTATCCTCTAATTCATAATCATTTTCATCTTGTTTGCAATGTGAGCTCTCTTTTTTTAGAGCTATCAATGGTTAGTGATTACTTGAAAGCAATTTCAATCATAGGTAAATAGTTATCAAAGTTATTTAACTCAAAATACTCAATCTACCAATCAAAGCATCAATAGTAATGATATTACTAGGTATATATATCAATTCTTTAATAGTAGAAACTCTAATGTCATAAATAGGTAATAGAGTTTTAAGAACTTTGCTTACCACGTCTTCTTCACTTATGAATCCTCCTTCTCCTTTGATAGTATTAAGTACTTCCTTGATTTGATTATTGTATTGCACAATATTCTCTCCTTGCATAATTTTGTCATCAAACTTTCCTCTTAGACTTTCATCTTTTACTCTCAATACATTCTGATCTCCTCAATGAGCAAGTGTAAGTCTATCCCACATTTCTTTTGTAGTAGAGAAATCTTTGATATTATCAAATTCAAAATTATTTAGGGAAAAAACATCTCTATCATCATAGAGTTGTGTTCTTGATTTTCTTTCATTTGTACAATTGTCATAGGTCTAGGGGGTGGCACAATGTATTGATTGTCCAGGTAGTATAATGCAAAGTCTCCAATTCTAGATAGGTACACACACATCCTTCTTTGTCATGAAGGGAATTTCTCCTCATTCAAATTTGGTACCTCTCTTATATATCTTCATAAATTTAGCTCAAGTCCTTAAAACTTGTTCTTCCAAGAACTAGTGCATTGATATCAATTATTAGATAACTAGCGGGTGTAATCAGTTATCCTTGGGCCTCTTAAAAATATTCACCACACTTAAAACAACTCAAACTTATAAATAATCTACTCAATCAACATGATATACTTACCCAACCTTATGCCATAAATAGATTTGAACTTCCTATCGAGTATCAACTTCATTAAATGAATTACAACAATAATGAAAATTTTAACATGTAAATAGAAAATAACATGTGAAAATTCATCCACACATTGACACAATTATTTTTAATGTGGAAACTTGGTTAGGGTAAAAACCACCTAGGACTAGTCACCATAAATAATTTCACTCTTTTGAAGTGAGCTCAATTAAGAGCCAACCCTATTAAGGTTATAATCATACTTTCTAGGTGTTATTCTGTTAGGTTATTTTCACCAAATATCATCTAGACCTTATCACCCTTCAATGAGTGGCATATCGAAAGGTCTTACAAATATTCAATGGGATGTTACCTTACAAAAGGATTTACAAATAAAGATTGTTAATTCCACTTAGTTAAGAGATTTTTACTACAATGTGGTGCATGAGAACTTAGTAAAAACTCTTGTTTTGGTTTCTAGTTTTATTTTGGCATGTACTAACTCTAGCCAAGTTAGGAGTGTGAGTTTGGATCTTTCAAGGTCATCTCTTTGTTTGAATTTGTTCCTAGGTGAAGTTTCCATTCTAGTTTTATTTTGCTTGTTTAGTATTTCTCATGTTAGGGTTTATGGTTCTAGGACCGTAAAAGAATGAGGAAGGTATGTTTTTTAACCTATCTTGTCCTCCATGGTGTTTTTACATTCCATTGGATGGATTGGAGATCCTTGGAGCAAGAAAAGAGAAAGATGTCCAAAAGATGTCAAATAGGGAAAAGAGGTCAAAAACATGTGGATTGATGCTCTAAATTCTAGATCATATCTAGAAATCATTAATATACCATGTTAGACCTACTTTCAAGGCTCCAAGTGATAGATGTTCAAAATTTGCAAAAATGCAAAAGTTGTTAGCAACTTTGAAAAGTTGCTTGACAACATTTGAGCAAGAATTGCACATGTCATGTTTTTGAGGTTGATAGTTGCAATAATTGTCTAAAACCTCTTGGTAAACTTATAAAAACCATGAAATGACCCATTCCAATGGTTGGAGATTGTAAGAGGAAAATTTTTCATCAAACTAAGAACGTTGCCCCAATTTTGATAGGTCTTACATGTTTCAGTTTGCATATTCATAATAATGGATTGAAGTTTGATTTTTTTATTTGGATTAGTGTAGTTCATGTTTTTAAAATTCTTTTTTTTTAATTCCAAGATTGTAGAAGTTCATTTGGTTAGTTTTTGAAAATCTTTTGTGAAAACTTTGTGTATTGGTTCAATCTTGGTAGTTTTCACAAAAATGGCTCCCCCATGAGTTCCTACCATGGATTCATCATAGAATTGAGGGAAATGGGAATGGATCCAGTGCACATAGTGTATATAAATTCTTGGGCCCTAAATATATGCATATCTTTTTTAAATGTGATGCCCTAGGCAAGTCATAATTACTTGGTTAGGCAATCACAGTGTTTGCAAGAAGGTTTGGGAGGTTTGAATGTGATAGATACTTCAAACCAAGAGTTTCAAAAGGAGGAGGGGTGATTAAAGTTACTATATGCCAAGGAAGAAATTTTCAAAACAATTTTTGTTAAGGGAATGGTTAGACCCTAGTCAACCTCATCATTCATATTGTGAAACCCTTGATTATAGGCATAAAAATTGCTTTCAGGTGTATAAATGTCTTGGAGACCCGAGATGCACAAAATCCTTTAGGTTTTCCAAAAGGGTACTTGAGTACATAATTTTTTTATGACCTTATTCAAAAAAAATTAGAGGTAAAGTCCAAAAACCCAAGTAGGAGGGCCAATTCTATTAGGCCTATTTTTGGCAATTTTGATGTAGAGGCAAAGAACTTGAGGAAAACTTGCAAGATTTGTATCTGAGAGCCTAGGTGAGTTCTAAATAGATCATGTATGGACCCCTCACTTCATATAGTTGAGAAAATGGTTAGGAAGGACTAAGAAATGAAGTTGGCAAGTCAGCTTGTAAAGAGAATTGGTGAAGAAGCTAAAATTATTGGTGTAACTAGGTAGTGAGTAGATAGAGGGTATGATAGAGATCCTTTAGAGATTATGGTATTGAAGGGAACCCTAATAGGTGAAGGGAAATCCTAAGAAATTCCTTGAGAGGATAAGGACTAAGCAAGCAAGCTACCTTTTTTTACATTAGAGTGGTATTTGAGCCTGAATATTTGGTTTTGTGGTAAGATGTTTCAGACTGAATAGTTAGTTGGAGAAAAAATCATGGTGACCAATGCAAAGTTGGCCAAATAAATGGGTGATAAAAAGGAGAGGAATAGAATCATTGAAGAAACCCTAGAAGAAAGGAAAACAAAATTAGAAGAAGTTGTTGAGGTAGCTACGAAGAAAGACCAAGAAGGTGAAAGCAGTAGTAAGGGTAAAGAGAAGATTGATAAAGAAGATATTATCCTTGAACTAGACCCTCTAACAAATGAAGAGAAATTCCTAAATGCCATCAAGTTATTATGTGGAAAATCCCTAGAAGGGATTCCTTTTTTTAGTGGGAAAATAAGCACTGAACTTGTAATGGAGTGGACTGAAGGGATGGAGAACCACTTTGAGTGTGAAGGTGTGAGTGAAGCTCAAAGAGTTAAGGTAGTCAAATCTAGACTAAGGGGATCAACCCTAATATGGTAGAAGTACCTCCAAGAAGAGAGGGAAAAAGTGGGAAAGAAGTCCATTACAAATTGGAAATCCATGGTAACAAAGATGAAGGAGCAATACTTACCAAAGGACTATGAAGTTCAATTACATAAGAAGAGGCAAAGTTTAAAATAAAAAGACATAGATGTGGCAACTTACACTAAAGAGTTTCAAAAGTTGTGTTTGAGGTCAACAGTACAATAATATGAAACTATCAAAATGGCTAGGTATCTAGGAGGTTTAAAATGGAACATATAGGAAGAAATCAGCCTATGGGCTCCTACAATAGTCCATAAATGTTTCCAACTTGCTCTAAAAGTGGAAGAGAAGAACAAGAAGAAGGAAAACTCTAACCTTAGAGGTAGAGGTAGAGGTAGAGATGGAAGAGGTCAAAGAGGCTATGGTGGAAGAGAATCAAATTCTAGATTACAAGGAGACAACAAGGTTACTAAACAACAAGAAGGAAGTTCAAGAAGAGGAAGTTCCAGTAGAGGTAGAGGCTCTAATACTAGTTGGAGAGGAAGGAGCAATAACCAAGGGAGGGGATCCTATTTTACCACTATCAAGTGCTATCATTGCAATCAGTTAGGACACCCTGCATATAGGTGCCCTGAAAAAGGCTCAACTTCTCAAGGAAACACAAAAAGGGTCAACTATGTGCAAGAAGAATCTAGTAGTAGCAACAAACACTCTGAGGTACCCCTAGAATTAGAACATGGGGAAAATTAATGATCAAGAGGCTCATAAAGGAAGAACCAAGTCAAAGAAGGGAACTCTTTAGGATCAGATGCAAAATCATGGGGAAGGTATGTAGAGTCATCATTGACTCAGGCTCAACTAATAACATAATCAATCAAGAGGCAGTTAGCAAGTTGAAGATAAAAATAATCCCTTGTGCCAATCCATACAAGGTCACATGGCTCAACAAAGGACAACATATTCTTGTGGGAGAGAAAGCATGGGTAGATTTTCCCATAGGGAGATATGGAGATAGAATGCTATGTGATATTCTTCCCATGGATGCATGCCACCTACTACTTGGATGGCCATGGAAATTTGATAACCAAGCCATACATGATGGAACTAAAAATGCCTACTCATTCAAGAAGGATGGGTGACTTTTAAGATTTAGTCCTTAATAGAAGAGGGAGAGATGAAGACCACAAGTCCAAGTGTGCTCATGGTTGGTGAGAAAGAGTTCTTAAAGACCCTAGAGGAATAAAATGGAGTTGGATTTACATTGGTTATGAAACCTAAAGACGAAGTTGTTGTCAAGAAAACAGAGATACCAAGGGAATTACAATAATTACTTGAAGAGTACAAGGCTATTGTTAGTGATGGACAACCTTCCACCCTACCTCTTAAGAGACTTTCTAGCCACAAAATAGACTTTATTCCAAGAGGTACCCTACCCAACAAGGCTGCCTATAAGATGACCCCTCAACAAAATGAGGAAATTTCCAAACAAATTCAAGAGCTCCTAGACCAAGGCCTAATTAGGAAAAGCATTAGCCCATGTCCAATCCCTACTATTTTAACACCCAAGAAAGGAGGAACTTGGAGACTTTGGATTGATTCTAGAGCCATTAATAGAATCACCATTAGGTATAGGTTCCCAATACCTATAATTGAAGACCCAATGGACTATTTAGGAGGAGCAAAATATTTCACCAAGATAGATTTGAAAAGTGGCTACCACCAAATCAAAATAAATGAATGGGGTGAGTGGAAAACAACCTTCAAAACTATGGAAGGTTTGTATGAATGGCTTGTAATTTCATTTGGTTTGTCTAATGCTCCATCTACTTTTATGAGGTTGATGAATGAGGTATTGGTAGATTACATTGGTAATTCTTTTGTTGTCTATTTAGATGACATCTTAATTTATAGCAAAACTGAAAAGGAGCACATCAAACATTTACAAATTGTTTTTAAGAAATTACATGAAGAAAATCTAATGATAAACTCGGAGAAGTGTGACACCATGAAATAGGAACTAGTTCATCTTGGCTTTGTTTTGTCTCAAGGTAATCTCAAAATGGATCAAGAGAAGATTGATGCAATTCTAAGTTACCATACTCCCAAGACTACATTAGATGTAAGAAGCTTCCATGGTTTGGCCTAGTATTATAGAAATTCTATCAGACATTTCAGTGGCATATGTGCTCCTATGTTGGATACAATCAAGGGAGGAATGAAGACAAAGTTCCATTGAACTACACAAGCTAATCATGGTTTTGAGACACTCAAAAAGAAGATAGTAGAACTACCTACACTAGTGCTTCCTAGATTTGAGAAACTTTTCCAAGTGGAGTGTGATGGTAGTAATGTGGCTATTGGGGTTGTTCTAAGCCAAGAAGGAAGGCTAGTGGTTTTTCATAGTGAGAAGCTCAATGATGAAAAGAGGAAGTACTCTTCCTATGACTTAGAGTTGTATTCTCTAGTCTAAGCTCTAAGGAAGTGGAGGCACTATTTACTCCTAAAGGATTTTTTGTATACTCAAATAACCAAGCCCTCAGTTTCCTTAACTCCCAAGACAAACTTAGTAGAAAGCATATGAAATGGGTAGAATACCTACAAGCCTGCACATTTACCATCAAACATAAGAAGGGGGTGTAGAATAAGGTAGTTGATGCATTGAGTTGGAGACTCCTCACAGTCAAATAGATTCAACTAAAAATCATAGGCATTGAAAAATTTAAAGACCTATATGTTGATGATGAAGATTTTTCTCAAATCTACAAGGTATGCAAAAGGAGTTCAAAAACAACTTTCATGGAGAGTTTTTTTATTATACATTGCAAAATGATTTATTGTTTAAAGTAAACTTTGTGTTCTTAGAGGGTCAATGAGGGGAATTTGACCCAAGAAAAGTATAATGGGGCACTTAGTGGACATTTTGGAGTCAATAAGACTCAAGAGTTAGTCACTAGGTTCTATTTTTGGCCTAGGATGACTAGAGATACTAGACAATATGTGGAAAGTTGTGTAGTGTGTCAAAAGGAAAAGGGCACATCCACTAATTTTGGTCTTTATCAACCACTTCCAATCCCTAGCAGATCATGGGAATGCATAAGTATGGATTTTGTATTTGGCTTACCAAAGACAAGGTAGGGGTATGATAACATTTATGTGACTGTGGATAGATTTAGTAAGATGGCTCATTTTGTCCGTTGTAAGACCATACATGATGCCTGTCAGATTTCTCACTTATTTTTTTAGAGAGGCAGTTAGGATCCATGGACTATCTATGAGAATTATTTCAGATAGGGATGCCAAATTCATGAGCCAATTTTGGAAGACACTGTGGAAAAATCTTGGAACTTACATATCTTTTGGCTCTTCCTATCATCCACACATAGTTGGACAAATAGAGGTGATTAATAGGAGTCTTGGAAACTTGATGAGATGTCTCACAAAGGAGTATGGTCAAACATGGGACCAACTCATTGGGTAGGTTGAATATGCCTACAATGATATAGTGAACTAATCAACTGGTAAGAGTCCTATTTAAGTTGTTTATGGTTTGCATCCTAGAGGGATATTTGAGTTGAGAGAGTTGAAGGATGGAGCAAGAGGTATTGGTTATGTTAAGGACTTTTCCCACTCCATGAGGGAAGTCCATGAAAGTGTAAGGAAGACACTCACTAGAAATCCTACCAAAATGAAGAAAAAGGTGGATGTAACAAAATGGAAAGTTTAATTTCAAATAGGGGATCTTGTGATGGTGTACCTGAACAAAGAAAGTTTGTAGAAAGGGGTTCCACACAAGATCCAGATGAGAAGATTAGGTCCTTGTAAAATACTTGTAAAATATGGTAATAATGCCAATAAAGTTGAGCTCCCTAAAGACATAGGTTTTTCACCTATTTTCAATGTTGTAGATTTAATTTCATACAAAGGACCTATTCAAGATGTTGATCAAAACCTTCAAGAGGTTACACAAGATGTAGCAGATCTAAATCTCACTCCTGCTCCACCTCTGATAGTAGATAAAATCCTAGATTCAAGGATCTACAGGAAGAATAGGAAGAATGACTACATGGAACACCTAATCAAATGGTTTGAAAAGGATAATGTTGATGCTACTTGGATAAAATAAACATACTTCAAGAGGTTGGACATTGACTTCAACCTTGGATTAACTTATTTTTGTTTGGGGGAGTATGGTGCAGGAGCACCTAGTCAAAACTCCTTGTTTTGGTTTCTAGTTTGATTTTGGCATGTACTAATTCTATCCAAGTTAGGAGTGTGAGTTTGGACCTTTCAAGGTCATCTCTTTGTTTGAGTTTGTTCCTAGGTGAAGTTTCTATTCTAGGTGGTTTTGGTTTGCTTGTTTAGTGTTGCTTGTGTTAGGGGTTATGGGTCTAGGACCATAAAAGCATGAGGAAGGTATTTTTTTAACCTATCTTGTCCTCCATGGTGTTTTTACATCCCATTTCATTGGTTGGAGATCCTACATGTCACTTGGAGCAAGAAAAGAGAAACATGTCAAATATTGACAAAGTTGTCAAATTGGGAAAAGTGGTAAAAGACCTATGGACTAATGCTCTAAAGGATAGATCATGCCTAGAAATCATTAATAGACCATGTTAGACTTACTTGGAAGGCTCCAAGTAATTAATGTTCAAAAATTGCAAAAATGCAAAAGTTGTCAACAACTTTGAAAAGTTGCTTGACAACATTTGAGCAAGAATTTCACATGTCATGGTCTCTTGGTAAACTTATAAAAGCCATGAAATGACCCATTCCAAGGGTTGGATATTGTAAGAGGAAAGTTTTGTCATCAAAAACTAAGAGTTCATCCCCAATTTTGATAGTTTTTACATGTTTTAGTTTGCATATTCACAATAATGGATTGAAGTTTGAGTTTTTTCTTTGGACTAGTGTAGCCCATGTTTTTATAGTTCTTTTTGTTTCAAATTCAAATACTGTGGAAGTTCATTTGGTTAGTTTTTGAGAATCTTTTGTGAAAACTATGTGTGTTGGTTCAGTCTTGGTGGTTTTTACAAAAATGGCTCCCTCATTAGTTCCTACCATGGATTCATCATGGCCTTGAGGAAAATCGGAATGGAGCCAGTGTACATAGTGTATATAAATTCTTGGGCCCTAAAGAGATGTATAGCTATTTTAAATGTGATGCCCTCGGCAAGTCACAGTTATTTGGTTAGCCAATCACAACATTTGTTGGAAGGTTTGGGAGGTTTGAATATGATAGATACTTCAAACCAAGAGTTTCAGAAGGAGGGGTGAGTGAAGCTACTATATTCCAAGGGAGAAAGTTTAAAAACAAGTTTTGCTAAGGGAATGATGAGACCCTAGTCAGCCATGTCTTTCATATTGTGAAACCCTTGATTATAGGCATAAAAATTGCTTTCAAGTGTACAAATGGCTTGGAGAACCAAGACCCACAAAATCCTTTAGGTTTTCAAAAAGGGTACTTGAACCCATAATTTTTTTTCCACCTTGTTCAAAGAAAATTGGAGGTAAAGTCCAAAAACCTAAGTAGGAGGGCTAATTCTATTAGGCCTATTTTTGGCAATTTTGATGTAGAGGCAAATAACTTGAGGAAAACTTGTGGGATTTGTATCTAGGAGCCTAGATGAGGTCTAAATACATCATGTATGATCCCCTCACTCCATATAGTTGAGAAAATTGTTAGGAAGGACTAAGAAATGAAGTTGGCAAGTTAGTTTGTAAAGGCAATTGGTGAAGGAAGAAGCTAAAATTATTGGTGTAACTAGGTAGTGAGTAGATAGATGATAGGATGGAGATCATTTATAAATTAGGGTATTAAATGGAACCCTAATAGGCTAAGGGAAAGCCTAAGCAAGTCCTTGAGAGGATAAGGACTAAGCAAGCAAGCTACCTTTGTTTACATCACAATGGTTAGAGAGTACAAATGAAATGATATGATAAATATGCAACTGAATTTTCTTGTTTAGATATCCATTCTACACATATCTTTCCTTTACTGAATGGTCATCACGTCAACTCTTCACTCTTCTTCAATTTGTAGTATAGATATGTTTGATATTAACTTGTTTAACATCTTTTCAACCAACTTGATGAGCAAATAGACCAACAATGTTTTCCTTCTTCTCTCTTCCTTATATAGACAAGTTGTATCCACTTCATCACATTCATTAGGGGTTTTCCTCTTAATCATAATTGTTCGATCACCTTCCAACTCAGATACATTGAATCTAGACACTTAAGAAAATGTTTTAGCCTTGAATTTTGTGCTTTCCCTTGAATTATGAAACATGCATCAAACCTTCACCATATGATCTTTGCCTCGTTTATTCCTGTCATTGATCTCATTAATTAAATTTGTCTATATTTTAGAATCTTCTTGAATAGTCCAGATCTTTGTTCGATGTTGTCCTTTACTCAGTCTCCATAAACTGTTCATCTTTTACCAAATTGTGTTCTTGCTTCACCAAACACCTTCATCACTTAGTTAATACTGCACTTGATTATCATTATTCTTTCTCAACTATCTCTTCTACTCAATTAACACAATGTTTTCTTGGTCAAAACTATCTTCTTGACTTATCCTTCCTTTCTCTTCACTTACCAAACATTTCTGGCTTAGTGTATATCACCGTTTTCTTCTCTTTTCACTTTGTAGCTTCATGTCTTTCTTACCGACCAATATATCTTGCTTGTGCACTCTCTGAACTCTTCATTAGATCATGTAACACAATCAAATCAATATTATCTTTCCATAAACCAATTCACCAATTGCCCAATTAGGTTCACATACTTATCATCACTTCTTCATCTCAACTTCTAACTTTATCTTCCATATCTCTATTCAACACCACGTCCTTAAGATGATTGCAACTTACATGAATTAGTATTATGTCTCGTTTGATTGATAGTGTTGACTCATATCCTTCATTTTGTTAGGCTTGACATCAATGAAAATAAAACAATTGATCTAACTCATTTACCTACACTTTATAGATATGTTTTGACCTTGCTCTTCATCAACATCACTTATGTCTTAGCAATCTTTCCCTTTCATTTATCAACATTAGTTGTGTCCAACACCAATACATGTACTTTGATTAAGATCATCATCAAAAGGGGGAGAGTTTTAGAAGATTGGATGATATTTGACATATTGACACCTTTTTCGTTGATGTCAAAGGTGGGGTGATAGTTTATTGAAAAAGAAAAAGTGAAAGGGGGAATAGTAGATCAATAAAGATTTATGCATGAATGTATCAAAGTTGAAGGTTGTATTTGTTAAGGATATTTGGAAAATCATATTAAGTTGTCAATAGGATACTAGTTACTTTTTGGATTGATGGTCTTTCACCATTTGTTGTCATCAATGCCAAAGGGAGATTGCTAGGAACTGGGGTCTTTTTTGGCACTTGGATGTATTGTTTTGATGACTAGTTACAACATTGATGATAACATATGTTTATTTGATCATGACAAACACAAATTTCATATATTGCAGGTTGATTATCAGTACAAAAAATTTGGTAAATGACAAGATATGTTATGTGATCTTAGATTTGTGTAGAAGAATGAGTTGAAATATCATATCTATGTTCACTTAGTCTTATGTTTACTTCTAGATGAGTTATAGTTTGGTTAGTGAAGACTAGTAGCAAACTAATGTATCGAGAATAATGGTTTTTATTTTTTTTGTATCTTATTGGAGAGAAGTAATTAATGTCAACAAGCTTGTGATATGATAGAAGACTTGTACATGCACCTATGTCCGAGAGGGAGAAGGGTTTGGGCTATTTTGGAAAGGTTTTTGTCATGTAACATGTGATATATTTTACTGAAAGTCAACAATATTAGGTACTTTATTTCTTAACACACACACACACACACACACACACACACAATCCTTCCTATAGAGGGATCATTGCTTGTGTATACAACATGAATTGAACTTGGAACTTATTCATTAAGATTCACATCCTTCATTCTGCTAGGCTTGACATCACCAAAAATATAACAATTGATCTAACTCTTTTACATACACTTCATAGCTCTATTCTGATCTTGTCTTCATCAACATCGCTTATGTCTTAGCAATCTCTCCCTTTCATTTATTAGCATTAGTTGTGTCCAACACCAATACATGTACTTTGATGAAGATAATCATCAAAGGGGGAGAATTTTAGAAATTTAGTTGATATTTAGCAAATTCACACCTTTTTCATTGATGTCAAAGGGGGAATAATAGTTTAGTGCAAAACAAAAAGTGAAAGGGGAATAGTAGATCAATAAAGATTCATGTAGGAATGTATCAAAGTTGAAGGTTGTATATGTTGAGGATATTCAAAAAATCATTAAGTTGTCAATAGGATATTAGTTAATTTTTGGATTGATGTTTTTCACCATATGTTGTCATCAATGCCAAAGGGAGAGATTGTTAGGAATTGAGGTCTTTGTTGGCATTTGGATGTATTATTTTGATGAGTAATTTCATCATCGATGATAACATATGTTTGTGTGATCATGACAAACACATATTTCGTATATCACAAGTTGATTACTAGTACAATGAAGTTTCTATATGACATGATATGTTATACAAGCTTAGATTTGTGTAGAAGAATGAGTACAAATATCATATCGCTTTCACTTCTGGATGAGTTATACTTTGTTTGGTGAAGACTGGTAGCAGACCGATGTATAGAGAATAATGGCATTTTTTTGTATCTTATTGACGAGCATGAATTAATGTCAACAAGCTTGTGATATGATAGAAGACTTGTTCATGCACCTATGTTTGAGAGAGAGAAGCATTTGGGCTATTTTGGAAAGGTTGTTGTAGTGTAATGTACATACATACATGCATACATGTGTGTGTGTGTGTACACACACATATGTGTGTGTATAGACACACATACACATATATGTGTGTGCGTACATGTGTGTGTGTGTGTATACACACACATATATGTATGTGTGTATAGACACACACATAGATATGTATGTAAGTACATATGTGCACACACACACACACATATGTATGTGTGCTTATATGTATGTATGTATGTATAATGTCTCCTACTATCCTTTCTATGGGGGGATCATTGCTTGTGTATTCAACATGAATTGAACTTGAAAATTATTCATTATGGGGGGATACCATGTCTCCCACTATCCTTCTTATGGGGGATCATTATTTGTGTATACATGATGTATGTAGTCCTTGGGGAGTCTTAATTACTTCATGTATACATACATACATACATACATATGTGTGTGTGTGTATAATATCTCCTACTATCCTTCCTATGGGGGGGTCATTGCTTGTGTATACAACATGAATTGAACTTAGAAATTATTCATTATGGGGGGATACCATGTCTCCCACTATCTTTCTTATGAGGGATCATTGCTTGTGTATATATGATGTATGTAGTCCTTGGGGAGTCTTGATTACTTCATCCATTCATGCGTCTTAATTGTTTTCATCTCTCTTTTTAGGGGGTGTTTTTTTAATGAGGTTCCCCTCTTTCTCTACTTTATGGAAAATTACATTTTTTTTGCATATTGTACATGGGTACCTAACATGGCCTAGTAGTCAGGGCCCATCATGCATTTTCATCTAGCCTTGTGAACTTAAGTGTATTCCCTTATGTTGCACTTGGGTGGGGGCAGATGGAGAGAGGGAAGGGGGTGAGAGGGGTGGGGTGTTGGTGTAATTAAATATTCACTAATTACACTTGACTTAAGTTTGCATTGGATAATGTATTGCATAGCAATTTGTCATTGATACACCTAAGAGTTTGCACCTATATTATGCACATGATGTAGGAGAATTCTACTTTAGTTGGTGATAGTTGTTATCCAATTCCACTTTATGTGTGAGATCTACCTTTAGTGTACACATCATATTATCATTCTCATCATATGGCACGTACTTCATTGCATAAGTGAGGACGATCAGCCTTAGGTGGGTACGTGATTCCACCTTACACAAGTGATAACTTATCTTCTCCTCATCATAGTTGCTTTTCACCTTGTCTATATATGCAAGCCTATTATGTACCTTTCTATGATGTCCATGCCCATTATCAATAATATCATTCTTGCATCTTAATGCAACTGCCTTGCTATTCTCTTGTGGAAGTTATCTTGTTCTTTCATTTGATCCCAAGGGTGTTGTAGAGTCACCTAAAATTCTAACTATTATGAACCAAATAAATACAATTTTTTCAAATTTTCACAATTTCTTAGCAATCTACAAACCACATCAAGAATTTTATTTGTGAATGGATGAATAAACCACTCAACATTTTATCATCGTTATAAAATTATCATTAGTTTATTATTCTCAAATCAATCCATTTAGAGGTTTAATTGAGGAAAGTGATCCTCACATCTTAGTCCAAAGGTATTAAAATATTGTCAATCTTTATGTATATTTAAAATATTTATAAGAAAACACATAAATTCAAACAAAAAACATTAACTAGATTAGGTCCACATCTTATAAGTTCAAATTTATATATCAAGTTTATTTTCAACTCACTAAAATCACATATACATTACCGTAAAGATCCTAAATTTGTACAATATAAAATAATAAATAAATAGTTCAAATCTAATGCAATCAAAATTTAATACCAAGAATTATAATTAATTTGATTTCCATATTTATAAACATTAGTTATAGCATTTATGATAACTGCCATCTCTTTTATCTAAGTTAATTGTGAACGTTTCTATTATTAATTTTTAATTAAAGAATTTAGATTCTTTTACATTTGAATTATTGGAATGGAACATTATCCTTCGACCACCATAAATTAATACCGTGTACAATGGCGAACCACTCGGTTCAGTAAGCAATATGAACGCTCTCAGTCTACCACGGTGGCAAATTGCTCTTCCCAATACACTCAACCATGGCAGGATCCATAGAAGACCCAATCTATCTCAAATTAGAGCCGCAACAACTGGAGTGGATACAGATTTCAAGACTTTAGAAACTGCCTTTATAGCTGTAATTACATTTATCATCTTTTTGTTTTCAATTTTCTGTTTTCTACAATTGGATTGCCAGTTGGGTATTCTTCATGTGCTACATATGAAATCGAGCTATAACAAATCACTGTTATTTTTTGAATTATATTGCAAAACTTGAAAGCTTTTAGCGTGAGTCAATAAAACTACTGATATTTTTGCTAGAAGGTCTGAAAACCCTCAATTAACATGGTTGGTTTTCTAACTTTTTAATATTGAAGATATGTGTACCATTTTCAAATTGCTTTGTTCTTTTTAAATCACACTGAAGCATCTCCCTGAGACCTATCCTCTACACTTCATTTCCACGCATCGGCTTGCAATGAAGGTATGTAAGAACCATGTCCTACTAAGCAAAGCCACATCATCATAAGTGTGGAAAATGCAGAATCAAAAGAGGAAGCCCTAGTTGACTATTCAACCGTTCAAGTAATTAAACCATAATTAGGATTAACAAATAGTTATCCATTTCATTAACCAAAATCAAAATAAGCATTTTTACTTATTAATTAAGCATTTAGAATATCAATTTATTGATGTTGACCCACACGTCATACATCCATGACATGACACTAAAATCCATATATTTGATTGTACATTATACAAATGGATGCATTAGCACATAACTATATCCCATCAAAATGATTAATTACATCAAAACATCATACAAGATGATGGTTACACATTGCATCACATGAAGAGCTTTAAACAAGTTGTCTTGAACATATGTCCATCAGCAAGTCCCAACCTCCACAGTCATCATACGTTGTCCATCTGCTATCTAATATGGGAGTGTGGCCTAGACGCTTTTACCACGCCAACTACATAGTGTTTAGCTCCTCTGGGGTCCTTCCTGATATGAAGAATGCTTCGACCTTGGCACGAGAAGCCTAGCAACTCAGAATAAGAGGTTGAGATGGATCGAATGCAGCCGTGAAACATACCATTTTTCCACATATATCTAAAAAGCCTAATCACAAAATGTAGCAGGGAAACATAGTAGCATATCTACATATATGCAATAGTAACAGCCTAATCTACTCATATGCAGCAAATGAAATCATAGCACATCTGCTCATATGCAAAAAGAGAATATGACATATCTACACATATGCGATAAAGAAAAATAGCTTGATTTAGCTGGAAGAAGAAATGAAGCACAATGAATCCATTATATCAGTACAGGCAGGTAGAGAGAAACAAAGCATACTGTATCCATCTCTAACCCTCCCTTACAGCCACATTACACCCTTCCGTAAGGATTCTAAGAAAACACTCAGGACAACTATCATGAAATAACTATAACAGTATATCTCACAGAATGCACTCTTCTACATTCATGAATTCTAAACTCAAGAAGTAATCTTAGTTTTGAATTTACCCAAATTCTAGTACTTTTATCCACACATAGGCATTTCAAAAGATGTTTCCAAAAAGAAAGTATTCATTTTGTAAGTGAACATTTCATAATGCAATAAGGTATCTGGATTATCATAATACCCAACCACGTATATAACAAGAAAAGAAGCACCATACAGCCATCACATTCATTTCAATTCATATTCAAGGACACATTATAACTACCATTAAGGGTATTAGATCTCAGCACTAACAATGACTTCAATACACAAGTACAATGTAGTCTGGAAGCATAAATTCTTAGGTAAGTGTTTCAAATGTAGACTGAAAACATGGATTCTTAGATAAGCATTCCCTTTCACTGGGGAGTTCAGTCTAAATGTGTTGTTCATAACATGACTGAGTGGTTGGTCCCTAGTTGAGTTCAATAATGAGAACATATCTTTGTATACATCATCTAAACTTTTAGAGAACTAACTACATGACTCACAACAACAGGTCTAGAAGTAATGCTCTGTCCGATTCCATTTTCAAAACTTACTATGACAAAGTATTCACTGAAAATTCCATATGTAAGAACTTAGTTTACATTAAGGAAGAAGATTCACCAATTTAAATGATTCGCATTGATAAAAGATCAGCAATTTCAAACATTCTAATCTCTGTGATTTCCACAGACAGTTCAAATAAGATATCATCCAATTATCATTCTTTAACCTTGTCCACGGTTATCACATGCCGCTAGTGCTACTGTTCTGTTTAATTGGATACATTAATGCATAATCATACATATTTCGACCATGCAATCGTTGTCAACCACTGATGTTCAAGAGATTTTCTTTTAAATCTTGCACAAGCAATTATTAGGCCATTGTTATTACACAAAACCACTTCCTATATGTTTAGTGAACATGTGGTATGAGAGGGAGAACAATAATTTCCATATGCAGGCTCTGTGGTATTACAATAATAGATAAATTGTCTATTATTAGTGAATGGTTATCTATTGTAAATATCTAATAAGCTTTAATTTTCTTTCGTTTTATGCTTTCTCTAGAATAGAATGTTTCTATTCTTTATGATCATTTCCTAAGGAAACATTGTCTCATTCTTTTGTAAAAATTGACTATCTGGTCTCTGTTAATATCAAGCAAGTAATTTACCAATTACTTCTGTAATATGGTATCAAAGCAAATACTTCAATTTTTTTGAAAAATTTATAATTTCATTCAAAATTATTTGCTAAAAATTTTCGAAATAATTTCTAAAGGTTTTCTCAAACAACTTGTCTAGGGTTTTTTTATTTTTTTTGAGAAATTCCTCTGTGAAGAATCTGAGTTTCAGCTAGGTTCCTTTTCTATAAATCGCGATTCTAAGAATTCGCATTTTTTTCCAATTCACGACCTGCAAATCGTGTCAGATTTCTTGTTGAAAACTCATGATTTCTTGGTGGAGGGGCTCGGCTTTGCTATCAAACACGATTCTCTGCAAATCGTGGTCGTCTGACATTTGTTTTATAGCTCGTGTCTACAAATCACGATTTTTTTTGCAGATAGGATTTGGCTCTTTTGCGTGCTTGCAACAGCAAAATCGTGCCTTGTTTTGCTCACACTCCCTCTTACACAGTCGTCTCTGGTTGGAACAAAAAATCGACCATTTTTATCAACAATCCACCATTTTTTCTGCAACTTTGACCTTCCAAGCCGACGGCTAGGGTTTTGCCCGAAACCCTAATTTTGTTTTTGGAATTTTTTTTGCTTGCAAATTCTTGGTGGGTTTTTTGAGAGCTCAACCTGGTTGTCCTTTTTTTGGGTCTCGATTTTTGTGCCTCGATTTTTGAGCCAGTGGATCTAGAAAAAGATAGCATATTCCTTCTAGGTTTTTTGAGCTCTCTTCTAGGTCACTCTTTGATTCTTCTAGGTCTTCCGAATTTTTGCCTCGAAGAACGTGCCTTCACAGATTTTCACAGTTTTTCATTGAAAAACATGCCATGGCATCTTTGACAATTATTCTGCTCGAACATAACTCCAAATTCAACGGTCGAAATTATGGCTCTTGGAAGTAGCAGATCCTCACAATTTTTTGAGATCGGAACACCAATCAACTTGTTCTAGGTGTTATGAAGCGTTTGACTTCTCCAGGTCCTGATCAAGATACATGGGATCTGAATGATCGAGAGGCAGTAATGCTTCTCAAATTATCCGTGGCTGGTGATCAGCTTTCTCAAATTTCATCCGGCAAGACAGGTGCCGAGATCTGGACACATCTCAAAGGCCTTCATGAGACTTCTGACAAAAGCATAGCATTCTTTCTAAAAAAAACTCTATTTTCTATTGTCATGGATGAGCGCACCTCGCTCCAGGCACACCTGAATTAGATTCAGGAAATCCGTGATCAGTTACTTGCCATCGGTCGCAAGATGGAGGAAGAGGATATTGTGGTTATCACTCTTTGGAGTTTACCAAAATCCTCTGAGCATTTTATCAAGACTCTCAACATCACATCTACTGGTGTTGATTTGAAGTTCATTGATCTTTGCACACTGCTACTTCAACAAGATTGGTGGAAACAATAGTTCAATAGCAGCTCTAGTCCCACCTCCACCGAGCAAGCTTTTGTTGCGAAATCCTTTCAGAAGGATAAAGGCAAGTTTCAACAACCATCTCAGCAGAAGTCTTCTGCTCCAACACCAGATGGTTCTAGAAAGAAGAACATTCAATGCAACTACTACCACAAGTTTGGACACATGAAGGTTGAATGTCGGAGACGCTTAGTTGCATAGTCTAAGCAAGTTTCAGCAACCATCTTAGTAGAAGTCTTCTGCTCCAGCACCAGATGGTTCTAGAAAGAAGAACATTTAATGCAACTAGTACCACAAGTTTGGACACACGAAGGTTGAAGGTCGGAAATGCTTAGCTGCATAGTTGTAATGACCCTCTCTATAAAGGCCACAGAAACCCTCAAACTGAACTTAGGAATTTTGTCAAACACTTGGCGTGTAATAGTAACAATATTCAGAATATGGTAATTTCAGATTTGATACTTTCAGAATATAATCACAGAATTACAATATATATAAAACCATTGAACTATATTTCAATTACAATGCCATAAATTCTGAAATTATTTTATTACCAATTCTGGTCTGATTATTACAATGACTGTATGACAGCAAATTTACCCAAAAATTGACATATATTTCAGAATGCAAGAACCTGGTTTGAAGAACTATGGAAGAACACCACGTTTTGCTGCAGATCGTTGATGAAGACCTCCAACCGCACCCCCAAACTATCCTTAATTTGCTGCTGCTACCCAAACTAGCAGGGCTGTACCAGGCCGTACCTGTACGGCTGCTGAAATAAAATAATATTAGGGTTTTTGGGACCCCCAAATGCAAGGAAAATGGGTGCCTAGGGTTAGGTAGTAACCCTGTAAAACCATAAAAAATAACTCCAAGGGGTTGAGGAGATATGAGCAATTATGTGGTTCCGAACCCTGCTTTGCCAATTCTGAAAATGCACTTATTCTGTCTTCAAACTCTTGTCCAATGCTTCTCCAATGATAGGGCAAATCTAAAATCCTTATTCCAACCAAAAACAAACCCTAACGACGAATTCTCAATAAGCTCCAATGAGATGGCTGAATACCAACTCCAATTATGCAACAATTCAGGTGATATTTCACACCCTCAAAGTCGCCAATCCAAGGGAGTGATTCGTTCCCAAAGATCGAATAATTTGCAGATCCAAAGTCCACAAATGTCTTCACAATGAAGAAGTAGAAGAGTTCTCCAATCCAAGCATGTCCAAATGAGAGGCCCAGCCCTCTATTTATTCACTTTTCTAAGAAGTTGCTAGAACTTCTAGAAACATCCTTTATAATTTCTCATTATAATGCACTTTTTTTATAATAAAGTAATTTTATAAAATAAAAAGTGCAACTCAAATTAAAATTATAACATGTGGGCCCCAATATCACATACTGATAAAATATAACCTCTTAACACTTCTTCAAGAGCAAGATATGACTATCTGATCCGCAGAATTGACTCTCTTTCCACACCATTTGCCTACGAGAGTCTGGAATAGGCAAATCCATGATCAATGCCATGTCGAACTAAAGAGGGGACATTACAGTCCGCCCCTCCTGAAATTGCTTGGCCTCAAGCAATCTCAACGCCGGGTGCTGCAAAATAGCCTCCCCCTCCCAAGTAGCATCCTCAACAGGTAAATCTTTCCACTTAACCAAGTATTCTCTGATCACCCTTCTACGAAGCTGCTTTTCTCTGCTCTCTAGGATGGATTCTGGTACTAAAATCAATTTTCCCTCATCGTCTAAAGGAGGTAATACTGCAGAAGGCACCACATTTTGACCCAACGCCTTCTTGAGGCGTGACACATGAAACACATTGTGCACTCTGCTGTCTGCGGGAAGCTCCAACTCATAAGCCACTTCACCAACTCGCCTGATAATCCTGAATGGTCCATAATAGTGTGGCTTAAGTTTCTCTGCCCCACTCTTCTTAAGAGTAGATTGCCTGTATGGCTGCAACATGAGGTAAACCATATCATCTACCTCAAAACTACGCTCAGTTCTCTTCTGGTCTGCATACTGCTTCTGCTGGTTCTGAGCTCTTGCAATATTGTCTTTGAGGGTAGCAACTATATCCTTACTCTCCTGTAATAATTCACCTGCACTGGGTACCCGACTGTCGCTCAACAATAAATCCAGAAAACTAGGTGCTTCATAACCGTAAAGTGCCATGAAGGGTGTCATCTGTATAGTCATATGATATGTAGTATTGTAACAATACTCGCAGAGATATATCCATCTGACCCAAGCTTGCTGCTGAGCTGCCACATAATTCCTTAAATACCCTTCCACCCATTTGTTCACAATTTCTGTCTGACCATCGGTTTGTGGGTGATAGCTAGTGCTGGGTGTAAGCTCCGTGCCACATAACCGGAATACCTCCTGCCAAAAGTGACTCATGAAACGGCTATCCCTATCACTCACAATGTTCTGAGGCAAGCCGTGCAATCTGAAAATCTCCCGAAAGAAAACCTCTGCCACTTGAGCTGCTGAATGTGTAGTGGTGATAGGAAAGAAATGAGCATATTTTGTTAATCTATCTACCACCACATAAACACAATCTTGTCCTTGTACCTTGGGCAAACCTGTGATAAAGTCCATGGAGATGCATTCCCACTTCCTGTCGGGAATCAGAAGTGGCTGTAGGAGCCCTGCCGGATAGCTGTGTTCTTGTTTGTTTTGCTGGCAAACAAGACACTCTCGAACATACTGCAAAACATCAGCTTTCAGCCCTTTCCAAGTGAACCGCTCTCGAATTGACTTGTAAGTCTTGAAGTACCCGGGATGGCCTGCTGTCGGTGAGTCGTGAAGTGCTCTCAGTTGCTTAACCTTTGATCCTGGGACCAGGTAAATCCTGTTCTTGTAAATGATCAAATCATCCACAAGTGTGTATCTGGTATCAATCACTGTTCCCTCTACTATATCGGAGGCCCATGTATCCCTGGCATACTCTGCTATAATCAAGTGTTGCCAATCCTCTGATATCTGAACCATAAGAGTGAGGTGTGGCCTTCGAGATAGAGCATCTGCAACAACATTCTGAGTTCCCTTGACATATGAGATGTCAAAATCATATGCCTGCAACTTACTTACCCACTTTTGTTGGCGATCATTCAGGTCCTGCTGTCCCAAGAAATGCCTCAGACTGTTATGATCAGTTTTAATACAAAACTTGCTACCCACAAGATATTGTCTGAATTTGGCCAAAGCATGCATGATGGCCAACATCTCCTTATCATATATACTGAATGAACGCTCAGGGCCTCTGAGCTTCCTGCTCTCATAAGCTATGGGGTGCTTATTCTGCATAAGTACAACACCCACTCCCTCTCCAGATGCATCACATTGAAGCTCAAATGGCTTCGTGAAATCAGGTAATGCTAGAACTGGGCACGTAGTCATTATCTCCTTAAATCTCATAAAACAGTCCTGTGCCTTCTGAGTCCACACAAATTCCCCTTTTTTCAGTAAATCTGTCATGGGAGCTGCATGTTGTGAGTAGCTACTGACAAACCTGCGATAAAAACCACATAAACCAAGGAACCCCCTCAACTGTGTAAGGTTCTCTGGTGGAGGCCAATCAACAATAGCGCGAATCTTTTCAGGATCCATCCGCACTCCCTCTGCACTAATGATGTGTCCTAAATATAACAGCTCGGTCATCCCTAAGTCACATTTGGACTCCTTTGCATACAAGGACTCCTTCTGTAGAATGCTCAACACCGTCTCCAAATGCTCTAGATGCTCCTGCCATGATCGGCTATAGATCAAAATGTCATAAAAAAACACCAGCACGAATTTCCTCAACTGATGGTGGAAAACTCTGTTCATAGTGGACTGGAAAGTGGCAGGTGCATTGGTCAGGCCGAAAGGCATGACTACAAACTCAAAGTGCCCACAATGACATCTGAAAGCAGTTTTCTCAATATCCTGTTCACGGACTCTAATCTGGTGATATCCTGATCTCAAATCAATTTTCGTGAAATAACAGGCCCCATGCAATTCATCTATCAACTCATCAATGCGAGGAATAGGATACCTGTTCTTAATGGTTCTCTTATTTAATGCCCTGTAATCAATACACATCCGAAGCGTTCCATCCTTCTTTTTTACCAAAACAACAGAAGATGCAAAAGGTGACTTACTGGGTCGGATGTGCCCCATCGCTAGCAACTCCTCAATGGTCCTTTCGATCTCATCCTTGAGTCGCTTTGGATGTCGATATGGTGTGATCATGATAGGTTTAGCACCTTCCTCCAGCTCAATAATATGCTCAATGCCTCTGTCCGGTGGCCTGCCTGATGGAATCTCACTGAATACCTTTTCGTACTTAATCCTCAACTTCTGAATATCAGGATGATATTCCGCCTTATGTTGCTCCTCCTGTGTAGGTATCAAAGTACAAACTGCTGCCCACTCTATATCATTATGCCTAGTTAATCTCTCCAGCCACCTAAATGAGATAGTCCTGATGTCTCCATTACGGATAGCCTTTAGCACATGAGTCCTACCATTCATTTTGAATTGTATCTCCATATCCTCTAATCTCAGGGTAACCACCTTCAATGAATGTAGCCACTGCATTCCAAGTACTATGTCCATGTCACCCATGTTGACCACATGATAGTCCGCCTTAAACTCATAGTTGTTCAAGCGCAAAGGTAAGTCTCGTACCATCCTGTCACAACGAAGAGTGTATCCATCAGCTACCTTGACTCTTAGTCCCTCGAACTCCTCAGTAATGAGTCCACGCTTCTCTACGAATCGTGCATCAATGAAATTATGCGTGGCACCTGTGTCCAACAATGTAATAACCTTCTGTCCAGCCAAGACCCCCCGAAGTCTGAAAGATCCCTCTCTTTGGATACTAGACAGTCGTGCTTCCTGTAAATGTAGCTCTGTTTCCTGCTTTTGCCCTGCACTGTCTATCTCCTGCTCTCCCTCTGCTTCATCAGGATCCTCATCATGATGTTCTGAACCATCTGAATCTGAGCCTTCGTAAT
Organism: Cupressus sempervirens; assembly: GCA_028749045.1. Taxonomy (NCBI): domain Eukaryota; kingdom Viridiplantae; phylum Streptophyta; class Pinopsida; order Cupressales; family Cupressaceae; genus Cupressus; species Cupressus sempervirens. The sequence continues at coordinate 977,046,862 of CM053792.1, read as the reverse complement.
AAGCCCACATTGCCCGGTTGGCCTTCCCTTTTGGCCTCATAGGACAGTCATGGCCGTACTCATACGGGCCTTTGCAATAGAAGCATAGCTTCTTCCTACGCAAGTCATTAAGTGTCTCCTTGTCCAGCCTCTTACTTTCTTCCTTAGGTAGCTGTGCCTCTCTATGAAAGGGTTTCCTGTCCTTATCTTTTCCTGAAGGGAAACTCTTTGCCTGAAATTTATTTTTAGAAGCTAAAGAGGAATCCATGTCACGAGCTTTCGTAATGGCTTCCTGCAAAGTGGGAGGGTTGAGAGCTTTAATCCACCCTCTCAACGGATCAACTAACCCATCCATAAATAAAACCAATAGCCTTCGTTCAGATACATCTGTTACTAACACTGCAAGTTTCTGAAACTCTGAAATGTATGTTTCCAATGATCTCCACTGTTTAAGCTAGGCTAATTCCTTGAAATGGAGTTCTGGATCTTTCTTATCAAAACGTTCAATTAGTCTCTCCGTAAACTCCACATACGAAGTAATGTGTGCATGACCCATAGTGACCATACCATGATGCCACCACTCGTGTGCTAACCCATCCAAGTGAATTGCTGCATACTTAATAGCTTCTTCCTCAGACATAGGGTTCAATTGAAAGTATGTGTCAAGCTTTTGAACCCAAGCTCTTGCTGTAGACTTCCCCGAGCCATCATAATATGGTAACTGTAGTTTGCCTACTTTCTTTCGTAGCTCATAGTTCTGGGTCCTGTCTTGTCCACGGGGCATATGCTTCATCCGCACATCCATATACTCTCTAAAGGTGATTGCAGCTGTAAAATCTGGACCTCCTGCTTCCCAATCTCTCCTTAGCTGATCCTGTATGTCAGTGATCTGGGGTTCTGGTACCGGCTGCTCTGGAGCTCTAGGAAGGAACGTAGGAATCATAGGCCTCGAACTCACTGTCCTAGCTTGCTGGGGGGCATGACCGAAATTGTTCCTAATTTGTTCGCCTCCATTATGTATCTCATCCTGATTATTCCCATTCTGATTGTGACCATTCTGATTATTTCCTCCACCTATGTTAGCGTTCAATCCCATTTGTCGAGCCATCATCTGCATCATAAGCTCCATTCTCTGGTTCTGTTCCTGTGCTCTCTGTTCTGCTAATCGTTGTCCCTGTGCCAAAGTGTCTAGTAACTGTAAAAATCTCTCCTCTCGCTGATCTTGACCAATATTCCCACCTCTATCCATATTGTAGTCGTAGTCTTGATCAAAAAATACCTCCCCTGTGTCTGTATGACTGGATTCTATGTCCACCTGGATAGAGGAGCTAGACTGTTCGCTTTGCAGGTCAGAAATCCTATCTTGTCTTGCTTTGGTAATGCGGAAATTATAAGGCCTTTGTCGCATGCTCTGATTTTAGTGTTTTGACATTTCGTCAAACACTTTCCCTCCTATCCAGCTGTTCCAAATCCCTATAAGACCTCCACAGGATGGCAGGACTTATAGCTCTGATACCACTGTAATGACCCTCTCTATAAAGGCCACAGAAACCCTCAAACTGAACTTAGGAATTTTGTCAAACACTTGGCGTGTAATAGTAACAATATTCAGAATATGGTAATTTCAGATTTGATATTTTCAGAATATAATCACAGAATTACAATATATATAAAACCATTGAACTATATTTCAATTACAATGCTATAAATTCTGAAATTATTTTATTACCAATTCTGGTCTGATTATTACAATGACTGTATGACAGCAAATTTACCCAAAAATTGACATATATTTCAGAATGCAAGAACCTGGTTTGAAGAACTATGGAAGAACACCACGTTTTGCTGCAGATCGTTGATGAAGACCTCCAACCGCACCCCCAAACTATCCTTAATTTGCTGCTGCTGCCCAAACTAGCAGGGCCGTACCAGGCCGTACCTGTACGGCTGCTGAAATAAAATAATATTAGGGTTTTTGGGACCCCCAAATGCAAGGAAAATGGGCGCCTAGGGTTAGGTAGTAACCCTGTAAAACCATAAAAAATAACTCCAAGGGGTTGAGGAGATATGAGCAATTATGTGGTTCCGAACCCTGCTTTGCCAATTCTGAAAATGCACTTATTCTGCCTTCAAACTCTTGTCCAATGCTTCTCCAATGATAGGGCAAATCTGAAATCCTTATTCCAACCAAAAACAAACCCTAACGACGAATTCTCAATAAGCTCCAATGAGATGGCTGAATACCAACTCCAATTATGCAACAATTTAGGTGATATTTCACACCCTCAAAGTCGCCAATTCAAGGGAGTGATTCGTTCCCAAAGATCGAATAATTTGCAGATCCAAAGTCCACAAATGTCTTCACAATGAAGAAGTAGAAGAGTTCTCCAATCCAAGCATGTCCAAATGAGAGGCCCAGCCCTCTATTTATTCACTTTTCTAAGAAGTTGCTAGAACTTCTAGAAACATCCTTTATAATTTCTCATTATAATGCACTTTTTTATAATAAAGTAATTTTATAAAATAAAAAGTGCAACTCAAATTAAAATTATAACATGTGGACCCCAATATCACATAATGATAAAATATAACCTCTTAACACTTCTTCAAGAGCAAGATATGACTATTTGATCCGCAGAATTGAGTCTCTTTCCACACCATTTGCCTACGAGAGTCTGGAATAGGCAAATCCATGATCAATGCCATGTCGAACTAAAGAGGGGACATTACAATAGTCTAAGCAATTAGGTTCGCAGCCCAAAGCGAACAATGCAAAGTACACTGAGAGGGCTTTTCTTAGCATCAGGGCATTGATTATGAGGAGACCTTTGCTTCTACTGCAAAGATGAGCACCATCAGATTAGTCCTAGCCATGGCAGCACAATTTGGCTGGAAGTTCCATCAGATGGACGTCAAGAGTGCTTACCTAAATGGTGATATCCATGAAGAGGTCTACATGATGCAGCCTCCTGGTTTCAAGGTTGCTAGTAAAGACCATTAGGTTCTTAGATTGGTCAAAACTCTCTATGGCTTGAAGTAGGCCCCTTGAGCATGGTACATAAAGATTGATAAGTACCTCAGTGAGCAAGGCTTTAAGAGGAGTTCTTCAGACTCTAATCTGTACATCAAGACTATTGATGGTGACATCATCCTTCTGGTTATCTATGTGGTTGATTTGATCATCACTGGCAGTTTGGCATCTTTGGTTCAAGGAATCAAACAGAATTTATGCCAGTCTTTTGATATGACTAACGTTGGGCTCATGCATTATTGCCTAGGTGTTGAAGTTTGGCAACAGTGTTCTGGTATATTCATCTCTCAGTCCAGATATGCCAAGGCCCTGTTAGACAAATTCCGAATGCAGGATTGCAAACCTACATCTACACCTATAGAGAAAGGTCTCAAGTTATTAGCAAAGTTTGACTCTCCTTCTGTTGATGATACTACATATAGGGAACTAGTAGGCAGCCTCATCTACCTCTCTGCTACTAGGCCAGATATCAACTTCGCAGTTAGCTATATTTCACGCTTTATGACAGCTCCTAAGGCTGATCATTAGATGGAAGCAAAGCGTGTGCTTCGTTATGTGAAGGGCACTTCAGATTATGGACTTCTGTAATCTCGAAGTTTGTAATGTCCCCTTTTTCTGGGACATCATAATTCTGTGTGCTAGCTCACTTTGCCTAGGTTTAAGGGGTAGAAAGGGTTCTTTATAGGGTTCAGTTCGAGGTTTGGCCTAGGCATTTCCAGTTTCAGACCCATTAGAGCAGTTTTGGTAGGTTGCCCGGATACTTACTATTTTTAGTAAGTAAACAGAGCACAGTATTTTTGATACCTCTGTGTTGGTTTGGAAGCGTCTCGCTGAGAGCTTTCCAACGAGCTATTGCATGTGATTATCTGAGTTCATTTGGTCAGCTATTTTAATGCCTGATGATTATATGGTTTCTTGACTAAGTGACTATTAAAGTCATTTAACTTGTCACTTTATTTTTAAAAAGTTACTATGTTCACTTAAGTGACTAAAGGACAAAAAAGGTGCTTTATCCCACATTGCCTAAAAGAGTGTGCATCACATTGGGAAAAGACATAAAGGTACAACAGACTCCACTTGGGAGGATATATAAAGATTATAGTATTGAAAACAATTATTAAATCTGAGAGCTAGAAACAGTTGCTAGCTATTTCTTCTAGGACGCAAACCCTTGAATAAACTTTTGGAGGTTGGATGCAAACCTAGCCTTCTTACAGGTTTTATCTGTATTGCCAATCTGATTGTTATTTCTGTTTGTAAGATTGAATATTCTGAATTGTTGCATGTTATTGTATTGCTGATGTATAATATAGTAACATCATTTGGCAACTACTTGTGTTAATTGTTGGTTTAAATGTGTACTTTGAACATTGGAGGAAATAAACATATTTTTTTTGGGTTTTCTCGTATGTCTATCTGCTAGTTATAAATCGGTTAAAGTTTTGAAATTTGTATCACATAATGGTTTTACTATTCGGATTTAATTCTGCACTTTAATATCGAGGGTTTTTGGGACAATATCCGGAAAGGGATATTACAGTGGTATCAGAGCCAAAGACCCTACCATCCTGTGGAAGTTTATAAGGAAATTTGTACTAGAAGTTGGACGAAAAACCAACCTTTCATTGGAGTGAGTTCAGTTCAGGTTTCACCACTGAATAATAATTTGAAGAATTTAATCTTGATGTTCGAAGTGTTCCTAGTAGGAGTAGCAGGTTGAGCTATTTTCTGGAACATTGATTCTTGGAGGTTTAGATTGGCCGAGGTTAATTCAATTGAAGGCTGGATATTAAACTGCATTGCAGACTGGAGATTCGATTTTTATTGCATTTCATCATACACCATTTGGGAGGCCACATTTTGGTTATATAGTAATCTATAGCTAACTGCTGAAGTTGGGCGTCATTTTGGAAAGATTGCGATTCCCTCAACACTTGTGATTTGGATTTGAAGGTCGGAGAAGTTTGTATTTTCTTTAGGTAATACGTAAGGAATAAATGGCAAGAACTCGTTGAGGACTATGCTCTCAGTACAGTGAATACAACAATTTTATCTAGACATTGAAGTACGGGTTTACAAAGTGTAGTCGGCAGTTTGGTTGAAGGAGAAGCACCATATCCTCAAGCTGTATCAGGTCTCGTTCTTCCTTCAGCACAGAGCACACTGTATTCAACGTCACCCATAACACAATCATTTCCGTAGCAAAAGGAGGCATTTTGTAAGTGTCCTCTTTTGAGTTCAATCGCATCAGTGTTTTCTGACATATAACAATAGTTGTGGAGCGGATATAGAGGGGAATACTGGGCGGCGTAGACACAGGTTGTGAAGAAGTAAGGGTGGGTGTCAGTCTTTAGTAGAGATTACACGCAAAATCTGAAAGTTTGCAAGTCATTTGAGTTTCCCCTTAGCGGCTCACGGGAGTAGCAACGAACTCCAGTCCAACTGCAAGTAGGCAATGAAATCGTGGAATAGCTACATTTCAACCTAACAGGCTGCGTGAGAGTTTTTCCTTGAACGTTGCAAATGATTTCAGCAGAGATTATTCTGGAGGGAACTCGGCCAGCTTCATACTTGTTCTGGACGGCATATCCATACGGGATAATATAGAGGGTATTCATGTGTAGAGAGGGTGGACACGAATTCGAAACATTCATAGCTCGAATAGACATCATGCGGCTCTTAGTCGGGTTTCAGCAACGACCATATTGGGTGGAAGAAACTCAACGACATCAGATCTGTACATTGTCGGCAAAATTAACCCGGCATATTGAGTGTTTCAAGAGCAGTCGTCTAGGTCACGGGATAGGGCGCTGGTTTAATATGCATACAGGTGTACACAAGTAGACCAATCTTCTGTGACAAACCGTTTTTATTATCTGCACAATGGTAGTGAAAATCTTTGATTTTCGATGAGAAGGCATGAGTTTCTTATTCCTGTGGGCATAATATTAAAGGGCTTTATTGACACTAGTGACTGGGAAATATATTTGCAATTGACATCAACATACAATGAAATATATCAAGCTTGGAAGGGAGCCGTGGGCACACAGCTTGTGTGTCAACGAGTAGAGATTATACTAAATAAGTTAAGCAATGTGCTCTTTTCACTCGTCTTTAGTGCTTGAAGTTTATTGGAAAATTGTTTGACAAATTAATTAGTTGGAGTTTCTAGTACTTTGTAATAAATTTGGGATCAGTATATCTCAGAACTCGTCCTTTATCAAGAACGTATGCAAACTCTATTTTTAAAACTATGGCAAATGAGATGTTTGGAATCCCCCACCCTTATATATAGCATGAATACATGGAACTTCATTTAGAAAATTGTTGGAGGATTTCCACACTATCGGTTTGAATAGCACTTGCATGTTATCTCTGTTAGTTGCCAATGCATTACATATCAGTAACCACTTATTTAAGGATTGAGTTTCCTGACAAGTGTTTGACAAAATTACCTTAAGCCAAAGTCAAAGTCATTTTTCTAGTTGAGAGCATTGCTGTGATATCTCGGTTCCTTTAATCGCACACTTTGGTTTATGAACTGGAGACTACATCCATTTGTGAAGTGAGTATCCTTAACTCATGGTAATTGGTGCATTTAATTACAAACCATAGTGGCCATAGATATAAATTTGCAGATTTAGGATTGAGTTGTTTAGGGGTTTTATCAGCTCAAGTCTAAGAATGGCATCCACAAATTTTTCAAACTGAGGACTCATATTGGGTAATGTACTATTGTAACGTGAACCAAACCAAACATTGATTTTAATAAGAAGTCAGGTCCCAACACATCAGACTTTAGAGTCTTAAGAGAGAAGCTATGGGAGAGATGCACAGTCTAGAAAAAATCTTGTTAAAGTACATAAATAGTTAGCCCAAAATTTCCAATCCGATATGAGGACTGAAATAATGAGCATATATGATGAGTACAACAAATTCCCTCCACAGATTCAAAAAGAATTTTCTTTCATTGATTATGTGGACTTTCAGCTAGAGCTGCAAAACAAGACAGATATGATAAGAAACAAATACTATGACTTGGCTCGAGATCTCCTTGCAGAGGACAGTTACAGAGAATTGCTTAAGGAAGTTATCAATCAACCTGACAATAGTACTAATAATGGCACGAGTATACTAATAGGTAATTGGGAGATAGAAGTATTTTATGGAGCTGTTTATACTAGTCCTTCTGATGAGCAGGTTAATGGCCCATGTAGTAGAGTTGACCAAACCGCCAACGTTGTGAACTCCAACATCTTATTTGGTGACATGGAAATTAACTTGGACAAATTTTATGATGATACCAAGCTGGAAGTTATGTCAAGTTTTGAGGAGGAGAAAATAGACCGCAATGCTGGCATGATAGATGATCTAGCATACATCAAGTTGGAGGAGATATCTGAAAATGTTGTTCTCCCAAGTGATGAAAAATTAGAAAACTCTATGGAGAACAGCCCATTTGTGTTTGAAGGAGATGGTCAAAAACCATTATTACTCGACTTTTTGGATATATTTTTGGTCAAAGAGGACAAGATTGTCCAAGTGTTGACGAGGTTAGATGATTCTTCCAATTTGATTGAGGATCTCATGCAGAAGATTGTGATAGTAGAGAGGCATTTCGAGAATGTTTACGGTATCACAAGTCTTCTTTTACATACTATTTTTGAAACTTTGAAAATGATAAAATATGAGTACTTGCAGCTATTAATGGACAAAGATTTAGCAATAAAATTTGGAAGGGACAAGGAGAGTGAGGTAGATGAGCTATGCCTTAAATTGAGCTTAACACATTATTCCATCCACAAAACTGAAACTCAAATGAGTGAGGCAGCCACTTATGAAAAAGATAACCAGGGTTCAAGGGCACAAGAAATCACACAAATCATTGAAGGAATTCATAAAGTGGGTAGATGTGAAGACAAACAATGTGATTCAATCATGTGTTCCCTGTTTGAGACTTCCTATGGTGAGAAAAATTCTATGGATCAGCAAGTTGACGAGTCTAAAATTTTTGATTTTTATGACAACAGCTGTACATTTTCATAGGAGCACATGGTTAATGATACAAGTGAGGATAATTTAGAGATTACAATTAATGGTGAACCTTCTTTTCACGAAGACCTTGACGTAAGCAAGAGTACTTATGGTGGAGTAGGAAGTTCAGATTTATCCTTAGCATGCTTTGAAAGATTTTTCAGCTTACCCAGAGTTTTATCACCTAGCTCTTATGAGATGGTCACGGGCTACTTGTTGATTGGTGATTTTACTTGTTGGTATAATCCAACTATCAGTGGTTTGCCTGTGTATGATGGTAGTATATTCGCTGATTCTATTTGGCTTTTAGAGGTTAATGAGTTATTTGCAGATGAATGGGGAGAGCATACATTACCCTACATACCACATGAGGTGTCTACATTTTTTACTCAGCTGTATACTAGAGACAGTGTTAGCAGGCATGATGTTGGTGATTCACCAACCACTCTTTCCTTTACCCAGGATCACATTGTTTGGGAAGTCGGGAATCCAGGTGTTAATAGTATCTTACCTTTGGCAGATTATGCTATGTTGCTACACAGACATATGATTATGATCTGTGTGTTTCAACTTTCTGACATATCAGAGTTCCAGAGATTAGGACTACTCTTTCACCAGAGTGCTATGACAATGGAGTCGGATTGGCCACATCTATCATTGACATCGGAACAGTTATTACAAGAGTGGTACAGTGGTGCAGGTATTACAGGAACTGGTTAGTGGTATCTTAGACAGTGCACGGGTCCTCACTTGGGATCCAGGTGGAGCATCGCTAGGTATTGCCTTTGGTCGGAGAGCTAGATGGAGAGTTTGGTTGCTATCTTCTGGGGGTAGATATGGGTATATTGATGGGTCCCCATCTTCACTTGACACTAGAGACTCATAGGGTCACTCTTGGAGTGAGGTTTTCTTCCTGACTGAGTGTATTGTCCCACAAGGCAACAACACATGGCAGTTGGTGTCCCTTTATGGTGAGACGTGGGATCCTGACATTTATTTATTTGGCACAATGATTCCTATTGTATTGTTTCACCCTCCTGAGTTTGGGAAGATGCATGCCGGGGTACATCGACTAAGGAGTAGAACCTCATTCTCGAGGCAAGTATGGGATCCTGGCATTTGATTTTTGCAGGTATGAGCAGATTGCTTGAGGGCAAGCAATCTTTGAGAAGGGAGGCCTTGTAATGTCCCTTTTTTCTGGGACATTATAATTTTGTGTGTTGGCTCGCTTTGCCTAGGTTTAAGGGGCGGAAAGAGTTCTTTACAAGGTTCAGTTCGAGGTTTGGCCTAGGCATTTCCAGTTTCAGACCCATCGGAGCAGTTTTGGCAGGTTGTCCAGATACTTACTATTTTTAATAAGTGGAGCATAGTATTTTTAGTACCTCAGTGTTGGTTTGGAAGCGTCTTGCCGAGAGCCTTCCAACAAGCTATTGTATGTGATTATCTGAGTTCATTTGGTCAGCTATTTTAATGCGTAATTATTATATCGTTTCCTGACTAAGTGACTATTAAGGTCATTTAACTTGTCGCTTTATTTTTAAAAAGTTACTATGTTCACTTAAGTGACTAAAGGAAAAAAAAAAAGTGCTTTATCCCACATTGCCTAAAAGAGTGTGCATCACATTGGGAAAAAGCATAAAGGTACAACAGACTCCACATGGGAGGATATATGAAGATTATAATATTGAAAACAATTATTAAATTTGGGAGCTGGAAATAGTTGCTAGCTATTTCTTCTAGGACGCAAACCCTTGAAGAAATTTTTGGAGATTGGACGCAAACCTAGCCTTCTTACAGGTTTTATCTGTATTGCCAATCTAACTGTTATTTCTATTTGTAAGATTGGATATTTTGAATTGTTGCATGTTATTGTATTGCTGATGTATAATACAGTAACGTCATTTGGCAACTACTAGTGTTAATTGTTGGTTTAAATGTGTACTTTGAACATTGGAGGAAATAAACATATTTTTTCTGGGTTTTCTCGTATGTCTATCTGCTGGTTATAAATCGGTTAAAGTTCTGAAATTTGTATCACATAATGGTTTTACTATTCGGATTTAATTCTGCACTTTAATATCGAGGGTTTTTGGGACAATATTCGGAAAGGGATATTACAAAGTTCTAATCCTAAACTTAGTGGGTTCATAGATTCAGATTGGGTAGGCTCTGTTGATGATAAAAAGTCAACGTCTGGATATGTGTTCAGTTTAGGATCCAGTGCAATCACATGGACCAGCAAGAAGCAGTAGGCAGTTTCTCTCTCTTCTACAGAGGCTGAATACAGAGGGATTGTTAAGGTAGGATGTGAAGCTGTTTGGCTTCGTTGGATGCTTGGGGATATGCAGATGTCACCAGCAGGATCAACTACTCTGTTTGTTGATAACGAAGGCGTTATCAAGTTAGCATGAAATTCAGTCTTCCATGAACGAACCAAGCATGTGGATGTTCACCGTCATTACATACGACAGCTGGTTGAATATGGGACTATAGATTTGCAGTATGTTCCTACCACAGATTAGACTGCAAATATTTTCACCAAGCCTCTTGGTCCTGATAAGTTTGTCAAATTCAGAGGATAGCTTGGTGTGTTAGATAGATTAACCATTAAGGGAGGGTATTACAATCATAGATAAGTCATCTATTATTAGTTAATGGTTATCTATTGTAAATATCTAATAAGCTTTAATTTGCTTTCTCTAGAATAGAATGTTTCTATTCTTTACGATCGTTTCCTAAGGAAACATCATCTCATTCTTTTGTATAAATTGACTGTTTGGTCTCTGTTAATATCAAGCAAGTATTTTACCAATTACTTCCGTAATATGTGGATCCTATTAAGCCACACAAAGGATCACATTTCCTGTCCAAGGTTTCCACACCGAGCCGGGTAAGCCTTATCCTCATCCTATGAAATTTGGAGAGCAAGTTATTCTTATTTTCTATTCAATGTTGTTGAGTTATTTAGTCTCAACGTTCTGCAGGGGGAAATCATTAAAAACCTCCGATAAGGGAGTTCTAAGATGAACCGTGAGACACAATCCTCCTCTTTTATAATGTTATTAGTTAATCACAAAATGTTACGAGGTGTAGTCTTTTGAATTCTATGATCTGCTTCTAATGAGCATAGTTAATATGGTAAGCGGTATTCCCATGATCCAAAACATAGTAATGCCTAAGAAAATCTCACAGTAATGCCTAAACAAATCTCATAGTAATGCCTAAGCAAATCTCAGTAGTGAAACATAATCTGAATTTTATAAGGACAACATACCGATCGACATTCAACTTGGAGTAATTGATACTCTCAAGCTAGTCAAATTAGAGGGTGTTCAAGATTCTATGGGGTGCTCCGCTCCTTATACAAACAAGCTTCTTTATCAAGGAAGAAACAGCTACATGCCAGTTCACTACATATGAAACGACGACTCAAGAAGATGGTTTCCAGCTTAATAGGGAAAAACAATCACATGCACATTGTAGGTTTCTAGATGGGAAAAGAATTGATTTTCTTTAGATTTAACACATGGGAGATCTTTCATTGACAAGTTCTCAATCACAAAACAGAAGTAGCAATAATTTCTAACATTCGCATTGAATATAGCTCCGAATTTTTAAGGCAAGCAATCAGTAATAGCACAAAAAGGAAAAAAGGAACCTGGATTATGTTGGTTGCCAACACTCGTATCCTAGCCTCATTTTTTTCCAATCTTCCTGCCATTCCCAGTCCTCCAACTGCCTCCATCCGGTGGCGGAGTATGCAGTGCAGAGCTGGTGTGTCCTTATTAGGTTGGGGATCTGCATAGTCCAGGTAAAATTCAACAATTTTTTGATGTATAATTGTATTCCTTTCTTCTGACGGAAATCTTTCCGTAGTTTGACACTCATTCTCCTTATTTGCGTGTTCCTCAAATAACCCCGTAACAGACCGATATTCCAAGCGAGACAACTCCTTAACAGTTAAATTTGCAGATTCTGTGGCTACAGTGCATAGTACTCCATACACTGCAAGAAGAAAGAGAAGCAAATGAGCCATTGGACCTACAGGTAGAGTAAAGATAAATCTTTGCTAGAATTTTACTCCTTTGAAAATTTATTGCTATGAATGTAATTATGAGGAGAAAAACAGTGATAATGTGTAATTATTGGAGCGTGTTTTTGCAACAGCAAATGAGGCCCATGATAAATGCCTTCCTTTTTTTCAAGATTAGTTACTATAATTAATACCATTTCCTTGTGCAACTGACCTAATCTGACACAACCGAACAAACCATTTTCTTCCTCAACATGAAGTAACGATTCAAATTTAACCAATTATGTCGCTAATCAAACAATGAGACTATTAACTTAATCGATTTACTTATACAAATCCAGGTGGCATTAAAGTTTCCATTTATTTCGGGTCATGGGAGACTGGTCGCGACAAGGCAGCACTAGGTGTATATAAAGAATTTTCAATTCACAGGCACGTTCACTTTTAGGAAAGAATTTAAATGACTGTTAAATAAATTTACAAAAGTCAAAGCTTAATGAAAACATACATTTAATCTCAGAAGAGCATTACAGTATGATAAATAGCCTTGAATTGGAAAGCATGATTGATTCTCTATCAATTATTTAATTGAATTTTAAGTAGATTCACCAGATGACCAAAACTAAACAACCAATGCAGATGATCTCAGAAGAATCTTGCAATCTGATAAAATGTAAACAAAACACTCTTAAATATAGAACTCACCAAATTTTAGTATTATTACGCAGTGGTGCCATTTAAGTGGCATTTATATCTTTAACTCAACAGGGAAGCCAGAAAATCTCAGAAGCATATATTATATAATTTCTTTGACATAGTTACAAAAATGGCTTTCTGGAAGAGAAAATGCCACTGAATCTATCCAGAAGAAGCAATGCTAACAGAATTTTAAAATGCAATAAAATAAAACATTGGACTCAAGATTTTATTATAGGGAAACTTAAGAAAAAAGGCCCTACCTAAACAAAACTCTCTTATTGCAATAACTCAGTCATTCACACTATGATAAGATATTTCATAGTTTATACTATATTCAGGCCTTATCCATGTGCAATATTTATAGACACACCAATGCAAGAAACTGCTGAGAGGTATTACAATACGTCAGACATTAAATTGTGGGCTGAAAAACCGCCGACAAAGGCCTCTGATTGTAGTCGGGTGTATAGTCTATAAGAGGTGTAAAATATTAACAATATACCGCATATCCATTACACTGGATGTTAAAGCTGCAATTAAATAATTTGTGCAAGAGAAGAATATAATAAAAAACACATTGCAAATATTTGATAATAAGCCATTTCGAGCTGGCAAACCTCCAAATAACTCTAATGAGTATACAATTCACAATATGATGATAATAAACTAACACTAGCTCCTCCATATACCTTTATTGTGCCACCTAGGTTAACTAAACTACCTATATACAAATGTATTATGATCATGTTGATAGAAACAAGCCAACTACTTGCAACCCTTTGTACACCATACAATTAATGGTATAGCATGCCTCCCTCCTCACAAGCATTGTCCTGACATTGATAAATTATGATTTTTTTGCATGAAACCTTCATCATCCTATGTGGCATTTTTTACCGTAAAACTCTCCCATTCTATTAGTGTCCTAGTCCTTGGCTCCTTTGTGTGTTGAGAAGATTAACTCAAGCTCTAAGATGGGACTTCCTTCTACATCTACCTTAGGTAGCACCTTTTGTGTAAAACGTTTTTTTTCTGATGGACTGCTGCTTAGTTTTGTTTAGAGCCTTTTCCTCGTTGTCCTTGTGACTAGTGAATACCTCTTGTTGGTGTCAGCTGTGTTCCTCCATTGCTCTATCATTCTGGTATACCTTAATTTTTTTTTTTAAGGATGGTAGATGGTAGCCTAATTGTGATTCATTGATCTGCTTAGGATCTCTTTTAGGAGATAATCCTCTCAGCCCATCTTCAAAATAGCTTGCAGATTAAACAATGTAGGAATCGTGTAATGTGCCAGCCCTATTTGTGCTTTGTTTTTTGTTTTTTGATTGTGTTTTAAATTACTTCTACAATATAAACAATGCCGATAATAGTGCAAATAAAAGATAATATTGTAGTTCCTTTACAAACTCACCTGATTCTTTTGACTCTCTTTATCTTGATGATGGATCATGGAGTGTGATCTGACAGATTGATGCTAAAAATCATACACAATCAAATCCAAAAGCAACATCCTTTTAAAGTAATGAACAAAACTAGAAAATAACACTCTTGAAAATTCCAAATATAATATATGATCCTAGTTTTCAATATTTCTCAAATTTAATGACAACCCAAATCCTGAAATGACATAACTTATCGAATTCCCACACAACCAAAAAGTGCAGCCAAGAAATAACTGGTGCTGCTTACAAAATATGCATTCCGAAGGTGCCAAAATACTTCCAAAATGGACAGCTGGGTGTGAAAATGACAAACAACAGCAAAACACTCCAATTAATGAAAATTACAGCTTTACAAACCCCAACAGCTGCCCTAGAAAGCTCACGTTGCCCTTTGAGATGTGGTACGATTGGCTGGGAATGACATGGCCAACAAGGAAGAAGATACAACTAGTAAAAATAGAAGTTTAACCCTCCTCAATCTTCTCCTAAATTGTTCTCTGTGGAATAGGATATCCAATAAATTCTGCAAATTTGAAAATGTAAATTCCAATATGCCTGATGGGGACGAATTCCATAATCATAAACAAATGCAACTTATTCTGCTTCTGAGGGCAATAGGAACTCAGAATGGAAAGACTAACTCATTTAAGTGTCAGGAACACAAATATTATGGAAGTCTAATCTAAACGAACAGCTAATACCAAATTGTCTCTGTCATTAAGGGTGACAGGAACATAAAATAACAATACAAAAATTATTTATATGTATCTTTTTATTTTCTGCAAAATAGGGAGGAACAATTACAAGGCATCGATGTCAATCTTTTTCTTTGATTGTAGGCTACAAAAGCTCCTCTTAAACCAATGTTTCTTCCCCCCAACTGCTCTCCTCCTCAGTTTGAACCTTATAAGAGCCAGTGACCCTATTCTCTATCAGCACAGCGCTGTGTCGTCCGAGTCGTTCCTTTACCTCGACCTCCCTGTTCAATGATCTTTGTTCCTTCTTCTCTTAAACAATGGTATTTCACACCTCCTCTTCTCATGGATCGTTATTGATTCTAGTCGAAACCCCAACCTCTGTCAATTTACTGAACTAATCTGTGTAGAGATTGACATGTCCTATCTTCCTGCATCTAGGATCAATGCTGCTCGATTCAGTTTGTTAACCCAGGTGAGCTTCTCTGTCTCCACCCTAATGTCACAGTTCTCTCCTCTTGTCAAAAATGGTTCCTTTTGACTAAGATTGAACAACAATCTCTCCATTTTGTCAATGCCCCAGTATTTTTCTCCTCAAATTGTTCGAGGCCCTCTTTGCTTCATTGATGCTCACCACTGATTCTTCTTGTGACGCCAACCTCTGACTCTTCTTTTTTTGGATCCCACTTCCAATGAATTCTTTCCGCCTTTTGATTCCTTCCTCCGTCGTTTCTTGCCTAACCAACAGCATTTAATTGCTCCAACTAATTCTTTTCCATGGATTGAAATGGGCGAGCAAGGAAAATCACGATGACCCTACATCAATGCCCAAATGTGACCTTTGAATAAAGTCACCAAATATTTTTCTAGATCATATCTCTCAATAACATGAAGAATGTTGTCTACTAGGGGTTTCATCCTCACAAACTAGAGATGAAGAAGCAATCTCCTCCATAGAGAAGCAATATCAAAAATCAAACTTAGCCTGCCCAAATGAGAGCTCCAAACCTTTTTGAAGCTTTTTAGTTGATTTTTTAGATTTTTTATGGGTTTTTTTGCTATTTTTTGGGAATGTTTTATTATTTTCTTTGTTGTTATGTCCCCATTTTTAGCAAGCTCCTGCAGTTGGCTAAGTCAGTTCATCATGTTGACCCTTGTGAGCTGGCAATATGTTTTAAGGGTCTCAAGGGCAGACTTGCTATTTTTAGTAACTCTTTTTAATGGTGGTTTCTATTTTTAGCAGTGCAGGGGAGGCACTGACAGTTAATCGTTATCAATAGTGCATTGAGCATGTTTAGGGAGTTCATGTTTAATAAGTTATCAATGAGGCTTCAAAAAGATCTTATTTCATGTTATTATAAAATGGAATTGTGATTGTGGAGCCTTTTAAGTGAAAAGTGTCTACATGAAGCTATGTGCTTAAAATTTATTTATTTAAAAGAATTAGTTGGAAGCTTCTAAATGAATGGTGTGTGTTTACTAAATGGGGTAAATAGATTAATCCATACAGACAATAAACAAGAACATGTAACAGTAGTACTCCTTTTATTATTCGCATATATGCCCAAGAGATTACATAATGCTTCCGATGATGATTTTCATGATGATTAAACTCTATTTCAGACGGTGTACATATACCTCCCCGAAGGGCTTGTCGGCTACATAATATTTACTGACGACATCAACCCATTGGCTACACAATATTTACCGACGACATCCCCGTCGGCTACACAATATTTATTGACGACATCAACCTGTAGACTACACAATATTTACGAACAACATCATCCCCCCAAAAGAAAAAGTCATCTCCAGATGACAATTACAAAATATCCGAGACAAATTAACAAAACAAAATACATTAACTGACTAACTACAACAAGAAAGATTTGTTTCTGTCACACCACTTTCACATTCGTCTCGTGCCTGCACTAAACTGGTCTCCAAACCACGTTGCATCTGTAGCCTCTACTAACACAATACTGTCTCCTCAATCAAGCTAACCTTGATAGCAACCCGTGCTGCTTTCTCTGCTTCCAAATCCTGGGTACCCTAAGCCAAGTGTCGCTGTACTGCCTTCAACTGGATGATCAGCTCCTCTTGAGCTCTTTATGCATCCACCAAGATAGCTTCACATCCACACCTACTCCACGTGCCTTAAAGCGTATCACCCCTCTTGAAAGGCTTGCTTCGTTGATCTCTCCACCTCTGGCACACTATGCCTGCAACAACTCCAGGTCTCATCAACTGGTCACACTTCCTACGACTGATAACTGAACCAATGGCAGGACATCCCGGATTCTTTAAGACATATCGGCAGGTGAGAGAGCACTTCACTTGGAAAGGACTTAAATTAGAGGTGCTTCAGTTTGTTAGGGAGTGTCCAGTGTGTTAGCAGAACAAACAGGAACATTCCTTTCCGGGTGGTTTACTACAACCCCTACCCATATCAGAGAAGAAGTGGGATAGCATTTCCATGGATTTTATCACAGGCCTTCCCAAAGCACAGGGTCGGGATTGTATTTTTGTTGTGGTAGACAGATTGACAAAATTTGCACATTTCTTTGCAATTTCGACTACGTATTCAGCAGCACAAACAACAGAACTATTTTTTCGAGAGGTATTCAGACTACATGGGATACCACGGAGCATAGTCAGTGACAGAGATAGCAGATTTATGAGCCACTTTTGGCAAGAGTTGTTCAGGTTATGTGGAATAGAGCTCACTCCGAGTACCAGTTACCACCCCCAAACCGATGGGTAGACAGAGATAGTGAACAAGTGGGTTGAGGGATATCTCCGAAACTACATTGCAGGGCAGCAGAGGGCTTGGGTGAAGTGGCTACATCTAGGGGAGTACTGCTATAATACCTCTTTCCATATGTCTATTTAAATGTCCCCTTTCATGGCATTGCATGGGTATGATGCTCCTAATTTCTTGGATTTGTTATTTGGGGACAGTAGGGTGCCTAAGGCGAAGGATACTTTTTAGGAGTGTCAAGACATTATGTGATCCTTGAAGGAAAATTTGCAAAAGGCACAAAATCAGTAGAAGCAATATGCTGATCAGCATAGGGTTGAGAGGTTATTTGAGGTGGGAGACATGGTGTACCTCATGTTACAGCCGTATAAACAGTCCTCTCTTAAGAGGAGTAGAGCAGAGAAATTGAAACCACGCTACTATGGACTATTCAAAGTAATCAGGAAAGTGGGCGAGGTAGCTTATGAGGGGAAGCTTATCTTGGTTCCTGAAGCTATACTTGACACCAGGGAGAGGGTGCTTCGTAGGAGGACTATCAGGGAGTATCTAGTGAAGTGGAGGAACCTACCTATTGAGGATGCTACTTAGGAAAATGAGCAGATATTGCAGCATCTAGAGCTGAAATTGCTTGAGGACAAGCAATTTTGGGAAGGGCGGACTGTAATGTCCCCTTTTTAGCATTCATAGCATGATGTGATGTTAGCCTATTTCCCCATGGTCCCATAGGCTAACCAGGACATCAAAGGGACTTAGAAGCCATTTGACCTAGACAGTTTCAGTTGCAGGTGTCTCTGTGGGGTTTTGAGGTAGTTTTGGGCATACTTACTATTTATAGTAAGTCATTTTGGATATGATTGGACATCCTATGGAAGCAACATATCGATGGTAAATGTTTAAAATTGACAAAAAGATTCATTTATTATTGATATGATTTGTTTTGCATTAATAAAGTCATTTTATAAAGTTAAATTCAAATATTTAACTTTGTTAATGCTTAGACTATAGTTGGTGGGAAACATTTAAATAAAAGAGTCCCCTTTATTTTATAATACATTGGACACATAAGTTACATAAGGGAGTTATGTTTTATCCCACATTGACAAGACGAAGGCATGGATTTTGTAAGAACAAAATAAAAGAGGTGGAAGAGCTTCCATTGAGGCATGCTTGGGTTGATTGAAGAAATTACTTGTTTACTTTGGACAGTCTGGGGATTTATTTGTTGCCTGCAAATCAGAAACTAATATGCAAAGTGAATGGTGAACAGTGACAGCGCTACAGTACTCGCATGAACAGTACCTGCGGGAATAGTGTCGCGCTACAGTAACTCGTGAACAGTAAAATCGCTACAGTAAGATGCTTGAGTTTCACTCTTTTTTCTGACGTGCATTGGAGTCCTGGGTGTTATTCTCCAGTCCTAGTGGATTAAATCAGAATCACAGTTGGAGATGAGAAGATGGACTTGTTCTTGGTGGCTGCCGACAATATAACAGGTTTCTTGTTAATTTTGGGTTTGCATTTCTGGTTGTTACACACAACAAGTTTGTTATAATCATTGTAGTTGCATTTGAGGCATTCGTAGGCATGTAAGTTTAGTCTTCCAAGCATTGAAAAATCAGTTATTCATTGTTGCATAAGGTTGCATTAAGTTGCTACTGTAGGTACATGTATCAGCATTTGCTATGAGGGTTTGAAATAATCAGTCACAGCTGTACATGTTATTGGCATTAAGATTTCATGTGCTGTCCATATATCATGAAGATTTCTAGATTAAGTTGTTGAAATTGTAGCCAGTTGTGTAAGTGATTGGTAAAGTAGAATTTGTGTGCCAAATTGTTTGGTCTGGAAGTTGCAAACCGATTGTAAAAGAACCTATATCTTTGTTGAGTGAATATATCGGTACTAATTTGCATTAGTAAGTTGAGTGGATTTGTTGCTCAACACTTTCCAGCAGTATAGTAGTTTGTTTGCCAACTGTTTGACGAAATTTCATAGTACATATTCTCCCGCAGCACAGTTCAGATTGCATGCCAAGTGTTTGACAAAATCCCATACTTTAGCATTGGTGAGTTTTAGAGGTTTTTTTTGGCAAGGGTCATTACAGTGGTGTCAGAGCTTGTTTATCCTGCCATCCTAGTGGGTACAAACACAATGAACAGGTGGTGATACGATAGATTGGAGTGTTCAACCTTTAACTCATCACTATAATTTAAGAAGAACCAGGGCTCATCTAAACACAAGACAAGATGAACAGGGAAATCTAAAGGATCATATTGATACAAGTGAATAGGTTATTGGCAATATGGGAGACTGGAATGCTGGGGATCTTGGAGAGGAAAGATTCTTACAGTTATTAGAGACCTTGGCATAGGGACAGCGATTAACAGAACAGAGGGCATAGGAACAAAAATAGAGATTGGAGCTTATGATGCAGATGATGGCTCGTCAAATGGGGTTGTACGCTAACATGGGTGGAGGAAATAATTAGAATGGTAACAATCAGAATGGGAATAATCAGGATGGGACACATAATGGAGGTGAACAAGTTGGGAACAATTTCGATCATGCACCCCAGAAAGCTAGGACAGTGAGTTCGAGGCCCATGATTCTCACATTTCCTCCTAGAGCTCTAGAGCAGCCCGTACCAGAGCCCCAGATCACTGATATACAGGACCAGTTGAGGAGAGATTGGGAAGCCGGAGGTCCAAAATTTACTGCTGCAATTACCTTTAGGGAGTATATGGATGTGCGGATGAAACATATGCCACGTGGACATGGCAGGAACCAGAGCTATGAGCTACGGAAGAAAGTAGGGAAACTTCAGTTACCATATTATGATGGCTCGGGGAAGTCTACAACAAGAGCTTGGGTTCAAAAGCTTGACACATACTTTCAATTGAACCCTATGCTTGAGGAAGAAGCTATTAAGTATGCAACAATTCATCTGGATGGGTTAGCACACGAGTGGTGGCATCATGGTATGGTCACTATGGGTCATGCACACATTACCTCATATGTGGAGTTACAGAGAGACTGATTGAACATTTTGATAGGAAGGATCCAAAACTCCATTTCAAGGAGTTAGCTCAGCTTAAACAGTGGGGATCATTGGAAACATACATTTCAGAGTTTCAGAAACTTGCAATGTTAGTAACAGATGTATCTGAACGAAGGATACTGGTTCTATTTATGGATGGGTTAGTTGATTTGTTGAGAGGGTGGATTAAAGCTCTCAACCCTCCCACTTTGTAGGAAGCCATTAAGAAAGCTCGTGACATGGATTCCTCTTCAGCTTCTAAAAATAAATTTCAGGCAAAGAGTTTCCCTTCGAGGAAAGATAAGGACGGGAAACCTTTTCACAGAGAGGCTCAACCACCTAAGGAGGAAAGTAAGAGGTTGGACAATGAGACACTTAATGATCTCAGGAAGAAGAAACTTTGTTTTCATTGCAGGGAGCCTTGGGATTTGTCACATAAGTGTCCATTGAAAGCAAAAGCTACGCAGATGGTGTATTTTTCAGCCGAAAAGTTAGTGGATGGAGATTTAGAGCAGTCATCAGAATCAGATGGAGATGATAATTCTTCACATGAGGAAGCAAGTAGTGATAGCACGATAGCTCAATTGTCTAGTATACAGGAGGCCGTCACTTTCAGAGTTAGGGGAACTTTGGATGGACAAAGATTTGTGGCACTCATTGATACAGGGGCAACACATAACTTCATTGATGAGAAGTTTGTGTCACGCAGAGGGCTACATTCAGAAGAGCATAGGGGATTTAAGGTGATGGTTGCTAATGGCTTCAAAATTGACTGTACCAAGAAAATCTCCAACTTGCAGCTTCGTTTGGGAGATTATGACATGGTGGGAGATTTCTTTGTGGTCAACATTGGTGATCAGGATATGGTGCTTGGGATGAATTGGATGGTCTCTGGAAGAGTTTACATTTAACCTCCAGAAAATGGAAATGAGGTTTGAGGCAAATGGTAAGAAGATAGTGCTCAGAGGTTTGTTAGATGGGAGACTTCGAGTGGTGTCACTCAAGTGGATGTAGAGTTTCTTCAGACACGACCAGGTGCAGTGGACAGCAGAGTTCAGAGTAATGCTTGAGGTGATAGAGCAGCATAAACAGGAGTATCCACCTGATGTACAAAAAATAATAACCAAACATACTAAGGTGTTTGGTGAGATACCTCCAGGGAGAACCCCAGATAGGGGAATCGAGCATGTTATTGAGCTAGAGGAAGGGGCTAAGCCAGTCATCATCACACCCTACCGCCATCCAAAGAGATATAAGGATGAAATAGAAAAGGCAATCAAGGAGTTGATTGACATGGGACACATATGGCCAAGCAAGAGTTATTTCACTTCTTCAGTAGTATTGGTGAAGAAGGATGGTACAATGAGGATGTGCATTGATTATAGGTAGCTAAACAAGAAGACAATCAAGAACCGATACCCTATCCTGTGCATTGATGAGCTTATTGATGAATTGCACGGTGCATGCTACTTCTCTAAGATTGATTTGAGATCCGGCTACCACCAAATACGGGTTATAGAGGTGGATGTGGAGAAGACAACTTTTAGATGCCACTACAGAGATTTTGAGTTCTTAGTCATGCCCTTTGGGTTGACTAATGCCCCTGCCAGTTTCCAGTCCTATATGAATAGAGTGTTCAGAGATCAGTTGAGGAAGTTTGTGTTGATATTTTTTGATGATATACTGATATACAACCGTACTTGGGAGGAACATTTGAAGCATATTGATACGGTGCTTAGTATTTTGGAAAGGGAGTCATTATATGCCAAGATGAGTAAATGCGAGTTCGGGATGACAGAGTTGCTCCATCTAGGGCATATTATTAGTGCAGGAAGTGTTCGGGTTGACCCAAACAAGATCAGGGCTATTCTAGATTGGCCACCGCCAAGGAACACTTCACAACTCAAGGGATTTATTAGGCTTTGTGGGTTCTACCACAGATTTGTGAAGGGATTTTCACAGATAGCAGCACCACTTACAGACTTGACACGTAAAGATAGTTTCAAGTGGTTAGAGAGGGCTCAGGATTGTTTTGACAAGTTCAAGGAGCTGATGAGTACATGTCTTGTTTTAGCCATTCCAGATTTCACCAGGCCTTTTGAGCTGCAGTGTGATGCCTCGAGAGAGGGCATAGGAGCTGTTCTCATGTAGGGCAAACATCCCATCGCACATGAGAGTAGAAAATTACGAGGTGTTGAGAGAACCTACAGCATCTATGACAAAGAAATGCTAGCAATCATGCACATGCTAGCTAAGTTTAGGCAGTACTTAGTAGGAAGCCGATTCACAGTAAAAATAGACCATAATAGCTTGAAACATTTCCTTGGACAGAAGGACCTTAATGATAGGCAACAGAAATGGGTGAGCAAATTACAGGCCTATGATTTCGACATATTCTATGTCAAAGGGAAGAAAAATATTGTCGCAGATGCTTTATCTAGGAGGTCTCATTTGCTTGCTGTTGGGATAGTCATGGATGATTAGAGAGATGATCTTGGCAGAATATGCTAAGGATAGTTGGGCATCTGGCATTATTGAGGGGGCTATTCAAGATAGCCGATACACCGTTATAAATGATCTGATTATCTACAAGGAAAGGATTTATTTAGTACCCGAGTTTGCTATGAAGTAGTAGATTTTGAGGGCATTACATGATTCACCAATGGCAGGACATCCTGGATTCTTTAAGACATATCGGCAGGTGAGAGAGCGCTTCACTTGGAAAGGACTTAAATCAGAGGTGCTTCAGTTTGTTAGGGAGTGCCTAGTGTGTTAGCAGAACAAACAGGAACATTTCTGTCCGCGTGGTTTACTACAGCCCCTACCCATACCAGAGAAGAAGTGGGATAGCATTTCCATGGATTTTATCACAGGCCTCCCCAAGGCACAGGGTTGGGATTGTATTTTTGTTGTGGTAGACAGATTGACAAATTTTGCACATTTCTTTGCAATTTCGACTACGTATTCAGCAGCACAAACAATAAAACTATTTTTTTGAGAGGTATTCAGACTACATGGGATACCACAGAGCATAGTCAGTGATAGAGATAGCAGATTTATGAGCCACTTTTGGCAAGAGTTGTTGAGGTTATGTGGAATAGAGCTCACTCCGAGTACCAGTTACCACCCCCAAACCGATGGGCAGATAGAGATAGTGAACAAGTGGGTTTAGGGATATCTCCGAAACTACATTGCAGGGCAGCAGAGGGCTTGGGTGAAGTGGCTACATCTAGGGGAGTACTGCTATAATACCTCTTTCCATATTTCTATTCAAATGTCCCCTTTCATGGCATTGTACGGGTATGATGCTACTAATTTCTTGGATTTCTTAGACTTTTCTTTTTGGGGGGGATGATGTCGTCGGTAAATACTGTGTAGCCGACAGGGTGTGTGTCAGGATGTATGTCGTTGGCATCGGAAAGGTTGTATTGGGAAGGTTCTCGTCGGTATCGGGAAGGTTGTATTGGGAAGGTTTTCATCGGTATTAGGAAGGTTCTTATTCTTAGCCGACAAGTTGTATGTGGTCGACAGACCCCTTCAGGAAGGTTCCTTGGGATGTATATATACACCCTCTGGGTAATCATTGTAATCATCAGAATCATCAAAAGTGTAATGTAATGTCTTTGGCATATGCGAATAATATAAAGAGTTTTTCTATTCTCATCTATTGTCTCTATGCATTAATTTCTTTACCCCAGTATGGTAAACAGTGATACCGTAGTATGTGATGCCCTAAATGATCCAATGGTAATTGATGCTCTAATTAATATAGTGGTATGTGATGCCCTAATTAATATAGCAGTATGTGATGCCTTAATTGATATAGTGGTATTTGATGGTAATTGTCATTTGATGTTAAAATAGTGGTATTTGATGGACTAACCTGGGTGTTTACAAAAGCATCCCTGAATTGATTTCGGGTTCAAATTCCATGGTATGTAGATTTTAATTTCCATAGTAGATTCATTGATGGTGGTTTCAATTCTTAGTTATGAAATTTCATTTAATTGATGGTAACCATTAATTTCATTCACATGAACGTAATTGATATAACTGTCTTCCTATGAAAAAGAAGTAATAACTGTATATCTTTGATATGTTAGTTGTTAGTTAAGACTCGGAAAAATTTGGTTGTTACAGAAATGATTTCTCTTTTTTGTTTTTGTATTTAAGGTTTTGCAATTTATGATACAACAATGTAGTAGCAAAATAGAAGATATTACAATAATAATTTCAGCTCAAATATTTAGATATTACATAGGGAATATACAGCTGAAAATTCCAAATTTTAATATCAACTTAGATACTGAGTATTTTCACAAAATACCAACAACCCCGTTGATAAAATATACTCTATTATCTAAATCAACAATACCCAAAAAAATTAAAAGTTCCATTTCATGAACTTACAGGTAAGACATGTCTTGAAACCCTTTGAAATGAAGTCTAGCAGCAGCAAAAGAAGTCTCCAACAAACAAATGCAACTGCTAATATGTAAAACGTTGCTCTCAAAGTGCAGATAGAAAGTAATGCCTAGTAGCAAATATAAATGGGTGCTCAACCAAATCCAAATCAACCAGCGCCCAACCGCTTCTCAACAACAATAATAATAGTATAAGAAGACACCAAATTTCAAATTCCCAATACCACAGTATCTCCCAACTACAATGTATACAACAATGGAGATAAATACCAATTCTCAAAAAACTAATTCACAATACCTTAGCTATGAATTACAATGAACTTCTCAAGAACAAACCCTTATACTTCAACAAGGACACATAAAAATTAGACTTCAGAAACATCACAGAGACGACAAAGAAAAATAAGATAATTAAATAATCGAATGATTTACTCATCAAATGGACTCATATTTATAATCTCCAAATGGCACAGAGTTTTCCAAATGAACTTCACTTAAGAAGCTTCCCACACACAACATTAAAACATAATAAAGTGTCATTATAAACTAATTTATTAATTCCTTTTGGCTTTGAAAATGACCTTTTCTACCATAACTTCAAATTCTCACACACAAGGGGCATTGTTTCTTGTTCCCATGATTTAAAAGTTTTTGTCCCGGTTCCAACGAACTATGATACTGAGTTGACCAACCAACAACACCAACAAAAATAACAACCACAACGTATTTAGACGAATAATAATAATTCACTTGTTTTGCGAAAACAATTGAAGAAGCATCAGAATCGAAATCTGACAGCACCAAAGTGATCCTAATGATGAAAGACGATGAATGAACCTGACAAGGTGACTTACTATAAATAGATGCTCCCTCCAAGATTCTTGGAACCCGAATCGAAAGTTTGAAATAAAAACTGAGAGCATCCTCCAACTCTTTTGACTTAATTGAGCTCATTGGAACCAACTGATTGACTTACTATAAATAGAAGTCCCTTAAATAAACAAACTGTAGATTGCTGAAAAGCTTATAACCACACAACTGAGACTCTCAAATCCTACTGTCAGCTCACAAGGGTTGCGATGGTGAACTGACCAAGCCAATTGTAGGAACTTGCTAAAAATGGGGACATTATAGTCCTCCCTCCGTAAGATTGCTTGTCCCCAAGCAATCCAGAGCAAAATGAACATCACAATCCATCTGGATCCCAAGGGTAGAACTACGTACTATCCTTGTGTACAAGCAACTCCCGTAGCACCAACACCCAAAAAAGGGCATCAACATCAGAATCATTTGAAAACTGACCCTAGGCACTGATGAAGGCAACAACTCATTGGAACTCAACCCAACTGAAATATCAACTCTGTCCACACCTGAGTTCCTATCAAACTGATACTCACACTGAACTGCACTCTGGAGATGGTAATAACCACAGGTACTTGAATCACTACCACCAACTCCAACCTCTGCCAAAATGTCCTAGATGTGTATATACTACAAGGGGTCTAACTTGCAGCTATTAATCCCATCTGCAAAAGATGGCGCTAACCCATCCCATAATGGATAGTATGAAACTAGAGCCAACCCACACTGACGTGAAACCAAGTCCTCTACATGTGGATCAAAAGAAAAACAATGAGCACTCCTCCCAGTGTAATGCTGATAAAAACTCCCAATCTCTGTCAAGGGCTCATCATCATCAAACTGATAATCAGAAGATGACTCCAATCTCTGACTCCAAACTATTGGTCAGGCAGGATCTTGGGCAACCCTCTCAACAAACCCAACCTTAAAATCTCTGTGGGGAAGTATAGTAGATAGAGTCTCTACAATCTTTCCCACCAACCTCTGAATAGCACGAGAGCCTCGGATGAGAGTACCATTAGACACTGTATGAATACTCCCTCACATCCGAACTCTCCAATAGATACTCCATGAAGGACTTTATACAGTAGAAATTATATGTGGAAGCATCAACCTGCTCCCTTGTGACCCACAACTGATCCATCTAAAAATGTGGCATTGTTAATTGTCCAATGGTACCAGCTATATGAAATGAAGAAATAGATTCACTTTCGACTAAAGGAAGCAAATCAACATTAGAACTTCTCTCAACTGATACTCTCACTTCCTCTGTACCTACTGCACCCATATGCTGGACGAATGTGTCAGCCACATTATCATGTCCATCATTCCCAACCATAGAAGCAAACTCACTACCAACCACAATATGCAGCTGAACTGGATCTAGGGCTGGTGTGGTCCAAACATGCTTCAACTCCATGGTCACCTCATCCAATCGTGACTGTGACTCTTGAAGAACCAACTGAGTATACTGAAGAGAGCCCACAGTCACCTCAAGCTCTTGCGTGAGCTCAGCCACCTCCTCCTCTTTCCCTAACAACATGTCATAGCAGGTGCTACCCCACTCCAGAAGGTAATCCCTGTCCGCAATTAACTGAGAGTAACTATGCTTCAAGATCCTGACAACCTCTCGAAGTGCATGAACCTCTGCTAGAGAAAGACTACTATCACTGTGCTCATGTGACATAGGAGCACCCCAACAATATGTAGCTAGCATCTGATAGATAGCATCATAATGCTCAAAAGATGAAGAAATGTCATTATCACTCACCTTTAGCTGACAAGTCACATGATGCCTCTGTAACCCCTACCTCCTATGCAAGCTTTGTTTCACTAACTGCACTGTGATAGGAAATTGAATCAAAATTGTCCTCCACAAGATTGCTCATACTTGTGCTATTGTCCTCGCATAACTTTGGATTTGAGATACAACTACTACGTACCTCAATCAACTCCTCAGCTGAAGAAATGGAAGCCCTTGCAGTATTAATCTCTTCGCATGTCTTAGCTTCCACCTCAATACTAAGATCCTGCAAACATCGATCCTGGGATCCATCCAAAAGCTCTTCGGAGTCATCACCCAATATCTGACAGAGATGTCATACCCGGTACAACTCATAGCATCATCCAACAAATCATCAAAGGTGTCCATACTATCTGCATCTCCACCACCTGACAGAGCCTCAACCGTTGTCAGTTGACTTTGCACGCATGATTCTATGCCAGGTTTTGAATCAATCAAGCTAGAGCATGAACCCACATCTACTGCCTCCGCTGTAACACCTAAATCACCAACATTGCAGTTGGGTCACTCCATACATGCATAGGTCCCACCTGAGGAAGCAACTGCCTCCTACACTGGAGCAACACTAGGACAACTCACATACAAATCTCCAATAGTAATCCCCTCTTCGAGAGAGTGTCAAGTATCAATAGTAACAATGACATCAATTGCCTCTACACTAACTACAGCAATAGCTTTGGGAGCCTCAACCTGTTGAAGCTCAGTGCCACCATCCTCCGCTGCCACTGACACAACCACTTCCCTGTGAAATAAGTCCATCATCAATACTGCGAATAGGACTAGTAGATGTTGTACTAAATATAGGTATATCTGCATCATAGACACTTGTCAGGGAAAACTCAAGCCTCCTTCTCGCTGACCTTCTAAAGGCGGAAACCATGTACCTCGCGGCTTTCTCAATCATCTTTGGATTCGACAATTTGTTTGCCAACCTTTGCTAATGAAGCTTAAGTTTTTCCATGCTCTCCCTCAAGGCATTTAATTTCCTACTATCTTCCTCACTACTCTACCAACTCTCAGAATTACTAGGCCTCCAATATCTGTCCATAGCCGGAAAAAACTAGTGTTAATCACTCCGCAAATAACAATAGATCTGAAATATTATTTTTCTACCCCACAAGATGGCAAGAAACCGCTTTGATAGTATTGTAAAAACCCCAACCGATTATAACTTCATCAAACACCAAATTCTTTTATAATTCAATTGTTAGACATTTTGTCAAACACTTTGCAAACAAGCTCTGATACCACTATAATAACCTTGACTTCATTATAGCTTCAAATGACATCAATTTTCAATTATCTTCACAATCTAATAGTTTGACATTTTGTCAAACATTTTGCAAGCAAGATTTGATACACTGTAATGAGCCCTAGTGGTTCTCAAACAATCTATGCCAAAGAAATGATTTCTCTTTTTTGTTTTTGTATTTGAGGTTTTACAATTTATGATACAATAATATAACAAAAAAATAGAAGATATTACAATAATAATTTCAGCTCAAATATTTGGATATTACATAGGGAATATATAGTTGAAAATTTTAGATTCTAATAACAACTTAGATACTGAGTATTTTCACAAAATACCAACAACCCAGTTGATAAAATATCTCCTATTATCTAAATCAACAATACCCAAAAAAATTAGAAGTTTCAATTCATGAACCTGTAGGTAAGACATGTCTTGAAACCCTTCGAAATGAAGTCTAGCAACAGTAAAATAAGTCTCCAACAAACAAATGCAATTGCTGATACATAAAACGCTGCTCCCAAAGTGCAGATAGAAAATAACTCCTAGTAGCAAATATAAATGGGTGCTCAACCAACTCCAAAGTAACTAGCACCCAACCGCTTCTCAACAATAGTAATAATAGTATAAGAAGACGCCAAATTCCAAATTCCCAAAACCATAGTATCTCCCAATTACAATGTATACAACAATGGAGATAAATACCAATTCTCAAAAAACTAATTCACAATACCTCATCTGTGAATTACAATGAACTTCTCAAGAACAAACCCTTATACTTAAACAACGACACAAAAAAATTAGACTTCAGAAATGTCACAAACACGAGAAAGCAAAATAAGATAATCATATAATCGGATGCTTTACTCATCAAATGGGCTCATATTTATAATCTCCAAATGGCACAAAATTTCCCAAATGAACTTCACTTAAGAAGCTTCCAAGTTCCCACACACCACATTAAAACATAATAAAGTGTCATTATAAACTAATTTATTAGTTGCTTTTGGCTCTGAAAATGACCTTTTCCACCATAACTTCAAATTCTGACATGTAAGGCCACTATTTCTTGTTCCCATGATTTAAAACTTTTCATCCCGGTTCCAACGAGCTATGATACTAAGGTGACCAACCAACAACACCAACAAAAATAGCAACTTCAACGAATTTAAATGAATGATAATAATAATTCACCTATCTTGTGAAAACAACTGAAGAAGAATCAAAATCAAAATCTGACAACACCAAAGTGACCTTGATGATAAAAGACGATGAACGGACCTGATGGGGTGACTTAATATAAATAGACTCTCCTTCCAAGATTCTTGAAGCCCAAACTAGAAGCCTAAAATAAAAACTGAGAGCGTCCTCCAACTCCGCTGACTCAACTGAGCTCATCGAAACCAACAAATTGATGTACTATTTAACTTACTATTTATAGTAAGTCCCTCAAACGAAGCCAAAACACACCATAGGCTGCTGAAAAGCCTATAACCACACAACTGAGATCCTCAAATCCTATTGTCAGCTCACGAAGGTTGCGATGGTGAATTGACCAAGCCAACTCCAAGAACCTACTAAAAATGGGGCCATTACATGGCCTCATTATCTGCAAACCAGACACCCCTATTCTGATAATTACCAGTTCAACAGCTTGTAGTTTGGGGTCTTGGCATCATTTCCTGGATGCTGCAATTGCTGAAGGCACTTGTTTTTTAATGCCACTAATTGGGAGATCTGCACATTGAATTGGGACACCATTATTGGCACCAATTTGCTATGGAATTATAATGCCACTGTTGGGTCTCCTTTGCTTATAATCGCAGCCTATGTATGTGTCTTGCCTGCAACTCACGACATCATCAAGCAGCTGCGTGGAAGATTTAGAGCAGATTGGTTGAAGACAATTCTCTATCCTTGCTGCAAATCTAACCAGGAGATTGTCATGGTTTTAGTGAATCATTGTAACTCTCAATTTGTTGTTGAAGCAATAGTTAGTGAATTTGAATTGCAAGGGAATTGTGAATTTGACATTTGGCAATATTGGTGCGTCATTTCTTGTAACTTTCAGCATTCAATAGATTTCTTTAAAATTCAAGAAAACATTAAACTACAAAAAAACTATATTATATTTATGCTTTTGGATGAGGTTGTGTGTGTTTTTTAACCATCAACATTTCGGATCGTACTCAATGATCCTTCACTAGGATGAGAGAGCTCAAGAATACAATAACACTATCACACCATTCAGCTTGAGTAGTGAGAGCCAGCTTGGGCTTATTACATTTGGTTCATAAAAATCACTTCCCTTTTTTAATCTTTCAATGTATCATTAAATAACAAAGGTCCATCCATTAAAATAAATTACTTTTGATTTAATATTTGGCCTCTATAAGTCCCTTTAAATAAAAAAAATTAAAATAGTAAATAAAGTTCAATATGTAATTAACTTTATAAATCAATAACTTGTCATTATTTAATTTAATAACCTTGGACTATATCAAATCTTATGATAATGTCAAAACCAACTCAGCTGACATTACTAAAGATAGTAACTAACTCTGTTAGTGCTCATCATTGACTTACTAAAGATAGTAAGCATACGAGAAAGTGTTTGAAAAGGCTCCAGAAAAGGGCATTACACTTCTTATACCCAACTGAATGAGAAATCTCTGTTGTCAACACCTCCGGTGTTCCCTAAGCCCACTCATTAGTGTACATGAATCTCATGTATAGGCTAGTTGTCTATCCATAGTAGACTAGCTTAGGAAGGGGACATTACAAATTAATAAGTATGAGATATTTTCCACAAGTCAAATTGTGATATTGCTATGAGGATTCAACTATGTAGTTTTTGAGTCAAACTCAGTGACCCATGTTTGATAAATAGTAGTTCACACAAATCCATCTCTCGTGAGCATGAATGGAGCATTTAACACTCATTGGATTTAGGTGATGCTCACAGAGGTGAAGTAGTGGGACTTCTCGGGAGGTCACCCATCCAAGTACTACTCTAGCTTGAGCGTGCTTAACTATGGAGTTGTCTCCATGGTTAAACCCACTCTTCTTGCAACTTGGTGAAGGTTTTGCAAATGGGGTTGCAAAAAGAGTGGGTTTAACCATGGAGAAAACTTCGCATTTAAGTGCGCTTGAGCTCGAGTAGTAGTGGGATGGGTGACCTCCCGAGAAGTCCCAATGCTTCACCTCTGTGAGCATTACCTAGATCAAATGAGTGCTAATTGTTCCATTCATTCTCACAAGAGATGGGTTTGTGTGAACCACTACTCATGAAACATTGGTCAATGAGTTTTACTCAAAAACTACACAGTTGAATCTTGATAGCAATATCACAACATTACAAATTGTTAACCGTTGCACTTCTGAGGAGAATAATTGAGTCCCACCTTATTTATGCCATTGCTATCATCTTTTTGCATTTAGTGCAAGCTTACCATTTGTGGACACTGTGCATACAACCCCTTTAATTCAAATGCTTTACCCTCTAGGTGAAACTATATCAACCACCTTAATTGTCTAGAAAGTTGTGAGGCATTGGACTATGGTGATATTAAACATAGGACAATTAAGCATGTAGTCTTCCATGGTGAGTTTAATACTACATCATTTCCTTGAATGACTAATTGTACCCTCATTTGCAATCATAACTTGAAATGTTGGGGTTGGGTAAATCAAAGATTCAAAACAATTCAATTATTTTGACAACTTACAATTATGATCAATGAAGTTATGGGTTTTTTTAAGTCTATAAGTTGTTAAGGGAATCCAATACCATAGGGATTTGTGGGGTACTTGTTGGGTGGATATTTTGCAATTGATAGTTTTGGGTAAAAATTCAGTCACAAAATAGGATGACTAGCCACAGTGTGTGAGACAAAGTCTCTCCTACCTTAAAGGGAAGGCTCCCCCTTCTCACCGTTCCTTGGATCAACTCAAGATAAGCAAGAAGTCGATTTTTTAAAATAAAATGGGTGTTACCAATATCCTTTCTTCGTATCTTTCAAGAAAGAATCCACTTACTCATGGAGCGAGTAATGGGCTTGGTGAATCTTTAACTACACTTCTATCAAGAGCTGAAAACAATGATACCGATAAACCTTCACTAACTCAAAGGCTAGCTGTAAATGTATCAGTTTGGCTCTAAGTCTGGTCATACTTCTATATGGAAAAGCTTTACAATTAGAGCACAAAGACTCCTAAAAGTAAGAATAACTTAATTATTTTGCGAATTAAGAAAGAAGTATAAGCTATAGACAAAGCTTCTAGCTATATTTCTTAACTCTTTTCTATTCAATTCATGAGATACAATTATTAAGAACACAAGATAACATGAATGAAAGATAAATGAATTATAGAGAAAGCTTATAACTCATGCAAGTAACAATCTCACTTAATCAAAGTTAAGTCTCAAATGCTCCTTTGTATTCACTTTCTCTCAAAATAGTGCTTACACAAACAAAGTTCTGTTGGCACAATTTCTCTAGAGCTCTCTTGCATAAAGATAATGATGATTTTACAATGAGGGGGCACTCCTTTATATAGGCATAGGAGTTGAGAAAAAGGTGGATGAAAAAGTGGGAGCAACTTAACCAACTTTGACTTAGTTTAACTAAAAAAGAAAATATACGGTTACATGTAACTGTACATGCAACTCGCATTACATCCTTTACATACACATGTAACTCACATTATATGTAATTACACATCTTCATGTAATACATCCTCTTCAATTACAAACATGAAAGAAGAAGAAAGAAGATGAAAGAGAATTGAAACAATCCTAGGAATTGTCCTGAAAGGCCTTGTACTTGGCGATGCTATCCCGGATAATAATAGGGTTGGGAGTTCCTATATTATGTGCCACTGCATTCACCTTGATAACCATGGTTTTGCGTCTTTTGATGACATCTGACTCTCTTTGATGAATTGTCTGTTGTCATGTGAAAACTTTGATATGTTCAAGTTTTCCTCGCTCAAGTTGTTGTGAATTCTCCTTTTGTAGATTGACACATTCTGGATCTTTTGACACTTTGAAAACCTTCTTGACGATGTCTGGATGTGAACTCGAAATAACTTTCCATCAGCACCTTTAACTTTTTTTTTTTTTGAAGTGAAGTGCTTGGCACATGGGAATGCATGCAAATGGATATTGCTGATTTTCAAATGTGAGTTAGGGTCTTCAAGATGTCGTTGTATGAAAAATGGATTACATGTAAATGCAACATGCAACGTGGATGAAGGATGAGATGGTTTGCAAAGGTGGATGATGGACAAGCTTTTACATGTAAGTGTGAATGGAAGATGAGGTGCAAAGCATGGAAAGATGCAAAAAATAGAAAAGTATGTATTTGCTCATGGAGGCACGAATGCATATGGAGAGACGAGAATGGAATGAAGTTTGAGGGAAAATGAACTTTATAGTTGTCTTAGGTGAAAAGGTGAAGTCAAAGTGCATGAAAGATGAAAATGACATCTTTTTGACTTTTCAAAAAGTGGCTTTTAATCAAAATTGGACCTTTTTGGGATGCAATTATAGGTAAGGATTTTGTGTAATCATGTCATGCGAATGCTTATGGAAAGTGAGATGAGTGTGAAAATGGAAGTGGAAAATGAGATTACATGCATGTGCAAATGGTAAATGAGATGGAAAACATGTAATCGCATTTGTCAGATGAGATGCGAACTGTTGTGACATGGAAAGATGGAAATGAAATGTGAAGATGCTTTTGCATGAAGTGAAGCAGCAACAAGTTCTTGGGAAAGAACTTGTAACTTCTCCAAAGTGGAGAAAACCGGAAAGCAAGCACACAAAAAACAAAAACTTGAAAAAAGAAAGGTACCTTTGGAAAGTGACTCAAACAAGCCAAGATGCATAACACTTCAACACTCAAACTCGAAATTGGGACTTGGGAAAGAACCAAAAACATGAAAATGAACAATTTCTTCATTTTTAAAGGAAAAATGCACTTTCCATGACAGAGATTTCAACAAGTGGCAATCATCAAGTAATTATGTGCATAAAATCAGCAAGATAAACACGAATTAAATAACAAGAAAGAAAGAGTCCAGTTACATGAAGATTAAGTGCCAAAAATGAAGGAGAAAGATGCTCCAATGTTGAAAAATTCTCCAAAAACATTTGAATCTTTCAACTTTTTACAAATTCGAATTGAAGAGGGCAGCAAACAAGGAAAAGTTGTTGAAAGATGCCCAAATGTGCTCTAAGATTGCTCCAAAATCCAACATTTTTGAGATGCTCATGCTTGGGATGTTTTTGGTGAAAAACGTTTTTCACCAAGAAGCAAGATCAAATTGATTTGGTGTTTAAACACCAAAATATGCACCAAGATACCATGCAAACACCAAATAAAGCCAAATAGATTTGGAATGGAGCAAAAACATGGACCAAAAATGGAGTTATTTGCTGATTTCTTCAAAAATGTGCCCTAGTTTGGAGCTTCCAAAAATGTTTTTTAGCTTGTTGAATCCATTTTGAATGCAAGAAAACTCATTTACCATAAAAAACGCCTCAAATGGAAAGGATTTCATGTAAATCCATCAAGAAAATCTCCACTTATGATCAAAATCGGGTTCTTCGAGGGCAAACACATGGAGTTCTTCAAAATCGGACTTTTTGGAGGCCATAGCATATATTAAAACATGTCTTAGTATAAAATCCGACATTTTGGAGGAGAGAGCATGTTTTAAAATGTGCATACAAGCAAAATCGGACCTTTTGGAGGAGGATGCATGTTTTAAAATACATCTCACTTTTTAGATGTAAAGGCATAAAAACTTCACTTTTGATGTAGTGGCATCAACAAGGTCCACTTATGATAGCCTTTTGATGTAATGACATCAAAAAGGTCCACCAAAATGAACTTTATATGTAGTGACATGTAAAATGTCCACTTTTGATGGATTTTACATGTAATTGCATATAAAATGTCTATTTTTGATGACTTTAAGTCATTTAAATCACTTAAATTTATAAAAATGTTACTAAATGGGCCATAAACAATATTTCTCTATCATATTCAAAAATATAATATATCAACATCATTTAAAAAGTAACATTTAAATAAGCATTTGATTTAAAAATAAAAAATTAAACTGGAACTATATAGTTATATAGTTACTTTAAGTGAAAAATTAAAAAGTAACTCAACTTAAAATTATAACATAAAGTGCACTATAGTCACTTTAAGCTAAAAATTTAAAGTTAAACTAACTTAAAAACATAACAAAAAGTGAATATAAGTTATATTGATCAAAAAGTGAAAGTCAAATTAAAAGTATAATATCATATTTTAAATTTGTGTTGTTGCACCAAAAAGGTCCACTTTTGAGGCACTAAAATGGGCATGCCTCTTGACTGACAACTCCGATTGAGCTCTAGGTTAGACTGAATAGAAGGGAAAAGTGAAATGCATGACATGAGCAAAACCAAAAGACTAAAAATCAACAAGCACAAACTCAAAAGGAAAGAAAGGACAATCAAGGCTTCAAAAATCAAGCAAAGGCTCGACAGAAAGCAAAACAAAAAAGACTTGACGAAGATCTTCAGCAAAAAGATTTGATATACGAATTGAAATTTAATCGATCGATCAACATTAAGCAATTGAATATCAAATTCAAGCTTAGAGAAACGCAAAACTAGCTTGAAAATTTTTCGTGTTATTACCAACATTTTGTGGTGACAAAATGCAGGACAATAGTACTAATACTCAACAATTAATAAAAAGACATGGTTGGACATCTTTTGAGCCTTCTAAGCCTTCTTCCACCAATATTGTTTGGTCTTCGCCCCTCTCTTCATCATAGGTACCTTAAATGTAGAACAATTTCTCTTTTGCACAATTATGTCTAGCGTTGTATTTTCCATCATCGATTAACCATAGTTAATTGGTCCATTTTTATCAATGTGTTGAGGTATCAATCTCATAGGTTGAAGAAACACCGATGCAGGGATCATCCTGTTTTCGTTGCTACATAATGCTTCTAGAGGTTATTTCGCCTTCTCCTTTGAGTATAAACTTGCATTCACTTCCATAGGCTGGTAGAATCAAAAGTTCTGATACCACTGTAATGTTCTGTTCTGGGTGTACGCTAGAAGAATGGTAGCTGCTAGTAGCTGTATGGTTGTTTCTTGGAGGTCATACAATTGCTTCTTGGATGTTGTATGGTTGCTTCTTGGATGTCGTATGGTCACTTCTGGAGGCCATATGGTTGCTTCTAGAGGCCGTATTGTTGCTTTTGGAGGCCGTACGGTTGCTTCTAGAGGCCGTACGTTTTCTTTTTTGAGGTCGTACTATTGCTTCTTGGAGGTCGTACAGTTTCTTTTTGAGGCCATATGGTTACTTCTTGGAGGTCCTACGGTATGTTATGTTAAGCCACAAGGTATGCAAGAGCCACACGGTGAATGCAGAATGAGTTACGACAAGATGCCAAAACATGTATCTGCCAAACAATAAATGCCAGAGCAATGGAACCCAAGATATATAACTATATATATAAATGGATCTATAGCAAAGATGGTGTGCGGATTTGCCAAATTTGAGCATGTAATGTAGAACGGAATAGGGTGAGGGTTGAAGCCATCGAGACCGGAAAGCCAAATAGGGAAGGTCTTTCACTTCCGAAATGGCGAATAACAGAGAACTCCAACAAGAATTCGCAGTATAGAGAAAATAATCCAAAATTGCATACCTAACTACTACCTACAAGCGGTGCTTAAATACTCGTCGGGAAAAACCTTTTGATGGTGTACAAAGATAGCCAATGACCGAACTACCTAGGAAAACAATTAAATTAAAAATGGGTCTGAGATATATTAAATCAATCAGCCCATTAACAAGGTTTAATTAAATACATTTATTTTATGATGGGGACATTACATACGATTTCCAAATTTTTGGGTAATTGTTGTTGCAACAAATAGTACGGATTTGTATGGACGTTTTATGATCTGAAAGTGATATTGTTGGATAGAGTATTGAATTCTTTAATTTATGGGTATTTTAGAGGCATTTTAGTGTAATAGGGTATGAAACCCTTGTCAATGAGGGTTTGAACAAAAAATTAATGATTTGAGGCACTTCCCATGGGTGAAATTTTGCTTAAATTGGTAGAAAAAAGGCTTCAGTGATGTAGAAAAAGAATTTGTGGCTTTTAGGGGTGGAAAATGGTGTGTTTGGCCGAAGGGATGATTCTCTAGGTCTGTCTTCCATGAATTTCGGCTTGAAAATGATGGATGAGATCAAGAGTTTGAATAAAATGCAATGACAAATGATGGCTGATGGCTTGGAGAGCATATAGAGACCAATGTAAAGTGTTAAGGTCTTGGTAGGTTGATGAGACACATGGAGTGTGTAGTTCCATGAAACCCTCACTTAACTAGTCTTAAGAGGTCAAAACTAAGGGTTTTGTGGTTGGAAGGGTCTATGAGCATTTTCCTTATTAAAATTTGTTTAATCAGTCCATTTGCAATTAGAGAATAACATTGGAATAAGGTTTAGTGGTTTGTGAGTGATATTTCAACAAGCTTCTTTGATAAAGTGGCCTAATTAGGCCTACTATTTGATTACCACGACTCTTTACAGGTGAAACAAAGCTTTCTCCTCCTAAGTTCCTATCTAGTAGCTTCATCCAATGATGGTTTCTTTGGAGGGAGTTTGTTATCTTTTTACTTCAGAGCCAATGATGGTTTGGCATGTGAATAATTTCGAGAAGATGAGGCAGATGATGTAATAACTCTGTCTTGCTACAGCTTAATAAAACATCAATTTTTTCACAAATTCAATGGTTTGTCATTTTGTCAAACACTCGACAAGTAACCTTTGATACCAATTCATGATATTGAATGTATGGAAAATTGCTGTAATCTGAATTAATTAACAATTTATGTTTTTTCCAGATAGAAGTTATAAATATACAAATTTCCAATTCCTTTCAAAAATTCTGCCAGCTAAATGATGCTACCAATTCAATTAACAACTAGACAAGTCCTTCTATCATTCACAGATGCTCAAAATGTAAGTACAAATTATAATCCATTTATTAAAATCAAGGAACATGGAAACTGGATAGATGCATAGATCGCGACCCTCTGGAATGATCACAGATTAAAAGGCAAGCCACATAAACTAAGTGCAGGTCTCTGAAATTAATTCACAGGCCTTAGAGAATGATTTGCAGGCCCTCCAAATGTATCACAACCACTCCAATTTATCAAGACGCTCTTGTAGATGATAAATCCCCACCTTAAAATGTAATTGCAGTCTTCCTGAGAACACACACGACCTATAATGTTGAACAACAGGCCTGGAAATAAACTAAAATGAATCACAGCCTCTAAACTAACTTAATAAGAGATGCCAGCTCTCCAAACAGTCACACAGGCTAGAAATATATTCCTTAATAGCCAATACCTTCAGCTCAATCAATTCCTCTTGCAAATAACAACTTCTCAGAAACAATTAACACAGTAGAGAAATCTTGGCAAATTATTTTACTCCAGCAATGTAGATCTCCTTACCTGCAGTTAATACAACAGGAGGAATGACAAATCGTATACCTTAGCACAATTTGCCAAGCAATCTCAGAATAATTCTCAGAATTGAATCTACAATACTTCAGCTGTAGATCCCAAACCTTTAAACTTCAGCAAGGGCACAAAAAATCAGTGCTTCAGGAAAACGTCGCAAAGACGATAAAGAAAAATAAGATAATCAAATGATCGCATGCTTTTCTCATCAAATGGGCTCATATACATAATTTCTAAATGACACAAGTTTCCCAAATAAACTCCACAACATTAAAATACAATAAAGTGTCATTATAACATAATTTATCAATTGCTTTTGGCTCCCAAAAATGACCTTTTCCACCATAACATAATATTCTGATACACAAGGCCACTATTTCTTGTGCTCACAATTTACAACTTTTCAACCCGGTTCCAACGAGCTATGGTACTGAGGTGACCAACATACAACACCAACAAAAATAACAACTTTAACATATTTAGATGAATAATAATAATAATTCACCCATGTTGTGAAAACAACTGAAAAACATTAGAATTGAATTCTGACAACACTAGGGTGATCATGATGAAGAAAGAATATGAATGAACTTGATGGGGTGACTTAGTATAAATAGACACTCTCTCCAAGATTCTTGGAGCCTAAACTAGGAGTTTGAAATAAAAAAGAGAGCATCACTCAACTCCTCTAACTCAAATGAGCTCATCGAAACCAACAGTTTGACTTACTATAACTAGTAAGTCTTTCAAACGGAGCCAGAACACATCATAAGCTGCATTAAAGCCTGTAATCCCACAATTGAGACCCTCAAATCCCACTATCAGCTCACAAGGGTTTCAATGGCGAATTGATTAAGATAACTGCAAGAACCTACTAAAAATGGGTACATTACAGATGATGATGCCATGCATTGGGCTTTCTTTATTTCCTTAGAGAGGGTGTTGGGATTGACCCCTTTTAACCATCCCTTCAATGGTTCTATTAGACCATTCATGAATAACACGATCCACTGTCTCTTTGAGATGTCTTTAACCAATACAGAGAGTCTATGGAACTCAATGATATAATTGTCAACCGACTTGGTTTGCCTCAACTATGCCAATTATTTAAAATTGAGTTTTGGATATTGTTGTTCTGCATTTTGTCAGCACAAAATGTTGGTAACACGAAACTTTTTCAAGCTTAGTTTCATATTTCTCTGAATTTAGTTTGTTATTTAATTGGTTAGTATTGATCAACTAATCAATACCAATTGATGTAATGAATCCTTTTACTAAAGGCTTTCGTCAAGTCTTTTTCATTTTGCTTTTTGTTGAGCCTTTGCTTGATTTTTGGAAGCCTTCATTGTCCTTTCTTTGCTTTTGAGTTTGCATTTTTTTTTAGTCCTTTGGTTTTGCTCATGTCATGCCTTCCGTTTTTTCTTTCAATTCGGTCTAACCTAGAGGTCAATCGGAGTTGTCAATCAAGAGTTATGCCTATTTTAGTGCTTCAAAAGTGGACCTTCTGGGTGCAACAACAAGAATTAAAAATATAATGTTATATTTTCAATTTGACTTTCACTTTTTGAAAAATATAACTTTTATTCACTTTTTGTTATGTTTTTAAGTTACTTTAACTTTAAATTTTTAACTTAAAGTGACTATAGTGCACTTTATGTGATAATTTTGAGTTACTTTTTAATTTTTCACTTAAAGTAACTATATAACTATATAGTTTCAGTTTAATATTTGGTTTTAGATATCAAATGTATATTTAAGTGTTACTTTTAAATGATGTTTATATGTTATATTTCTAAATATTGAAAGAAACAATAAGATTGAGCAAGGAACGAGAAACAATCCGAGTAAATTAAGTGTGAAACAATGTTACCATGAGATAAGCAAAATCCAAGAGCATACACCAAGATAGTTCAACAATGGAGACAAGGATTTATAAGGGGAAAGCAAAGAAAACCCCTTGTGAGTATTATGAATGAAGGCAAATGCCTAGAGAAGAGAGAGAGAGAATGTTGGAGCAAAATAGCTCAATACAATAACATCAAATTGATGTGTAAAGAAGAAAGGAGGAGCATCTCTTTTAAAGAGATGAGAAAGGAGTTGCATGTGTAACTCCCATTTCTATGAATGCCACATTCATAATAAGTGTGTGCAAAGTGTCACAATCCTCTTAAGGAGGATAAACTAAATTCCTTAATAAAGGAATTATAAAAATGAGTTGTCCTCACATGTGGAATAAAGGACAAATAGTGACATGTCCTCCACATGTGTACAATAGGACAAACTACATTTAGGGATCCTTGGAATATCCTAATTAAATACATCCAAGGGAAGATTAATGTTTCTAACATCCCCCCTTAATCTTTACTTGGGGAGTTTACATCAAAGGGTTGTAAACTCAAATTTTTACAATGAAATTGAAATCTCTCTTTAGAAAGTGGTTTTGTCAAAATATCTGCCACTTGGTGTTCACCTTTACAATAAAGAAGAGTAACTTGCTTGTCTTCAACTTGTTCTTGAATGAAGTGATGTTGAAGTGAAATATGTTTCGTCCTTGCATGAAAAACTGGATTCTTTGCCAAGGCAATAGCACTTTGATTATCACAATGTAGTGGGGTAGGTGCTTGTTGAGGTAGACCCAAATCTTCAAGAAGTCTTCTAAGCCATAAAGCTTCTTTAGCTGCATTGGTACAACCTTTGTATTCAGCTTCAGTTGAGCAAAGGGAAATAGAGTGTTCTTTTTTACTTTTCCAAGAAATTGCACCTGAACCAACAAAGAAACAATAGCCACAAGTGAATTTTCCATCATTGGGATCTCCACCTAGATCGGAATCAGTATAGCCATGTAAAATAAATTCAGAATTGGCATCATAGAATAATCCCATATTAATAGTTCCTTTAATGTACCTTAAGATTCTTTTAGCAACTTTAAAGTGAGTTTGTTGAGGTTTAGACATAAATCTAGAAACCAAACCAACACTATAAGCAATATCAGGTCTAGTAAGAGTTAAATAATTTAAACTTCCTCCCAATTGCCTATACAAAGTTTCATCAACAAAAGGAGTATTCATATCAGCCATTAATTTAGTTCCTAATTCACATGGAATTGAAACATGGTTAGAATCATTCATCTTAAATTTTTCTAAAAGATCATGAGCATACTTGATTTGAGAAAGAAAGATACTCTTAGGAGTTTGGCAAATTTGCATACCTAAGAAGTAATGTAAAATACCTAAATCAGTCATCTGAAATTTTTGTTTAAGTTGAAACTTAATATCAGAAATCAAAGCATCTGAACTAGAAGTGAGAACTAAATCATCTACATAAACAATAACAATGATAATATCATCTTCAGTATGTTTAATATACAAATTAGGATCATTCTTACTTCTAGAAAAGCTTTGAGAAATAAAGAAAGAATTAATTTTAGAATACCATTCTCTAGGTGATTGTTTAAGGCCATAAATAGATTTTTTCAATTTGCAAACCAGATTTTCACTACCTTTCTTAACAAATCCAGGAAGTTGAGCCATATAGATTTCTTCATGTAAATCACCATTTAAGAAGGCACTTT
The DNA here is from genome assembly GCA_028749045.1 of Cupressus sempervirens. Classification (NCBI taxonomy): domain Eukaryota; kingdom Viridiplantae; phylum Streptophyta; class Pinopsida; order Cupressales; family Cupressaceae; genus Cupressus; species Cupressus sempervirens. The sequence continues at coordinate 977,003,675 of CM053792.1, read as the reverse complement.
TAACATCCATTTGGTGAATGGGCCAATTCATTTTGGATGCTAAAGCAAGAACTAATTTAATAGTAGGCATTTTAGCAACAGGAGCAAACGTTTCATTATAATCTAATCCTTCAATTTGTGAAAAACCTCTAGCAACTAATCTAGCCTTAAATTTACTAATTTCATTATTAGCATTCAATTTTGTTTTGTATAACCATTTACATGAAACTGTATTCTTGCCATGAGGTAACTTGACTAAGTCCCAAGTTTGATTAGCAATTAAAGAGTCATATTCCTCTTGCATGGCCTTTTGCCAATGAGGTTGAGAGTTAGCTTGATCAAAAGACTTAGGATCATTAGAATTCATAATAGTAGTCATCAAAGCATAATTACAATAATTAATCCTTCTATGTTTAATTCCACCAAATCTAGAAATGTAGTCATCACTTTCATTGATTAAGTTTTGAGCCCATTTAGGTTTACGTTTAGTTGCAATGGAATCATTACTAGAGGAAGAATCATTATCAATAAAAGCATCATTAGTAGCTACTTGAAAATCATTACTTGTAGAAGCAGAAATAATAGGTGGTGCTTGAGTTGTAGGGTTAAGAGGAGGAGTAGGGTTAAGAGAAGGAGGTTGTTCCTCCACCAGCACAATTTTAGTGCCACTGAATTCTGCATCATGTGTAGTAGAACAGTCATGGACACCATTTTCTGCAATACAAACATCTCTAGCAACTTGAACTTTGTTAGTAGTGAAATCATAAACACGATAACCCTTAGTGTTTTCATCATAACCAACAAAAATATAAGGAGAAGACTTAGCATCTAATTTATGCCTTTTCTGTTTAGGAGTATGAACATAAGCAACAGATCCAAAAATCTGCAAATGATGTAAATTAGGTTTCCTACCAGACCAAGTCTCTTCTGGAGTAATATCTTTGAGAGCTTTGGTAGGAGTCCTATTAAGAATATAAGTTGCACAAAACATGGCTTCAGCCCAAAATTTATAATGCAGATTTTTAGCATGCAACATGCATCTAGCCATTTCAACAATGGTCCGATGCTTTCTTTCCGCCACACCATTTTGCTGTGGTGTATAAGGAATAGTAAGCTCGTGTTTAATTCTACATGATTTCAAATAAGAACGAAAGGCATTATTCACATATTCCTTTCCATTATCAGTTCTGAGAATTTCAAGTTTAAAACCAGATTGCCTTTCAACATATAACTGAAATTCAATGAATATATCAAGAACTTGATCCTTGCTATGCAAAAAATAGATCCAAGTTCGTCTAGAAAAATCATCAACAAAGGTAAGTGCACACCAAGAACCTTGGATGGAGTTATTCTCCATGGGGCCCAAAAGGTCACTATGGACAAGATGCAACTTTTGAGTTGCCCACCATGATTTTCCACTTGGAAAGGGCTCCCTATGCATTTTACCACTTAGACAACCAGTACAAGCAATCTTAGAAGGAATAATGTGAGGCAAGCCATCAACCATATTGCTTTTTTGCATTAAAGTAATATAATCCAAATTTAAATGGCCAAGTCTTTCATGCCATATATTGAAATCAATAGAAGTATGTAAAGAATATCGTGAACTAGCAAATTCATGGAATTTAAATAAATTGTCATTATCCATTTTAGCATGAGAAATCACTTGTTTAGTTTGAGGATCTATGACATAACATGTATCTTTATAGAATTCAACTTTATAGTCCTGACATAATTGTGAAACAGAAAGCAAATTAGTTTTCAGATCAGGTACATACAATACATCATGCAATTTACCATTAGGAATAGTTACATCACCTAAACCTTCAACTTTACAAGTTTGATTATTAGCTAACTGAATAGGAATGTTAGCAATATCAGGTTGCAGAGAATCAAAAATTTCTTTATGAGAAGTTACATGTTGTGATGCACCACTGTCAACAATCCACTCTCTAGGTCTACAAAGATTAAAGGTACAAGTAAAAGCATGACGAGAATTAGAACCAGTAGAGTTACCTTTTTTATGATTTGATTTTTGATTATGATGACTGTTGTTCATAGGTTTTTTATCATTTTGCTTTTTAAAACAGTTATTGACAACATGACCATCTTTGCCACAATAAGAACAATGAGGTTTGGAATTGGAATGATTCCTTTGATTATTATTATTACGATTGTTATTATGATGATTGTTATGGTGATTGTTATTATTGTTATATTTCGCATGAGATTTATTGTTGAAATTATTAGAATTATTATTATAGTGTTTGTTGTTATTATTATTATTTGAACAAAAATTATTATTATTTGAATTTCAAGACATAAATGCATGTTCAGTTGATTTAAGGGTACCAAACTAAATTAGCTTAGCTTCTTCTTGTCTTAATAAAGTTTGAAAAATAACATAAGGTAACTGAGTAGTTAATGTAGGAATAGCAAGCTGAGCATGAACATTAGTTATAAACTGTTGAAACTGTCTAGGAAGACACTTTTTAAGAATAATATGAATTAAACGAATGTCATCTAATTGAACACCTAAAGCAATAATTTGGCTTTTAATAGAATCAAATTTCAACAAAAATTCATCCATAGTCTTAAAATCTATATACCTGAGATCTTCAAGTTGATCCTGCAACTATATTTTGCGGTATTCATCTCCACTGTCATATTTGATTTGCAAAATTGACCAGGCATCATGAGCTTTAGAACAGTGAGCAATTAACACATATAAATCTAGAATAATGGAAATACCAATTAATCCTAAAGATTCTTTATTTTTAAGTTTCCAAGTATCTTTTTCATCTTGGGTAGCCGCTGAACTAGGTTCAAGAGAAGGATCAGTGGCTATCTTGAAGAGGTGTTTAAAACGAAAAATGAACGTAATGTGAGTTTTCCAGGAATGATAATTAGTATGATTAAGTTTTATTTCAGGAATTAAGGTTGACATTTTTATAAAAAAAGTCCCCCCTAATAGAAATATGACTTGAGAAAAATAAATAAATAACTGGAATTAATTAAATTAAAACTTGCTAAGAGAACTATGATTGAGTGTCTGAATAAAAGATACAATCTTGCAAAATAAGATGTTAGAATATAATGATTTACGTTGAAACAAAATGAGTAATAATTATAAAGCTGAAATAGATTGACAGAATCCTGCAAGCAGAATCGTTAGAAATGATTATTAATCTGTAACAAACGAATAATGCAGAGGCGATTTATAATGATTAAATGATAAATATGTTTAAAAACAAATTAGACGAGCTATATTAAGGATTCCTAATAATTTGAAATGATTAAAAAGTTATAAGTGTCAATATTTGAAGTTATAAATTAATTTTATAACTTCATAATAGAAGCACTTAATCAATTTATAACTAATTAAAGATAAACGAATAAATTCCTAAATGACGGAATTATAATGAAATCCGAACTTTGGACCAAACTTATGATCCTTATAAATAATCAATAATTTATGTAAATGGTTTAAAATAAAAAACTTATAATCCGAACAATGATGACCAAAGCTAATGCATAAAACGTTACTAAAGAGAAAAGACAAAAAAAATGTTACTAAATGTTAAATCTGTAGAGTAAATCAAAACGATAGAAGCAATGATTGAACGCAAAGGATCTTTTTCATAGGGCGTTTCAAATCTGCATGGGCGTTTCACATCTGCATGTGCGATTAACTTGAGCCACCGGTTTGACAGAGAATTAAAAAAAAACGCAGTAGATTGGAAACCCAGCGTAAGTGAAACGTAAGGGTGAAAGAAATTGAAATATACTGATGAAAACCAAATACTCTTAGTTTATAAAAAAACGCAACAAGAACAGCAAAAAAACGTATGTTATGTTTGCAACATGCAGCGAGTTCACATGCTGTGAAGGATATGAGACTAAAAAAAAAGAAAAGGAGACTTAGAAGATACCAAAGTTAAATCTGCCGCTGCACTCAAGAGAAAAAAAACGTTACAAAAAAACGCATGCTGAGAAACGCTTCCTCTGCGCTTCACGTCGGTTTCACCACGCTTCCACTGAGTTATTTCTTTCATTGCTCATAAACCATGCAGTTGAATGCAGTGGGAGCCGAATATGTTGATCTGCAGAATCATTAACACTCTGGTGCAGTGTGACTCCTCTTGATTCTAGGGTTTCTCAGCTCCCAACGACTGCTCCTCCTTGGCCAAGATCTGCTAATGGAAAAGGCGATGAAAGCTAATTTTGATGAACCCTTTCTGGTCCGCACTCTTCTTCTTCTACTTTGATGAACCCATGCTCCAGATCTGTATATCTAATTAGGGTTTCAATACCATACAAAAGCTCCAATCGATCTACAGATTAAACAAGGAAAGATACTGAAAAAGAACTGAATGAAGTTATGGAAAGAATGAGAATTTTTTAAAATCTCATAGATTTAAAAACTTTTTATATTTCAAAATAGATGTATTAAGATAAAGATTAGAAATTTATTTATTTTTCAAATATGAATATGAAATGTTTTAAATTAGCTCAATATATATATTGAAATGAAATATAAAATTTAAAATAGAGATATAAGGAATGTTTAAATTTCAATTTTTTAAAAAAATTAATCTATGTGAGTACTAAGGTTTGTTTATTAACTCACTTAGAATTATGATTTCCTTCAAGAATGATAAAGAGAAATAATAAGAGTAATAATAAAATATATATATATATATATATATATATATATATATATATATATATATATATATATATATATATATATATATATATATATATAAATATAAATTTTTTTTAAAAAAAATTGCACAAATTATAATAAATAAGTGCTATTGAATAAACGCTTCTTGTTTTGGCGGCACGCCTTCCAAAACAAGAGCCAAAAAAATTTGAAATTTTGATAGGAAAACCCTTTGGCGGCAAGCCTTCCAAAGAGGGTTAGTAAAAAATAATAAAACCTGCACACACAAGATGTTAAAACAATCAATAACAACCCAAACTTCTTCTCTTAATGACATCTCCAAATAAGGTGTGCTCCAATGAATGGCAACCTTCAACACAAAACTTAAAACAAGGATTAGTAACCAAGCTCTGATACCATGAAAGAAATGATAAGATTGAGCATGGAATGAGAAACAATCCATGTAAGTTAAGTGTGAAACAATGTTACCATGAGATAAGCAAAATCCAAGAGCATACACCAAGATAGTTCAACAATGGAAACAAGGATTTATAAGGGGAAAGCAAAGAAAACCCCTTGTGAGTATTATGAATGAAGGAAAATGCCTAGAGAAGAGAGAGAAAGAATGTTGGAGCAAAATAGCTCAATACAATAACATCAAATTGATGTGTAAAGAAGAAAGGAGGAGCATCTCTTTTAAAGAGATGAGAAAGGAGTTGCATATCTAACTCTCATTTCTATGAATGCCACATTCATAATAGGTGTGTGCAAAGTGTCACAATCTTCTTAAGGAGGATAAACTAAATTTCTTAATAAAGGAATTATAAAAATGAGTTGTCCTCACATGTGGAATAAAGGACAAATAGTGACATGTCCTTCACATGTGTACAATAGGACAAACTACATTTAGGGATCCTTGGAATATTCCAATTAAATACATCCAAGGGAAGATTAATGTTTCTAACAAATATGATATATAAATATTGTTTATGATTCATTTTGTAACATTTTTATAATTTTAATTGAATTAAATGACTTAAAGGCTTCATAAGTGGACATTTTATATGCAATAACATGTAAAATCCATTAAAACTAGACATTTTACATGTCACTGCATATAAAGTTTACTTTTGTGGACCTTTTTAATGTTATTACATCAAAAGGTTATCATAAGTGGACCTTTTTGATGCTACTGCATCAAAAGTGAAGTTTTTATGCTTTTACATCTTAAAAGTGAGATGCATTTTAAAACATGCTTCCTCCCCCAAAAGGTTCGTTTTTGCTTATGAGCATATTTTAAAACATGTAATGGCACCCAAAAAGTGCGATTTTGATGAGATGCACATTATAAAATATGTGACTCCAAAAGGTCCATTTTGATCAAAAGACATGTTTTAATATATGCATTGACCCTCCAAAAGTCCATTTTTGAATAATAACATGCTCTTGCCCTCCAAAAATCCGATTTTGATCATAACTTGAGATTTACTTGATGGTTTTGCATGAGATTTTATCTAATAGGGTCATTTTTGCTTGGCCATGGATTTTCCAACATTGAGGATTTACCTTGCTAAAAAACGATTTTTCAAACTCCTTCCAAGGGTACGTTTTTGGAAAAATCTTCAAATAAATCTATGTTTAGTGATTTAAATCACGTTTTTGCAAGGAGAAGAGGAGTTTGACATCTTCAATCATTTGCAATACATCTTGGCTCACATTTTTGCACCTAGAAGCCAAAAACCAATTTATTTCATGCCTTTTATGAATCATGTTTTTGCTAAAAATGCCCAGAAAATTGGGGTTTTTATCCACTTTTTTGCATTTTGGAGTCACATTTTTGCATTTTGATCCATGTATATGCATTTGGGGAAGTTGTTTTTGCATTCACAAGTCAAAAATGGCTCAAAAACATGCATTTTTTGGCCACGTTTTTGCAAAAAAGACTCAAATTTTTGCATAAAAAAGTCATGTTTTTGTTTAAAAAACTCAAAACAATGCATTTCCAGCCCAAAGCTTTGATCAAGAAGGATTGTTTTTGAGTTTTGAATGCATGATATTGTCTTTGGAGACCATGTATTTGGCACTTTCATGTCAAATTCGACCCTTCATTGCTCATTAATTTTTGTTAAATGCAAGTATAGAAAAAGCCAAATTATTGTTTGAGAATCTGGATTTTTAGGAGAATTGGTCTTCAAACTCTATGATTCTTGCTATTTTGGTTCACAACCTCCAAGTAAGCGGACATTTTCAAACTTGCTCATCAATTCATGGTTATCTTGCTATTTCCATGCATATTATTGCTTGATGATTGCCACTTGTTAATTTTGTTGCTATAGAAAGTGCATTTTTCCTTTAAAAATGATGAAAACTTTCATTTTCACACTTTTGGAATTTCCCCAAACTCCAAATTCGAAATTGCATGTTGAAGTGCTTTGCATCTTGGTATGTTTGAGTCACTTTTCAAAGGTACGGTTTTCTTTGTGTTTTTGCGTTTTGTGCTTGCTTGCAGGTTTTCTCCACTTTGGAGAAGTTACGAGTTCTTTCCCAAGAACTTGTTGTTGCTTCACTTCATACAAAAGCATCGCCACATTCCATTTTCATCTTTCCATTTCACAACACATCGCATCTCATCTGACAAATGCGATTACAAGTTTTCCATCTCATTCACCATCCGCACATGCATGTAATTCTATTTTCCATTTTCATCCCTCCATATGCATTCTCACCTCCATGAGCAAATACATATTTTTCCACTTCCCATGTCATTACATGCTTTGCATCTCTTCCATTTGCACTTACATGTAAAAGCTTGTCCACCATTCGCCTTTGCTTTCCATCTCATCCTTCACCCTTTGTTGCATGTTGCATTTACATGTAATCCATTTTTCGTACAATGGCATCTTGAAAGCCCAAGCTACATTTTGGAAATCAGCAATCTCCATTTGCATGCATTCTCATGCTCGAAGCACTTTATATTAAAAAAAAAAAGAAGATAAAGGTGCTGATGGAAAGTTGTTCCGAGTTTACATCCGAAAATCATCAAGAAGGTTTTCAAAGTGTCAGAGAATTCAGAATGTGCCAATCTACAAAGGAGAATTCATGACAACTTGAGCAAGAAAAGCTAGATCACATCAAGTTTCCACATGACAACAGATAATTCATCAAAGTCAGAGGTTATCAAAAGACACAAGACCATGG